>JAAGEH010000041.1:55544644-56088266 GCA_011751065.1 Lasiurus cinereus
ACACACCCCTGAAGCCGTGCTGTTCCCATGCAGTCACACTCACACACACACACACACACACACACACACACACACACACAGTGTCTCTGGGAGAGGGAAGCCACACTTCCTGCCCTTAGCGGAGCAATGCCCTCCCTCGCCAGCGGCCCGGGCCTAATTAGGCCCTAGACTCCCCGAGCCTTACCGTCCCCACTGTGAACCGGGCGGCCAGGCCAGCCTCCCTGTCTCCCCGCGCCTGGCTGACCCAGGTGTAGTGCTCCTCATCCCGCCACACGGCGCTCCTCTCTCCCTGCCACTGCACCCCACTTTAAACTGACCTGCTTATCTTTCCGAACCCTGCACTCCCCCGAGGCAAGGACTATCTTTGTTCACCCCCCCCACACACACACACACACTAATTCACAACGTAATAGCCTCTATACCGCATAACCAAACCCTCCATCTTCCCGGCACATTAGCGAAGCTACCGGGAGAGCTGGTCTACCCCCCAAAGATGCTGCAGAAGCACCGCATCTGACAGGAGACAGCCACGACCCCGGAGCCGTTTCCTTTGGGAAACAATTCTACCAAAAGCATGTGAACACAAGTAACGTAAAATGTTCGAGACCAGCAAAATGCAGCTGACTCCAAATGGCCCTTTCGTGTGCTCTGTGTTACAGGATATAAAACGACCCCCACCGACGGAATGTCAGGCTGACAGCGAAGACAGTCAAAGCCTCCATGTTCATGCCCCACTGTTTCTGTGGTGCCAAAAAATAAACACCCAGCAAATTACTTCATCTCTTTGAATAAATAAAAAAAAGCGTTTACACTTAAAAAAAACATGGGATGAGGTGGAATCCCCTCCTTCTTAAAAATGTGTCTAGAGCTACTAAACAACTTGCATTTGCAAAAACAGTTGATAGAACGATTCGTCTGGATTGTGCAAGGGGGGTGAGAGGGGCCACTCTGAGGCCTGGTCTGTGCCATTCCCAGACGTGACCTCTTTCTCTCCTGCTTCCCCCCAGGCTGGCCTCTCTTGCCTTTAGTTTCCCCATTTTCCGCAGGCAGATCTTCCGCAGGCTCCTGGGCAGCCACTTGCACCTGCTTTCCCTCTGCTCCCCTTTTCCTTTCCGTGTCCACCTTTTTGTCCGCTGGTTCATCCTTTCCGGCCGCCTCTTTTGGCTTCGCGTCCACTTCTGCAGGAGCAGGTTTGGCTGCCAACCCGGCCCCCCTGCTCTCAGGCTCCTCCCTGGCCGCCCCCTCGGCAGAGCTGACCTTCCTCTTGGGCACCATGGAGGTGGCCCGGCCCAAGGCCCCGAGAACAGGGGCCATCAAGCTGCTGGGACCCTCAATGGGGACAGCGGGAGCACCAGCTGAAACTGCCCTGTTCCTACTTCCGTCCCATAACAGAGGTCCTGCCACGAGGCACGTCCTCAGTCAATGTGTGCAGCATGAATGGATGGGAAGGAGGGATTGGGCACGTGACAGCTTTAAATTCGCCCAGGGGGACCGGGTGGGGGGTTCTTTCCTTCTCACCCTCCTCGGGCCCCACCCACCTTGCCCTGTCCTGGGAAAATGCACTTTATAAGGCAAAGCAAAGACTGTAAGGGGAAGCAAGAGCAAGCCCAACCCAGGAGACACGACCCCCGTGACTTTCAGCGACACTTTTCCAGGCTGCGCTCCACAGGCACCTGCTAAACAGACAGATGGAGACTGTTCCAGAAGGGAGCCCAAGGGAACAAGAAGGACCCTTTGGGGAAGTGCCGCAGCTGGTTTCAAAACAGCCCGAGGCCCAGGGAAGATGGGACAGAAAAGCCAGTCTCCTCTTCTCCACACCGTGGCCCTCCCCGGGCCCCAACAGCCCATCCACAGTCCTGGGGACTAGCCCAGGGCTTCCGGGAAATGAGAAGTGGGGAGACTCCCCGCCTTCCACCCCAAGTCCCTGTCACAGCCCAGACACAGGCTTCTCTCCACGCGCCAGCGATCAAAAGCTGACTCAGGGCTTGAACACGTTGCTCAGGAACATGTTTCCTGAAGTCTCTCTCTTTTTCCTGTGCTGGGTTTTAACTTTTAATTTCGCTCTCAGTCTCCAAAGCCCTCAGCCAGGCTTCCTGTGGAGCGTGCTCGGACCATTTATGGATGAAAGTCCCACACATCCCTGGCTGGCTGTCAGCGAAGCTATTAACAGGGACTCAACGTCAACTCTGGGAATCCAGCCGCGTGCTGATAGGGTGCTTGCAGCCCTCCTCCAGTTATTTCAGGAAACACCCCTTGGTTCTCCGGTCGTGAGCCGCTGGGGCCCAGCCTTCCCCAGGCATGCCCCGTGAGTCTATGTCATCCCCTCCCTCCTTCTCATGGACACTGCCTATTCCCTGGCACTTACCCCTAGAAGAGTGAATGGCTGGAAAACTGGTAAGGGTTGCGTGTAGGCACCGACACCCCAGACTTTCAATGCAGATGGAAAGAAAGGTCCTTCTTTTGCTCTATCATTTCCAATGGACGCTTGAACAAATGACCACACACTTGACTGGAGGGTCAGATCTAAAATGAGTTCACCGGGCCAAATTCAAGGTGTCTGTAGGGCCACAGTCCCGCTGGAGGCTCTAGGGGAGAATCCTTTTCCTTACCCTTTCCAGCTTTAATTCTCTAAAGCCAGAGAACAGTGAAGAGCTATGGGAATAAAGAAGGGCAAATGAACTAAATTCCTGAGAACACGGGGCACAGAAAGAAAGAAAAACAACACGGGAGAAATTGAAAACAAGTCAATATAACTGATCTAAACAGAAGCACAAAGGAGAAAAAAAAGATTCAAAACAAAATACTAGGAACTCAGGGGGCAATATCAAAAAATCTAACATACATGGAATGAAAGAAAGAAAACAAACTGGGCAAAGAAAGAAAAGAAAAAACTGAGCAAAATAACTATTGGAAGATTTAATAGTCAGAAAATTCCTAAATTAACAAAAGACATTAAGCCACAGATTTTAATAAACTCAGCAAATCCCAAACTTTGTATGCATACAAAGATGGCTCCTAGGCACATCACGGTCACTGAAAAGATCAAAGACAGGAGGAAAGTCGTAAAAGAAACCGGAGAGAAAGAGAGACATTTATATTTGGGGCGAGAGGAAGGAAAGGCATAGATGGTAGTTGACTTCTAATAAGAAATAAGGAAACCTAGAAGATAATAGGATAACATCATTAAAATGATGAAAGAAAAATAATAAATGTCAACTTAGAAGCGTTTTTGCCAGTGAAAATATACTTCAAAATGAGGAAAAGATTAAAAAAAAGATATTTTCAAACAAACAAAATATGAGAGAATGTGATATCAACAAACCCAAAGCTCCAGAAACAAGCCATTCTGTTTACATCACCACAATCTCGACAAGTTTTTTAAGCTGAAGGGGCCTGATCCCATGTGGAAAACGGAATCTACAGGAAGGAATGAAAAGCACTGGAAAAAGCAAGTATGTGGGTAAACATAAAAGATTATTTTTAATTTTTAAAAGATGTCTGAATGTTCAAGTAAAAATAATAGCAAGCATTATAACACATGTAAGAAGTAATACTCATGACGAAAATACCACTAGAGAATGGAGGGGTAAGATGCAATGGTAGTGTTTTGAGGTTCTTGCTTTGTCCACGAAGTGCTGTAATATTTATTCAATGTTGACAATGATATATTAAGGTTGCATATTGAAATAAAACAAAGAGGCACAGCTAAGAATCAAAAGAGGAGATAAAAGGGATATGAAATAATAATCTATGAGAGGACAGGAAAGAAGGAACCAAGAACACATGGGACAAATATGAAACAAAGCAAGATGATTCATAAACCCACCCTATCAGAAATTATATCAAGATGGCCCGGGTGTACTAGTTATGGTGGTGGTGGGAGCGAAGGTCTGTGCCCTGAATGAAGGCCGGCGGGGCGACCAAAGCCAGGGCAGTCTCTGCCCCTTCTGTGGGGGGGCTGGGGGGAAGGGGAGGGAGGGGTTGGCTGCTGGTTGGGTAGAGTCCCAGGATCACTACTCTTGGAATCAAACATAAATCCAAAGACTGCAAGATGCATCAACTGGTCAGAAGCTGAACAGTGTGATCTGGCTCTACGTTTCCAGGAAAAAGCTGGTTGGGATGAGATCTGGGGGGAAACTGGTTATGTTCAAGGTTGCGCTCCATCAGTGGGATGCCGGAAACCAAACATTGTCTCACTATGAACAGGAGACCAGAAGCTGGTCAAATACTTAATTGCTCTGAAAGGTCAGAGCTAATCACTCACTGTTTAGTTGAGACATTGTTAGCTGAAGCAGCCTCTACCTGTTTGTTTCATGTGAATTTCTGTTCTTGTAATTTCCTGCCTAAAGGCTATGGGTGTGTCCCATAGTCTTAATAAAAGGGAGAAAAAGGCCAGAGCAAGGGGTAGCCCTTTCCACTAGAGCAGTGGTTCTCAACGTGGGGGTCGAGCGACCCTTTCACAGGGGTCGCGTAAGACCATCGGAAAACACCTATTTCCCATGGTGTTAGGAACCAACAGACCGCTCCTCAGTGTAGCAAAGTGTAGCAATGTAGTTTACTGTTGTCATATGAAGACTGTTACCCATGTTACACCATGATTCAAGACAAAAATTTCATTTATTTATAATTAGAAATAAATATTTCACAATATATAATTACATATTGTTTTTGTGATTAATCACTCTGCTTTAATTATGTTCAATTTGTAACAATGAAAATACATCCTGCATATCAGATATTTATATTACAGTTCATAACAGTAGCAAAATTGCAGTTATGAAGTAGCAACGGAAATAATTTTATGGTTGGGGTCACCACCACATGAGGAGCTGTATTAAAGGGTCTCGGCATTAGAAAGGTTGAGAACCACTGCACTAGAGGAAGGCTCCTGCCTGGCCCCCCAATATTGCCAAATTAATGTTTTCTAGTCTCTCTCTTCATTTGCGTGCAGCCTCCTCCAGAAGCTGAACCCTGAACCACGCGGGATGTGGAAAGGGGCTCCCACAGTGGGAGTCACACAGGGCCTCAATGACGAATCAGAAGAAGAACGGTTTGAAGCAACACCCGAAACCAGTCACCTGACCCATCTGCCCACATGTAAACGCAATGAACTTGAAGAAATTGCTGACTCAGTCGCCTCAGCTCTCTCATCTCTCCGTAGGGAAGAGCTGGCTCTGGCCGTGGAAAATGAAGGTTATGTTAGAAAATGACTGCAGCCCTTCCAAGCTTGGGAGAACCTAGAAAACACCAAAGGCTTACGCCATTGGCCTGAAGTGATTAGAGCAATCCTATTCCTAAATAAGGCACTTCTGTTTGAGGTCATGTTCTCTGTTGCATGTGCCATCGGTGTCATTGGGTGCCTTGAATATGACCCTGCTTTGGCTCAGCCAAAAAGGCATAGAGAATTCCTGACCAGAATGGCAAAGTGTAAGGAAGTTATGCCAATAACAGACTCTGAACCAAGGTAGAAAGTACATCAGACTTACAGGATACAGTACATTCAGGACATCATTTTGCCTACACCTTTCATTTTTTGTTTGTTTTTTAAATATATTTTTATTGATTTCAGAGAGGGAGGGAGAGAGAGAGAGAGATAGAAACATCAATGATGAGAGAGAATCATTTTAAAAATATTTTTAAATTTCTTTATTAAGGTACTATATATGTGTCCTTATTCTCCCATTACTCCCTGCTTCCCATTCATACCCCCACCTCCCTGCTGTCTGTGTCCATTGATTAAGCTTATATGCACGCATATAAGTCCTTCAATTGATCTCTCCCCCTTACCCTCACCCTCACCCACCTTCCCTCTGAGGTTTGACCGTCTGATTGATGTTTTTCTGTCTCTGGATCTGTTTTTGTTCATCAGTCTAATGTTCTCATTATATTCCACAAATGAGTGAGATCCTGTGATATTTATCTTTCTCTGCCTGGCTTATTTCACTTAGCATAATGCTCTCCATCTCCATCCACGTTGTTGCAAATGGTATGAACTCCTTTTTTACCACAGCATAGTATTCCATTGTGTAGCTGTATTACAGTTTTTTAATCTGCTCATCTGATAAGGGGCACTTAGGCTGTTTCCAAATCTTAGCTATGGTGAGTTGTGTTGCTATGAACATAGGGGTGCATATATCCTTTCTGATTTGTGTTTCTAGTTTCTTGGGATATATTCCTAGAAGTGGGATCACTGGGTCAAATGGGAGCTCCATTTTTAGTTTTTTGAGGAAACTCCATACTGTTCTCCGCAATGGCTGCACCACTCTGCATTCCCACCAGCAGTGCACGGGGGTTCCTTTTTCTCCACATCCTCGCCAGCACTTGTCATTTGTTGATTTGTTGATGATAGCTACTCTGACAGGTGTGAGATGGTACTGCATTATCGTTTTGATTTGCATCTCTCTGATGATTAGTGACTTTGAGCGGGTTTTCATATGTCTCTTGTCTTCTTTCAAAAAGTATCTATTTAGGTCAGTTGCCCATATTTTGATCAGGTTGTTTATCTTCTTTTTGTTAAGTTGTATGAGTTCCCTGTAAATGTTGGAGATTAAATCCTTATCGTTGATATCATTGGCAAATATGTTCTCATGTTCTCCCATGCAGTGGGCTTTCTTATTGTTTTATTGATGGTTTCTTTTGCTGAGCAAATGCTTTTTATTTTGATGTAGTCCGATTTGTTTAATTTCTCTTTAGCTTCCATTGCCCTAGGAACAGTATCAGTGAAGAAGTTCCTTCAGCATATGTCTGAGATTTTGCTGCCTGTGGATTCCTCTAGTATTTTTTATGGTTTCCCGTCTTATGTTTAAGTCCTTGATCCATTTTGAGTTTATTTTTGTGTATGGTGTAAGTTGGTGGTCTAGTTTCACTCTTTTTGCATGTGTCTGTTCAGTTTTCCCAACACCATTTATTGAAGAGACTGTCTTGATTCCATTGTATGTTCATGCCTCCTTTGTCAAATATTGAGCATAGTGATTTGGGTCAAGTTCTGGGTTCTTTATTCTAGTCCATTGATCTATATGTCTGTTCTTGTGCCAGTATTAGGCAGTTTTGAGAACACTGGCTTTGTAATACAGCTTCATATCTGGTATTAAGATCCCACCTACTCTGTTCTTCTTTCTCAGGATTACTATAGCTACTCAGGGTCTTTTTTTATTATAGATGAATTTTTGGAAAGTTCATTCTAGGTCTGTGAAATATGCCATTGGTATTTTAATAGGAAGTGCATTGATTTTATAGATTGCTTTGGATAGTATGGACATTTTGATGATGTTGATTCTACCAATCCATGAAGATGGTATGTTCTTCCATCTATTTATGTCTTTAACTCTTTTTTCAGTGTCATGTAGTTTTCCTCATATAGGTCTCTTACCTCCTTAGTTAAGTTTATTCCTAGGTAACTTAATTTTTTTGGTGCAATGGTAAATGGGATTGCATTTTTAGTCTCTCTTTCTGTAAGTTCATTATTGGTGTATAGAAATGCCATAGATTTCTTGGCATTAATTTTGTATCCTGCTACATTGCTGAATTCATTTATTAAGTCCAGTAGTTTTTTGATGGAGTCTTTTGGTTTTTTTTATATATAATATCATGTCATTTGCAAATAAGGACAGTTTTACTTCTTTTCAAATTTGGATGCCTCTGATTTCTTCTTCTTGTCTGATCACAATGGCTAGTACTTCCAGCACTATGTTGAACAGGAGTGGTGAGAGTGGGCATCCCTGTCTTGTTCCTGTTCTTAGGGGAAATGGTTTTAGTTTTTGCCCATTGAGTATGATGTTGGCTGTGGGTTTGTCATATATGGCTTTTATGATGTTGAGGTATGATCCTTCTATTCCCACCTTGCTGAGAGTTTTTGTCAAGAAAGGGTGTTGGATTTTGTCAAATGTTTTTTCTGCATCAATTGATATGACTATGTGATTTTTATCTCTCAATTTATGTGATGTATCACATTTATTGATTTGTGCATATTATGCCATCCTTGCATCTCAGGGATAAACCCTACTTGGTCATGGTGTATGATCTTTCTGATGTACTGCTGGATCTGATTTGCTAGAATTTTGTTGAGGATTTTGGCTTCTATGTTCATGAGGGATATTGGCCTGTTGTTCTCTTTCATTGTGTTGTCTTTTTCTGGTTTTGGTATTAGAGTGATGCTGGCCTCATAGAAGGAGCTTTGAAGTATTCCTTCCTCTTGAATTTTCTGGAATAATTTAAAGAGGATAGGTTTTAATTCTTCCTTGAATGTTTGGTAAAACTCCCCTGTGAAGCCATTTGGGCCTGGGCTTTTGTTTGCTGGAAGCTTTTTGATGACTGCATCAATTTCTTCCATAGTTATCAGCCTATTGAGATTTTTAGAATCTTCCTGAGTTTTGGAAGATTGTATTTTTCTAGGAATGTGTCCATTTTCTCCAGGATGTCTAGTTTGTTAGAATAGAGTTGTTCATAGTATTTTTTAACAATCCTTTGTATTTCTATGGGGTCTGTTGTTATTTCTTTTCTTTCATTTCTGATTTTGTTTATTTGGGTAGTCTCTCTTTGCTTCTTGGTGAGCCTGACTAGAGGTTTATCAATCTTGTTTTGATTGGCTGCTGCCTGCACACCCCCCACTGGGGATCAAAGCTGCCACATGGGCATGTGCCCTTGGCTAGAATCGAACCGGGGATCCTTCAGACTGCAGGCTGATGCTCTAGCCACTGAACCAAACCTGACAGGGCGAGGCTATCCGTTTTGAAGAGCATTTTCTTTCTACTCTTACATCTTTTATTTAATTCAACAAATTTGAGATAGTCAGCATGTTGCAAGAAGATAAGTTTTTGTCTGAAGTTTTTGCACAAATAACAGATGACGATAAACTGTGCGAGTTGACATTACAACCACAAAACAGGGATGCATTTTCCAAAACTTTGGCAAGGTTTAGGACTCTTCCTGTTCTTGAAATTGTAATGGGTATGGATGATTTGCAGGTCAGATTAACTGCTACAGATAAATTTTCTTACCTCATAGAGTTTAGTTCATCAGTGACCCGAGAACTTGTCATTCAAAAAGCCCATGGAGTGACCATGATATACTTCTCACTAAAGTAGCAACTGGATAAAGGACCTGGGATCCTGATCTAGGAGGTGCTGCTCAGTTCACAGGACTTCTTTGTACTCAAACTGATCCAGAGAACATGCTGGCTCCAGCTAATAAAACTGAAAAAAAGGTAAGTTTCTACATTTCTTCTCCAACCATCGTATGCATGGCCTCACAGCACCACGTTTGACCAAAACTTAAGACAAAAGGGAAAAGGATAATATAGTTTGGATCTAACAAAAGCACACCATTTGTTCTGATAACTATCAAACAGCATAGCTGTTTGCCTTAGTTGTAGAACTACGTGCATTGTGTGTAGAAGGAACATCATACATGTCACATAAAAATTATATTATGAACAAGGACCCGCTAAGAAGAGCCTTGGCCTTGTGTGCTCTTTGTTTTATGAGGCAGGTAATTGGCCTTCAGGATGAGTTTTACAATCATTACATCACCGGGAGAAATCTTTTTGAGCCCGTTGTAAATGCTCTTCTGGATAATGGAACTTAGTACAACCAGTTAAATTCAGCTGTAATTGAGTTCTTTGCATTTGTAAGAATGGAAGATAAACGTCTTCTACTGCATGGATAGTTGAAAACTTTTATAAATCACTTGAATTGATTGACTATGTTCAGACATTCAAAGGATTAAAGACTAAATGTGAGCAATAAAAAGACAGACAAAAGTCAGAAACTGACCAGTGTGCCATCTGTCCTGCGCAGTAGGAGATTTTGCAGATGCAAAAGCCTTGGGAGAGGATGAAGCAATGGAGATTAATGGAGGTGAAGAACAAGAAGGAACAGCAGTTGTGGCACCAGTGGAAAAATCCATCCCAGGTAGTCATGAAAACTGAGAGAAGACTAAGAAAGCCGAAGAAAGTGAAGACAAGGAAAACCGCCCCAGAATGACAGCTTCCGGTGGCTTCCAATTTCCTTTCTCCCACTCAGCCAGTGCTGATGGAGAAGCAGCGCAAAGAGCGGACCTACAGTGGCCCCAACCCCACCAGCAGGTGCCAATGGAGCCTCTTACAAAACTACTCACTAGGCTACATCAGTAACAGCCCCAAGGGAACTTTGGTTGGTTCAGTGGATTATCCAGAGGAAGAGGAAGAGGAAGAAGAAAAACCTTCCAGGAAAAGACCTCATCTTAGCTCATAAAATATTGACAGGGGACCTTCAGCATGTGGTCTCACTAAAATGCTGCAACTTGCCGAAACCGGTTTGGCTCAGTGGATAGAGCATTGGTCTGGGGACTGAAAGGTCCTAGGTTTGATTCCGGTCAAGGGCATGTACCTTGGTTGTGGGCATATCCCCAGTAGGGGGTGTATAAGAGGCAGCTGATCGATGTTTCTAACTCTCTATCCCTCTCCCTTCCTCTCTGTAAAAAATCAATAAAATATATTAAAAAATAAATAAATAAAATGCTGCCACTGTTCAATGAGCTGAAACTGAATCAGAAAGCCTTCTCACGTGAACATCTAATGAGACAGGGAGCAGAAAAACAGGCTTCCCAGGAAGTTTTGATCGCTTGCTAATAATTAAGCGGTTTGCAAGCTACCAGTAAGGAAACTCAAAGGCTTGGGGACACTATGAGGTTGAAAAAATAATATGAATCAGAGTTGCTTCAGGGGTTGTGGGGGGGATGGGTGGAAGGGGGGGTGTTGATCTAGAAACAATTACAAAACTTCAGAAAACCCAACAACATTACTTGTATCGTGATGCTGGCTGTGTTGTTCTTTTAATCAGCCTCTTTTTAAAAGAAGCTTTATGGAAAACGTAGTCTTCTAACTAGCATAAAAGAAAAGTGACGTTAAGCTGTTGGGACCAGTTCTTTGAAGATTTGACAGAAACTCGGCCTTTGTGTGTAGTTGGAGGGGAGTGCACCCCGTATTACGGCACATGTTGAGTTTCCTGCACCAGGAATTTTCCTGTGTATTTTGATGGACACAAGCAAGCTGGATTCTCACTAGTTTTGTTCCTGTGACTTTAAAATCAGCACTTTTAGAGAGGCAGGTGCCAGGAGCCAGTACCCCAGTACCCCAGCACCCAGATGATTTTCTCTGGAAACGGGGAGAAGGTGGAGCAGAGTGTTTTCCACAGCCTACAGGCCCAGGCCTTTGTGGAAGACACTTTGAAGTGACTTTCTGCTTTGTGAGTGAATTGCCTCTCTCCCCAGAACTGCAGGCCATTTGAAAGCATCCTCTGTGCAGACTACTATACAGAGACCGGTGCTGAATGAAGTGGAATTTCACATCCAGAGGCCATTTGGATCCAAGCAGTTACTTCAATGTCAGACCCAGAAGGCAGCCCGTGAAGCTTTTCCATAAACAAACAGGGCGTAATGGGAAAGCTAGCAGTCCTTCCCGAGCGAGCGCGCATTCCACGTCTGCAAATGAATTTAAAATAATAATTTGAGGCAAGCAGTTGAGAGGTTTTATTTTTAGAACAATCCAGTTAACTGTAAATATTTTTAAATGTTCGTTTGCTCATCCGTGATCTGAGATCATGCTGAGGAAAACATCCCTCACACTACAAGTTAATGCATTGGGTTGGCGGGGGAGGGGGGGAGCTAAAAATAGTGACCCAGCTACAATCTTCAGATCACCCTTGTAATGGGTGACGGGCCATTTTTCCTGAATAGCTTACACTGAAGCGGTTTTCCCTCTTTTGAAGATTCTGTAGTCAATTTTCATTTTGACTGTTTGGAAAAGATGGGCCGTTTGTGCTAGTCAGTCGTCTAGGCACTGCTGGTCCAGCAGCAAAAAAGACAAAATGCAGGCTTTTATGATGCTTAGATGACAAAAATATAAGATAATGTATTGTGTTAACACGGAGAACGCATGTCTCTACTGAGAACAGCCTCTTTCATGTAAGACCACGTTTGAGGAGAGACTGTGTCCTCAAGGCACTGTGCCAACTGGAAACCCCTCGCTCGTGCAGTATTATTTTCACTTGATTGGCTGGTTGCTTTCTCTCAGAAATCAGAGACAATGACCGAGGCGGCTGTGTCCGCCTCCAGACCCGGAGTTGATCTATTGCCTTACACGTTCCTCTTGCTTTCATAGCATCTCCCAGCTTCGCAGCCTCAGCGGTCCTCAGGGGCAGCTGGTTCCAGCAGCTCCTCATGGTACAGAGTCCGTTCCTGGGGTTCTCTGATGAACGTGCACTTTCCCCACCAGGGCTGGGGCTGAAGACCGCAGGACACGGCTGTGAGTGGATGTGAGCCTCCGAGCTGCGGCAGGCTGAAGCCAACCCAGAGCAGGGGACCAATCCAGAAGGGCACAGAGCAGGGGAGCCACGGCCTGGGGAGCCTTGGGCTTTGTCATGCAAGATGGTAAATCCGCTCGTGGCTGAAGCCATCCTGAGTTGGGCCTGTGGTTACTGGCAGCTATAAGCATCCTCCTCACGAATGCAGCATCTCCAAAGCCCCTTTGTTTTTAAGAACGTGTATGCTCTAAAGCACCCCTTTTCCCAGAGCTTCCAGCCAAGGAATGCTCCCGCCGACCAATGACATTCTCAGTCTTTGTGGTCAAATGCTCTCCGCCTGCCCTTTTCCTTTTCTTACCTTGATCCCCGTGGACAGCTACGCAGACGCTCGGGACATTGAAGTTGCTCTAGCTTTATTCCCCAAAGCTCCGTGAAGACACTTGAAGAGAAACACCGCTTTGAACTGAAAGCGCGTCTCCTCGTGTTACTGAATAACACAAAAATAGGACTCAGCCCGGGACCCCCAACTGCGTTATTCAGGGCCCGGCTGCTTTGGTGAGTGCCCAAGTGCCTTGGGGGCCTCGTGAGCGCTTCTGTCCTTTCCTTGATTGCATTCAAAGGGACTAAAAATAAACAAGGCATGTTCATTACTAAGGGGTATTCATCACTTTGTCCGAAGTCTCCAAGCTCCAAAGAATCAGGACAATCCATTTTCTGAATGCACTCACCAGCGTTTCCCAGCAGCCACCCGGCGCACCATCCTCCCTCGGGACTTGCTGGAAATGTTCTTTCCTGGGTACTGTGGTGGCCCCGGAGCCGAGGGATGAGTTCGTCCTGGGGGCTGGAGGCGACAATTAAGCCTTTTTCAAAAGAGGTACAGATCAGACTGCTTGGGAGTATATGAAGCAACTTTATTCCAGAAGCCAGCCACTTCTAAATTAACACGGAGCTGACATTTCCTGGGCCTGCCCCAGGGGGAGGGTGTCCCCTGCTTTGTTAATTCCTGTAAGTTGTACTTGTTTTTGTCATCGTGGGTCCAGAAAAAGTACAGAGGACAATCATCAAACCAACCCCGTAGCGTAGTTACAATGATGGAACAAATGCTAACATTCTGCCATCTTTCTGTTAAACACAATCAGAATGATGGAGATCTCTGCTTGATGCATAAAATAAGTTTGTGAAGCTAAACTCATAGTCCCACTTCCATTTTTCCCCCCAATTAAACCTATCCATTCTGAGCTTTTTGCAACCATCATTTCAAAACAGAAGAGATATGTTCAGAAGTAGACCATAAATACTCCAAGCAGGACCTCAACAGGGCTTCCCTGCTGCCTCCACAGGGGCTGCAGGGGGTGAGGGAGCCTGCGTGGGACAGGAGCAGGGGCTATTTAGAAGAGATAAATGTTCTGGAAGCATCAAAAGGACTAGACCTGAAGACCACAGGTTTCCGGAGACTACAGGTCTCAAGTTACTCGGGTCTATGTTTTGTGAATTTCCTTTAATGCATGCGTATCCTGAGACTTTATTTTACGAGCATCTTTCTTTTACATCACACCCATACACAGCTTGAATTGCAGAAGTTTGGAAACTGAACTCCCCTTACCCGCCCCCCACCCCTACTTAATGAACACGCAGTCCTACCTCACCTTTGCGGGGCGTGGCTACCTTTCCCTGCTTGCACACAGGACATCAATGACATCATCGAGTTCTCCCCCGCGCCCAGGCCCACCGGACGGTCCAGCGGACATTTCCTTTCAGAGCACTTACGGATTTTTGTAGCCTTCCCCTGGTTTACCACCGCCCTGAGATAAAAGCGGGGTTCAGAAAAGGGTTAAGCACAAGCTGTTGACAGATGCAAACATCCCTAACAAGAGCTGTCTCTGTAATGGTCTTCATTCCCAGGCAGGAACAAAGCAAATGAGCAATTGCTTATTCATCTCGCTTTCAAGCAAAACCACGCATTTCTCTCTCTGCTCCAGGGCTGCATCCCGGAGAAGCTCGGAAAAATAGAACTGGGGTTCTGGAAGCAGCCAGCAGTGACGGTCACACCCCATTGTGAAGGTGCTGAAGGCCACTGAACGGTGCATTTGAAAATGATTAAAATGGTCCATTTCATGGTATGTATCTTTTACTACCAATTTTTTTTTTTTTAAAAGGAGGTTTCGGAAAACAAAGAATGGTGGCACCATGGAATTGGGGGGGAAACGAGCCTTTTATCCTGCCCTTGGGGCCAACCGCAAGCAGAGCTGACAAGATGCAGGCCCGGCGGCACTCGCTAGGACCGCGTGCACTCCGGGTCTCATACGCGGTGCATGAGGGCCCACCCGTGCTCCCCGCGCCCTGCACCCGGAGGAGAGCAGGTACCTGCTGATAAAAAGCATAAGCAAGTCCAAGTTTACACGTGGCTTTGCTCTGCGCTGGGCCAACCACGTCCATCATTCCCTGTTGCGGACACCTCCCGCCATGCTCAGCTGCCCATCCGAGTCCGCAGAGCATGCTTCTGTGCTTTCAGAAACCAGCTCTCGCCAGGTTGGGTCCTACTGTTCCCTTGGCCAGGCTTTCTCCGCAGCACCCGGTGGGGATCGGGCTGCTGGAGAACCCTCCCGAAGCTGCAATCGAGTCTGTGAATGTGCCTCCCCCGACCCCCTCGTAAAGGACTGCAGAAAGGAAAGAGGGCCGAAGCCGGTTTGGCTCAGTGGATGGAGCATTGGCCTGGGGACTGAAGGGTCCCAGGTTCGATTCCGGTCAAGGGCAGGTGCCTTGGTTGCTGGCGCAACCCCTGTGGGGGGCGTGCAGGAGGCAGCTGATCAATGTCTCTCTCTCATCGATGTTTCTGGCTCTCTATCCCTCTCCCTTCCTCTCTGTGAAAAATCAATAAAATATATGTATTAAAAAAAAAGAAAGAAAGAAAGAGGGTGACCCAGTTTGTTTGATCATGAGGACCTGTTCCTGGGACGTGGGTGCCGCGTGTGCCCCAGAAATGCCCGATGCCTGCCTGCAGCCCCGGGAAACACACGCCGCTCGCCTCTCGGCCGGACGTGGCCTGCGTGTCCAAGCAGCCGGCACACGATGAAAGTTTATGCTGCTTTTCCACATAAGTTATTTTTCCAGCTGAAAATTGCTCCCAGCTGCTCGGACCCACATGTGCTGGCAGCCTGTGCGGCGAGGGCCACTTCGCAGGTGATGAAGCCTCAGACAATGAGGTTTACAAAACGCGCAGGAGCCGGTCAGAGCCCACTACACCGTGCGGTCCCAGGCTGTCCCCCCCGACACCAACACCAACACCAGAAGTGGTCTCCCCAGGACGGCCCGGGGGGCTCAGTTAAAGGGTGTCCGAGCTGTGGGCGCTCCGTGCGGAGCCCCGGAGTAAGATTAATCACCCAGGGCTTCCTTCCCCCTGAGCACTGGCTCGCTGTCCAGCGCGCCTCGCTCCGGGCAGCGGGAGGGACCAGATGGCCGGGACCGCTCCCAGGAGGGCTGCCTGCAGGCACACCTGAGCGGAGCTCCATCCCTCTCCGGGCCTCGGGTCCGGGTCCTGACGGGACTCATTCCTTCCCATCGAAATGAGGGGTCCTTCTCGGGAGGTAGAAATTGTTCTAAAGTTAGTGCACTCTTCTGTTTCATCAGGAAGTCAGAGGGTGACCAAAGCCATGACGGAGAAGTGTGGCTGTACCTCCAGGCTTTTCCAGAACAGTCTGGGGTCGTTTAACACATACCAGATGCTCGATTTAAAAAAGAAAGAAAGAAAGAAAGAAAGAAAGAAAGAAAGAAAGAAAGAAAGAGGAAGAAAGAGGGGAAGGAAGGAAGAAGGAAGGAAGGAAGGAAGGAAGGAAGGAAGGAAGGAAGGAAGGAAGGAAGGAAAGGAAAGAAGGAAGGGAGGGAAGGAGGGAAGGATGGAGGGAGGGAGGGAGGGTGGAAGGAAAGAAGGAAGGAAAACAGCCCTGGCAGGGTGGCTCAGTCAGCTGGAGCATTGTCTCTTACACCAAAAGTTTTCGGGTTCCATTTCCAGTCAGGGCACATACCTAGGTTGTGGGTTTGATCCCCTGTTGGGGAGCATTCATGAGGCAACTGATGGATGTTTCTCTGTCACATCACTGTTTCTCTCTCCCGCTCTTCCTCTCTCTCTGGAATCAATATAAAATATATCCTCTGTTCTTAACAAACCAGCAGGTAGAACAGTAGCTTGCAGGGCGTTAAAAACAAAGCAGAACATTAGTCGTCACAGTGGCGTTGCACACACTGGGGTGGGACTAGCAGGCCTCCACCTGCCATCCCCAGCTCCTCCAGGCTTGGACAGAGGGATGAGACAAGGGCACAGACTGAGTTCACACTTTTCCTCCTGGTAAAACCCAAAGGACACCAGCAATGCCCTTCTTCCTTCCCCAGCTGTTCCCCGAGAAGGCACTGTTTTCTTTCCCCCCTCCCTCCCTCTCTCTCTCTTTCTCTTTCTTTTTCTCCCTCCCTCCCTCCCTCCCTCCTTCCTTCCTTCCTCTCTTTATTTCTTTCTTTCTTAAATTGAGCATGTGGTATGTGTTAAACGACCCAAGACTGTTCTGGAAAAGCCTGGAGGTGTAACTAACTCCCCATTTGATGGGCAGCAGGAAAAATATCGAGTGCCCAGCCGCCAGTTCCTCGGGACTCAGTGGTCACGAGAGAGGTCGATGCCCGCCACCTCTCCTCGTCTCTGCCGAGGCTGGGAGGTGGCGGCCACACGGCAGCAGGATCGGAGGGAATTGTGGGAGAGTGCCAGGCAGATGCAGGTGGGATGTGGCAGGCAGTGGACGCCGAGCAGCCCGTCAGAGGTTGCCGATGGCCGTCTGAACATTTTTGCTCACAGTGGTTTGTCATTTTCAGTGGATTCACAACAACTATTTACAGTGTTGTTGGGTAGCATTTTTCTCTGGCAATAAACCTTTTAGCAGCAATCATCTTGAAAGATCAAAACACATATTTAGGGGAAAATTAAAATACGAATGTTGCCGTTGAAGGTGTAACGTGCATAAAATGTTTGTTGACACCCCGCGTCCAGGAAAACCAGAAAACACACATTTGCTAAGAACCATCAGAATCACTTCAAAAGCTAGTTGTTACTTGAAGTAAACCACGCTCAAGAGTGATGACTGAACACAAGCAGCTGTGCTAGGTGTGTTTTCAGATCACTCGTAAGGCTTAATTTTTCATTTCGACGCAATGACAGTTCTTCTAAACCAACTCACTCATTTTCCAGTTTCCCTGAGCGGGCCTCGAAAATGCTCTGAGCGCCCGTCGACCGAAGTGGGCCCGTGGAAACAGGGGCGTGACCCCAGCAGAGCCATCAGATGCTTCCCGTGAGAAATGTGGTGTATTTTCTAAAAACCAAATTTGTGGAATACAATGAGCACTTTGGAAAGTCTCTTCTGTCAAAGGTGAAACATCTGGCGTTATTCTGATTGCTCTCCTGTATCCAGTTTAAAAGTTCATCACTGAGGAAGAACTTTGGTTTTGAGGTGATAAATGCTCATGACCAGCATCCTGGTAGAAACAATATTGTTATCAGATGAAGAACCCGTGGAGCAGAAATGTACTTGGACTGGGTAGTCAGCCATACCTAATTAGTACTTTTGTCCAAACAAGCTCTGGTGGTCTCCCAACAGGAATGAAAACTAAACTTTCACACGCGCAAACACATACACACACACACACACACACACAGTAAGTGGATCACAAAATTCTCCTTCCTGTCTTACCAGTTGACTTAGGATGTCTGAGTCTTTATGATGACCTACTTTGTTAATATCAACCTAAGTGTCCTACAATGCTCTGAATTTCAGCTGCATCTTGTTCAAAATCATTTGGAAGTCTTCAACGCATTAAGTAAATGAATTTTTAAAAAGTCAGCTTTTGAGCTTGAAGCTTCTGGAAAATGACAATCCTTGAAAACCAAGCAGACAAACAGGCAGGACCAGCCTCCTGATTTGTGGGGCTCAGTGAGAAATGAAAACACAATCCCTTGGTTAAAACGGAAAAATTTCAAGATGGCAGCCACAGGGCACTAACCCACACGGGGAGGCTCTGAGCCCTAAACCCGTGGGGGTGGCACAAGCCCGGGAGCTGACTCGGGGAACAGGAGCCTCTGAAATGGATCCTGCAGAGGGGCGGGGCGGGGTGGGAAGGGGCTCAGTGAGTGCCTTAATGAGTGCAGGATTGAATTCTGAAATTCTATAATTGTGCCCGGGTGACCTCAACCTCGGAGAAGAATATTTTGATGGCGTTCCTATTTTTATTTGGATAAATTTAGATTCTGACCCAAAATAGGATGTAACTGAGAAGACCCACAATGTTGAGTCATCTAAATCTGGGGAACCATTCAAGAGAATCATAAATAGAGACAATTTATTTGACAAGTTATCATAAAAATATTTGTCCAAGAAAGGTAGTCGGAATGAAGGCCAGAATTTCCTAGGAACGACTTAGACTGAATTATTTACACATTTCAATGTTTTTAAAAAATTAGAATGGGGAATAGTCTTCATTTAACAGAATTGTGCTCAGCTTACCAAATACTTTAGTACCTGTAGAGAGAATTTTCTCAATTAAATATAGTGTGGTCTATAGAGAAGTCAATGAAAATACCAGCAATTTCAAACTGATGAAGCCCAAAATGCAGACAATTTTGTAGAAATATGTAAAAACAATAAAACTATTGAGAAATACATTCTACATAAAAATACCATGACTGGTAGGCTAAGAAACTTGATTCCGTTACAATAAATACAGGCTGGGGCAAAAGTAGGTGTATGGTTGTAAGTATGCAAAACACAGTTTATTCTTATGTTATTAAGTTATTAGTTATTGTATTACTTTCCAGATGAACAGCTATCCACCTACTTTTGCCCCACCCTGTATGTACCTAAAATTACATTCTGCTTAAATTTTTTCTAACATTCAGATCATCAACACGATGAAAATTACCAAATTTGCTTTAATGTCCACAGTATATGTTCTCTTCTATCTTCAAAAGAATAGTTCTTTTTTTTTATTTGAAAATAGTTCCTAAATAGAACCATTTTATAGGCCCACCAATGTAAGAAACCAACTTGTTGGTAAATAAATAAATCTTTCAGAAAGATTATCATTCTAATGGTGTGTAAGCCTCCCGTTCCCTGTCCAAGTACCTTGATTTGGATGACATGATGTGGTTGCCTTGGTGATGATCATCACAGCCACCATTTACTAAGCACCTGGGATGAGCTCGACGCCGCTCAGCCGTTAGCTCATCTGACCTATGAAACAAGCGCTGGGAGAGGTGATGCTGGATCAACCACCCTCACTGCGGCGGAAACTGCGCCTGAAGGTGGTTTGGACATTTCTCTGAGGTCACGTCGCTCGAGAAGCATCTGCGTCCAGGCCTCCCGACTCCCAGACCCGAGAGCTTCCCGCCGCCCGATAGATGAGTTCACCAGAGAGTCTGATTTAGAAAGGACAATTGCCCAGTGAAATTTCCAGGAACCAGCCCAGGTCTCTGATGTAACCACCAAAATCCCGCCGCCTCTAATAAGGGCTAATTTGTGGTGCTCATCGCTGCTGATTAGCTCATATCTTCCCTCTCTGGCACCGTTCATAAAGGCCCATTCAGGCTGCAGCCTTTACGCATCACCAGCTCTATCTGTGCGAGGCCCTCTGGGGAAACCCAGGGAAGTCAGACCTGGCTCACCCGCAGACCTTTCCCTGGAGCGAGCAGACGAGGGGTGACGTGGGCCATTTACGTCCCCCGAGGGACTTGGAGGCCGAGCCAAAGAAATTTGCTCCAAAGAGACTAAACAAAGCAGGAAAACGTATTCCAGTTTTCAACCCCAACTCGTGGTGCTGCCCTGAGCATCTGGGTTTCACCTTCACCTACAGGAGTTTTCCCTTAAAGCGGCCGGCTGCCAGGCTGCCTGCAGACCAGCTGCCCTCATCAGGGTGCCATAGGAGCCGTCAGGAACCCCGCAGGTGGCTGCTCCTCGGGTGGGTGCTCCCAAAATGCCACCGTCCACTCCCTCCCACAGCCGAGGTGCGGAGACAGAAGGCGCAGAACGGAATCTTTCCCGCTGCAGATCCTCCCCCCACCCCACCATGGGCCTTAGCTCCCAGAGGCCTCCGGCTACTCCTGACCAAACGCAGTCACTGAACGCCATCACTGATACCAACTCGTCCTGGGCGGGCCAACAAGGGACTTCTGGAAAAGTCATTAGACGTCTGCCTCTCAAGCTCACTTGGAGGCAGGCCTTACGCAGGGCAGGTCGGACAAGGGCAGGTCGGACAAGACTTGGGTCTGCGCAGGGCTGGCCAGGAGGGTTTTAGGAAAGGCCCTCCTGCACTTTAAGGAGGAGAGGGATCCGTTGCTTTTTTCTCTCTCCCAGACGAGCTCTTCCAGAAGATGCTAGTGGAAAGGAAACAGCTTTTTCCTGGAGTTACTGAGCCACTCAGGGCCTGGGTTTAATGTGGTGAGCATGTGGGGAGGAAGGCAAACCTGCGACCGTCTCCCCTTCTGAGGTCCCCCGTCCTCAGAGCCGTAATAACGCTACAGCAGAGGCTGTGATGCGCTGCCTACTCCTCCTCCCACCCCTCCTCCCCCCTTGCAAGGCACTGGTCCCCCGGCTGCAGGAAGAGTTGCTACTTAAGGCTCCCAGCCGAGTCAGTCCTCAGGCCTTGCCCTTGGCTAAAGGGAGCCACCCCACCCAAGGGTACACCCTGACCCCAATAGCAACACCCAGAGAGTGACTGTACAGGGATACAGGCCCAACAACTCTAAATCAGGGCCATCCCACTCCCTGCAGGATGGTCCGAGGCCGTGTGGCAACCGCATTGTATTTCAGCTCCTGCCTCTGTCCTGAGTCTCTTAGTTCCCAGGTGATGACCCTGTGAGCACTCCCCATCTCAGAGCCTGCTTCCTGAGTGCGCTGACCCTGGACAGAGCGCCTGTGACAGGGCGGGCACTCATGTGCTCTGTGTGTAACCCATGCAGCATCTCTACCAAGCGGGTATTATTGGTTTCATTTATAGGGGACCAAATCGAGACGCAGAGAGGTTGTGTTCCCTGCCGGAAATCACATGGCGAGTGAGCCACAGCCAGCTTTAGAGCCAGGCCTTTAACCATAAATCCCACACATCTCATTGCGTGCATGGCCCTGTGTGAGGCTCCGGTGATTCTAATCATAGATATCTTTGTGAAGGATAACTTTCATTAAAATAAGAAAATATATTTTTAAAATGGAGTACAATTTTAAAGGAGTGGCACAAGGGAATTGCTTTGTGGGAAAGAATAAATAAGATCTGTAGTTTAGTTAATAGCTCTGCACTAATGTCAGCTTCCTGTTATATAAAATGCTATCATGGGGGCAAGCTGGGTGACAGGTGCAGAGGAATTTATCCACTATTTTTGCACCTTCTTTTGAGTCTAAAATTATTTCAAAATATGTATAAAAATTTCTAAAACAAAGAAAGAATGAGATATAAAGTTTTCTGATGTAATTTTTTTAAATTTAATAAATCATTATTGTTCAGATTACAATTGTTCCTCTTTTTTCCCCCATAGCTCCCCTCCACCCAGTTCCCACCCCACCCTCTACTCTTACCCCCTCCATTGTCCTCATCCATAGGTGTACGATTTTTGTCCAGTCTCTTCCGCATCCCCCTCTTACCCCTTTCCCCCTGAGAATTGTCAGTCCACTCCCTTTCTATGCCCCTGATTCTATTATATTCACCAATTTATTCTGTTCACCAGACTTTTAATTTACTTGGTTTTTAGATTCACTTGTTGATAGATATGTATTTGTTGTTCATAATTTTTATCTTTAACTTTTTCTTCTTCTTCCTCTTCTTACAGAATACCTTTCAGCATTTCATATAATACTGGGTTGGTGTTGATGAACTTTATTTTTTTCTTATCTGTGAAGCTCTTTATCTGCCCATCAATTCTGAATGATAGCTTTGCTGGGTAGAGTAATCTTGGTTGTAGATTCTTATTATTTATCACTTTGAATATTTCTTGCCACACCCATCTGGCCTGCATAGTTTCTGTTCAGAAATCAGCTGACAATCTTATGGGTACTCCCTTGTAGGTAATGAACTGTTTTTCTCTTGCTGCTTTTAATATTCTCTCTTTGTCTTTTGCTCTTGGCCTTTCAATTATGATTTGTCTTGGTGTGGTCCTCTTTAGATTCCTTTTGTTTGGGGTTCTGTGCACTTCCTAGACTTGTAAGTCTATTTCTTTTACCAGATGTGGGAAGTTTTCAGTCATTATTTCTTCAAATAAGTTTTCAAAATCTTGCTCTCTCTCTTCTCCTGGCACCCCTATAATTCTGATGTTGGTACGCTTGTAGTTGTCCCATAGGCTCCTTACACTATCTTCACAATTTTGGATATTTGTTTATTTATTTATTTTTGCTTTTCCAGTTGAGTGTTTTTTGCTTCTTTGTATTTCAAATCTTTGACTTGATTCTTGTGTTCCTCAAGTCTGCTGTTAGGTCTCTGTAGAATATTTTTTATTTTAGTCAGTGTATATTTAATTTCTAGTTGGTTCTTTTTCATATCCTCAAGGGTCTCATTAAATTTATTGACCTTTTCTAGGAAATTCTTGAAAAACCTTTTAACCATGGTTTTGAACTCTATATCCAGTGGTTTGTTTTCCTGCATTTCTTTAGTTTGTGATCTGTTCCTTTGTCTCCACATTTTTGCTGCTTCTCTGAATTGGTAGAATAGTTTTGTGTGCTACTTGTCCTATATGGCCCAGTAGCTCTGCCTCCCCAGTTATCTGGACTTTCTTGGTGCACCCCTTTGTAGACTGTTTGTACAGCCTTTTGTAGTCAAGTCTTGATTGTTGTTGGTATCACTGGGGGAATTGACCTCCAGACCAATTGGCTGTGAGGATCAGCTGTGTCTATGCCAGGAGAACTTCTGTGCTGGAGACAGCCTTATGAGATAAGATGTGCAAAATTGCAAAAGCCTCTATGCTCAGCTTGGATGGGGTGGAGTCTCAGGGTTGAGTAGACAGCCTTGGCTTCCTGTCAGCCCTGCCCTATGAGGCCCCTACATCTGTGTCCCTTGGTAATTGCTGTAGCCCTCTCTGTGCACAGTCGCACACGCACCTCCAGCCCTCTGCCTTTCGCAGCTCCCCCGAGTTTCCATGCGCTCTGGGGACCTGTATGAGTCTGGATCCCCAGAGTCTCGCTGGAAACTGGGGTTCAGTGTAGTTGGAACTGGAGTTCAGTGCAGTCAGGAGGTTCCATCTTCCTCCCTGTAGAGCAGTGGTTCTCAACCTTTCTAATGCTGCGGCCATTTAATACAGTTCCTCATGTTGTGGTGAATCGTAATGTAAATATCTGTGTTTTCTGATGGTCTTAGGCGACCCTGCTAGTGGTTCTCAACCTGTGGGTCACTGCTGTAGAGCCTAAGACCATCAGAAAACAGGTCACAACCCACAGGTTGAGAACCGCTGCTCTAGAGAAAGCCACCGGCACAATCAGCAGTCAGCCCTCTCTGTGAGCACTTGCATGTGCACCTTCAAACCTCTGCCTTTCATGGCTCCCCTAAGTTTCCGTGTACTCCTCCCTTTTCCTGACAGTCCAGACTCCCCCATTATTAGTCTCGCCTAGAACTGGGGTTCAGTGCAGTCAGAACTGTGGTTCAGTGCAGTCAGGAGTTTCCGTCTCCCTCCCGCTAGAGGAAGCCGGCCAGGCACTCCACAGTCCGTTCTCTCCACGCACGTGTGTCTGTACCTCAGCTTTTTGTGGCTCCTTTGAGTCTCTGTGAACCCCTCTCTTTCCTTCTAGTTGTAGAATTTTCACTCAGCCAGCTTTCCTGGATAATGTGCGTTCTGTCTTTAGCTGTAGTTTTGAAATTATTGTGTGAGGCAGCAGTTTAGGTGTTCACCTATGCCGCCATCTTGGTTTCTCCTCAGTTTTCTGATGTCTTAAAAAATATTCCTCAAAAGGGAAGTTAAAAACTATTTTGCAATAATTGCCATTGACAAGAACTTAATATAAATACTTTTCTATGATTCGTTGAGGGCTAAGAGAGACGTTTTCCCTTTTAAACTAACAATGTGAGCTTATGGTGGGCCCTAAGTTTCCTTCTGAATTGTGGCTTCAAATAAAACAACACACTAAACAATGAATCCTCCCTCAGCAGAAGTGGGGAGGAATGCGCCTACCACATGTTGTCTTTTCACAGCGGCGTCCCACCATGGAATTCTAGGCAGAACCAAGGATGAGATTGCCTGCACACATCCTCCTGCCCAGGCGGTCCCATCCGCAGCGGCACTGAGAGGTGGGGATGACGTGCAGGACAGTCCCTGGAGGGAAGGAAGCTGATGGGTGAGAGGGAACTGGTACTGGGAGAGGAGGAGGCACTTGTCAAGAGAAGGACATAACAGTCAGTGAAAGACAAGAATCATATTGTTTCACTCACATGTGGAATCTAAGGAACAAAGTAAACAAACAAAACAGAAACAGACTCATAGACACGGAGAACAGACTGATGGTTGCCAGAAGAGGAGGCTGGAGGACTGGGTGAAAAAGGTGAGGCGATTGAAAAGTACAGATTGGAAGTTACAAAATAGCCAGGGGGATGTAACACCATAGGCAATATAGGGTGTCCCAAAAACGTATGCACACACTTCGAATAATGATAAAGGCAGTGTTGATTAAAATACATCTCACGTTCAAAATTGAGCAGTCAGCTGTTAAAATGGATATGCATTTTGGGACATCCTGTATAGTCAGTAATCTATAATAATAAAAGAGTAATATACAAATTGACTATACCTCCACTATACCCACAAGCCACACCCACCAGCCAATCAGGAGTTAGTATGCAAATTAACCCAACCAAGATGGCTGTGGCCACAGAGTGAGCAGGAGGCTTGGGTTTCCCTGGCAATGGAGGAAGCCACGCTTTCCATATACCTTGGCCAACCTAGGCCTCCACTCAAGGCTACAAAGTTTCAATTATAGAAGATAAATAAATCCCCGATACCAGGGCCTTCACTTAGGTTGCCAGGGGGTGTGGCCAGCCTGCAAACCACCACAGGACCTCACCCAGGCTGCTCCACACCCCAAGGGAACTCCTACCCTGATACAGGACACCCTTCAGGGCAAACCAGCTGGCTCCACCCATGCACCAGGCCTCTATCCTACCTAATAAAAGAGTAATATGCAAATTGACCGTCACTCCAACACATAAGATGGCTGCCCCCATGTGAACACAAGATGGCTGCCAAAGATGGCCAGCAAGGGAGGACAGTTGGGAGGGACCAAGCCTGCAAGGGAGGGCAATTAGGGGTGAACAAGCCTGCAGGGGAGGGCAGTTAGGGGTGACTAGGCTTGCAGAGGAGTGAAGTTGGGGGCAAATGGGCCTGCAGGGAAGGGCAGTTGTAGGGGACCCAAGGCAACTGGGCCTGCAGGGAAAGGCAGCTGAGGGGGACCCAAGCCTGCAGGGGAGAGCAGTGGGGGGGACCAGGCCTGCAGGGGCGGACAGTTAGGGCAAACAGGCTGGCAGGGAGCAGTTAGGCATCAATCAGGCTGGCAGGGGAGTGGTTTGGGGGTGATCAGGCTGACAGGCATAAGTGGTTTTTGGCAATCAGGAAGGCAGGCAGGTGAGCAGTTGGGAGCCAGCAGTTCTGGATTGTGAGAGGGCAGTCCCAGATTGGAGAGGGTGCAGGCTGGGCTGAGGGACACACCCCCCATGTATAACTTTCATGCACCGGGCCTCTAGAAGTGTATAAATATGTATGGCGCCAGGTGGGTATTGAAGATTATCAGGGGGAACACTTTGTAAAGCATGTAGTTGTCTAACCACTATGCTGTACATCTGAAACTAATATAAAATAATACTGAATGTCAATTGTGATTTAATATTTTGCCAAAAACAAAAAAGACAGAGAGTGACATAGGATCCTGTCCCAATCCATTCATTACTATTTCCCCAATCTCCCCAGGAACACCTGTATGGAGTGGGAAGCTATCACACTCATGGTGGCACTTACATGTTTCCTGAAATTCTAAGTTTTTACTTGAAAGTTCAAATTTTATTTTTGGCAACAAGTATGGAAAGTTCTTTTCCTTGCTATGACAGGTTCTTTTTATTCGTTTTCAAGAAAATATCTGCCAGACACTCACATCTGAATAACTTGTTCCTACAAGTGAAAATGGTCTTCAATAAAGGAGGAGGAGGAGGAGGGGGATAAGGAAGAGGAGGATAGGAGAAGGAGAAGAGGAGGAGGAAGAAGAGGAAAAGGAGGAAGAAGAGGAAGAGGAGGGGGAGGAAGTAAAGGAGGAAAAAGAGGAAGAGGAGGAGGAGAAAGAAGAGCAGCTAACTTTGCTGGCAACTCTGCACGGCGCCTTTCCTGGACTCAGCACCCTGCTTTGACGTCCTTAAGAAGAGCTTCATGCCTGTCTCCCATTTGGTCACAGAAATTTAAAAATAGCTGCATTCAGGGGTCAAAATTCACCCATTTTCCTGCCCACTCAAAGGCATTAAGTGAAATGGGCTTTTTCCAAAAGTGAGTATTTGGTGGTGAATAACCCCGTGTCTAGCTGTGCATTCGGTGTCACCGCCTCAGTTTTGTGCAAGCAGCTAAGTTTCACTCACCCTCGCTCTCTATCAGCACCGTGGGAAAGGGAACACACACCCTACTCTCTCCCCCCCTCGAACCAGGGATTGCAGCCACCCTGTGAGAGTGGCTGGGGTACCACAACGGGAATCGAGGTGGGGGTGACGTTTTATAAGAAATGTAACAGGTACGTTTCTTTGGGGCTGCGACATGGAAGAGGGAGGGCGTTTGTGTGAGAATACGCAGAGGACGGTAGATGAGGAAGAGGGAATTCATGGGCGAGAAGGGTTCAGAGGCACGGCGGAGGCGGGCCGTGCGGAGAAACGGGGGGCACTGTGTTTGCCCTGCAGGCAGCGTGGTGGCGGCCGCAGCCCTCACTCGCCGCGGTTCACGGTCCAGGAGTAAGAACCACCCTGGCAGGTTCGAGGCCTCCGGTTGGTCTCTGAAACCCCCCTGCGGGATCAGCGCTTTTTCAGGGGAAAGACTAGGTGGGGAAGGAGAGGTGAAGTACCTGGTACCCCACCCCACAACTGGGAAGAGCCCCGGCCTGCATCAGGCTCAGAGGGCCTGAGGCCAGAACCCCCCACCCCCCACGCCGCACAGACCACTTCTCATGAGGAAGAGGAGGCTATCTGCTTCCGATCTGGGAAATCCCAACTGGCCGGCTGAGGTCACATGCCCCTCTCTGGGACCAATCCTGGCAGGGGACACATGCCCACCTCCCTGGGCGATGTCTCCAGCCCTGATGCCCACACCATGGGTGCCAGGCGGAAAGGAGAGCGGGCGAGCTGCCGCAGCGCTCAATAGCATGGATGCTGCATCTTCCTAACACGATGCTGGGCAAGGGCAGACGCCCAAGGGCACACCATGTACACGCTCCATTTCTCTGTGTAAGAATCCACGCACCAGCCACGTCAGACCTGCGGCCAGCGGGCCACATGCCTCATTTCGGCCAGACGTCTGCCGGCCGCGAGTCTGGCCTGCTTACCACGCACTGGGCACTTTTCTGCAAGTATTTTTTTCTCACAGTGATGAACTCAGTTTTTTATTCAGTCTCTAGTGGATGTAAAATTAGAACCGGAAAAAGATACACGAAGGAGCTTTACTGAGCCAGGGTGGCGAAGGCAGAAAGGACCGATGCCCTGGCCTCAAGGGTGGCAAACACCTGGGGGTGAGGGCACCGGGTGTCAGATGGCTCTCGTGAGCGTTTGCTCTAGCTTCGTTCTTTAGCCTCCTAAGCAAGAGGAAGGGTCCGGAGCCCAGAACCCCCCTGCGCACGTGCCAGCTCTCTCCCCTGGGGCCAACCTGCGCCACCCACTGCCACCGCAGGGACCCTGAGCGCCAGGGGGAGGCGGGGAGCAGGCAGAAGTGTGGCATCACCTCCCTGGAGTGGACACATGCCCGTCAGCTCGGCCGCAGTTTACAGGTTGTGGACGGTTTCGCAACCTTCAACCCACACTCCCTTCTCCGGCAGATGTGAGTCCCTCACACTTAACTGTTCTTTGAAATTCAACATTAATTAAACCTCGTGACCGGACAAAGCACCGCTTTGTTTCCCAGCTGCCCGTGCAAACCCTCCCCCAGCCCCGGAGTGCAGGCCTCCCGCTCCCCTCTCCTCCCCACGCCCCCCCCTCACCCCAAAAAAGCCTCGGCTGGTTTAGGAGTTACAAGCCTTTTCATTTCCTCCAAGGTTTTTGATGAGAGACGTGGGGATGCGGCCACCAGGTGGACGCTGTGCCCGGCGTTTACAAGCCGGGGGTCTGGCTGCCCAGAGGGATGAGGACTGAGCAGCAGACGGGCCTACTTGGTTCTCATAAAACCCACAAGCCTTCCTTCCTTACGAACTGAGCATCACTGAATGCGCATGGCTCCTCTTTGCGGCCGCTGCCCGGTGCCACCCACGGTGCGGAGTGTGCCCCGCGCTCTGGCCTCGCTCTCACCGCAGCCCGGGTGAGGGCACCGCTGCCAGGTTCCTGCCGGGCGCCCGGTGCGCCAGGCTCGGAGTGAGCGGCCGCCTGCCCACGGTCTGACGATGAGGAGGACAGGACTCAGGAGGGGGTCCCAGTCAGGCCGGGCCCACGCGCTGGCCCGATCAGCAGACCGCAGACTGTTGGGCAGAAGCAGGGGGGCGAGACCCTGGCTGTTCACCTCCAGAACCTCCAGGAGGCCCCCAACTCCTGATCAGTGGGTGAAACAGACACTAAGAACCCCCCACCGCCGAGACCGGTGTGCCTCAGTGGATAGAGCGTCGGCCTGCGGACTGAGGAGTCCCGGGTTCGATTCCGGTCAAGGGCATGTATCTTGGTTGCGGGCACATCCTCAGTAGGGGGCGTGCAGGAGGCGGCTGACCGATGTCTATCTCTCATTGATGTTTCTAACTCTCTATCCTTCTTCCTTTCTCTCTGTAAAAAATCAATAAAATATATTTTAAAAAAAAAAAGACACCCCCCTCCCCCAGAAGGAACTCTCTGAGAGAGAGACGAAGAGACAGGCAGGGGCCCCTGACCCGGCTCTGCGCCAGGACCTGGATTGTTGGGGGTGACCTGTGATGGGAGCCCACATGGTGGGGCTTGAGCAGGGCGCTGGGCAGACATGAAGGGGCTGTGAGTGAGAGCCCACGGCTGCAGCCCCTGGAGGAGGACCATCTACGTTCCTTCTCCCTCCCCCTCCACCCTTCCCCACCCCCAGCGCTGCGGGCATGGCCCCCCCGCAAATGGGGCATCCTGCTTCCCCGCTGCCACGTGGTCAAACCCCTCAGCCAGTGCTCACTTTGGCAGCACACACACCAAACGCGGAACGACACAGAGCGGGCTGGCATGGCCCTGCTCCAGGACGGCACGCACATTCCTGAAGCATTCCTTTTTTTTTTCAATCACAACCACACCAACATTGACCTTAACCCCAGGCTGCGAATGGACTCCAGGACACCAGTCAGGACCACGGTCTTTCCTTCCTGGATTCCTACTCCTGTAGACCCAGAAGGGAAGATTCTAGAACAACGGAGGGGACTCCCTCCCTGAACCTAGGGCAGCGATGCGTGTCGTCACTCACAGCCAAGCGGACTGTGCTGCGTGCCTTGGGCATCAGGAAGCCCATTGACGCCCCGCTGGGGAGAGGACCCCAGGGGTCCAGCTGGAACCTAGAAACAAACACCAGTGACCACATGCCAGCTTCTCGACCCATGAGAAGACTGAGAGAAATAAACTCATAGAGACAACCGTCACAGGCGCCCAGAGGGTCAGTTGTCACACGTCACGCCTACAGGTGGAGATGTGAGTCATCCTCGCTTCTCGCCAGAGGGTGGCCCTGGGCCCACAGCCGGGGCCGCCCCGGGACTGGTTACACATGCAGAGTCCCGGGCCCCCCCCGCCCCCCCCCCCGCCCCCCCCCCCGGCCCCCCGCCCGGCCCTCCGCCCGGCCCTCCACCCGGCCCTCCGTGTTCAGAGCCCACATGTTCCCAAGTGTGACAGCACCGCTCTCCCTCAGCCAGGCTCCTGCTTCCGAGCCAGAGCGTGTTTTTTTTTTAATACATTTTATTGATTTGTCACAGAGAGGAAGGGAGAGGGATAGAGAGTTAGAAACATCGATGAGTGAGAGAGACATTGATCAGCTGCCTCCTGCACGCCCCACACTGAAGATGTGCCTGCAACCAAGCTACATACATGCCCTTGACCGGAATCGAACCCAGGACCTTTCAGTCCACAGGCCGATGCTCTATCCACTGAGCCAAACTGGTTTTGGCCAGCCAGAGTATCTGCCAGGCTGGCGCCACACACATTGTCCGATGCCAGATGCCCAGCCCACGTGGCCACGGATTTCCCAGACACTCCCCCTCACCTGCACAGGGGCTCCCCATTTCCTGCACACCATGGAGGTGATGCCTGCCTCCCTGCTGTTCTCCTCACCCCTTCCCTGCCCACCCCCATTCTACTCATGACTCCATCCTTTCCCTCCCAGCATGTCCCCCCTGAGGGCTCAGATCCCCCACCTCCCTGCCAACTAAACGAGGAACGGCAGCTCCCTGGCCTGAGAGGTCTCCATCGAGTGCCCTTCCCTCCTCATCCTCTGGCCTTCCCTCCCTGAACCCCAGCAGCCTTTTTTGCCGATTTCTCTCACACGGTGGACTGCCTGCCTTCTGCACCCTCAGCACCTCCGCTCTTCCGAAGGCTGGGGTCCTACTCCACCAGCTGAAATGCTTCCTGTGGGGCCTCTCCAGCTCCGTGTCCAGCTCAGCTCCCCCGTCAGATTGTGCCCCTTCTCACAGCACCCCCCCACCTTCTGCCAGAGGGATGTGTGCGCATGCTTCCTGTCCGGCTACCGGTGAGCACATCCGAGGTAGGAATCACGCCTCCATCATCTCTGCTTCGAACCAAGGTGTCAGCACCCAGCTGACGTGATCAGATACTCCGTCCTCAGAGACGGAACGCGTAATTCCAGCCCCTTATCGCCCCTAAAGTGTATCTTTATGAGAACCTCAAATATTCTGTCCATACTTAACAGCGAATAAAGCACTTTTATGGGAAACATCCAAATGTCTTTGAATGGGGCTATCTTCATAATAAACCCAGACCCTCGGGTCCCCGGGGAGACGTTCAGTAAGTGGGTGCTGAATAACGAGTGGAGGGGGGCACACTGCGTTCCCGGGGCTCAGAGCCATGCTGACCCCAGGCCGCCCTCCCTATGGGAGCGAAGTGTGGGGTTTGGGATGGGACAAGCGTGCTGCCGGCCACCGATGGGCCACTGACAGCGGGAACTCAGAAGCAAAGCGTCTGCCTCCAGGAGGTGGCCGTCCCCCTGCACGGCCGGCCGGTGGGACCCTCTGGCTGCTGTGCGGTCACACGAGCCATGCCAGCTCGATGGGAACATGCCGCCTGATTTTCCCGGACTGAGGACAGCTCAGCCCACGTCTAAGCGGCCACAGGAAACCAACACCCTCCCCGGCCACGGAGCGTGACAGAGCATCCCCCCCAGACTGGGCCGCCGGAGAGGTGGGGGCGGGAAGATGGGAGACACGCCAGGGCCGAGTTCTCTCCCAGGGGCTGAATTTGCCTCTGCAGCTTCGAGTTCATCGTATTTTACCGTGACGCGGTCATGAAATCTCATTTGGGGCTTCTGTGGCCCAGAGTTACCTCTGCCTCGGGAAGGGAAGCTTCTAGACCTGCCAGAGCAGGGAGAGGTGGGGCCAGGGCTGTTCTGGGAAAGACTCAGTGAGATGGGTCATCAGCCCTGCCTTGCAAGTGGCCGGGCCATGGGGCTGCCTCGCTGTGGAAAAGTCGGAAACCGCGCTGGCTGGTTGGGCTCCATGGACAGAGCGTCTGCCTGGGGACTGAGGGTCCTGGGTTCCATTCCAGTCAAGGGCACGTGTCCAGGTTGCAGGCTCGATCCCAGCAGGGGGCATCCCAGAGGCAGCTGATCAATGATTCTCTCTCATCATTGATGTTTCTCTCTCTCTCCTTCTCCCTCTCCCTTCTTCTCTAAAATCTATTTTAAAAAAAGAAAGAAAACTCAGAAACCCACCATCAGTCCACAAAGGTTAGCTGAGGAGAATATCAGACTTTCAAAATCACCATGGTTTTAATAAAATAATGAAGTGGAAAATATTGGTTTTTGTCTTGTTGTCTGTTTTATTTTTTTTTTCTTTTAAAGAAGATTCTGAAGATGCTTATTTCTCTTTTTAAACAATGTTGTCAAGTTTGAGTCTTCTCTTAGCAGCCGATCTCCTGGGAAGAGCCGGTAAACAAAACGCCTTCAATATTTTGTCATGGGGAATGCAGCTAGAAAAACAAAACCCCAGCAGTGTTAGTGTTCGGTCACTGAGCAGACTCTGGTTTTGATTATCCACGCCAGCCGTCGCAAAGGTCCGTCTCCAGATGCCAAGTGTATCCAGACCCGGGGCCGGGAGCGCTGGCGGAGTCTGCTCTGGGCAGCATGGTGAGCGAACCCCGGCGCGCACACTACCCGCAACCGGCTCCCAGCAAACGGTGCTTCTGGCTAATTAGTGAGGGCTTGCTGCCATTAAAACCCTAATGGCATTCAAATCAGCTCAATTAACAGCCAGGGAAACAGCCTCTCAATTACATTCCACTGTTTCCAATTACGCTGGAAGCCTTGGGTGCGGTACCCACCAACATGACAAATGAGGGATGCTGGCCAAAAATGAGCTCCTCCAGTGTTTCTCAGACCATCAACAACCTTGGCTCATGGAATCAGTTCCCTGAATGTGTGCAGAAAAACACAGCTGAGCAAGCCACTTCGCAGCTTTCATTTCTTCAATGAGATATTTCATGCCCCGGGCTGAGCGAGGGGCAGGTAAGACCAATGAGGGCCACGTAAGAAGAAAGCAGTGCCTCTTGTTTATGGTCTCCATCACCAACACATTGAAGGAACCGAGGGCCTTCTGAAATCAACGAGAAGAGCGGTCAGATTGGCCAGCGGCTTTGAACCTCTTACTGGTAGCTCTGGATCACTGAGGTCAAAACAACTCTGATGTCAATATTTATACAGCAGCTTCCAACCCTCATGTGCTCCGCTCTCTGAGGGCAGCATGATCTTCGGGGGAAAGAAGACCGTCTTTGTTCTGCAGAAAGCATAGCTTGAGTGTCCGTTCGAGGCTGTGAACAGGCCACACGACAGAGCAATTTCGTGCTTTTAGGGGCTCTGGCAAGGCTTGGACTCCCCTAAACGCACTCCCTTCCTGCTGGTGCGTGTCCAAAAGTGGGCTATTACCGCATCATGGCTTTGGGCTGGGTTTCCTACTAAAGGTCCCTGTGAGAAGAGGCACCTGGCTATTATTGCCTATCAAGGACTTAAGCAGGCCCCAGTTACTATGGAAACTGAAAAAGTGAGTGAGGTAAGTTTCTGACACCAGTCTTGCCATCCAGCCTGTCCCACCCATCCTTCAATAAATTCCTTCCTTCCCACCTTGAGTGCTAGGGCTTTGAAAAATCTGTTTTTATGACAGCAGTAAAGATTACATCTCTCAAGTCCTTGGTTTTGTACCAAGGGGAAAATGGCTGATATAAATTGTGTTACTTCTTCAAGGTACCTTTGTATTTATGACGATTCAAAGTTTGAAAGTGGAAAAGCTCTAGCCAAATGAGTCTTAGGAGCAGCCAGCTATATCCTGAAAACCGTCTGTTCTTTTGGTCCATAAGCAGACTTTGCAGAATGTGAACTTTGGCACCTGGTCTCCAAAGATGAGAGAGAAAAAGAGGGGAAAAAAGACCTCCCTCTATATATACACTGAGTGGCCAGATTATCATGATCTCTGAATGAATAATAATCTGGTCACTCAGTGTGTGTGTGTGTGTGTGTGTGTGTGTGTGTGTGTAGAGGCCCGGTGCATGAATTTGGGGTCCAGCCAGCCTGGCCAGCGGGGGACATGGGCAGTTGGCCGGCCTGCTTGCTGGTCAAACTCCTGGTCAAGGGGACAATTTGCATATTAGCCTTTTGTTATATAGGATAGTCACTAAATGGCCAGACTATTATGCCTTCAGAGATCATAATAACCTGGCCACGCAGTGTGTATGGTGGAGAAAGGTTTACAGTTGTGAGTACATGAAACACAGAGTTTAATTCTTGTATTATTATTTACTAATTATTCCATTGTTTTCCATATGAACAACCATGAATCACCTTTCACCCCACCTTGTCTCTGACTCATACAGAAGATCACGTTCCGAACCCAACATTAGAACGGCCTCACAGCTTCCACTACTGCGCTTCTGGGAGTCCTGAGCTGCCATCTAAGAAACCCGGCTACTTGCTAGAGAGGCCACAGGAGAAGAAGAGGGCCTGCACTGTGTGGGGGAGAGGCCCAGAGAGGACGGTGTCCTGGCCGAGGCCCCGGATGACTGGCTCCTGCAAACATCTAATGGAAACCACATGAGACATTCTGAGTGAAACAAGCAGGACTGCCCGCTGAGTTCAGAACACGGAATCATGAGAGAGAATGAAACAGTTGTCATTGTGCCCCAACAACAACAACAAAACCGCAAGTTACTGTTTTAATTCTGACAGCCACATCCACCAAGCTTTTTACTCTCCAGTGCTTGCATCTCAGACTTTCCATTTAGGATAATCTCCCTTTTGGGTAAAGTACAGTCATGCGCCACATAACAACGTTTCGGTCAAAGATGGGCAGCACATACAATGGAGGTCCCATCTACACTAATAAAAGAGAAACACGCAAATTGACCATCACTCCGCTATGCCCACCAGCCAATCAGGAGTGAATATGCAAATTAGGAGGAAAAAGGTGGTGGCCACCCAGCTGTTCCAGGTGCGGAGTGGCCAGGTCAGGCAGGACACATGCTATGAGAGGTGTGGGGAGGGGCAAAGGGATCTACAGGAGCAGCACTCTGGCGCAGTGAAGACTAAGACAGCAGACTCTGGCCGGGGTCTGAAGCAAAGACGAAGATAGCACATTCTGGCTGGATCTGCAGCAAAGACAAAGGCAGCAGACTCAGGCAGGGATGGAGGCCTGGGTCCTGGGTGCCAGAGGAAAACCGGTGCTGGAAGCCAAGGGAAGGAAGGCCTATGGCATGAATCTCTGCACTGTGGTAGTGCACTGATCTTCAAGCCGGTGTGCAGCAAGAATTTTTAAAGCACACAATTCCTGACTATTTAGTCAGAGTCACTGACCTCTTTTCCCTTGGATTATCAAATTTAAAAATGACAACAGCCAACACAACAATAGCCACCTTGTGTGAATGAATCAAATTTATATCTATTTCTTTTGTCAGATGGGCAAAAAACACAATATATTTTGTGAGGCGCTACAGAATTTTAGTGATTAAGTCCTGTGTCCCATGAGATGAAAAAGGTTAAGAATCACTGTCCTACAGACTACGTGTGTAGGCTAGACCTTCTAGATGTGTGAAGTGTACTCTGGGATGTTTGCAAATGAGAAAGTCACCTAATGTCACATTTCTCAGAACTCACCCCTGTATTATAGTCAAGTATTGCATGACTATATGTTCCCTAGAATTTCTTCCAGTGCACATCTACAGATGCAAACTACTGTTGTTGTTTATCTGAAAACGTCTTTATTTCACCAATATTCTTGAAGGATATTTTCACTGGGTACAAAATTGACAGTTATTTTCTTTCAACATAGCACAGATATCATTTCACTGTTTTCTGGCTTTCACACTTCATATTAAGAAGTCATGTCCCTCATTAATAAATAATCAGTCTTTTCTCAGGCTACTTCTAAGACATTCTTTAAAAAAGCTTTTTTTTCTATAGTTCTATGTGTTTGGTATGAATTTATTACTATTTCTTTATTTCTTCATTTGTTATTCCACTTATTGTATTATTTACATAACTTATTATTAATATTTTAAAGATATATTTTATTGATTTTTTTACAGAGAGGAAGGGAGAGGGATAGAGAGTTAGAAACATCGATGAGAGAGAAACATCGGTCAGCTGCCTCCTGCACACCTCCTACTGGGGATGTGCCCGCAACCAAGGTACATGCCCTTGACCGGAATCGAACCTGGGACCTTTCAGTCCGCAGGCCGACACTCTATCCACTAAACCAAACCGGTTTTCGCTATTAAAAAAATTTTAATGTAGGATTTATTTGGCTTCTTGATCACCTATTCTGTTTTTAGCATCTGTTCATCTCACGTTAACCTATATGGTAATGGGAAGAGTGCCGTATTGGCACAATAGCCAAATAGAAATAGACATATAGACCCAGAATAGGAAGCCAGGAATAAACTCACCATTATTTGGGCAGTTGAAAACTGCAGGGATGGAGCAGAACCATGGGGAAAGGATGAATTTTTCAACAATAAATGCTACTGGAGAAGCTGAGTATCCTATTAGGAAAAAAAAAATGGAGACTCCTATTACATACAAAAACCGATTTCTAGATAGTCCTAGAAAACATTGTTAGAAGATGATATAGGAGAGTATCCTCCCATTGTGCCAAACTAGGAAGCACAAAATGTCTTTGGGTTTCTTTTTAGGTGACCCTAATTTTTTTTCACTTGGAAACTGTCCTGGGGCAGCGAAGGCCCGGCTGAGACCGGCGCACCCATAGCTGGGGGTTAGTTAGCGCTGGAAGACAGAGTCTCCCCAGTAAACGGATGTGACTGGCAGGACTACCTCGCCTCCTGTTCCCAGGTAACATGTTAAGAAAGGGTTCACGTAGGGTCGAGATTTACAGACAAGATGATGAGGGCAAAAAAAAAACAAACAAAAAACAAACCTTCACCGGAGTCCTTCCAGCTATGCCAAGCAAGCACAAATAAACAGAGAGAGTTTTACCCTTTGCCAACCAGCGCAGACAGAATGGAAGGAGGAGAAGTCATTCATTAAGGCTGAAAGGAAGTTGGCAAGAAATGCCTAGGGCCTGAGGCATCTTTGCTCCGGAGGAGAACTGGATGTCCTTCCAGTGAGCATGCTTCTGTGCCCAAGGGCCCTGCCCTCGCTCCCCAGCCCCGCCCTGGCACGACTGCTCCCCTCTCTCCTCGCTCCTCCCGCTGATGCACTCCTACAATGTGGCGTCTTCCTCGGGGCCATGCGGACGGACATCGGTGGTTGTGTCTGCTCAGTCCTTCCGGGCATCTAACTGCTCCTCCCTCCGCTGCCACCACCGGGGCGGGGCTGCCTGCCTCCGGAGGTGCCCTTGACCTGGCCCTTCCCTAGAACGAGCTGGCGTGGAAACAAGAAAACAGAGGCAACTCCTCCTTCACGGCGACGAGTCAGACGTGTGTCCAGGCCTCTCAAAGGCCGATTCCCGCTCTGTGAGAAACCAACGCACAGATCTGAAACTGACACCCAGAAAGAGGGAGAGTGTAATCGAGGGCTGGTGGCCCCCCATCCATCACACCCTGGCCCCTGGGGGTGGATCTGTGAGCCCTACATTTGCCCTCCCCCACCCTAGCCAGAGTTAAAGTCCTGTCCTCCGAGTTCTAATGCATCACAGGCTCCTCACAACAGGCCAGCCTCTGAGAGGACCCCTGCAACCGCCCTGTCTCCAGACAAGAGGACCCTTACAGCAAGGTGGCCTGTCCGCGAGGCCCCTCCCAGAAACAAACCACTTCTTCCTTCACAGCCTCCATCCAGCAGCTGCTGACTCTAAAATGAAGTATGGCCTGTTTTCCGCTCAGCCGCCTCGCTTCTCAAGCATCCGCTCTAGCACGCAGCCCTGACCCTCCATCCCCGCAGCCATCAGCTCAGTTCAGGAAGCCCCAAAGCTGCCAGGCCCTGTTCGCACAGGTCACGCGGTGACTCTGTTCCCATGGCCGCTCTCCGGCGCTGGCTCTCGGGGTCTTCCCTTAGGAGATACTCTTTTTTAAAACTATATTTTTATTGATTTCAGAGAGGAAGGGAGCGGGGGTAGAGGAGAAGGAGAGAGAGAAACATCGATGATTAGAGAGAATCATTGGTCGGCCGCCTCTTGCACATACCCTCACCGGGGATGGAGCCACAACCCGGGCATGTGCCCTTGACCGGAATCGAACCAGGAACCCCTCAGTCCACAGGCTGATGCTCTATCCCCTGAGCCAAACCAGCGAGGGAAGGAGATAAGAGTGCCCTAGGACGGAACCTCCTGGGAGCCTGGCAATAAGATGGGTTAATTAGCTGATAATGGGAACCAGATCGGCTCTGTTTGTATAACCAGCCTTCTTTCACGTAAACACAGAGATCTCATTGTCCCGTGGCTTTCTTCCAAGCACATTTAAACATCTGCATAAGGCCCAATTCCACCCCTTTCTTTTTATACTGCTTCTCTCCCTCCCACCCCCCGCCCCTTCTCCGGGGAAATCTCTGTGGATAGTTTATTCCTTCTCAAAATCTAGAACCCAAACTTCAAAATGCGTGATGGAGGCCTTGAGCAGTGGCAAGAGGAACGGGGAGTCAGTTTTCAGCTCCGGATGCCAGGCCATTAATACACCCCAGGATCACATCTGCGATTAAAATAGCATGGTGACCTGTCCCTCTGCTCTCTCAGGGTTCGCTGAGTCAAAACATGTGTCCACGCTCCCCGACTGTGTCCCTGTTCGGGGACACCCACCCTGTTCGGAAATGGACCTCGCCGTCCCCAGTCCGTGCCCCATGCGGGTCCCATACTCCCAGGCTCTGACCAAAGATGCTGCAACTCTCCCAGAGGCCCGCTGAGGCCCAGGCTGCCCCCGGCCTCTCTGATGTTGAGGAGACATGCTGGGAGCCTCTGACAGGTCCTCATTCTTGGGGGACTAGTCAGAGCTGGAAGAGACCTGTGTGGGCAGCTGGGATCCCAGGGACGTTAGTTCATCTTTTCCATCGAGTTGGGAATTTTTGATGCGTCTTTGAGGATCTTTCCTACGCCAAGACCAGGCCCTCCCGGCTCCCGTGAAGGCGGGCTTTGGGGCAGCAGGGGGATGCAGGTGTCCACCACCCTTCCCTCTCCTACCCCTGCTGGTTTCCTCCCTCGGCAGCTAAAGGTGGGTCAGCCAGGAGGTTGACCAGCCTCTGCCATGGGCAATGAGCCCACCATGAAAGGCCCTTCTCTTGGCGAATGAAGTCACAGAGAATGGATGGTTTTAGTCCGGTCCCACTAGCACAGCGGTTCTCAACCTGTGGGTCGCGACCCCTTTGGGGGTCGCCTAAGACCATCGGAAAATGCAGATATTTACATCACGATGCATAACAGTAGCAAAATTTCATGGTTGGGGGTCACCACCACATGAGGAACTGTATGCAAGGGTCGCGGCCTTAGGAAGGTTGAGAACCACTGCTCTAGCAGGTTAAAAATGTTTGTGTATTTGACGGCTGTTAACAAACCGACAACACACCCCGGGAGGGGCACCTGGGAAAGGAACAACGTGACAGTGACAGTCCCAGCCTCTCAGAAGCTGCTAACCCCGGAGGCGGGGAAAGCAGCCTACCTTAGGGGCACTGTGGATGCTTCTCGTAAAGTAACACATCTGACCCCCCACTTAGAAGAGCCCGGGGGCAGGCGTGGACCTGAAACCATGGGTGGCTCAGCAGACAGCGTGGGTGCCGGCCGTGGGGGCTGGGAACCCTGCCCCCACCCCTTCACGCTGACCTGCTATGGCTGCGCCAGGTCTGTGCGCCTCGTCATTTATGATGGGAACTTTCTATATTTGGAAACACTTTGGGGGAAATTTTCCACACTTAGTCATTAACTCCGAGTCTCAGATACATATGTTCTTCCATGCCCTCGCTCTATGCGTTGGAGGGTTTATTGCAGAGAACGTTGGGGATGCAGAGGAAGGAGGAGACGCGGGCCAGTCCCCCTCCCCAGAGGTTCTGGTCTCTGTGGGGCAAGACGCTAAAGGGGGTTCCTTCCTCTCTGCCCCCTTCAGGTGTTTGCTGTGACGTGGGGAAGGCAGGGGGAGGGGAGAAGAGGTAGAGATGGGGGTGCCCTCCTGCAGGTGTTTGCTGTGGCTTCGGGGAGGCCAGGGGGTGGGGATGGGGGTGCCTGCCTTTTCAGACAGAGGTGGAGAAGTTTCTCCTGCTCCAGATGGAGCGGGGTGAGGCTCTGAAAGGACCCCTCCTTCCCTCCCTCCTGCTAGGAATAAACAGTCACGTAAGCAAGTCAAGAGGGAATTTAAAATGTCCTATTTCTCATGACAAAAGCAAGACATTCATGTCAGGAAAATACCGATAAAAGCGAAGGCGCCAGCACTCCCTTGCCCCAGAGAAACCACCATGAATACCGGTTAAGTCTGCATCTTCCCCAGCCTCCGCCTGTGCCCGTGGACAATGAAAGTAATAATTTACTTGGGGCTCAGGTGCAGGCTTGTGGTTCACACCATCATTCCCCGCACTCTGCTCAAACCTCCTGTGCACTCCACGGATCGCAGCTCAGGGTGGGTGGAGGGGGGCCCCGAGCCAGACCGCTGAGGGCCAAGGCCTGCCCTGCCATCCCCAGGCTGTGAGGCCGCACCTGGAGATGTGGGTAATAGCAGTGCGACGCCCTGGGGGCTGGCCAGGGGGGCTGAGAGGGCGTGTGAATGGTCACTGCTGAGCAGGGGTGTAAATGGTCTCCGCTGAGTGGGGGTGTGAATGGTCGCCCATGAGCAGGGGTGTAAATGGTCGCCCGCTGAGTGGGGGAGTGAATGATGGCCGCTGAGCGGGGGGGGGTGTGAATGGTCACTGCTGAGCAGGGGTGTGAATGGTGGCCGCTGAGCGGGGGGTGTGAATGGTCACTCCTTCTGGGAGCGCCCGGTCATGGGCCGTCGCTGAGCCCCTCTGTAGAGACAGGGCCACATGTTCAGAGGAGCCAGAGACTTGGCGGAGGTCCCACAGTATTCAGTGACAAAATCAGGTGTGAAACCTAAATCTCTTCTGAATCCAGATTTTTATATTGAGAGAGAGAGAAGGGGGGAGATTCCTCCCTCCCACTGGACTGGACTGGACAATCTCTAAGTCATGCACAGTGAGGCCTCCCATCGGAGGGAGGGCTCGCTCACACCCTCGGGCACAGGGACCCCCGGCGCGTGCTCACCCCGGGCCTGGCCTCTGCGGCTGACAAGCTCTCGGGCTGCGGTGGCCCGGTGGCCGGGCCGGCGTGGGGAGGTCCCGGGACCGAGCGCAGTGGATCGCCCTGTGCTGCGCCATCCTCCGCTGACTCTGTCCACACGCGTCACCTCCCATCTCCCTCTCGCCCTGAGCCCCACATCTGAGTCCACTGACAGACAGCGTGGATCTCCCGAGGGGCCCCCCCAGGGATGGCTGAGCCCCGTGTCCCCAGCCATCAGCCTCGACCCTGGGGGGGACCGGGTTGGCACAAACAGGGCTGCCCCATCCCGCATCGCCTGAAACACTGTTTGAGTCCAGAGAAAACAAATGCTCGCCCCGGAGCCGGCAGGGGACGCGTTGGCCCCGGCCACCGTCCATCCCGCTCCCCTCCCTGCCCACAGCGACACCGACCCGGTCTCCCGGGTGCGCTGGGCAGTGCCATCTGGAAGCCACCTCTGGGATGGGACAGCCTTCCGCATGGACAGAGGAAGCCGCCCGGCCCGGCTGTGGGAGTCCCAGCGCGGTCCGAGTCTGAGACCAACCTTGGGTCTGAGTGTGGCCACGGGGAGGGGACGGGTGCCCCGTGCCATGGGCCGGAGGGACAGTGTCCTGACAAGGCCTTTCACCCCAACGCTTCCATGGGCCAGCTCCCTCTCGGTGGGCCACCAGCAAACACCGAGGGACACTGAGCCCAGCAGGCAGGCCCTGGGACCCGGGATTTCCGCCTCCTCCCCTCCCCAGCCCGCCTGTCCGCATAGTCCCCTGCCCCCCATGGAGCCAGCCAGGGTGCTGCAGGCCCCACCTTTCAGAAGAGGGTTTCCTGGGGTTTCCCGCGGTGACATCAATCTCCGAGCCTCGATTAGAACAAGTGAGCAGCGCTCGGGAAATCCCCGCAGCCTCGGCCAAGACCTAATGGGTGTTTTCAAAAGGTCCGGGTTCCCCCTTCCCACACCGGCCCCGGGCAGGTTCCCGCAAGCACTGATCCCGCACAGCGCCAGCCCCATGCAGGGGGGGGGGCTGTAAGCCATCCCCTCAGTCCTGACAGTGGCACGAGAAGCTGGGGCACAGAATAAGCTTTGTTATGATGCTCCGCCGGCCGGTGTGGGGACCCCCTGCCATCGGACGTCCGGACGGATGTGGTCAGACTCAGGACGGAAGTCTGCCCCGGGGCCAGGTGGAAGCGGGTGGTGAGCATGGCCAGGCAGAGGCTGTTGGTGAGGGCAGGATCCTGGGCACCAAAAGGTTGTGGGTTCGATTCCCAGTCAGGGCACATGCCTCCGATATGGGTTTGATCCCTGGTCAGGGCGTATAGGGGAGGCAACTGATGCATGTTTGTTTCTCTCTCTCCCTTCCTTCCTCTCTCTAACACAACCTTGGGTGAGGATTAGAAAATAATAATAATAATAATAATAATGATAATAAAGAATAATAAAGTTGGGGTAATGATACCTGCCCTACCAACTCTCATGGGGTTATTGTGCGAGCGACATAAACACATATAAAATGATGTGAAGGCTGTTACTTCACGCCTACCGTCCTGGCTTACTATGAAGATAAAGTTAAGTGAGAATATGCAGTATGTAAACGCGCACACACTTGTGTTCCAGTAAATGCTTAACAACTGGCGTTCTGGGGAGGAAATGCCTGGGTTCCTTAGCCTCTGCCAATTGCTGTGGTGTAAACGTTCCCAATGGCTGATGTCACAGTGCCAGGGTGACGTCACTCAATGTCAAGTTGAGGACTGGTCATCATCGGCCCTCATGGCAGGCTGAGCTGCCGAAGCACACCTGTGGCTAGGAACTCGGTCCTCTGGTGTATGAAGCCGAGCACAGCGCCTGAGCAGCTGAGAAGAGGGCCGCCTCCTCTCCCCCCTCTGCCCCTCCCCCTGCTCACGACCCCTTCAGTGCCGAGGCTCCCAGGTGGAGGGAGGCAGCCGCCTGCTCCTGTGCCACCGGCTGGCAGTGCCCGGGCTCACTCTCCGGGGGTCTGACTGGGAGCCCAGCAGCTGCCGCAACCCCCCTGCTCTGCTTGTCTCCCCAGTTCCAGGCCTGGCGCACGGGGTCCTTCTCCAGTGAAGTGACAGCAGCTCAGGGTCTGAGGCTGAAGGGGCCAGAGAGAGGTCGGACTACAGAGCTGCGGGAGGAGGGAGGGCCTGCCTGCCCCATTTTCGGGGCCTGGTTTCTCCCCCCCAGCCCCCCTCCGCATGGCACCCGGGCCCACTGCGCTCCTTCCTTCGGATCTGCCCCCCACCGCCCCCAGCCCCACCGCCCTCTGGGTCCTGCTGATCCCCTCTCGGTCTGTGAGGCCTGGGCCCACTCGCCCCCTTCTCTGAGGTATTGGGGCTCAGGGCGCTTTCCCTGGACTGAGAGCCCCTCAGGCCAGACGCACCAAACTCAGATAGGGGTGCCCGGGTGCACGCAGGCGTGCTGCCTCTCCATCGCCTCTGCTCTGCCCGGGCACCGTGCATGTCCAGCACTGGCCCTTGGAAAAGGGTTTTTGAATTTTTTTTAAGTTACTGGGTCAGGACGCCAGGAAGGGAGGGGAGAAAGGCATCCAGGTGAGTTAATGGCTCCGGGAAAGACCGGAGTAATTGGCGCTTCCTTGGCTGGAGTACAATAGCGAAGGAAAATTGATTTTTAAGCCAGAAACGTTCACGTCTCCTCCATCACTGAAGAGGGGCCCCACCCATTTTTATGGGCTTTTTCCGAGTCCTCGTGCCAACATCAACTCCCCTGTGCTCCTCAGGGAAACTGGAGAGAAAGAGAAGGTGGGATGGAACAAAGCTGTCCCGCCACCTGCTACAGGCACACCCCCCTCAGGCCGGTCTCTGCGCCCCAGTGGGTACAACCGTGCACGTAGCGGGGAGCACCTATTCCTAAGCGGCGGCGGCATCGCAGAAAACCGGCATCAGAAGCTACAGCCTCCGGCCCTGCTGGCGCACTCCTGAGCGGCAAGAGCGTGCTTCTCCCCTCGGAACATGTGGCCGGTTTGCAGGCCAGAGGGCGGGGCGCGGGACTGTCCACCTGATGCTCAGAGCGATGCAGGCCCCACGCTTGGCACGGAAGTGCGCACCGTACCAGCTCCGGGAGCGCGTTTCCATCGCGGGAGACAGGCGCCCAGAGCCTGCGGGAGGTGTGCGGGCGCACAGGTGGGCCGCAGCCAGACCGCCCTGTCTCTGGCCGCAGCCTCCTGAGCATGAGTCCGGGCTGAGCTGCTGCGGTGGCTCCCTGGTGGCCGCCCCCCAGGTGACCCTCGGCAGAGTCATCGAGACCACAGGAGGAGGCAAGCCCGTCCATGGCCCCTGGAAGCAGCGCCAGAGGAGAGAGGCAGCGGCAGTGTTTGAGGCCAGAGGGTGAGCAGGGACCTCATGGAAAGTCACGTTCCGAGTCTGCAGTCTCTGGTCCATGGGCTTAACATCCAGAGGAATGCTGTTTGCTCTTAAATATATATATATGTATATATATATATAAAGGCAGGAAGTGTTTCAATTAAAACTGAAGGATGGTCTCTACGCTGGCAATGAACCAACAGGCCTTGGATGATTTGCCCCATCATCAGCCCTGTGGGCCGCACTGCCCCCGCCCCACCACCTGGCTGAGGGCCCTTGGGACCGGGGCCCGAGCTGCTGGCAGAGGGAGACTAAAGACACACATCTTGCTCAAACCGACTTTCCCACCTTTATCCTCAGGTCAGCTTTCGGGATCTTTCAACGAACTCTCACGTGCGGCCTTCCTTCTCCGCAGCCGCCGGCGCCTCCCTCCTGGCGGAGACTTGGAGCAGACAGGTGTGGCCCACGGAACGGCATGGAGCGGGCCTGCTGTGCTCCCTGGAGCAGGAACAGCTCCGATCCCGATCATTCCCCAAGCCCCCAGCAGAGCACCGGCCCTCAGGCAACGCTTAGCAAACGCCATTCATTTCGATGGACCCTGGTAAACGTGAGCCTCTAACACAGTGGTTCCCAACCTTTCTAATGCTGCGACCATTTAATACAGTTCCTCATGTTGTGGTGAATCGTAATGTAAATATCTGTGTTTTCTGATGGTCTTAGGCGACCCTGCTAGTGGTTCTCAACCTGAGGGTCACTGCTGTAGAGCCTAAGACCATCAGAAAACAGGTCTCGACCCACAGGTTGAGAACCGCTGCTCTAACACCTGAAATGGTTCAATGCGGCCTCTGCCACTCTGAGCGGAAAGGCCCTGGAGGGCAAGGGTCAAGCCAAACTAGTCATCGAACAGGGTCTACACACAGGCCGGCGGCTCCGTTCCCACAGTGGGACGTGCCCATGTTTAGGCCTTGAGAACCCATCCAGAGTATCATTAATGGAGACGGTTCTGGAATCACCTGGGACTAATTGAGAGGCATGAATACAGACGATTGAAGATAATAATCTCAGACTCACCAAGAAAAAACCAGCCAACGGCATCCACTGGGCGGTGAGCTCTAACCAGCAGGCCCTGTGGCCACGTGTCTGGCTGCTTCCACACCTCCAGCCGAATCACAGCAGAGCGCAGTGACAGTGAGGTGCCCGTTCCTTTACCGAGGACTTTTCAGAGGCTTTAGCCGCCTGCTGTGCCTGGGGGGGGGGGGGGGGGCGGTCCTCCTAAAGGGACAGGGCACATCTTCTTCCCAAGGCTCCTTCCTCAGTGCAACTCCTACTGGCACGCTCGGGGAGACGCGGCGCCCAGGCCGCCCTGCCCTTCATCACGTTCAGTTCCACAGTCATGTGACCACCGCCTCCCTCGCCCAGGTGATGTTCCAGGTGCAGGAAGGACCGGAGAATGCTGGACAGCCTCTGCGCGGGGCGCCTGGTCTCATGTGGGAGATCAGGGGCCGAATCAGAAGAAGGAAGCACGCCAGGATGACGTCAGCACCTGCCCTGTATGCTGAGGGGGGCCAGGGGTGTGGGGGGGGGGGGGTACAAAGTGGGGACAGCGCCGGGCTGAGGACAGACGTGGAGTCGGGCAGAAACCTCATGGAGGAGTGAGGCTCTCACAGGCAGGACATGGCGGGGGAAGGGGCAGCAGGAGAGAAGACGCAGAGGGGGGAGGGATGGAGAGGTGGGCAGGGAAGCGCAGAATGGGGAGAACGTGTGGGAATATGGTTTGGGTCACATTATAAATGTCACAAGGAGTTTGTACGTCATGGAGAACTCCAGAAGGTCTTTAGGCAAAGGAGTGACAGAACTGACTGCAACCACTTAAAAATGTGTGTGTGTGTTTGTATATATTATTGTTTTCAGAAAAGAAGAAAGCGGGAGAGAGAGAAACATCAATGATAAGAAACATTGATCGGCTGCCTCCTGCACGCCTCCTAGTGGAGATCAAGCCTGCAACCGGGGCATGTGCCCTGACCGGGAATCAAACCGTGACGCCCTGGCTCATAGGTTGATGCTCAACCACTGAATCACGCCAGCCAGACCTACAGCCACATTTTAGACCACAGGGGCTTCTTACTGCTTACCCTCATACATACACTCTCTTAGCTCAAAAGCAGCTATGGAAACGTTAGATTGTGGCAGCATCTGGTAGACAGTGAAAGCATTGGAGTTTAATCTGCATGTCAGCCTACCACCTTAGGAATAACAGTGGAAATGTTTTCCAAAGAAGACATTTTTCGTAATTATTAGTGGATACTATGGATTTTTGTTTTAAAAAATGGCTGGTGAGATCTACTTAGTTATCTGTTGCTGTATAACACATTGCTAAGGCAAACCGGGCCGCCTGTAGCACACACAAGTTATGTCACAGTCTGTGAGATGGGAGTCCAGGGGCAGCTGAGCCAGGTCCTCATCAAGTTGGAATTGAGGTGCTGGTGACCGAAAGGGTCTCATCTGAAGGTGTGACTGAGGAAGGACTTGTTTCCAAGCAGAAGTGTTTTTGTCAGAATTCAGTTTCCTGAGGGCTGTTGGACCGATGGATCTTCCTCAGATCCTTCCTTCCTCCCTCCCTCCCTCCCTCCCTTCCTTCCTTCCTCCTTCCTTCCTTCCTTCCTTGCTTCCTTCCTTCCTTCCTTCCTTCCTGGCTTTGCTGACGGTCGGCCCCAGGCTACTCTCAAGTCCCTGACGACGCAGACAGCCTGATTCAGCAGGACCAGCAAAGGAGAGAGTCTGCTAGTAAGACAGGTGCCTCTGTCTTACGTGACCTAACCATGGATGTGGCATCCCCTCAATGCGGCCAATATTTTACTGGTTAGAAACAAACTGTTTAAGGGAAAGAGATGGCAGAATGCCAAGAATAAATGCCCGGAGGCAAAGATCACTAAAATTGAAGGTACTGTCTATACGCTGGCAATTGACTAATCAGGCCTTGGGTTATTTGCCCCCATAATCAGTCTCAGGAGCCTCACCTGCCCCTGCCCACCACCTGGCGCAGGGCCTGGGAGGAAGGGCGTGCACCTCATTCACCTCAGGGCCCCGGGGACCTGGGGCCCGAGCTGCTGGCAGAGAGGGAGTGCTAGAAACAGAGTCTGCCTGACTCGCCTATAGTTCACTAAATCAGAACACCAACGTATGCGAAACTCACTGCATTTTAATTATTATATCGCAAATGAGCTTGAGATCGGGGCAGGGAGCAGCTGATTTCGGTGGAATGTCAGAGGCAAGGATAAATAACCCGGTGTTGTCACTGGCCCCTTCACACGTCGGGATTCTGTGGTGTGAGAGCGGCCGTGGAGGAGAGACAGCGAAACCCTTACCACGTGGACCCTCTCCTCACCCTGTCCTCGGGGCTGAGGCCGCCAGTCTGTTCTCATTCAAGTCCTCGGCCTCGCACAGGCCCTGGGAAAGGAAAGGCACTCTTTTGTTCTATGCGGTTGAAACAGGATACGCTTCGTTCTGTCTGGTTCAGACCCCTTCCGAGGAATGCCTTTCACAGAAGAATGTACCAGCTACATTCCTGAAGACGAGAGCGAGTGCTGTCAGGGATGATTTGTGATCCTTGTGCTTCTCAAGGCAGCGAGGGAAGAGCAGGCGGGCTTATCTGGATGCGTGCAGCCATTAGGGGAGGCAGCGGGATTGGCCAGGCCAGGAGATGACTAATAAAACCCAGGTCTTTGATCTGCAGGTCACCGGCTTATTTAGGGTTCCCCCAGACATTCCCTTGAAATATGTTTTTGGAGTTCTTCCAGAAAAGCTTGACACCCCGGGTTATCGTTTTCTTTTTTGCAGTGGTCTGGATTTTGATTTATCGTTCCCTGTGAAGTTGTGGGTGAAATTTCACCTTTATTTGTTCAGAAACCATCCAGGCGCACACAAATGCTCCGCCCGAAAGGGTTGGGATGGGGATCCTGCCAAGAGTCGACTCTGGGGATTCCTATTACAGCCTCGAGGGAATCTGGGTCCCGCCAGAGCTGTGAGAGAGAGGGGCTCGAGGCCTTGCTAGTCAGCTTGGCCATCGGACATCAGCAGGGACTTTTTCCATCACACTGCGGAGCCCCGAGGAAATGCCACAGGATATTAAACATGTCAACACGTCGCTTTTCCAGAAATGTGAGAAGCGGCTCTGGTCACCAAGATGGCCACACTCGATCAGTGACGCCATGCTGGCCAGGTTCCCTTAGGTCAGAGCCGGCCACGTGGAGACGCACGGGATCGTAACTGCGCTAGACCAAAGCCATCAAGGCTTAGAGGCTCATGTCAAATTACCCCCCTTTCTGTGCTAGAGCTGTGTGTAACACGTTGCGCTTCGCTTAAAGAGGTGTTCGCTAAAGAGGAAGGCGGAGGGAGAGTTAAAGCGACACGGGGTTAGGGCCGAATCTGCGGTGCTGAGCTCCGCGTGGAAACGCAGCACGCTTGCTCGAAAGTCAGCTTCAAGGTTTGCAAGGAAAATTCCTTGGGGAGTCGGGCCTCCTCCAGGAAGAGAGGCCCAGAAATGCCGAAAGCTGGGCTGGGGAAAGCAGGCTCGGCTCACGGTCAAGGCGGCTACACCGCTCCTGATAGTGGAATGTCTCTTGCTGTGAAATATGTCACACACTCAGAAAAACGTGCAGAACAGGAATGCAGAGCGATGACTTGGCAAAAGCACCATGTTTATCATGAGCGAGTTAACAAAGCCCTCTGCCCAGAAGCCTGCCTATTCCCGCCACCCCCCTGAGCATCACTGTCCTCCTGTCTGTGGTGAGCACTTCCCTGCTTTACCTACAGAGTCAACACCAAGTCCGCATCACCGAGTAATGTGGTTTGATTTCGTCTGCTCTCTGAACTCTGTATTGTATGTATGGACATGTGCAGAGCACTTTTTTTTTTTAATCCTCACCTGAGGATATTTTCCCACTAATTTTTAGAGAGAGAGGAAGACAGAGATGGGTTGCCTCCTGTACAAGCCCTGACCAGGGCCCAGGCTGGGGAGGAGCCTGCAACTGAGGTGCATTGCTTTGGCTGGAATGGAACCTGGGACCCATCAGTCCGCAGGCTGACGCTCTACCCACGGAGCCAGACGGGCTAGGGCAGGCCACGTGTTTTCCGTGTCTGGCCTCTCTGCTCGGCAGGCTGTCGGAGACTCACTCTTGTGGCTGTGGTGGCTGCGGTGGTCATTGCTGCTGCGCACCCTCCTTGCCTGGCTGCCACCTCTCTGTACCCAGGTCGTGCGGGGAGATGTGCATTGATGCCTCTGGTAGGAGGGTTTGGGCACAGCGTGCCTGCATCTGTCAGTGTTCACCTGGGGGTACGTTTTCCAATGTTTATGTCCATTATATTCCTATCAGCGATGTTAGAGGTGCGTTCCTCCACGCCCTCACTGGCACTTGCATGCGTCCTTTCGGTCCAGCCACTCTGCGGAGTACGTGGCCGTCACGTTGTGATGCCCGCAGGCCCAGGCCTGCATGGCGGGGCCGAAGGGGCCTCTTCCCGGCCCACATTCCTGAGGAGAGAGTGGCCTCTGGTCTCTGTGTCCTCCCAGACCAGAGGGGCGGCTGGTGACTGAGACTTGGCTGCGGTGTACACACGTGGGCACGCGAGGCCCTGCAGAGCGGGGTGCACTGCAGGAGGCCCATCTCCCTGCGCCGCCCTCTCCCGGTCTGGAATTCCGAGGGCTGAGGGTCCTGAATTAAAATATGGCCTCCAGAGTCAATAGAAAGGAATATTTGTCCAGATCAAAGCCCAGAGCACAGCTTATTGAACAGCGTGTCAGCTTAATTTATAGCCGCATTATGTAGATATATGGTAAGTGGTCTCCCTGGGTCCTCTGGCTCAGCCTCACCAGGTTCAAGACAAGCCTGCATCCACTGCTTTATTAGAAAGCATAACCAGGTTTTTTAAAAGCCTCTGTCTCTCTCTCTCTGACATATACATCTTAGTCTAGGAGGGTATGCAGAAACATATTAACATGGTTATCTTCATGTTAACCATGTTATCTTCAGCGGCGGGGTCTGGGTGATTTAATATTCTTCTTCCTGCTTATCTGTATTTTCTACCTTTTGTACAATGGCTGTGCAACTTAGTAAAGGGGGAAGGTGAACACTGTGCAGGGCACACCTACCCAGACAATGACCTGTGTCCTGCTGGTTATGGTCAGGGGAGATCTACTCAGAGTGTGGAGCCCCCTGGTTCTGCTGCTGATTCCAGTATTTTAGGGGAAAAAAGAACTGGCATAAGCAGGTTTTGGGGCAGACAGCTATAAACATACCAAGATGCCTTCTATCAGCCCTGACACCAGCCATCCTATAGGCCCGACGGAGTCAGTAAGTCGAGCGATGAAGGGACACAGGAGCCCAGCGAAACACTGCAGATTGTTCCTCAAACCCCAGCGTTCCGACCCCACGGGAATCAGAGAAACCAGAGCCGCATTGCTGGATGCCCCCTCAGGGACTCCACACGCCCTTTTCTCCCGATCATGCCAGGAACTGAACTGGAACAGCTGCTCGCAGAGCCCTTCATACACATCGTCTCCATGACCCCACCAGCAATTCTGTCTGTTCGGGAGGTGGCTGTTGGCATTTCCAGCGGAGGACTGTGAGGCCCACGCAGGCTCAGGTGTAGCCGCGGCCAGGAAGTGGAACTTAAACCCAGGTCTTCTCACCCCGAGTTCACGCCCATCCGTCAGTTCCCATTCCATCATTTTCCCACCTCATCTTCCTTTTCGCTCTTTCCTTTTCCTAGCACTAACCTGAGGCATTCTGACGACAGGAAGTTGGTTTTCTTTCTCGTTCACTTCATAAAAATCCATCACAGTCTTCCCTGCGTGCCTTCCCCGGCCCGCACTCGGCCCAGAAACAGGCGGAGGTGCTACAGAATGAACCCCAAGAGCCCGGCGCCGGCAATGGCTCAGCGGCACCGACGGCGTCAGGCTCCTGCTTGGGGAGCAGAAAGGCTGTGTCCACGCCGATGGCCCGCGGTTTCCAGGACACCGGCCTACGCTTCTATGCCACCTTTTTATCTCCGCCGCAGGCCTCTTCCCCGCGGGTCGTGTTATATCATCTGTCACATGGGCCGCTGACGGGCGATGGAGGGGTTCGGGGCGTCCTGGAGCCCCTCAGTAATAGTCTTCAAGAAACACGCGTCTTCCGCGGACAGCACTGGTGGTAAGCGCTGTCTGCCTGCAGAACTGACCCTCCGCTGAGCCCTCGGGCGCAGAAAGTGAGCAGGGCACGCGTTAGCTCCCTCCCGTGCACATGATTTCCCCGCACGTGCACACGCCCCTTTCTGGCCAAACCCCCGCAAAGGATTCAAGAATGGCTGGCGCTCACCGGTCCGAAGACCCTTCCACAGCTCCCCGCCTCAGAGCCGCGGCAGGAGCCTTCCCAGCTCACAGTGCTGGCGCCGGGCCACGGGATGGGGTGGCTGACTCACAGGTCAGCGCGGGCCACGCGGAGTCAGAGCCACGAAGAGGGCGGCAGGCCTGACATCACGGCCAGGGACGCAGTTCGGTGCTGGGCTCAGCGGATTAGTCACGGCGAGCTCGGCACAGCGTGGGAGGAGGAGCGAGGACCGCGGTGAACAAAGCCAAGTGCAGGGAAGAGAGGGGCCCGTCCGGAGCCCCACCTCTCCGGCAGGCGCTCGTAAATCGTCCCAAAATGGACATGCGCTTGCTGGGGATCCTCAAGCCAAAGGAAACCACAAAAGCGGCTCGAAGTCTTTGTTACTGACCGAGTGAAAGAGAGGCTGCTTTATGACACGATGAGGACACACGCCTGTCCACGCACACACAAGGGGTTTCTGAACTGGGGTGCCGCAGGCTGCAGTGTCTAGAGTAAAAAGTCCCTCTCTGTCCGTGAAGCCACGGCAATGTATAAAAATAAGGACAGAAAACCTTTCAAGATAAGCTCAGCCGTACAGCTCACGGGGTGAAAACCTAAGGCAGCCACCACGATCCGCAGGCCGCGGTCTGAGACTCGCGCAGAGTTGAAAGCGATCGGCACTACCTGAGCCCCCCGGGATCACTCCTTCATTGGGATCCAGCCCTGGGATCAGTGCAAGTGGCGGTCTCATGAATGCAGCTACTATATGTGAGCACCTGCCTGAATAAGCCGCTTGTGGATGGAAACCTATCTCTTCACAAGCACTTGTGCCCGTGGTGAAAACTCGATCTGTGTCACCACAGAGGCCCTCTGCCACTCCACGCGCAGCGGAGAGGAAGTGTGCACGTCCACCTCCCAGGTTTTACCCTCGCTCCGGGCCAGTCAAGTAGGGTCCCCTTATCGAAACAGGGTTCAGAGTGATGTGGATGCTATAAAAACAGAAATGGAAAAGAGCACTTTTATTCAGACTCGCCCACATGGTCAGTGTAATAGGTTTACCAGGATTTGGGAAAATGGCACAAATAGCCATGCCTCTGCTTACGTCACCGTTTTCGAGTGGATCTGGAAAGGAGGTGGGTTTACTCCCCGCACTGGCCAGCCCTCCTCTCCTTTCTGCTTCTGAGGAGCACGCGGAGAGCATGTCCCAGAGAAGCAAGAACAGCACGGAGAGAAGAGCCTGGGTCTGCGATCGAAGCCGTCAGCGCTGCCATCCGAGCCTCCGTCTGAGGCCAGGCCAAGCTCCCCACGCCTAAATGAGAACCTCAGATCCTTCCTGAGATCCTGTAATTCTGAACCCCAACACCCTGGCACACCTCAGCCTGACAAAACACACACACACCCCTCCGCCCCCTCTTGCCCTCAAAACATACCCCCTGGTTCTGCTTCCCACACTCAGGACCGCTCTCTCTTGAGCTTGAGTTTGGGTGCAGAGGAAGGGGTTCTTATTCCATTAGGGTTTTAACGTCTTTGTAGCGAGGGACGTCATTCACTATGCTACTTCTTACAAAAGGCTAACCAAGAATTTGACTTTTTAAATAATCTTAACCGAGACCTCCCAGAAGTTCGCTCCTTGAAGAACCTTATCAACAATGACAAATTTTCCAGGTATCCCCCTGGGAGCAGACAGCTGACTGTCAGAAGCTTTTCTAGCCCCAACAGAGCAAGCAGCAACAATGCAGGCGTGCCGAGACCGGTTTGGCTCAGTGGATAGAGCGTCGGCTTGCGGACTGAAAGGTCCCAGGTTCGATGCCGGTCGGGGGCATGTACCTTGCTTGCGGGCACATCTCCACAGTGGGGTGTGCAGAAGGCGGCTGATCCATGTCTCTCTCTCATCAATGTTTCTGACTTTCTATCTCTCTCCCTTCCTCTCTGTAAAAAATCAATAAAAAATATATATAAAGAATACAGGCGTTCGCAGTCTTTGAATTCTGGCTATTCCTCTTTCTAGAGTTGGTGATCTTTAGTTTTCTTGTGGTATCACAAACCTACGTAGTACATTGTGAAAACTCAGTGATGTGTACCTATTAGCATTATTATTATTGTTTTAAATCTTTATTGTTGAAAGTATTACATATGTCCCCTTTTTCCCCCACATAAACCCCCTCTAGCCCACCTCCACCCCCCACCCCAGGCCCCCACCACCTCACGGTCTGTGTCTGTGGGTTATGCATATATGCAAACAGGTCTGGTTGATTACCTCCCACCCACCCACCTTCCCCCACCTTCCCTCCGAGGTTCCGCACTCTGTTCCATGCTTCCACGTCTCTGGATCCACTCTGTTCACCAGTTTATTTTGTTAATTAGATTCCATATATGAGTGAGATCATGTAATCCTTGTCTTTCTCTGACTTATTTCACTTAGAGTGATATTCTCCAGGTCCCTCAATGCTGTCTCAAAGGTTAAGAGATTCTTTTTTACTGCTGCATAGCATTCCATGGCATAAATGTACCACAGCTTTTTTATCCACTCATCTGCTGATGGGCACTTGAACTGTTTCCAGATCTTAGGTTGCGGGCACATCCCAGTAAGAGGTGTGCAGGAGGCAGCTGATCAATGTTTCTAGCTCTCTATCTCTCTCCCTTCCTCTCTGTGAAAAATCAGTAAAATATATTTTAAAAACAACAACAACAACTTTGCTCTATCCATCCATCCATCCATCCACTTACCCACCTCTCCCCCAATGGCTTCCATAAAAGACTGAGCCAACATGTAATGATAACTCACGCTACTACCCATTTTCTTGGCCTTTCTCATAATTATTATGTTTCCTATAAGAGATACTGCTTTGGGACAAATGTCAACTTTTTTTTAGGCTAGAATGAAAACAGAAAAGAGAAGCAGGTGGTGAAGGAACGGAAGCTCTGGTAAACACTCACAACCAAAACTGGTTGATGAAAGTTTTTAAAGACTGTTTTTTTAAATGTTCAAGATACTTATATTTATGGATTATGGATTTCTTAAGTGCCCAAAGGCAGCCAAAACTCATTAAGATGCAAAGAATAGAAAATATTCACATTTTATAAAAAAGAACATGGAAAAAAGCAAGGGTCAAATGACTTATGCATGGAACCCAGAATTCTTAGTCCTCACTATGACTTTTCTAGTAAGATTATTAAGCTCAGCTGCTGCCTTCAATACTTGTTTCCATAGACATTACTAAGAAAGCATTTTACTTTGGCATTTTTGTAATATGGCACCGTTTATAGCTGTCTTCACTCATAATACCCTTACTAAACAACCGTCTTCAGTGCTGGCGGCATACACAAGGAGGGTCGGCCTGGTTATTGGTGGCTAATGGTTGAGACAAAAGTTGAGTTATGTCATTTTTTTCTTGCATTTTCTGGGTTTAGAAGTTAAACCATGCCCACATCTCTAATTCAGCCAAGCCTGAATCTTTCTGACACACATACAAAATCTCAAGAAGTGTAAAGTTTTCCATCACCAAATCTACTCCTCTATCACTTTTGGATAATAAAGCAGACAATCTAATGATTCCACAAACTTGCAGTGTATGATTTTTTTTCCTGTTTTGACCAAGTTTTTCCAAAGAATGAGCTAATTCATTTTAGGCTGAGAGAGAGTAAACCCTATGCTAAAAAAGAAAACTAAAATTTTGTTTTGCTTTTTGCTAAAATGCCTCAAGAATAATAAAAAATACTGAATTCAACTAAGCTAAGGCAATAGGGGACTTTTTTCTTAATGTACTTCTGGAAATTCAAACATTGGAAAAAATCACACAAAAAAACAAGAATGTTAGCCACCAAAGAGAAATTTATGTAAAAATCAGTCTCCGATCCACAAGTGTAAGAGAATGTCCCGAAGGCGAGAGCACCTTTTCCAGAACCGCTCCCAGGATAGAGTCAGTACCGATTTCGAAACTGGTTGCTTAGGTCTTGGAGGTCTAGTACTAAGGTGTCCATAGCTGCTATTTCATCAGATAAATTCCTGGAAATTTCTCCACTGGCCGCATCTGTATAAATTTGCTGCAGCATAAAGAACAAAGCGGAACGATCAAAACAACGAAAATCTCTTTAAAATAATATAGAGACAGAGTACAGAACTGAAACTCCTTTGCATAATAATACCGCAACGTTATAGCGGCAAGGGCAGTGTTTGTGCTGCTCAGCGCCCTGGAGGAGTACGAGCTGCAACAGTTAAGAGATGAATGGGAGAAGCACAACGGGCCTGAACTTGTAAATTCACAAGAGTGCTGCCCTTCGTAATGCCCGCATGAATACGGTAAGGTTAGTGTCACAGGATGGTTTTTGGATGAAGGGATATTATTCATCCAAACAACACAAACCTACTCACTGTGTATACAAACAAAAAATATATTTTATATTCACATTCATATAAATCAGATCATTTATGCTAATTACTTGAAAATTAATTACAGTTTAGGACTGAGAGGTCACAAAGATGATCAAGATTTGGTAAAAACAAAAGACCCAGCAAAAATAAAATAGGATGAATGTACCCCTCCTATAAAAGGAGCAGCTGTGGGCAGCACCCTGCAGCCTGTGTACGCCAGCATGTCCACAGGTCCTGCAGCTGCACTGCTAGTGCCTGCTGGGCCACGTGCTCGTGATTGGCAGGCACCTCACCCCCTGGCACTGCCCACCGGTTGCACGTGTAACTTGAAGATGTGCGCTTTCGCTGCCAAACCTGAGTGACCTGTCTATCTTAACAATTTTTGTCAAATCCACATACAACCTACTTGCTACTTTTTCTCTAAGTCAATTTTCACATAGTAAGTCTTTTTTTCAAAGGAAACATTTCAGCATTACTGTAAATGAGGAATAGGCCAAATAATCTTCATGAAATTGTAAGTCTGATGTATAGGCCAGTTATACTTTTTCTACTATGCACTGAAATAAACATATATTAAGATCCTAAGGTTACTAAGTGCTACCAGTGGCGTATATGCCGCACTTTGGGAAAAGTGATTAATAAATAGAAGAGCATTATTTTAATTTAATGTAGAGAAAGCATTAAAAGAATTTAATTTACAGAAAGCATTAAAGGCTGGACTGTATTGATTTCTAAGAGCCCTAACTAAGCCACATTTAGGGTGGTCTGGCCATTGGGCCAATAAAATCTTCATCAGAACAAGTAACTAACTGCTTGGGAACTAATGAAAAAAATGTAATGTGGGCCTAAAACTAGCCCTGATGTAGAGGAAGTTCAGAGCACGGGTGACACTACAGCCTGCTCTATAGGACAGCCCCAGTTAACCCGCGTCCACCTCACCTTTGCTTTCGATGACAGGCCCTGTAAGTTGAGCCGAGCTGAAGAAAGCACCTGCACGGCCTCTTGGGGACTGGATTTGCTTTCACTGCATTTCACAGCCACTGGAAGAAAACCACAGGAAACACACATAAAAACTGCTGCTGATCTTACAATATTCACAGATTAGGTCTTGGAGGTCTAGTAGTAGAGTGTCCAAACCCTCAAATTACTTAATTAAGAGTTCAAAGTAACAGATTAGAGAAATATTTCTCCATGGAAAGTTCTTAATTTGGCAAAAGGATAATAATTATGTGCATAATTCTCCCCTGCCTTTCTTTGAGAAGGATAACTTATTGGTAAAAGAGAATTTTGAGGAAAACAGGTAAATTTTGGTGAATTGCAGATCATTGGGTAGAAACCCTCTGAAACACACACACACACACAGAAATCAGAGACACGTCACTCTCAGTGTGGCTTCCCCAAGGGACTCACTGCTGATGATACTAAGCCCAATGAAGCATCACATTAAGGGTTTACACCACCTCCGGGAGAACTGATATCAACAACCGATGTGCCTGCACTCGGGAGGGGACCAGGGCTCCCCATTTGCTGTAATTATCAGTTGCAGAAGAATTTAGAGGAAGACTTTAGGATGAGTTCACAGTACTTGTGACTCAGTTCTTAACATTGTGATTTGAACTGTAAACACAGGGCATCAAAGACCCATAATCAAATCTATTTCTATAAAAGGCTAAGTGACCAACCATAGGTCCATCTGCCTGATAGGCCAGTACATATGACATGCACTGGCAATTTAAAAATAAACATTGACTCATGCATATAAAGCTCTCATTGGTGCCAACTTCACGCATGTGTTAAGATCTGTCATTGTCAGTTGTGAATTTGGTTGTTTTTGTTGACATTCAGAAGCTGAAAGAAAGCAACAGCATTGACAGAATATGTCTGAAGACCAATATGTTAGCATCTGACACTGGCCTCCCATTTAAATTAATTCGAAGACAGTTTCCCATGATGCCAGCATTTGTGATGACTATTAATAAATAACAAGGAGAAACTCTAGAAAGAGTAGGAATATTCCTACCTGAGCCCATTTTCGGAAATGTTGCTTTCTCTCTAGTTCAAAGAGTGTGTGATGTTAAAGTTGTGAATACTTTAACACAAGGGAAATTAGTCAAGCACTCTGAAAGTGTTTTCACTCTTAATGTGGTATACAGGGAGATATTAGAATAAGTTTAATCAACTTATCATTGTTTTTATCAATGTTTTTATATCATGTTTTTGTTTTCATATCATGTCTTTGTTGTTATATCGTTATCATTAATTAATCAATTTATTTATTAATCAATATATATATATTATTTTCATATACATTTTACTAATTTTCTTTCATTTCTGATACTTCTATTATAGAGAAAGGGTGAATAGCAATATTAAAATATTTTTTCTAATTAATTTCCCTTCAATGTGCATGAATCTGTGCACTGGGCCACTAAATATAAATATAAATATAAAAATGCATCACTAAATTATTACTGCAAATAATTAAAAACAGTCTTTATCTAGAATATATTTACCATACAGATATACAACTTTACATGTAAAGTTACTTCTCAGTTCTTAACATTGTGATCTGAACTGTAATCCCAGGGCATCAAATATCACCCATTACATTTCTCAAGGCTATTTGGTTATATTTTTTATTTCTTTTAAATATGCAATAACTCTTTTATAGGGCTATGAGTTCCAGAAATCTATATATTTTATAAATAAATATTTTCATCTATAAAGGAAGACTATGTATGAGGCAGGAAAGGTTAACAGATATCCTTAATACTATGTACCAATGCAAACAGACTGTGATCTGAAGGATAACTACCACTGTAAAGATTTTTCCTATCTTTAAAGTTTCTAATACCAGTCACTTATTCAAATGGTACTTAAGCCTCTATCCTATGTCTTCTTGTTGCTCACAAGTCACTCTTACATAGTAGTTGGTCTATAAATGTTTGCTGAATTAAATACAACAATTTCAATACAATTTGAAATTATCTGTAATGACACTTGACTCTTGACTACTACTTTCTCTTATCGCTAAAAATATATTCTAATATACCATGGATGGCAAACGTTATATCAATACCATGTGCAAGTTCTAAGGCTCTCCGAACCAGTTTCTTAAATGATGCAGTATCCTTCTCCCAACCACTGGATTGTGTGTCACACTTGTAGGCCTTAGAGAGATAACTGAACGCCTGAGGAAAAAGAACAACAATTCAGAACAACAAAATTCACATTTCAAACTGTTCCCTGGAAGTTGCATGCAACTAACTGCAACTTGAAAAGCAGCATCTGTGGGACACAGTACAGTCTCCCTCACTCTCATCAAAGAAGGGGCACAGATGTTCATCCAACAGTAATCAGCATGAAAAGATATCACATGACACTGGACCAAGACAATTCCCTTCAAACAGAAATTTACAAATGCCCGATTTGGAAATCTACAAAAAGTATACACACTTCCTTAGCATTTGTAGCCATTAGCTTAAGAGACCAGCTAAGAGAAGGAGATGTGAACTTGGTGAGACTACGGAATTATTGAGAGGTGTGAAAACTCACAAGAAGTGGAGGGTAGGGGGATCATGGGGAGATAAGGACACATATGTAATACCTTAATCAATAAAGAAAAAAAACAAACAAAAACTAAACGAGGAGAGACAGAGAGGATGTAGGAATTCCTCTGAGGAAAAAGAACAACATAATTTGACCCATTAACGTGAAAGTTATAACTGGAATTTAAAATCAGCATAAGCTTACTATTAATATTTAATAACTAAAGGCCCAGTGCATGAAATTCATGCACAGAGGGAAGGGGTCTCATCAGCCCAGCCTGCAGCCTCTCCAATTCAGGACCCCTTGAGGGATGTCCAACTGCCGGTTTTGGCCCAATCCAGAAACCTGCAGTCAGACATCCCGCTCACAATCCAGGACCACTGTCTCCTAACTGCCCCCCTGCAGGCCTGGTCGGCCCCAACTGCTCCCCCAACCCCCAGCGCCAGCCTGGCTGCACCTTAGTGTCCCCTCTGTCAGTCTGGTTGCCCCCAACTTCCTCACCCTGTTGGCCTGGTTGCCCCTCATTTACCCCCCCTCTACTGGCCTGGTGGCTCCATGCAGCCTGCTGGTCAGTTGTTTGGTTGTCCCTTGCTAACCCCCTGCCAGCCTGGTGGCCCCACACAGCCTGCTGGTCAGTCCTTTGGTCGTCCTTCGCTAACCCCCCTGCCAGCCTTGTCACCCACCCAGCTGCTGTTTGGTTGTTACTGTGAGTGCATCAAGACCAATTAGCATATTACCCTTTTACTAGTATAGATTAGTATTTGGTTTTTAATATTTGTACATCCATATATGAATATCTGAAAATGTGCATGATATATATTTTTATACTGAAAGAAAAACTCTAGAAAAATTAAATATTTCTTATTCATTGACATATTTCATTAATTTAACTTAAACAATTTGTTGTCTTTTTAATTTTTTGAGATAAATATTCAATTTGGGTTCTCTCTGATCCAAATAGTCCTCAATGACACGTCTCCCAAAACCTGTACTCTGAGTTCACAGGTCAGTCATGCAGCAAACAATAAAAATAGTGACAAGTAAAAAAAAAAAAAAAAAAAAAAAAACCTCACAAAATTTTAAGACATTTCTTTCACAACCTGATTCTTGAGGGAGAAGTCACAGATGAGAGAATTCAGAGTACCCTTAATTCCATATAGATAAGGGAGCAGGGAATTCAAGGAGACTGGAAGGACAGAAAGCAGGAGTGGGTGCAAAAGAAAGTGTGAGGATGTGTTCTCCAGGTGACAAGGCGCTGGGAGAAGCCGGCTGGGTAGACCAGGCAGGAGAGAGTGGCTAAGAATCCCACAGATGAGCTGTGCTGTAGCTAAGTCCAAACTCATGTGGACCACACTTGGTTTGCTGTGGATGTTTGAGAAGAACACAACTGTTCCAAACTTGGAAACTCTGAAGGCCCCTGCAAGGTCTAAGATAGGAGGCCAAAGGCATGACTGGAGTGAAAGTGGGGCCTGTGAGACCACAGGGCAACCTCCACCAGCTCTTCTCCAATATTCTGATCTAGCTCCTTCTCCTCTTCCCTTTCACAGTCCCCATCGCAGATGTAAACACCCTTTTGTCCTTGGACCCAATCTACCTTAGTCCTTAGCAATGAGCCTGCAGAAAGGGTACCGAGGATATGATGAGCCAGCTGTTTGCCACAGCTTTGTAGGTAGGGAAGCTGCTTAGAGACCCTTTGGCAGAAAACAGAGAGCATTTATATAAGAAAAATTCATGGACAGAGAAAAGATGAATGCTTACAAGTTTTAACCTGCCCACAATTCAAGGTGCTTACGTTAAAGATGGACTCAAATGGAAAACTTGAGCGTATTAATCTTATCTTACAAATCATTAAATGTTTTCTCCAACCATGAAAAAAGCAGATTCACGAGACATATGTCCAAACAAGAGCCAGGAGTGAAGAAGACGCACCTTTTCATTGTCTTCAGGCTTCTCGCTCTGCCCATCCCCGTATACTTGGGCGTACAGCCTCCAGATTTCCCCGTCATTTGTCACTCTCGAAGTTACTCTGCCAAACAATTCCTGCAGCTTTCCTCTGAGGCCGGTTGCGACATCTCCATTGCGATCAGTCATCCCATTAATCACTGCCTCCACTAGGATTTTAAGGACCTTAAAAAAAAGCACATAAGATATTGGTAAGCTAGAGACAACCAAACAATAAAAAACAAAGGCAACCATCACATCATCATCAACAATGACAAACCGCATGAGACCTGCTAGACCAGTGGTTCTCAACCTTTCTAATGCCGTGACCCTTTAATACAGTGCATGTTGTGGTGACCCCCAACCATAAAATTATTTTCGTTGCTACTTCATAACTGTAATGATGCTACTGTTATGAATCGTATTGTAAATATCTGTGTTTTCCGATGGTATTAGGTTCTACAGCAGCGATTCTCAACCTGGGGTCGCATAAGACCATTGGAAAACACAGATATTTACATTACGATTCATTCACAGTAGCAACATTACAGTTATGAAGTAGCAACGAAAATAATTTTATGGTTGGGGGTCACCACAACATGAGGAACTGTATTAAAGGGTTGCGGCATTAGAAAGGTTGAGAACCACTGGGCTAGAAGATCATCCTTACACTTTCCTTTTTTAAATATGTTTTTACTGATTTCAGAGAGAAGAAGGGAGAGGGAGAGAGAGAAACATTGATGAGAGAGAATCATCAATCAACTGCCTTGTGCATGTCCCCTCCTGGGGGTCAAGCCCACAATCAGGGCATCTGCCCTGACCGGGAATCGAACCTGCGACCTCCTGGTGCATGGAACAATGTTCAATCAAACAAGCCACAGCGGCTGGATCATCCTTACAATTTAAAAAAATGAAGTAAAAGTCAAGCCATCCTGAGTCACTCTGCCGAACTGCATGCTGACTACCTCCCTGGTGTCCCTTGTCAGGCCTCGCAGAGGGCTCTTCTTTCCCAGGGCTCTGTGCTCGTGCTCTCCTCTCCTCACCCTGCGTTCTCTCACACCTGCCGCTGCACACATTTACCAAGTCTGCTCTGACAGTGTCGGCACAGCTCCAGCCCAACTCCTCTCCGGAGCCCCACGATGGTGGGCCTCATGCTTCCAGCACGTCCTGTCAACATCTCACACTCCCTCCACCCGACAGTGAAACACAGATCCCCTCTCTCGTCCTTAAACAGGTCCCGACTCTTCCCAAGTGCTGAACGATAGACTGCTAATGCATCTGCCTTAGGCCCGCAGAGGACCCAGAAAGGATCTCTTGTCCTTCTAACTACCCCAGGTTCGCTCACCACTTGTCCACTTCTTGGCTATCTCGCTTTCATTTGTTTACACATTCTGTTCCAGATGCTTTGGGTGAGGACAGAAGAGCTGAGCCCCAGAGCCAAGTTACATATCTGTCATATCTGTCTTAGACAATGTGTCTCTCAAGGCAGCTTCCTAGACGCATAGAAAGTGTCTCCTCAATCATCGACTGCTGGAATGGGGAATCCACTAAAGAATCAGCTTGACTTTGCCCATGGGCCAACGGCACTGGCAACACCAGGAGCTTGCTAGATACCCATCCTGGACGGAGATATCGACCCATCTGGGGCTGAGATTCTGCATTTCTAACAAGCCCGGAGGTGATGCTGATGCTCATGAGCTGCAGACCACACTGTGAGTAACAAGGCTCCAAGAGAGGGTGCCCACATATTTACTCTTACTTTGTACTCTAGGAAGAGGACCATGTTTCACCAGCTTCTATCACCGGGTCTAACACAGAGCCTGGCCTACAGCACAGTCTCATTAAATACTTGTGCCTGGAAGCAAGGCTGAATGAACACACCTCCCTCAGAAAGTGTGGCTAACAGACATGCAACCAGTGTGTCACCTTGCTCATGCGTTCTGATCCAGGCATGAGATGTGGCTGAGGATAGAGGCTCCTCTGGGCCGTGAACACTTAGGGAGGTGAGCGCAGACTTATGGTCCTAATTGCACAGGGATAAAACTCCACAGGAGAACAGTCAATTGTGCCTTTTCTTTCTTGTTTGGACAAGGTACATTATCTCTGCCTATAAATTCACATTACAATCTCACATGTGTAGTTAAATCTGAAAGTAATAATACAGAAGAAAGTGTATAAATACGCACCACTCATTTTAAATACTCATTCTGTCAACATTTTAAGAATGAACATGGTTTGAAAGTGACAGCCTATTAAAATAATAATTAGCATGTACAAAAGAAGCACACTAAATTAGTACAATAATTGATTTTTTCTGGGATCTCAGTGGGTCCAGCATCGTCTCCCCTCACTGTAGGTTACATGAGGGGACAATGGAAAGGTGTGTGTGGCCGGAGAAAGGGGGGTGAAGGGGAGACTGCATGCTCCTAAAAAGGAGCATGGTGGCTGTGGTGGGAATAGTGTCCCCCAAATTCCTGTCCATACAGAACCCCAGACTGTGACTTTATATGGAAATAGGGTCTTTGCAAATATAATTAGATAGACTGAAGCCATATTAGATTAGGTGGGCCCTAAAGCCAGTGACTAGTGTTCTTATAAGAAGCAGAGAGGCCACACAGAGACAGAGGAGGAGGTGAAGAAGTGGGTGAAGAGGGGGCAGAGAGAGATGATGCCACCATATGCCAAGGAATGCCAGGAACCACCAGAGGCTGAGAGAAGCCTTCAGAGGGAGCAATGATGCAGCCAACATCTTGATTTTGGATTCTAGCCATCAGAACTGAACGGAGAGAATACATTTCTATGGTTTGAAGACACCAAGTTTGTGTCAGCAGCCTCAGGAAACTAAGTAGAAAGATCACGACAAAATAAAAAACACTGAAACAATCTCTCGCCAGGGTACTTACCCGGCTTCCTTTGATCACCTTTGTTTCAGTGCAGGAAACACTACATGGATGGCTTTCTCATCAGAGCCTGCCCTATGAAAACTGTGACCTCCAGCATCCAACTCACTGGTCAGTCATTCTTTCCTTACGTGCAGAGACTTTAAATATCAAATCTCTCCTTAATGAATTATGGCACTGTGTCATGATTAAAAGTGTTTCCTCCTCCCCAAGCTTAAAAAAATATTTACCATACTTTCTTTTAGTGCTTTTATGATTTCACTTTTTCATTAATGATGATAATGACGATGATGACAGCATAGCAACACTTAAATAACACTTGTGCCAGGCACTATACCAAGCCCTTTATATACATTATGTCATATAATCCTCACAACAATCCTGTGAGGCAGGTATTATTATCATCCCCATTCTGTGAAACTAAAGAACAAAGTGGCTGAAGTAACTCGCCCAAGGTCATATAGCTCATGATTGGCAGAGGTAGGCAACAAGCCCAGGCTATCTAACCCCGGAATCTATGCTCTTACCTACAACATAATCCTGCTTCTCGAAGCATTTCAATTTAAACATTTAATCCATTTCTGTTTATTTTAGTTTAAGGAGTGATGCAGAGTTTCAATTTTTGGTCCCAAATACTTGGCCAACTATTCCAATACATATTGAATACTCCAATTTTATCCCACAGATTTAAATGCCATCCTTATTATATACTAAATTCTCGCACTTACTTGAGTCTGTTCCTGAATCCTTTCTTCTATCCCATTTAACATTTCATTCCTGTAGCAGATGTTAACTCTTTATATAACAAGGATATTCTTAGGCTTTTATCTTCCTCTTTATTACAAATATTTTTAGCACATACTTTTTAATGAAGTCATAAAAATTCCTTTAAGCTTTTGTTTCAAAGTTCAGAAAATTTGGTATCACTTCTATTCCTTATTTTCTATGAGGTGAAAAATACTTAGCATATATTTAGTCCATTTGAAATTCATTTGGTATATCATAAAATACTCTAAGTTTATTTTTTGAGTCTGGATTTTTAGAGGGATTTCATTGTTTTCAGTATAAACAGCCCTATACTCTGACTGATTCCACATAATGACTTCTGCATCCCTAACCTGCATCTCTAATTCATTTCGGTGACAGAGAACTTTTGTTTCGTTCTCTGTCCTAAGCCTATTTCTCACCTCCACAGCGCACTCGGAGGATGCAGCCAGCAGACAATAATGGACCCACCACCAGCCCCTGAAGAGAGCTGACATTTTCTCACATGGGGGAGAAGCGATTCTCACATCAACGCCGAAGAGTCTTTCCTTAAAGAAGTGCAACCACATCCTTTGCCCACACAAACCTGGAAGTCCTTAGCCAGTCTCACCAAAACCTTGGCCGCAAGCACAAGGTGTTGGCCTTTGGATCCTGGAGGTCTTCAAAGCAAGAAGGAACCGGTTGCCTTGGAAACAGTGACAAAGGCATCCAGAAGGGCTCAGGCCAGGCACAGGGCCGCTCCCCGCCTCCCAGCTTGGCTGCCACCCTGCCCCACGTGGAGCTCGCTCTCCAAGAACTGCCCGTTTCCGCTCTGATCACCCTCACCCCTGCTTCCCCACACCTTGGTTCCCGGAGTGCCCCAGGCGGTCACACCTTCTATCCCACTTCTTCAGGGAAAAATCTTACCGTGTGGAAAAGACACACACAAGCTTCAGGGTAAACAGACCAGACGCCAGACTCTGAGGCTCGGCTTTCCTACCTGGGAGCTGCGAGACACGCCTGCTTGTTCAGCCGGCCGAGCCTCCGACATGGCGCCAGTTAAATGGAGACCATCCTTTTCTACAGAGGGCGTTTGTGTAAACATGTTCCTCGGTCCCCTTTCCTTCCAGGTAACGTCAGCCACCACTTGTTTCAGAGCTTCAGTCTGGCTGGCAACCTGCCGCACCCACATCTACTCCACCTCCCTCCCTCCCCCAAGAAAAAGCCACACAAAGAACATCTACATAAAAGAAGACATAACTTATGTATTTATGTGACACTCGAGATTCTATTTGTATGACATTCAAGGAAGAGCAAAGTTGAGCTGTGGTGACAGAAATCAGAAACTGTGGTGGCTGAGGGGAGGGCGGGCCTCAGCTGACTGGAAGGGGCACGGGAGAACTTGTGTGTGGACCATGTTCCTATCTGTTTTGGGGAGTGGTTGCATAAGAATATGTCCAGGTCAAAACACAGCAAATGTACACTTAAGATCTGTGCATTTTATTACATATAAATCTGACACCGATTTGAAAAAAAGACTGTTAGATATAGTTCACATGCGCCTTAATATGATGGAAATGTGCTTTTTAATGTAAATCTTCCCACAGACTTCAAGACAACATAAGGAGAAAACGGGCATGCTAAGTGTGGTGCCGGCCATGTGACTGGTCAAATTGTAGAACCAGCCTGGGTCACCAGTCACCTCCTCAAATACTGTATGTTGTAAAAGGTTACCCGTGTAAGTTCTAGGACATAGTAAGCACTCAGTATGTATCAATCCCCTTCCCTTCCATTTGAAAAAAGCAAATGGGTATAATAATGCAATATTTCAATTCTTTTCCCCAAGTGCCAAGTTATCAAAGGAGGAAGAAGAGGATGGAAAGTAGGATAAAAGGGGGGGGGTAGGGAGAGCAAAAAAGGGGGAAAAAGAACAAATCGCCATTACAATTACTCTGAGGAAAGAGCATAAATAAATACAAGGACTACAAGGATATTCATGGCATTATTTACAATAGCAGAAAACTGAAAAACTGAACAGGAACTAATTATGCAGTTACTTGAAAATTAGTTTTATGATAGATTAATAAAAATATGTATAATCTAGATATGAACATCGATATCAACTATTATAGAAAAGCTGCTAATTTATGCATTAGTCAAAATTAAGACAGAGAAAAAAGTCATTACAAATAGTTGGGGGGAAAGAACAATTCATAGCTAATTTACTCTACATCTGTATTAAAATTAGGGTGAATTTACACACACACACACACACACACACACACACACAAATTAAAACAACAATAATCACATCTATAAAGAAGTAGAAAAAGAAGAGATAAAAATAATTTGAAAGCAAATTAAAATAGAATGGGGTCAGGTAGTGTCAAACATAAGAATATCAAAGTTTTTTTTAAAAAGACATCTGTTGCTGAACTGAGAGTCAAATTAAGTTAAATTTTTTTAGCCAAGATAAAAATATTCCAGACAATCTATCAATCGTCACTGACTAAATGTCATCAAGTATGATGACAGAAATATGCAATGAAGCTAAATATGACTGAGCCCATCACTAGCCATCAAGACTTTCCCTCAATGATGACTTCCCCACTATGAAGTGATCCTGCACACACCTGCAGAGGCGTAAACACTGCCACCAGCATCCTATGATACTTCTAAAGAGAGCTATTTATTCACAGGGCCTCGGGTAAACTGAAAATTTTCCCACTTATAATCAAGGAAACAATTTATATCCTTTAATCCAGTATTAATACCAAACACAAACCAAAATAACAAAATATTAATATCCTACCTGAACATCTTTGTATTTGTCTCTTAAGTCCAAGAGCCGGTGATAAGCTTTAATGGCTTCTGAAAATTCCCCAATATCAATGCTAGTGAGAATGTAGTTTTCCCAGATCTGCCAGTGTTCATAGTTGCACTTGAGGGCTTCTTGCAAAGTTCTAAAAGCTTTCACCCTATTGAAGGTCCAAGTTGAAAGAGAACAATATGAATAACCACAGCTAAATAAACGATAACTACTAGGTAAGTGTATTAAGTGTGGATGTGGATTTTCTGTCGGTCCTTAATTATTCACGTAATAAATAGAATTAGAAGCCCAAACAACCCCAAACCACCTCAAATTTCCCTACAAATTTTTAAAAATTTTAAAAGAAGCATGAAATTACAAACCAAAATAGAAATAAAACAAGCATTTGGAAAGAAGTGTGCCCATGTCATCAGTAATTTCCTGGCCTCAGAATTTTTGCAATGAACTTCTTTTTTGGTAAATATGGCTTCTTTAGAAGGAACTTCAATTCGGGATTCACTTATCAAAGCCACATGGTAGTATAGGAAGATGGAAAGATTTCCCAAGGTACCAGAAGGGACATAATGTCGAGGGGAATTGGATGAAACAGAGAAAAGAACTTTAATGAAGAACCTTGTGATGGCAAAGAGATGGACAAGATAGCTTAAAGAGTCACTGTAAGGCATGAATAGGATTCTTTTGAGAGGAACAGTAATAATTTACCCTTGAGTCAAAAATTACTCTTGTCTGCAGTAGCAGCAAAGAAAGGAAAGAGCAAAAAGCTAAGAAAGAAGAAATGATTTACCTCTGAATTTAAAATCCTACTTTTACACCAAAACCTATTCATGGAGCTGCATGCAGACAAGAAAGCATCAAAAAGAAGTTGAGAAACAATGTGTAAAAACTAAAAATCCTTATGCAAAATTACCAGGGTTACTAGAAAAACCCACTGAGACCATTCTACAACTATGACAGGGATTTCCCTCGACCCTCGCTTTCAATCAAAAGGGTCTCCAGTGAGTTTTAACACAATCCGTTGCAATCAAGAACATAATATTATTTTCTGAAGAAAACGGAAGAACAAACAGTCCTTTATTTTTGTAGACTGTCATCCAAGAGCAGCGGAAGCATCTCATGATCTCAATACAATGTGGACTTAATGATATCTTTAGAACCATCTTGTGAATCCACAAAGAAAAAATTAAATTAAATTTGAAAATGAGCCCAATGAAAATAGAAATATATCCATCCTTTAATTCAGTCATTCTAGCTCAGGAAACAGCAATCCTGGTCTCTGTCCTTTCCTAGGCTCTCTGTGGCCAGTCAACAAGCCCATCTGGTTGTCCCCTTTATAAACTGGCATCTGCCCCTTCTTTTTCCAGCCCAGCTATCTCCTGCCTGGATTGTTACAACAGCTGTCCCCTAACTGGTTTCCCAGCCCGCAGCTTCCTCTCCAGTCAGTCTCATACACTGCCACCAGATAAATCTTCCCAAAACCTCTTACCTCATGAAATTATCCCACTGAAATCTTGGCATCCAACTCCAACAGAGCGTCTCAACTTGTTAGTCAGATAATCAGAGCATACTGCAACCTGACCCCAGATGACCTTTTCAACCTTATTCTCGCTGGAGATTTCCCTGGGTCCATACTGATTTTCCCTCTTCCTCTCTCCTCAGGTGTTGTTTTCACTCCTGTCACTGCATTGGCTCCAATGCCCCTTAGCTGAATGGCTTTCCTCTGTGTCCTATACCATTGGTCGGCAAACTCATTAGTCAACAGAGCCAAATAGCAAAAGTACAACGATGAAATTTCTTTTGAGAGCCAAATTTTTAAAACTTAAAGTTCTTCTAATGCCACTTCTTCAAAATAGACTCGCCCAGGCCGTGGTATTTTGTGGAAGAGCCACACTCAAGGGGCCAAAGAGCAGCATGTGGCTTGCGAGCCACGGTTTGCCAACCACTGTCCTATACTCATTCTTCAAGTTCAGCTTGCTTCCAATACTCTCTCAGAAGCGTTTCTAAACTCGGGTCGTACACTTACTCTCTTCTGAGATGTCTGGCACAGAATAAGTGTTCTACAAACACCATCCACTACATTATAGTCCTCTCTGTATTTCCCACTTATTATTACCTCATACTACCTAACTGTTAATCAATTTTAATAATATGGCACAATATTTTATTTTTTTACACCTACACTCCCTAAAGACATCGGTTTGTATTTCTATTCCTCAATCGTGTCTAGTTCACAGCAAGTACTCAATAAGAATCTATCAACTGAATTGACCAACTAAAGGCATGCTTGCTTTTCTCATGGAAGGAAATTTAGGATGTAAAACTTCAGTACCAAGTAAAGATTTCAAATAATATTTCTTATTTTATTACACATTAAATGTTTTCAAGAAATAAACTATATTTAGAAGTCAGATGCTATAAGGCACAATACTTCAGTATTCAGTTGAAGAAAATCTCATTCGTTTATTTTGGAAGCAAAGTTCTTCATATTTGTCTGATGTACTTACTTTTGTTTTAATCGGATATAGGAAGTTGATAAATTGTTCCAAGCTTCAGCATTCTGAAATGACAGAGAACCTAGTTATAGACTATTCTCATTTAGGTAAAACAACTGCTACAACCAAAAATATAACATATTTTCCTAGTCTAAGATGTGCTCTTTACAATCCCAATTTTCACTAAGGTATGTTTCAAGGTGTATCAGAAAAATGAAGTAAATTAAATGTAACTTTTATAATTTAGCATGAAAAAGTCAGAAAAATAGCCAACAAATTGATATAACTATTAAATTATAATTTATACATTAGTTAAGATTTTATTTCTACATTTAGATTTTCAAAATAGTGGGACAATTACAACATAATTCATACAATATATAGATTTGCTGCAAACCCAAGATATTCAGAAGATTTTTTTTCCTATCTTAAAAGGGTCTGCTATTTTACCATCATCCTTCATCAGAGAGAAGAATAAGGAAGTGTGTGTTCTCCAGTATTATTCCTAAGCATTTCATCAAACACATTTCTCTACTATTCCCCTATTCAATAACAAAAATAAATTAAAACTTTTATGTAAATGTTGACTCTAACAAGAATGAAATGAATGTTGGTGCCTCTTTATTCTACATTTTATAAAACACAGAGTATATCATTCTCAATTTCCATACACATGCTTTAAAAATTACAAGGCACTGTGGACTTCTGCTTGCAGACATAGCACAGTTAGTACCAGAAGGGACTTATCACCATAAAAAGCTATAAACTAGATAAACTTTAGAAAACTGTTTTTAAGAAGTTGGACAACAGCCTGGATCACAGAACTGTGATCCCTGAGACAGGGAAAATAACTGAGGTATCTCATCAACCTAGGTTTCTAACCAGAGGCACTTCGAGAGGCAGAAACCACACAACGCACAGCAAGTCGAGAAGAAGAGATCAAAATTCAGGCCTGAAAATTTGGCTGGAATTTGCAGGGCCAAATACTAGGAAAGAGATCTGCACAGAAAATAAGCTCCAGAAATCTCAACGAGCATCTCATTGAGTCCCTGGCTGAATAGTAAGCTTACATGTACAGGGCAAAACTTCCTTTTATTTTAAACTTTTATCAATTTTTAAAAAATATATTTTATTGATTTTTTACAGAGAGGAAGGGAGAGAGAGAGAGAGTTAGAAACTTTGATGAGAAAGAAACATCGATCAGCTGCCTCCTGCACACCCCCTACTGGGGATGTGCCCGCAAACAAGGTACGTGCCCTTGCCTGGAATCCAACCTGGGACCTTTCAGTCCATAGGCTGATGCTCTATCCACTGAGCCAACCCGGTTTCGGCAGGGCAAAACTTCTTGAAGCCAGGCGGAGAACAACTCCAGAAAGTTGTGAGCTGGATGGAATTCTGGATGTCACACAGAGCTAGTAGTCATTTAAGGTCTAACTAACCAAGTGGAGAATGCTGAGGGCATCGAGCACTCATGGCATTAAGTACTGGCCCAAAAAGGTAATATCTTAAGAGAAGGGTGATTAATTGCAACCATAGAATAAAGACAACTCCAGACCCATCCTAGCAAAGAGTAAATTCAAGCTGATCCACAAAAGGAAATTAACCAAATGCCAAAATAAAACTCTATCTTCTGAAGGAAAACCCAAAAACTCAACATAGCATCCACAATAAAAAATTGGTAAACATACATGCAAATAAGCAGGAAAACTTATCCATAGCCAAAGGAAAAATCAGTTAATAGAAATAGTCACAGGAATGAAGGAGATGTTGAAATAAGCACACAAGGACTTCAAAGCAATTGTTATAAGCATAATAAAAAATATGAAGAATCATGAACATAATAAGGGAACATAATTACAAAGCTCAGCAGAAACATGACAACTGTAAAAATCAAATAAAAATTCTTGAACCAAAAAAATACATTATCTGAAATTATGTTTAATTTTTTAAGTTGACATATAACACTGTATTCGTGTTAGGTATATAGCAAAATGGTTTAATATATGTAAATATTGTGCAATGATTACCACAATTTCAGTTAACATCCATCATGATACATAGTGTGATAAGTTTAATGAATAACTCGTAACAACAGATTGGATATAAATATAAGAGCTAAAACAATAAAATTCTTAGAATGAAAAAATTTTTGGCCTTTTTTTTTTTTTCACAGTGATGAGAAGACAGTATGATATCTACGTATCTACCTTGTTTGTAAAAATCATGTGTAATACAGCATGATTAATGTGACCCAATTTTATACAGCGGATCTCTAGCACTTATCTTGCATAACTGAAAGTATACACCGATAGGAATTACTGTTTTGAACTCCAGTATAGTTTGAATAACTTGGAGAATACCCACTTAGAGCTATAATAAGGGAAGAAGACTAAACAAACTTACATCGGGTTCTAGAGTCACACAACGTTGAAACGCCTTTGCCGACCCTCCGTAGTCTTCCAAGGCCAAATAGGCACAGCCGAGAGAAAACCACACCCCGAGCTGCAAGATCAAAAGTCAGTCATTCAAACACACAGACATTTACAGTATGTAATGTGAACATTTAAGATACTATCAACAGACACTAATGGAAAGAACACAGAGCTACATAATAAATATTTGCCTTGCATTTTATAAAGAACGTAAATAGAGGAGGAGAAACCAAGATGGCGGCATAGGTGAACACCTAAACTGCTGCCTCACACAACAATTTCAAAACTACAGCTAAAAGACAGAATGGATATCATCCAGAACCACAGGAAAGCTGGCTGAGTGGAAATTCTACAACTAGAAGGAAAGAGAGGAGCTCACAGAGACTCAAAAGAGCTGCAAAAAGCTGAGGTATGGAGACAGGTGCATAGAGAAAACGGACAGTGGTGTGCCTGGCTGGTTTCCTCTAGTGGGAAGGAGACAAACTCCTGACTGCACTGAACCCCAGATCTGAGTGCACTGAAACCCAGTTCCAGGCAAGACTCAGATGGGAGTGGCAAGAAATATTCAAAGTGATGAATAGCAAGAACCTACAACCAAGATTAGTCTACCCAGCAAAGCTATCATAAAGAGCTTCACAGATAAGAAAAAGCTAAAGGAGTTCATCAACAGCAAACCAGTATTATATGAAATGTTGAAAGGTATTCTTTAAGAAGAGGAAGAAGAAGAAAAAGGTAAAGATAAAAATTATGAACAACAAATACATATCTATCAACAAGGGAATCTAAAAATTAAGTGAATAAAAAATCTAATGAACAGAATAAACTGGTGAATATAATAGAATCATGGAGTGGACTGACAATTCTCAGGGGGAAAGGGGTGAGGTGGGTACAGGAAGAGACTGGACAAAAATCATACACCTATGGATGAGGACAATGCAGGGAGAGGTAAGGACAGAGGGAGGGATGGGAGGGGAGTTATGAGGAGGAAAAAGAGGAACAAATGTAATAACCTGAACAATAAAGATTTATTAAAAAATAAAATAAAATAAAGAACGTAAATGTATGGAAATTTAGCAAATGCTGATGAATTTCCAATATAATTTTCAAAGCTAATGACACTGAAAGCAGGTTCAATATCAATGCACATCTTTTGGTGAGCAAACTTTGTGTTAATCAATCTCCATGAATGCAAGCTCTGAAATTATGTTTGGGATTAATCTAACATTTTTACTGAGTATCCTATCTAATAAAAGAGTATTATGCAAATTGACCATTACACCAAGACGCAAGATGGCTGTCCCCATGTGGTCAAAGATAGATGCCCCCATATGGACACAAGATGGCCACCACAGGATGGCCCCCACAGGATGGCCCCCACAGGATGGCCACCACAAGATGGCTGCCACAAAATGGCCTGCAGGGGAGGACAGTTGGGAAGACCCAGGCCTGCAAGGGTGGGCAGTTGGGGGTAACCAGGCCAGCAGTGGAGGGCAGTTGGGGGTAACCAGGCCTGCAGGGGAGGGCAGTTGGGGGTAGCCAGGCCTGCAGGGGAGGGCAGTTAGGGGTAACCAGGCCGGCAGGGGAGGGCAGTTGGGGGTAACCAGGCCTGCAGGGAAGGGAAGTTGGGAAGGCCCAGGCCAGCAGAGGAGGGCAATTGGGATGACCAGGCCTGCAGGGGAGGGTATTTGGGAGTCCTGGATTGTGAGAGGGATGTCCGACTGTCCGTTTAGGCCCAATCTCAAGGGGTCCCAGATTAGAGAGGGTGTAGGATGGGCTGAGGGACACCTATATAAAAAGTATACAAAGGATCAGCAATTCACAGCTGATGAATGAATGTACTACAAACTTAAGGAGAAAAGTTTTTGCTTTCATCTTTAAGTAAGACCACAAGTAGTCACACTGCCTACTCTTACCAAGACTTAACTGTCCTAGCATGAATCTGCTTAGGCATACTGAAAATAATTTTAAAAAGTAGGCTCAGAAATTCAGAATGGAAAGCCTGACTTAAGTCAATAAGATCTGCAAACACAGAGATTTAGAAAACAGGGAAATTAGGAAGTAGCTATTGAAATTACAAAACAAATCTTTACTTCACAGGGTTTCCTTAAAATTCAATAGCCTCTATCAAAGGAAAGATAAAATTGATAAGAATTCAATGCAAGTGGTCAGAAATGCAGCTACTACAGTTGGTTTGCTTTCCTTTCAGATACAGGCAGCAGAGCCAGCAGAGGGATTTGCTTGAACACCTCAGGATGGGAAAGGAAGCGAGGTGCTCAGTCAGTTATCTATCTGTCCAAAGCCTTCCACTGAGGCAGAGCAGGAGGCTACCCCATCTTTCCTCTCAGGGAATTCCCACAAAGCGTGTTCCAAATGGTTAGTTGAGGCCTGAAAGTTCTGTAAGCAGATAAAGATTTTTAGCCAGTAATTAGAGTTAAGGCTTAGAAAGCAAACATCTTGGGCAGTTTATAACACTTTGCCCTGACTTCCCAAAAGGCTATAAATAACTGTTATCAAGAATTGTGTAGAGAACAGATATTGTCAGAGGGATAGGTGACAGCTGAGAAAGGGGAGGGTGTGCATTTGCTAGGAGGAGGGTGGAGCAGAAGTAACAGGTTGAAACAAAGTTAGTAATCACTTTTTTTGAGTCAAGGGATTTCCAGAAACCTAAAAATTAACTCATTACACTTTGCTTTTGTCTGGTTATTTTTGGAATCTAATTTATAGGATGTAATCTATTAAAAAAAAAAAAAACGCTCCAAAGCACCAAAGCACATTCACTGAATATGATACAGCGTGAGAGAGCCTAAAATCTGATACTAACTTATAAAACATAACCCAAACAAGATCTTTAACTTCTAAACAAGTTGAGTCAAAATCTGTGTATTTATTTCATCAGTTATAAGATATACTTTCAACATTTAACATTTCTGAAATAGATGCATCTTTTTTCTTAACCTTTTAAAAAATTATTTCTTGACTTGAGAGAGAGGAGGAGGAAATACCAATTTGTTGTTCCACTTATTTATGCATTCATTGTTTGATTCCCGTATGTGTGTGGCAACTTAGTAAGCAATAGCTTGTTAAAGTTTTATTGGCAGCATTATAATGGCACCTAAAATAAAGGTGCCTCTTACAATTGATGACATCTTATAGCCAATGAATTATGGTAGCAAGTTTATTTCGAATGAGGGATAACCTCATTCTGGGACTAAATCAGAATCAATGAGAAATACCCTCGCAGTTCTCAAAATGGATATAACCCTCTTGCTTTCTGCATTAGCAAAGAACAAACTTCCCACAAAACAATTTCACATGTGTTGTTATAAAAAACAGAAAATGCAAATTCAATATGCAAATAAAGAACTTGATTTTTCAACCCACCTGAAAAGACAAAGGTTACGAAGGTCTAAAACTAGCAATTATCTTATAGCTCTCTATCTTACAGTTGGTAATGAAGTTACTATTTAGCTTAAATTTTTTGAAATAAGTCAATGTTTTATAAATCAGGGTCTTAAAATGAAAATAAATTTAGTGACAATCAGGCAGATGACTTAATAGGTATTAAGGTTCTCTTTTTACTCTTGGTCATTTGTGTTGTTGTTTTAATTATTTATACCAGAAGAAAAATATTAAAATCACCAACAGCTAGATTTTCATCTAGTATTGATAACATCTATAATAATAAAAGCGTAATATTGACTGAATGGCCAAAATAGCGGAACGACCATCTGGATGACCTTTCGGATGAAGCCGGGGCAGGGCTGCGAGGTCTGAGGCAGCTAGGGGTGTGAAGGCCTACTCTTGCACAAATTTCATGCATCGAGCCCCTAGTATAATTATAATGAGATGACTTTTGCACATACCCTATTATTTAAAATCATAAAGTGGTTTTAAAATAAAAAAACTCTAGGATCTTCTCCCTGCTGTGGCTGACCCACTAAACCACAAATAATGCATTCATATCTTGCTTTTCAATTGAGGGCCTCAGGATTTGGGGGACTAAGAACATATTTGGTGCCTCTTTTACTTTTTTTATTTTAAACTGTTATATAAACTATTATTACCAGCCTGCCCCCACAGCCATGATTTATGGCAACACCATCCTTGCTAACGATGAAGGAGGGGAAGGCAGTGAACAGGTGCTGGAAAGCTGAGAAGATCAATTTTTTAAGAACTAGGGCATATCAAACCCCTTCCCCCCATCCTTTCTTGAGTAGGCGGGTAGACAAAGATGAAACAGAAGAACAGATGACCATGTTTGGGTAGAAGGAAGAGCTGAAAGGCAAACCTCTTATCAGAGGGACTGGGCAAGACAGAGAAAGAGTCATCTGCTAGAGGCTCTGGCTGAGGTTCCTGCAGGGCTTATTTCGGGGTGAGCTGCAAGGGCAGGCCTGTCACATGTCACAGATGGGGCGCTCGTCTCTACAAGCTGACACTCAACTTTCTCTCCTGAGCAAACCAGCACAAAACACAAGCAGGCCAACTATTTATTTGAAATGTGATAACATATATTCTTAAAAAATGATTTTGAATTATTTTAAAATTAATTAACAAAAGAACAGCAATGGTTGAGAATATGGTCTCTCTCTTAACTTTCCTCATAAAGTTCCCTAGAGAAACAGTGAAATGGAAAGATGGATGCCTGAGATTCAAGAGATTCTGTGTAACTGTATGACCTTGGCCTTGTCACTTAACCTCGGAGTCTCAGTTCCCCAATTGCTTAATGGAGGTTGGAATAAACACAAATTCCAAGGCTCCTAGGGACCTCAGATTCTGAAAACCCAGAGGTGACATGGTTCAAAGCTGCAATAGTGCCATCTAGTGGCAAAACAAGCACACTGGTCATACAAGGAGATTAGAATTAGAATCTGCAGGTTTGAGGAGCTAGAGGGAAATCTGTCCAATTAGAGGCCTTAGAAATCAATTCAAAAAGGAAAACGAGGCCTACAAAGGAAGTAATTTGCCCAAAGCCAAACAATGGTGCCTGGTTCTTGGTGTGAGATATGTGTGACGAAGAGAGTGACTGCAATGCTTATGAATCCTCGATAATCAAAGTGGGAATTAGTGTGCCACTCCGTGGGCTAGGAAATACTAAGCACCATTACACAATGGGTGGGTCAGTTTTATAATTAAAAGGTTAATTTTTACAAGGGCGCCTAAAGCACATCTGCAATAGTTGCCAGCTGCTTATATATTACAATTTCCTTTCCTACATTATGAGCCTACTACTCAAAATGCCTTCCTCCTTCAAGGTTTCTGCAGAATCAATAATCCGTTACTTCACATACTTTTTGCTAATTTTCCTTACAGGACTGGCTGACTGAATTTTTCTGGTGTCACATATAATAAAGTTTAACATGCTTTGCTGGAGTTCTAAAGCCAAGCTTCACACTCCCTTCTCTCCTTTCTACATCCCTGACACATTCCCATGACCCATATGCAGATCAGTTGTCGAATGTGGTTTCATTAAACAGGAAATGAACCACGCTGAATCCAAGAGTGATAACCAATGTTCTTTGGTAGTAACTTTTTCTAAAGTAATGCGGCATGCTCATAGTTTCTTTTAATGTGTACCACCAACTCTTTTATAACCAGATTTCTCATTTACTAAGTCCCAAGTTATTTTCCCTAAAAAACACATCTTAACTTATCAGCTTTTCTCTCTCTCTAAAGAAGTATTCTCCTATATTGCAGTGTCTTCCTTTAAACCAAAGGATCAATGAAATTTTATGCACGTATTTTTCTTTTACTACACAGGCCATTAATGCCTTCCTCTTATTCCTGTACTAGATTTGGTTATTCTGGTCCTTACATTTTTGCTCACTCCCTCCAGAGAATGCGCAATGTGAAGTATTATAGGTGCTGGTCTGTCATCTGCATTTGAAATTCTCCCTTTTTAGAGAAATATTCCTACTTTTAGGCTCTTTTAGAGAAAGAGGCAACAATGATTTTCTACCACCATTACTACCACACTACTAGGCAGGATGCGAAAATCCCACTATGTAACGTCTACGACTGAGAACTTACTATGAGCCAGGCACTGAGTGGGATACTTTACAGAGCTTATCTCTAATTTTCCCAGCAGCAAATTGAGATGGGGATTATAACCCCCACTTTTCAAATGAGGACTGAAGCCCAGCAAACGCAGTGATTCACGCATGCCATATTCCTTGGGATTGTGAGGATTCGGAATCGGGCCTATGGCAGCAAAGCTCCTGCCGCTTTCTACCTCCCGGTCACAGCTACGGCCCAGATGTTATATCCCAGGGCCTGTGTTTCTTGGCAGTTATGCAAGTTAGACCTTAGGAGTTTCATTTTTTATTGCTTACCAATATGAGAAACGAAGAACACAAAGGAAAGAATCTCTTTTTTCTCTACATGTTATTCACACATGTTCACTGTCTTTTCCATTGGAATGTAAACTCCCATCTCCTTGCGTCTTCCCACCACAACTAATACACGTTCACAACAGAAACCGTGGAACTCCATTTCAAATAACACTTTCTTCTTTCCAACACGAAAATGAAAGATAAAGTTAATCCCTACAAATCAAGAGAGCGTGTAAGCTCCCAGGGTAATTAAAACCATGGAGAACTATAGCAGTCTGATCTGATGGAAGAATGGGCTGGAAAGGGCTGCCTCCGTTTCTCTAAAATTCCCTGATCTTGCAGAGACTTACTCCCTGTCATGTGCTGGATCGTCCCAAAACCTCGATAATCTTCCTAAAGTTCCCATGAATCCCTTCCTTGATTCCTTCTGTCTCTCTGATCAGAACCCTGGAGTATTGTGCTTGAGTCCTAGTTCACTGGTGCAATAGGGACATTTCTTCTCTCTCCTCCAGTTGCCGGGGACGTCCAGAGTCCAGCGTTTTGCCCGGTGTTCTCTTCCAACAGTTTTCTGTAAAGCATCCATTCACTTGCATGGCTTCCTCTTTCTCCGCAGAAAAGCCTGTAAGCTCTGTTCTGGCCTCATAATGGGCCTCAGGTTTCTATGTCCAGTGAAGTATCTATCAGACAGCTTTACTTTCGAGGAGACATAGCAACCCCTCCTCAAAGTCAGCATACACAATCATAGCACCATCCCCCGCATATATGTACTTTCTCTTCCTCTTGAAATCTCTGTATCTATCAACAGGGACATTGTCCCTTTTAATAAGAAAACTGACATCCTCTTGGAATCTCAGTCCTACCAGTTCAATGAATACTTCCCTTTGTAATAGGCTTCAACCTGTGCTCCCTTTCCATCCTCACTGCTAAAGCCACTGGTCACTCATCCATGATCTCATTCTTTATTTAAACTTTCGGAAGTACTGCTTGTCATATCACTCACTCTTTTATTCAGAACCACAACAGACTTCCACATCCAGAGGGTTAGATAACCCTGAAGAAAGGCATTTGAGGCTCCCCACCAACGAGTTCTGTCCCTATCACTTCCTGGCGGAAACGCTCTGCTCTCTGCTGATAGGTTGAAGCAGCCTAGTTCATTCCCATATCCATGCCGGGTAAACAGCAGGATCTCGCGATAACGTGTAGTCAGGCAACCACATGATATACTGTTCAACAGCAATATTTTGAAAGTGAAATGGGACATTAAAAATAATTAAAATTGTATGACTTAAAAAAGACTTTATTGGCCAACAAGTTATTGACCAATAAACTGGTTTTACTATATCAGGGATCTATAAGATTTGAAAACTGTTTTCAAAACTAAAATTATGTTTTAAAAATAAAAATATTGTACATTAAAATTAAAAATGTTTAATGCTGATTACTCTAACATTTAAAACTAACAAAAAAATTAATGAAGATATACATTTGTAACATCTGCACATTTCTGCAATATATTACAGAATTAATGTTACTTTTTCTTAGATAGTCATATATCCTACTCTGTTCTGTGGCCATTCTAATACCATATCACTGACAAGTTTCTGATGAATTTATAAGTGAACGACAGACAATAATCTCCAAAGCATGAATGCTGTAAATGGTACACACATCTAACAAATGGCCATAGATGCAGAGATGATGCATTTAGATGGCATTTTAATACCCCTTTGATTTCAGAAAGTAGCTATGATGCCCAAGAGCCATTCAAATATCACTCTCATTTTGCCTAAATTTGTTATTAAACAAAATTGCATGGGTTTAAGTGTGAGAAAAGAGGGTGGAATTCAGTTTTACTGTTTTCCTTTTATCCCAGGACTTATAGGAGGGAATAGCACATAGGATCTGTCCTTCTTCAGAGACAGTTCAAACTTGGACCCCACTAGGACAAGTCTGCAGTGTCTGCCTCTGCAGTAGTCTGTACAACTGCAGATCAAATGCCTGCACATTCTGGCATGCTCACAGCCTGCCGCAATTGGATCCATATGACACACTGCAAAATACCCTCACATAACATCTGTTTGTACTGCTTTAAACAACTGTCATTTTTTGTCTCGCTGAGTAATTAATTCAAAATTATATAATGAGATGGTTAAGTGCTGTCAAGTCCTGCCTTACAAATTCTCTTACATCCATCCCTTCTTTCCTGTGGCCCCTTCCACACTGAGACTGCCGTGCTAGACTGCTGCTACAGTTTCCTAACTCTGCCTACATCGTGCTGCCAAAGGAATAGTCCCAAATTACCTCCATGCGCACCGCATTCCTTCCTCAAAAACAAAGCCAAACACAAACCAACCCCTCGATGATCCCTATCTGCCAAATAAAAAGTCACATTTAAGACCTTTCGTAATCTGGCTCCAGGCTAGCTTTCCCACTGGAATTGCTCTATTCCCTTTGACTCTAAAAAACTAGCCTATTCACTCATCCTTCCCCTCCTCCAAGACACACACACACACACCTAACTTCTTTTTCTGTTTCTAGGCTTTGTTCAGTCTGTTCACCTGCCTGGAATGTTCTACTCCCTGCCCCTGCCTGGCCTCTTTAAGTACTATTTTGTCAAGTTCAACATCCTCTCCAATGTCTACCAGGGGCAGAAATATTCTCTTTGGCTTCTATATAACTAGTGCTTTGTAAATAATTCACTTGGTATTTCTTTGACGCCTTGTGTAATTGGCCAGTTTTATCTGTGTTCATTTCACTAGACCTTACCAGAGGGTACAAACAGAACTATCTGGTGATCTGTTGCTACTGCTTTATCCTTTGGCTCAATGCTGTGTACACAGCAAACAATCCTATCTAATAAAAGAGTAATATGAAAAATAACCATCATTCCACTACACCCACAAGCTATGCCCACCAGCCAATCAGGAGCAGATATGCAAATTAACCCCTACCAAGATGGCTGCAGCCACAGAGCAAGCAGGAGGGAGTCTTCGGTTTCCCTGGCAATGGAGAAAACCAAGTTTCCACACACCCTAATGGAGCCCAGGCCTCAACTCAAGGCTACAAAGTTTTAATTATAGAAAATAAATAAATCCCAACAAAAATGGCAGCAGCCACAAGAGGCTAGGGTTGCCCCTGATGATAGAGGAAGCCAAGCTTATGCAGATGTCTTGGCCTCTGCTTAAGGCTACAAAGTTTCAATTATAGAAGATAAATAAACAGAAATGGCTGCCGCCATGGAGCAAGCAGGAGGCTTGGCTCTGCTCAAGGCTACAAAGTTTCAATTATAGAAGATAAATAAACCCCAGATACCAGGGCCTCTGCTTGGGTCACCTAGGGGTGTGGCCTGCCTGCAAACCACTACAGGCCCCTCACCCAAGCCCCACCATGCCCCAAGGAAACCCCCACCCTGATCCAGGACACCCTTCAGGGCAAACCAACTGGCCCCCACACATGCACCAGGCCTCTATCCTATCTAATAAGAGAGTAATATGCAGATTGACCATCACTCCAAAACAGAAGATGGCTGCCCCCATGTGGTCAAAGATCCTGCCCCCATGTGGACACAAGATGGCCACCACAAGATGGTAAGGGAGGGCAGTTGGGAGGGACCAGTCTCACAAGGGAGGGTAGTGGTAGGCAATCAGGCCAGCAGAAGAGGGCAGTTGGGAGGGACCAGGCCTGCAAGGGAGAGCAGTTGGGGGCGATCAAGCCTGCAGGGAAAGGCAGTTAGGGGTGACCAGGCCTGCAGGGGAGGGCAGTTAGGGAAAACAGGCTGGCAGGGGAGCAGTTAGACATCAATCAGGCTGGCAGGGAAGTGGTTAGTGGTTGATCAGGCTGGCAGGCAGAAGTGGTTAGGAGCAATCAGGAAGGCAGGTAGACGAGCAGTTGGGATCCAACAGTCCTGGATTATGAGAGGGATGTCCAACTTCCCGTTTAGGCCCAATCCCACCAGGCCTGCACCCTCTCTAATCTGAAACCCCTCAAGGGATGTCCAACTGCCCATTTAGGCCCGATCCCAGTGGGTCCCCAGATTGGAAACGGTGCAGGCTGGCTGAGGGACACCACCTCGCCTTCCCCGTGCACAAATTTCATGCACCGGGCCTAAATTCAGTATATATTTGACTGAACAATTGGTTAAAAATATTATTTATTCACTCATTCAAGAAATATTTATTGACTATCCAATATGTGATAGACACTGTTACAGCACTATAGAAATATAATTAAAACTTACAGATAAAAATTTCTGCCTTCATGGGACTTATTTCAGGTAGAAGCTACATATAATTTTTTTATGTAAGCTATAATATTAAAAGGTTCTAAGTGCCATGAAGAAAAATAAAGCAGGGAAGGAAATTAAGGAGTATAAGGGAGAGGTGATTTGAAATAGAATGATCGTGGAAGGCCTCTCTGAGAAAAAGTCATTTAAGTAAAGACTTGAATGAGGCTACAAAGCAATTTACACAGATGCCTAGAAGAAGAACATTCCAGGCAAAATAAGAGTAAGTGCTGTATCTGTGAGGCAGGGATGTGCCTAAAATATTCAAGGAAGTACAAAGAGGCTTTTCCCAGCCACCTGATTTGGAAGATATTTACCACTCAGAGGGAAGAAACTAAGCATCAGCCTAGCTCTAGCCTGTCATAAAAAATATACTTCTGATATTTTTCAATGTAAAAGACATGTTCTTAGTCTACCATGTTCTAAAATGGCTATTTCTGCACACTCACGTTCAGAGGAGCATTATTCACAATAGTCAAGTAGTTGAAGCAACTCAAGTAAGTGTCCACTGACAAATGAATGGATAAACCAATGTGGTACATACATACATATAATGGAATTCATCCTTAAAAAGGAAGGAAATTATGACACATGCTACAACATGGATGATTCTTGAGACAAATATACTGTATGACTCCACTCATACAAGGTACTTAAGAGTAGTCAAATTCAGAGGCAGAAAGTAGAATGGTTGTCAACAACTAGAGGGACAGGGGAATAGGGAGTTATTGTTTTGCAAGATAAAAACATGAAGATGAATGGTGGTGATGTTCACACAACAATGTGAACATACTTCTCACTACTTAACTGTACACTTAGAAATGGTTAAGATGAAAAAATTTTTGTGATATGCTTTTTACCACAATTTTTTAAAAAAAGAAGTACAGATTCTGGAGGCAGACCATGTAGCTTCAAATACTGGCCAAATGTCCAGTGAGGTACCTGGCTTATAATAAATGCTTGGTAAACATTTCTTCTTATGATGATCAACGATCCATTCTGTTACCCTATTTTATTTATAAAAAAGTTTTTCTTTCATTATTGATTTCAGCAGTTACTTGCAGAATCCTATACTGTCTGTAATTTTTATTCATTTCCTTTCTAAGGTATCTTTTCAAAATGGGACTTAATTTTAATAGCTGTATTTGCCTTAAGCACGACTAACAACACTAATAAAATGGATAGAAAGTCAACAAAAAAAAACACACAACAGAGAGTCCACTTTTGCTCACAAGCAAAAAGTGTATCAGAGATGACGTTCTTAGCAATCAAAGACAAGCTGACCAGCCATTAGGACAGAAAGTGGGTACTCATTCAGGAAGAATCTAAGTCAAAGAAGGCTCTAGTCAGTTTGGTTCAGTGGATAGAGCATCGGCCTGTGGACCAAAGGGTCTCAGGTTTGATTTGGGTCAAGGGCATGTACCTAGGTTGCAGGTTCCTCGCTGGCCTGGGGCCTATGCAAGAGGCAACCTATTGATGTGTTTCTCTCACATCACTGTTTCTCTCTGTCTTTCCCTCTCTCTCCCACTCGCCCTAAAAATCAATGGAAAAATACCCTCCGGTGAGGACTGACAAAACAAAACAACAAAAAGAAAACCGTTAGTGCCAAGAGCAGAGGGGGTTTCACGAACTGTCTAACCTGCATGGGATTGATCTTCACCGAGCGCTCAAAGCACTGCACGCACTCCTTAAGCTCCTTGTTCCGCAGGTGGAGGAGGCCCTTGGAGCGCTGAGCACGGGCACTGCGGTGCTGGGACAGCTCCCAGGCCTTGTCATAGCAGCGGTGGTCACGAAGGACATCTCCCAGCAAGCAGTACAAACTTGGCGTTTCTTTTTTGTCCAGCTCTTGCCTAAGGATTTCTTCTGCCTAGAAATAACAACAGAAATAACTAAATTGCTTTCCTTGTTTAAAGGTAAACATCTTTTAACTCACATGATCCAAAACTTCATTTTCATGTTTAAGATGACCAGGTTAGTTCATGCATTTAGAACACAGGCGGAATAAGAAAACAACCAAAATAAATATGAAGTTTTAAAATATTATCCATATAATTCCCTTATTTGCAGATGATAATATAATAGTTATTAATGTATCTAACCATAACTCTGTAAGGTCACATTCTATTTGTATATAAAAACTTATATATAAATAAGTATAGATATATTCAACCAAATTATGTAACAGACTGTAGCCACAGCAGGATTTTTGCTGAAATGATCTTCCAGTGTAGTTGAAGATCATTCCAGTTGGCAGCATGACACTGAAACTTGATACCCACTCCCTCCCAGAAATTCTAAAGGCTAGTTCACTTAATAAGTCCTTTCCTGCTTTAACCAGTATGAGTGGTTTCTGAGGTCTGTAATTAAGCAATGCCCATCATAGTAACTGGTCACAGAAGTGCTTGTAGTGTTCTCTCTCATGATCACCAGATTCTCATTGTCTTCAAATCCAACTAGATTAGATAACTAATCACAAATATTCATTTTTTGTAGGACTGCTGAATTATAGTACAGACAACTTTAGATTCACCAGTTCCATGTGAAAGGTAAGGCATCTGACTGGGTTAATCAAGTGTGTTTTAGTCATTCGTCTTATTTCCTCTACTAGAAACCCAGTGCATGAAATTCGTGCATGGGGGTAGGGATGTCCCTCAGCCCAGCCTGCACCCTCTCCAATCTGGGACCTCTCAAGGGATGTCTGACTGCCCATTTAGGCCCGATCCCAGTAGGTCTAAACGGTTGTCGGACATCCTTCTCACAAGCCAGGACTGCTGGCTCCCAACTGCTCACCTGCCTGCCTTCCTGATTGCTCCTAATCACTTCTGCCTATCAGCCTGGTCAACCATTAACCACTCCCCTGCCAGCCTAATTGCCCTCCCCTGCAGGCCTGGTCAACCCTAACTGCCCTCCCCTGCAGGCCTAGTCACTCCCAACTGCCCTCCCCTGCAGGCTTGATTGCCCCAAACTTCCCTCCTTTGCAGGCCTGGTCCCTCCCAACTGCCCTCCCCTGCAGGCTTGATCACCCCCAACTGCCCTCCCTTGCAGGCCTAGTCCCTCCCACCTGCCCTCCTCTGCTGGCCTGATTGCCCCCAACTGCTCTCCCCTGCAGGTCTGGGTCTCCCCCAAATGCCCTCCCTGCTTGACATCTTATCATGGCCATCTTGTGTCCACATGGGGGCAGGATCTTTGACCACATGAGGACAGCCATCTTGTGTGTTGGAGATAGTCAATTTGCATATTATTCTTTTATTAGATAGGATCGATAGGATAGAGGCCTGGTGCACGGGTGGGCACCAGGCTGGTTTGCCCTGAAGGGTGTCCCAGATCAAGGTGGAGGTTCCCTTGGGGTTTGGAGTGGCCGGGGCGAGGGGCCTGTGGTCGTTTGCAGGCCAGCCATGCTCCCCAGCAACCCAAGTGGAGGCCCTGATATCTGGAATTTATTTATCTCCCACAACTGAAACTTTGTAACCTGGAGCAGAGCCAAGCCTTCTGCTCGCTCTGTGGTGACAGCCATTTCTGTTGGTATTTATTTATCTCCTTTAATTGAAACTTTGTAGCCTTAAGCGGAGGCCAAGTTCAGGTCTGCAGAAGCTTGGCCTCCTCCATCGCCAGGAGCAACCTTAGCCTCCTGCTCTCTCCAGCTCTGTGGCTGCTGCCATTTTTGTTGGGATTTATTTATCTTCTATAATTGAAACTTTGTAGCCTGGAGTGGAGGCCTTCCCCAGCCAGGGTGTGCGGCTTGTCTTCCTCCATTGCCGGGGAAAACCAAGCCTCCCTCTGCTCTCTCTGTGGCCACAGCCATCTTGGTTGGGTTAATTTGCATACTCATCCTGACTGGCTAATGGGCATGGCTTTGTGTGTGTAATGGAGTGATGGTTAATTTGCATATTACTCTTTTATTAGATAGGATTGCCTTTTAGCTATAATAGGTACATCATTTTATTATTTTTTTAATGATTGCTCTAGGGCTACTCATGTGCATCTCCAATTTACCAATATTCATTTACATTTATTATTGTATCACCTCACCTTTCTCACATCACAAGTGGCCATTAAGCTAATCAATGTGAAATAGTCTATTTTTGAATTCTTATTAGTGACTTTATTTTTTCCATAATGACAACTATAGACTTACTTTTGCCACTCCTTCTATTTTACAGAACTTACCAAGAAATATCATTAAAAAAAATACAAATAGCAACAACTTAACTTCCAGAGTTGCCACATATTAAGTGTCCAATTATCAATTAAAAAAATTACAAAAAACATGCTAAGAAACAAGAAAGCATGGCCCTCACATGGGGAAAAAAGCAATTATTAGAAACCATCTCTGAGGTTACTCAGATGATAAATTTTATAGACACTTAAATCTGTTATTGTGAATAAGTTCTAATAAAATGACTAATAAAATAACTCAAAACAGCAGTAAAAGAAATGACAAGGGAATTAAAATGCTACACTAGAAAATATCCATTTAGCAAAGAAGAAGGCAGTAATGGGGAAATAAAAAAGACATATGACTAATAAAGAAAACAAATAACAAAATGACCAACTTATATCCTAAATTATCAGTAATTAAGTGTAAAAGGGGATTAAACATTCCAATCCAAGGCAGAGATTGGCAGAAAAGATTTTAAAATGATACTTAAGGTTATTTACAAGGAACACACATTAGATTCAGGCATACAAACACCTTAAAGTGTTAAAAAAAGAAAAAAGGTAGATGCATCATGTAAACAGAAACCAAGAGAGCTGGAGTACCAAGTATGTCAAACTTGTGACCTATGGGCCATGAGTTTGACATGCTTGGCCCTAGACTAATATCAGACAAGATACACCTTAAGACAAAAATTGTTACTATATCAAAGAAAGGCATATTTTAATGATAAATGTTCACTCCATCCAGAATATATAATAACCATAAGTGTATATAATCACTTACAACAGACCCCCAAATTACATGAAGCAAACCTGACAGATATGAAGGGAGAAATCCTGAATTCAACAATAATATTTGGAGACTTCTATATCCAACTTTCAGAACAACTATACAGAGGATAGAAACAGAAGGCTTGAACAATGCTATAAACCAACTAAATCTAACAGACATCTAAAGGACGGACATTCCACCCAACAATGGAATACACATTTTTCTCAAGTGTACACAGAACATTCTCCAGGGTACACGACATGTTAGGCTGTAAAACAAATTTGAAAGGACTGACACTTTTAGGTGGCAAATAACACACACCACTTGATGATCTAACTCCCGCTTACAGTGCTAACTGCCTTGTCCCCTACTCTTTTCATCTCCGCTGCAGCCCTTTTTGTACTCACTCATCCAGGTGCCCAAAATTTCAGCAGGAAGAAATTTCTGATTTTGCAGCATTGCTTCACCTCAGGACCTTTGCACATGCTGTTGTCTGTCTAGAACTTGTCCTCCAGCTAACTCCTTCTGTTTCTTCAGGTTTCTCCTTGCTGGTTACTTGCTACAGTGAGTTTTCCCGATACCTCCCTCTCAGAGTTGGTGGTGTTCTGTGTGCTTCTCTGACACCCAGTACCACTATAATTTCCCAGCCTCCATTTCCTTATTACATAGTGCAGTTTGAGTGCCTCTAATATACTACGTTCTTTATAGAATTATTCTGTCATTGTCATATATTATTTATAACAACTGACAAAAGTGTGAGTTGCAGAGTTTGGAGTCTGAGCTCAGGCCTTCCTTTCCCCTCATCTGCCTTCCATCATGATTGTTGTTAACCCTCAAAAAATTAGTTATTCCTTTTGTATGTTAAAACCTGTCAGTTTCACCTGAATGAGCAAAATAGGCAAAATAACTGAAAATATGCTATAACTTGTTATACAAATAGGAGATGCTCAGTTAATTGGATAAGTGTGCCCGTTTTTAATTATTCTGTTGTATCTTGGACGGAATATTTATGTTGTTAGGTAGCCTTTGAAAAAGCAAGCTCCAGAGCCTGGTGTTGTCACACAGATAAATGTACAAAGCGATTAGTGAACAACTGGCTGAGAGAGAAAGTTAATAGGCCCAGCACGGCACATGGAAGAATCCTAGCTGGGAAAGACCCACAGAGCCGGGATGAAGTGTTTTGTACTTTTCACCTCTTAGTTGCTGCTCCTAGAACAAGAATTCAGACTGCTTCCTGCTAGGATTGTCCTGGCACCATCAGAGTAGAAGTGCTCTAGTGCTCCCTTAGCTCCGTCCTGTGATCCTTTTCTCGGTGCTAAGGATGGTAGGTCCTCTTTCCAGTGGCCAGTCTCTGTATTTGAGAACTAGCCTCTACTATAGCAAAAAACAGAATCCATCTTTGCTTCCTGCTTCAGGGAAGAAGGCTGGAATTAGAAAATGTGCCCCAAATTGTTGATTTAGTAGCATGTGTGAGCAAGCTCTCACGCGTGCACCCGCACAGACACCCACACATTTTTTTAAAGCCTAAAGCTATTGTCAGGTGGACAAATCTGACTATTAGTACTCCACTAAATTCTTAGCCTGACCACTTTCCTGTCCCCTTGCAACAACCCTCTAGCTGGTAAACCCACCCCTGTCATTTCTGTCGTCCTCAATGGCTCTATAGTTAGAACCATCTTCGGGTGTAGAGCTCACCTCCCACCTTCACTCTTTGCCAGGGGGGCTTCTTACAGCTGTTGGTTTGCCAATTCCCCATTTCTATACACTGACCAGAGCAAAGTCAGATGAGCGCCACTCTTATCATACACTAGAATTTTCAGTTAATTCTGCTCATTCACAAAATCAAGGTACAAATCACAGCCAAGAAGGGCATACACCGAGTAAATCTAGATTTCTTGGCATCTCTTACAGAATCAAATGATGTGGAAGCACTGGTCTTTGGCATTGGAACTGCCTTTCGGACTAAAGGTACCTACATCCTCATAGATCTTATGGTTGGAAGACTGTAGAATGGGTTATGTAACAGTTTTCTAGGGATGTGTTACAAGGTTTTGGTTATAAGAGAACCAACATAGCTTAGGCAAAAAAAGTGGGGGGGAGGGAGTGACTTATTGATTCATGCAACTGAAAATTCTTATAGGGCTATCATGATAGCTGTATCCAGGGGCTGAGACTATGTCTTCATGCCTTTTCGGCTCTCCGTGAGCAAACAAGAAGGGCCCAGGAAGCCCAAGTTTAGTAATCCCAGTGCAAACAGAGTCCATCCAAGGCTCTAGCAGAAAGGTTCCACTGAAGCCTGAAGGGTCTGAGTCATGTGACCTCCTCTCTGACAGAACCACATGGAAAGGGTTCTCCTCGGGGAAGAGGAGCTCTGTTATCAGACAATCAGGGGAGGGCTGCTGAGCCGGAAAAAGCAACTGGTGTCCACTATGAGATGGGAATTTAATACTCTAGGTCTGAAGTTATAAGAGGTATTTTGTTTGGCTTACACAATGTTTTGAAAAAAAAAAATTAGAGTAAAGGTTTTCAGGCTGTTTTATTTTAAAAATCTATATTTCTTGGCATCTCTCAAAGAATCAAATGATGTGAAAACACTGATCAAATCCCTACATTATTTTATTAATTCACTGGAGTTGAGCCACGGCTCCTCTTTTCTGTTCACTCACCAGCCTGCGTCATTCATTCTCAGCAAAGGACCTCTGGGCATTTGAGCATGTGACCCTCGCTGTGAGCAGAAACTTTCTCAGGTAAAGTAAGTCGAGTGTGATTTATTCTAGCCATAACTGTAGGTTCTGCTTAAGTCTTGGCTGACTGAATATTATACTTAGATTCACTATGTATTGTCATTGCCACAAACTTGTATTACAAATAATAATTAGTTGCATACAATTATAAAATAAAACAGATGGTTGAAACAGCCTACATATGTAATATATATATGTGTGTGCATAGGGAAGTGGTCTTTGGGGTCTGCAGCTGACAAGATTCTTGCAAGCACTTCAGATTCATTGCAGCCAGTTGCCTATGTAAGTATGTATGTATGTTTGGGAATATATTTTTATCCCATTGAAAAGACATTTAGGTGACAAATTTCTTGCAGCCTACAAGGATGCACATCTATATTTTCCCAAAGGGAAGTAGCAACCCATAGCCATAAATACCAAAGCTTTTTCGTTGTGTGAAGGTTTCTGGCCTTCCATATTTAATATTGCAAAAGTGACATTACAAGCCCTTATGCTTTATTAATGTTCACTGGGCAAGTCTTTTGTAATTCTTTATTGGATAATAAATTATGTAAATTGAGTGGGTAAGTGGAGGAGGTAGGAGAGCATTTGGAAAGAGTGAAGAAGACTGAGGAATGCAATGTAACTAACTGAAGGAAGAAATATATTGCCTGCAAGTATTCCCCTTGGGAAAGATAATTCTGTTGGCAGGACAGAGAAGTGGAAGATCTCTAGGAGAAAGAATTGACTTCTAACAGAAAAATGTGGGATAGGAATCTGAGGAACAAAGAGGCCAGTTCAGACCAAGTCACTGCTCTCGTGTTTCTGACCTTTAGAAGCTGCCCCACGCTGGCCCTCCAGAACTGTCTTCCAGTGGATAAAATACCTGGAAATGATGCTGGTAACCAGAAATTGCATACCACCCATTCTCTCTTTTCTTTATTCTTACAAGAGTTTACGTAGGTATCTGGTGGAAAAAGCATCTGAAATCCTCAGTACCTTAGCATTTCCAAATGTGAAGTTTCTCATGATTACTAATCATCTTCCATTTGTAATTTTTGTTTTCATTGACAAAGGTAGCAAATATTAGGTCTGTGCTATATATCTTTTGGATTCTGGTGAATCTTCATGGTATTAGAAGTAGAATAAATATTGGTAGAATGGTAGTTTTTTATTCTGCAAATGCTTTAAGGGTATGATTTGATATTCTGCGTCTCAGGTCCTATTTTAAGTGTGGGATAACTGTGGAGTATTTTCTTATAATCCTTTTTATTTTTGTAGTAAATTTTCCTCTTTTATTTTTGATTTTAGTACTAAAGAACCAACTTTTGGTTTACTCTTCTTTTTCTACTTTTTATGGTGGAAGATTTGGTGATTGATTTGAAATCTTTCTCCTTTTTCAATATAGGCATTTATAGCTATAAATTTTCCTCTAAGAATTGCTTTCACTTCATTCTATAAATTATAAATACATATGTAATTTAGTTGTTTTTAATTTTGCTGTGATTTCTTTCTTTTTTGGACTTATTGGTTTTTCAGGAGTGTGTTAATTTCTACATATTTTTAGTGTCTTCCTCAAATTTCATTTTGTTATTGATTTCTGATTTCATCTCATTGTGATTGAAGGGCATACTTTGTATAAAAGATTTCCAGCCCTGCTAAAGAGCTCAGACTTAATCTTGGAGACAAAGGGAAGTTACTGAAGACTGTGGGAATGACATGATCAGATTAGTCTTTTAGGAAGATCACTCTGAAGTGTGGGAAAATAACTTGTGGGAAATCCTTTTCAATCATATAAAAAACTATCTTAGAAGAAGAAAAAAACAAATAAAAAACCCAAACCAACTGCTAAAAGAATTTCAGCTGTTAAAAATGTTAGAGGTTAGAAACATTTACTTACACCTTCAAGAACAATATTTAAGAGCCCATTGCGCTCTTCCCTCTTTCGGCCATCGTAGGATTGCCAGCGGTCAAAATGAAGTTCGATCCCTTTGTGATTTCTGACCGGAGCAAGAACCGTAAAAGGCATTTCAACGCACTTTCCCACATTCGAAGGAAGATTATGTCGTCTTCTCTTTCCAAAGAGTTAAGACAGAAGTACAATGTTCGGTCCATGCCCATTCGAAAGGATGAAGAAGTTCAGGTTGTTCGAGGACATTACAAAGGGCAGCAAATTGGCAAAGTAGTCCAGGCTTACAGGAAGAAATACGTCATCTACACTGAACGAGTTCAACGGGAGAAAGCTAATGGTACAACTGTTCATGTGGGCATTCACCCCAGCAAGGTTGTTATCACTAGACTAAAGCTGGACAAAGACCGCAAAAAGATCCTTGGACGTAAAGCCAAATCTCGCCAAGTAGGAAAGGAAAAGGGAAAATACAAGGAAGAAACAATCGAGAAGATGCAGGAATAAAGTAATCTTATACACAACTTTCATTAAAAACTTAAAATGAAAAAAAAAAAAAAAGAGCCCATTGCGACAATGATGTGCAAATGTAGCATTCTGGAAGAAAAAACTACATACTCCAGGTAAACCTTATTGTTAAAAACCAAGAGAGGTCCCAACCCTTCTCCCTCCATCCCCTTCACCCCCATCCCTTACAACCATTTTATGCCAGCCAGTGCAGTCTTTGTCTTTCATCTAGGGACCAAATTTGCTCAACAAAATAAGTTGCCCACATGTTGGGGAAACTGCTATAGTGTGCCAGATAACTTTTAAAAATTAAATGCTAACAGATGAGAGCCAGATCTGACCCCAAGGTCAAGCAAAATTAACCTTAGCTATTTTGCCAATGGTCATTAAATAATGAGAATTTCCATAGATAGTTTCTAAATTAGAAAATCTCAGACCCTACAATAGCAGGTGAAAAAACGAATTTGCCTTTTAAAAAGAAAGTATGCCATAAGTACCAAATACAATTATTAAAATTGGATTGTGGTGACAACTACTGGCACGTGACCAAATACTCAAAGAATTTTAGCTGCTTTAGAAATAAAACTTTAGCTTCCAACTTGAAGCAAAACTTTTTAGGGTCTTATGGTTAAACTGACCTGCTAATACAGCATATGACAAACAAACAGGTAAGGGAAGTCTTTTATATGGCAAATAAAATGCCAAAATTAAACTTAAAATCAGGATTTTGAGAAATGTTTGGCTGTACCTCACAAAAGACTTAAGACAAAGTAAATAATTACACATTCCTAAAAATTAAAATATGCGCATTTTCTAGAATAATTATAAACATGGAAATTTATCATTATTACGTTATTTCTTAAGGTGTTAAAAACATGTGCAAATTTAAAAAAACAATGCCACAATTACTTTGAGTACACAGTCAAATCTGTTATCTGAAAGAATAGATTCATTATGTTTGCTTGTGCAGTTAGAGAGAGTCTCTACTTTCCATACTTTCTAAAAATAATTAAATAAATTTAATATTTCAAAATGGGCTCTGGGTATTGATGATTCACCAACTTGCTTAATTATTTCAAAAAAATACCATATTTTTATGTACAGTATTATTTATGTTTACTGACCAATGTAAAAGATTAGCATAATGAAGAATGATGTAATGGGAAGTACATCAGATTAACAGGATCAAGATATTCATTCCTTTGTTAAACAAACATCTGAGTATTATTTCAGTGCCAGACAATGGACCCTAAAAATATTTTTAAGTCCCTGAAGAAACATGACACTACAGTATCTCATCAAATTTGGGATGCCATCAATTATAGGACTAACTCTTAACTAATAAAGAAAAAATGCTTTCAATTAAATTATGACATAATGCCTTGAATGAATCACATCAGCCTCTCATTGCTTTGATATTTTTTTCAATATATATTCAAATAAATTTGGCAATTTTTCCTGCCTTCTTTCAGTATATTGCTTGACATTATAAATGGCAGCCTTTCTTTATATCTGTAACTGTACAGAATAAGATTTATTTATTTTGGGGTATCTTCTTTTCTAGGCTTCCACAGAGCACTTAGTTGTTGTTTTTAAGGAAAAGTAAATGGAATTGTGATGATTTCTCTAATAACAAATGTTTATTTCCCTAATATTAAATTTACATTTCTTACTTTGCTTCTCTCCTTTCCTGTGTATTCAATAACTTTTTGTCTCAATACCAACTTATAATGGGATCTTTCTGAAAATATGTAAATTGGTAATTACCTCCAACCCATATAGTACTGACACCACACACATAATACAATCAAAGTGATGGTATGAAATATGGCCACAACTGGGCCATAGATTACTAGAGGCCTAGTGCATAAAATTCGTGCATGGGGGAATGTCCTTCAGCCCAGCCTGCTTCCTCTCATATCTGGGACCCCTTGAGGGATGTCCAACTGCCCATTTAGGCCCAATCCAGACATCCCTCTCACAATCCAGGACTGCTGGTTCCCAAATGTTCACCTGCCTGCCATCCTGACTGCCCCTAACCATTTCTGCCTGCCAGCCTGATCACCCCCTAACCACTCCCCTGCCCACCTGATTGATTCCTAACTGCTCCCCTGCCAGCCTGTTTGCACCTAACTATTCTCCCTTGTGGGCCTGGTCACCCCTAACTGCCCTCCCCTGTAGGCCTGGTTCCCCCCCAACTGCCCTTCCTTGCAGGCCCAGTCACCCCCAAGTGCCCTCCTCTGCCGGCCTGGTTACCCCTTATTCTTTTTTTTTTTTCCAATTTTTTTTATTAATGTATTACTTGTATACATATCTTCTTAAAATCCTATTTCATTTATGAGTGGAAAAACAATAGATTAATTACAGATGCAAATACTGCAACATTTTCTCTCCTGACTAAATTTAAGGTGGAATTAAATGTACTTTATACATTTAACAACTCTTCTGCCCCAGTAGTCATCACACCCTTTGGATTTTCTTCTACAGACCCAGCCAGCCACTCTCCTTCCTAGACAACCTTCCTTCAGACCCACAGCCTCTAATCACCAGAAAACCCAGCAACAGTGAAAATAACTCCTAATCTTTCCATGTAAAGTTGTCCTACAGGAGAAGAGTCATAAAGAAAAAAGATCAAAATGTGAAATGTCTTTAAGCTTTCATTACTTATTCTTACATGTCAAATACCATATCAACTTTGGCCTGTTTTTCTCTTTTATATATATACTAGAGGCCTGGTGCACAAAAACTTGTGCCCTGGGGTGGCGTTGGGGGGGGGGGGGTGGAGAGGATCCCTCAGCCTGGCCTGCCCCCTCTCAGACTTTGGAAGCACTCAGGGGATGTTCTAATAGGCCCGTGGGGAGCAGGCCGAAGCCACAGTCTGGCCTCCGTCTGCGGGAGGTGACCGGACCTATCAGGGGAAGGTGCCACCTCCATCACCCTGCTGCTGCTGCCACTGCCAGCCACCGCGGCTGCCAACCCTCCTCAGCCCTCACAGGCACTATGGCTTTGTCCCGAAGACATACAGTCTATCTGATCTAATTAGCATATTATACTTTTATTAGTATATACATACATATATATATATTATCCATGCAGACTTATAAACAGAAATCATGAAAAAGAAAACATTAAAAAGATATTTGAGGGGTGGGGTGAGTAGAAAAAGGGATATAAGTGAACTATTGGCAAAAGTGGGCTTAAAAAGAGACCAAGTGAGAAGGTGCTTGAAGACAGAGGCTCCGGCAGCACATAGAATGTTACTATTACATACCTTCCCATGCTGCCCAGCTCTTTCATAACAAATGACAACATCTTCCCACATTTCTAGCTTCTCAAATATCTGAAGGGCCGAACTGGTACATCCCAGCTCAAAGAGTAAACTTGCAAGTTGGCGCTAGAAAAATCAAGTTAGAATAATCAACATTTCTTTAAGCAAAGACAGATTCCCATTTCACTTGCATGTTTATCTAATCTGCCATTCAAGGGTCTGCTTTTGTAATAAATGTATATTTTATAAAATTCAACATCAACTAAGTAGGAATTTATAATGATTCAATAGCTACCTTTACTTTACAGGAAGTAAAGGATTAATAAATAATATAGACACAGTTCAAAATACTCAATATATCATTTTCCCCCAACAACTCAGAATTTAAAAAGCAAACTCAGTATTTCTTTCTTATCTAGAGATTCTAGATATGACAATCTCTGATTTGTACAGCTGAGAGCCAATAAATCCATTTTTTAAACCCTACTGAGAATGGCTATTATAAAAAAGATAAGAGATAACAAGTATTGGTGAGGATGTGGAGAAGGGAACCCTTGTGCACTGTTGTGGAAACATAAATTGGCATAGCCACTATGGAAAATAGTATAAAGGGTCCTCAAAAATTTGAAAATAGAACTACCAAAAGATCTAGCAATTCCACTTCTGGGTATTAAAAAAAAAAAGAAAGAAAAAAATATTAGAAAAGTTTTAAAAGTAGGTGAGGTTCTTGTGTTGTTTTCACTTAAATACATTTTTATTATTCTTCCGAAAGTCAATGCATATTAAGAACTAAGAAGTTGCCCAGCCGGCGTGGCTCAGTGGTTGAGCATGGATGGACCTATGAACCAGAAGGTCAAGGGTTCGATTTCTGGTCAGGACACATGCCCGGGTAGCAGGCTTGATCCCCAGTGTGGGGCATGTGGGAGACAGCCGATCAATGATTCTCTCTCATCACTGATGTTCTATTTCTCTCTCCCACTTCCATACTCTCTGAAATAAATGAAAATGTACATAATAATAATAAAAACAGCTTTGGATATGGAAAATCTGGAATTGACCAAATAAAATATACCTGAAAATTATAACATATTATCAAAATAAATAGAGAGGCTGGTCCAATTCTTTTGTATTTCATGAAGTAGTGAAGGATATCTTACAATAGAGTATGAAATAAATGCTTTCTTTTACACTCCATAAATAACCTGGTTTAAAGGTTCATTATTTGCCAGAAAGTCTTCACAGGGCTTTTAAATGTAAAACATTATTTTGAAAAGGAAAGTTTTTGTGGTTCTCCTATTATTTAATTTCAAGGATTATGTTTATCTAGTTTTAAATTCTTTTAAAAATCTTTTAAAAGTCTAATATCAATTTAATCAAAATAGCTATTTGAAGTAATGGACAATCCCCAGCTATTTTAATTCTTTTCACTAAAATATCTGAAAACAGACATAAAGTGGAAATCACTATTTTCTAATACATTTATCTTTCAAAAGCAAAGTATACCCAATGACAAACAATACCTGAATGGCCCAGCGAGTCGGTACTTGACAGCAATAGAAAATCTTCAGACGCTCTAATACAGATGTAGTCTTGTCTTCAAATTGGTCTGCAAGAGCCTTAAGAGCACACATCCTAATCAGAATCTATATATATACACACACACACACATACACATATATATATATATAATCTTTTTAATTTAAGCAAGATTCTTCTTGTAAAAGTTATATAAATGGACGCAAAAACAATAAAAAAAACACACAAGTCATGGTGATAAAGTGATGGGGTATATAAATTTTTTCTTGAATTTCTTTAAATATTAAAAAAAACTTTAATCAACATTTACATAAACATGTACATTAAAACTTATCAGAATGTTATTAAAATTAAGACTTCCTTTAACAGTTCCTTCAAAGAACTATCCTTATTAATCAGCCCTTTTACTTTTTCTGAGAAAAACTGTTCTTTAGTGTATCTATTTCACAACCCTCATGTCACATTGACAATGGCACTCTTTACTATGAATTGGAGAAAAATTATATAAAGAACTTCATTTAAGCCTAACTGGTTTGACTCAGTGGATAGAGTATCGGTCTTTGGACTGAAGGGTCCTGGGTTCGATTCTAGTCAAGGGCATGTACCCTGGTTTCGGGCACATCCCCAGTAAGGGGTGGGCAGGAGGCAGCTGGTCGATGTTTCTCTCTCATCGATGTTTCTGGCTTTCTAACCTCCTCCTTTCCTCTCTGTAAAAAAATCAATAAAATATTATTTCTTTTAAAAAGAACTTTATGTAGGACTATTTTCTCAGGAACAAGGTAAAAGTGAAAGGCGGATCTATTTGATCACAGAAAGCAAGCTTTCTTATTCTTCAGCAACCGAACTGTAAGGCTGGACATTCATTCATGAAAGTCCACCCTTAAGGGACAGTGGACAGCAAAAAGTGATGTATACTTATGCACTGAAGAACTGCCACACACACACACACACACACACACACACACACACACCCCGCAACTAAAATACCTACCACCAAGCACGTCAAACGCAAAGGCTAACATGGGTCAAATAAACAAAGTTTAAATTTATGTGGGCTGCAAAAAAATAAAAGCTTCAATTTTCACAGAAATGTAGGTTTATTTCGATAGAGACATGCTGTATACAGAGCTGAAATAAATAATTGTTAACATAAAGTAACAGAACATTTTAATTAAAATTAATATTTTCTTGAACATTAACTTACCAGACACTGAATAACTGCACAAATTAGAAAGCAAAACACAAATAAATCTATTTTTCTCGTTTTCCGAAAGTGAAATATTTCCTGTTGCGCACACCAAACAAGTCAGTCCAAGACTAACGCTGTGGCCATCGGCTGCTAAAATATTCACTGCTAGTATTAGTGGAGAGAGATGGTGCACCTGCGCCTAAGGCGCATAAGGGTAATGAATGCAAAACGATTATTGTAATCAGTCATTAGCGAACATTGTAGTTTGTTATTAATAATTATGTATAAGAGGATATTTTAAAATTAAGTTACAAAATTTTTATTAAAATATTTCTTACATACCATTATATTGACTGGACTGCAAAAATATTAGTTGTGGGCTGCATGAGGCCCATGGGCCACGAGTTTGACATGCTTGACCTACAGGGATACTGAATACCTGAACATCTGAAAGCTATATTGGGAAGCAGACCAATATGACCAAGAGGTTAACTCTGAGGTACCATGGCCAACTAAAAGTCAAAGGCTACACTATCCAGTGGTCAACATATTCAGCATCTAAATGAATGCAGACATATTCTGGAGTTCCTAAGCAAACACAGGAACAGTAGCTCTATTATCATAATCATTTTGACCTGTCTCTTAATTTGTCATTCAGTTTATAGGAAATATATTTTTCTGAAATACACTTAGACTTTCTCTAAACTGTAACTGTTTTTGCATAATATAGTAGTCAAATTTTATTTCCTTGCCAGTTGACTATTTTTCACAGCCCTGTCTCATAAGGAGTAGATGGTAACAACATGGCAAGGTTGGTTTACTGGTGTTAATACACATGCTATGGTTATGCAGGAGAATGCCCTTGTATTTCAGGATAGTTGTGCACCATGCTGGAAACTTAGTTTCTAACACTTCAAGATAAAAAAAGTAGCTGTGGAGAAACCAAGATGGCAGCATAGGTGAACACCTAAACTGCTGCCTCACACAACAATTTCAAAACTACAATTAAAAGACAGAACGGACATCATCCAGAACCACAAGAAAGCTGGCTGAATGGAAATTCTACAATTATAAGGAAAGAGAGGGGCTCACAAGACTCAGAGGAACCACAGGAAGCTGAGATACGGAGCGACACCCATGGAGAGGATGGGCGACGAAGTGCCTGGCTGGCTTCCTCTAGTGGAAGGGAGACAGAAACTACTGCCTGCACTGAGCCCCATATCCAACTACACTGAACCCCAATTCCGGGCGAGACTCGTAGGAGGGGAGTCTGGACTGTCAGGAAAAGGGAAGAATGCACAGAAACTTAGGAGCTGTGAAAGACACAGGTCTGGAGGCGCATGCTCGAGTGCTTGCAGAGAGGACTGACTGACTGGTGATTGTGCTGCTGGCTTAGGGAAGAAGGGGGAACCTCCCGACTGGGCTGAACTACAGTTCCAACTACACTGAACCTACATTTTGGGCGAGACCCCGGGGACCCAGACTCATACAGGTCCCCGGAGTGCACAGAAACTCAGGGGAGCCATGAAAGGCAGAGGTCTGGAGGCACGCATGAGTGCACTCAGAGAGGGCTGCAGTGATTACCAAGGGGCACTGAGATCCAGGAGCCTCATAAAGCAGGGCTGACGGGAAGCCAAGGCTGTCTGTTCAGCTCTGAGATGCTGCCCCATTCAAGCTGAGCACAGAGGCTTTTGCAATTTTGCAAGTCTTATCTCATAAATACAGTTCTCCTGGTGTAGACACAGCTGATTCCCACAGCCAAATGGCTTGGAGGTCAAATCCTCCAATTGGTACCAACAACAATTAAGACTTAACTACAACAAGGCTGCACACACAGTCCACAAAGGGGTGCACCAAGAGTGTCCACCTCAGGCAACTGGGGAGGCGGAGCTACTAGGCCATATAGGACACCTAGCACACAAAGCTATTCTACCAACTCAAGGAAGCAGCGAAAATGCAGAGACAAAGGAACAGTTCACAAACAAAAGAAATGGAGAAAAATAAACGACTGGATATAGAGTTCAAAACCACGGTTATAAGGTTTTTTAAGAATTTCCTAGAAAAGTCAATAAATTTAGCAAGACCCAAGAGGAGATGAAAAAGGACCAACTTGAAATTAACCATACACTGACTGAAATAAAAAAGATTATACAGAAACCTAACAGCAGACTAGAGGGACACAAGAATCAAGTCAAAGATCTGAAATACAAAGAAGCAGGAAACACTCCCCTGGAAAAGCAAAAAGAAAAAATAATCCAAAAATGTGAAGATAGTGTAAGGAGTAACTTCAAATGTACCAACTTCAGAATTATGGGGTGCCAGAAGAAGACAGAGAGCAAGATACTGAAAACCTATTTGAAGAAATAATGACCGAAAACTTACCCCACCTGATGAAAGAAATAGACTTACAAGTTCAGGAAGCACACAGAACCCCAAACAAAAGAAATCCAAAGAGGACTACACCAAGACACATCATAATTAAAATGCCAAGAGCAAAAGACAAAATATTAAAAGCAGCAAGAGAAAAACAGTCAATTACCTTCAAGGGAGGACCCATTCGATTGTCAGCTGATTTCTCAACAGAAACTATGCAGGCCAGATGGGATTGGCAAGAAATATTCAACGTGATGAATAGCAAGAACCTACAACCAAGATTAGTCTACCCAGCAATGATATCATTCAGAAATGAAGGACAGATAAAGAACTTCACAGATAAGAAAAAGCTAAAGAAGTTCATCAACACCAAACCAGTATTATATGAAATGCTGAAAGATACCCTTTAAGAGGAAGAAGAAGAAAAAGGTAAAGATAAAAATTATGAACAACTAATACATATCTATCAACAAGTGAATCTAAAAATCAAGTGAATAAAAAATCTGATCAACAGAATAAACTGGTGAATAGAATAAAATCAGGAGCATAGAAAGGGAGTGGACTGACAATTCTTAGGGGGAAAGGGGTGAGGGGGGTACGGGAAGAGACTGGACAAAAAATTGTACACCTATGGATGAGGACAATGGGAGTGAGGTAAGGGCAGAGGACAGGGTGGGAACTAAGTGGAGGGGAGCTATGGGAGAAAAAAGAGGAACAATTATAATAATCTGAACAATAAAGATTTATTAAATTTAAAACAAAGATAGAGATAGTGTACATGAAACTTTTCTGAAGTATGAAATTGTTTCAAGCTTTTACAAAGTTAATTTTTAAAACTGACATTTAAAAAAAGAAAGAAAGAAAGAAAAGAGTAGCAAATACAAACTTCCTCAGAAGAAAGAGAAGAAAAAAGACAAGAATGTAACATATCCCAGCAAAAGCACAGGACAAGGAGGTAGTTTCTGAGCAGGAAAACAATTCCTCAATTGGGGGAATCTCTCTATGATATGAGGTGGGAAATATATGGTTAGCCTAAGAATATCCTGTAGAATGAGAGACTACTCATTACATCACTTGTTTGACAATCCAAGATGTTGTTCCATCAAGTCAGTTAGAACAAATTGAGACATAACCACACTCCTAAACCATCTTGGTCAAAATATTTTTAAAGCTTTCTGGCCTTACTTCAGAGAAACTTAATAGCAAAAAGGTTGCATGCTTCTGCCCAAAGCTGTTTAGCTGTATGAAGGAGCAAAGAGAAGAAAAACTTCTGGCTGAATACATATGGTTACAATACATAAATAAAAGGTTCGCTGAATTACTTCATCAAAAGAGAGGCAAACTTTTCTTTTTATCAAATTCTTTCTCTTTCTCTGGAAGGAAAAAAAGTAACTAATGCTTATTTAATAATAATAAATTTACTTTTATGAAGTCCTAATTACATTAAAAACATTTTATTTTCAAGCAAAACTCACTTTGTTTGCTGTGGTTACTGCATTTAGCTTAAACATATTAAACACTCAGTAAACACTTGGTGATTATTAATAAGCAATTTTGTTATGTATTTCAGATATGCAAAGATACTTTTAGATGATCTCAGAGTAAGTGTCCTTGATAGTCTCAGATCCTCTCCAAAGGCAAAGATCACAGCAGAGAGAGGGCAGAGAACCAAACCTATTTGAGCTGGAGCCCACAAATAAGCCCGGGTACAAATACACTCCCACTTCACAAAAACCCAACTGGCCATCTGTATGATAAAGATTAAAGATTAAAAACAGAATTCTAACCCATTTTTACTCCTGCACAAAACATACTTCTTTGGACTTTAACCAAGACAACCACCAAAATAAGATCCACCTACCAACAAAACTAAGTCCTACTGGATTCAAACTACTCTTTTTTATTTGCAAAGTTACTATAAATAGAGGGGCATATTTACAGCATATCTCTACATTTTTCAGAGTATAATTATTTCTAGCAACTCATTCTTAAATAACTCCTTTATATTCAAACAAATCAGAACCCCATATAGACACGGTGAATAATTCCATTAAACAAATAAACTGGAGTCCTTTCAGGATTAAGTGAAGTGACCTGATTCTGATCTGGGTTTATCAAGCAGGTCGGCTAACCACAATGACACTCATGTAGATTTTCTACATGATCTCTGCGATCCCAAAATTCTGAATATCTGGCTTTATCAAAAGAGTATTTGTTTTATTTCAAGCATAGGGGTTTGTTAGTTGGTTTTAGCCACCCTTAGCGGTATACAAGCCTACGCACATTCGTTACAGGTGAACCAAATACCCAAATAGCCTGGAAAAGAATGTAGGGTGGTGGATATTAGAGGAGTACTAGGAGAATAGGACTGGAAGACATGAAGCCTCAGTGACTACTGTGTACATTTATGCTCATGAACATGGGTGTAAACAACGTGCTCATGGAGAAAACAGCACTTTGCAAGCTTTCACGTACACCCGGAAATTTAGTTAATGGCTTCTAGACCAGAGTCCCACCCTTTCACTTGCCATTTTCTCTTTCCAGCTTCTAAATGTTATGAATTTCACGAGAAATTGGTTATAGTTAAATCTGGACGTGGTCTTTAAGGAGAGGTGGGGGGGGGCCGCAGGAACAGAGCAAATATACCTTAAACCAATCATGAAGAATTGAAAGAGTGTACTCTAGGAGGGTGACAGAAGACACGGATAAACAGGAATGACAATGAATAGAGAGTGAGGGCTCAGTCTGGGCACAAGTAGAACACAACCAAAGACAACTTCATGTTGTATCACTATTGTGATATGAGACTGTCTTCATGTTTTAAAAAGTTGCTTTCCCGCAAACCTCACCTCAAAGCATTTATACCTTGAGTGTCCTTTGAGAAGAGGTTACCTGGGCACGTGGATTCCCTAGCCTCACGCAGTAACAGCGTTCCAGCCTTCAGGAGCCACAATACCGCAGTCAGAGGGTATCGCTATGACTCAGAGAAAGAGAATAACCCCCAGAAAGCAGTGATGTGTCCTCTCTTCTTCATGTTCTGTTTTCTGGAGAGAAAAACTTCTCCCCAAAACCAGAGAAGAGCAGGACTACATTTTAAAATCAGCACACAGGGAATGATGTGGTATAAAAGAACAATTCTGAACCAGGTCTGGTAGGATGTAGACTTTATTTATGTGCTCATATCTAAAAGTATGGCACATGTATCTCTAAAAGAACAGACCTACCCTTGCACTGAAGGCTATTCATTCTCTCTAGCACGATATCAGTCTTTATCAGCTTTCTGAAGAATCAAGCAGAAATTAGCTGACAATCTAAAAGATATGACTGATGGTATGGCTGGAGCTACAGCGCCCCTCTGCCTAAGACAGTCTTTTCCAAAACTGTCCACAATCACCACCTCCCGGACCCAGAATCTGCGAGAGCTAGATTGAAGAGCCCCATTTTAATAAGCAACTTGTAGGTTCAGGCAAGTCTGGGAAATGTTGCATAAGGCTGTTAAGATGCACAAAGGGTGCTCTCCCAGGAAAAGCCAATGTGTCAGTTCAATCAACATAAGTGACTCTGTCCAAAGGGCCTAAGTGTGTCCCTGCCTGGAATCTGACTGAAGCTACCTCTCAGTGCCTTCGGGAGTGTGCTCTAAGTGGGTGTGCTTTACTCCATCCCCTTAGTAAATTTCTTGGCTACTTCCTATTTCTTTACTTTTCTGTAACTTTCCAAGTTTTGGGTTTGTGTGTTTTTTTACCATAGATATTAAAGCTTATATATCACTCGTCCCACTCTTTTACCTACTTATCTATGAACAAATGATGGCCTGTTTTTACCAAGCTATCGTCATGAAGCTCATATCCTGGATTCAGCCCATCAGCATCCCTTTGGGCAGCCCCTCTCTTGGCCTTACAGGAGCCAGTGCACTCACCATTTGCAGGTCCTTGCTCACAGGACCACATCCTGATACTGTGTGCTCTGCAATTCCCTCCCCATTCACCTAACTCACAGGCACCGACTTCTGCAACCCAAGCCTTTCTCACAAAAGCTTCCATGCACTTCTTTCTGCCAATACTCATTCAACCCCTTTCCTCCAGATGGTGCCTTACACTAATACAGATGAAGTCTAATACTGATAGCTTTTTTCTTCTTTAAGCCAGTACTAAAATTATTTAACCTCTGGCATATGAATGTTCAGTAAATGGTACTTACTGAATAAACGGTAGTAACTATAATTATTCCAACAAATAAAAGCATAGCTATAGTCACATGAGTCAATACTTATCAATAACTTTCAAATGTCATCAATGCAGGTGATATACAGAACCAGAATGGAAGAAATAAATTATAGGATTTAAAGAAATGTAATGCAAGTGTAAATATTTAAAGTTATAATGGAATCCACTACAACAACAAGAAAAGAATGGGCTAAAAAATGAACTGGGCTCCCATTTGACCCAGTAATCCCACTTCTAGGACTATATCCCAAGAAACGAGAACACCAATCAGAAAGGATATATGCACCCCTATGTTCATAGCAGCACAATTCACCATAGCTAAGATTTGGAAACAGCCTAAGTGCCCATCAGCAGATGAGTAGATTAAAGAACTATGGTACATCTACACAATGGAATACTATGCCGCTATAAAAAAGAAGGAACTTTTGCCATTTGCAACAACATGGATGGAACTGGAGAGCATTATGCTAAGCAAAATAAGCCAGTTGGAGAAAGATACATATCATATGATCTCACTCCTATGTGGGATATAATGATCAACATAATTTGATGAACAAGAATAGATCTGGAGACAAATGGCAGGGGAGGTGGGATGGGGTGGGGGGGTAAAGAGCAACCCAAAGACTTGTATGCATACAATTAGCATAACCAATGGATACAGACATTGGGGCAGTGGGGGCTTGCCCGGGGTAGGAATGGCTGGGGCCAATCAGGGATAAAGGAGACATATGTAAAACTTTAGACAATAAATAAAAATATTTTTAAATAAATGGAATTGGAGGAGAATTTAATCTTTCACTTGAGATCTTACTGAGTAAACTAAGTTCTTTTTCAATGTGCATTATTAAAGTTTTTGATATGTAGTTTAAAATAAAAATATATTAATTAAAAGCACCTTCAAAAATAGGGGATTGGTTAAATAAATTATATAAATTCCACTTAACAGAGTGAAATATGGCTGTTGGAATGAATGAGCTAGATGTACAAGCACTGGCATGCAGAGTTGATCAAGCTGTTATGTTAAAAGAAAAAAGGTTTAGCCCTGGCTGGTTTTGCTCAGTAGTTAAGAGCATCAACCCACAGTAGTTAAGAGCATCAACCCACAGACTGAAGGGTAGAGGGTTCAATTCTCCATCAAAGGCAAGTACCTCAGTTGCAGGTTCTATCCTTGGACCCCCTTCAGAGGCAACCAATCAATGTGTTTCTCTCACATCGATGCTTCTCTCTCTCTCTAAAAATCAATGGAAAAAATATCCTCTGGTGGGGAAAAAGAAAAAAGGTAGAAAGCAGTAGAGATTGCATGATCTTATTGATGTTAAAGCATACTTGTTTACTTGTAAACAGAGAAAGGTCTAGAAGGATATAATCTGCTGAGATTGGAAGGCAAGCAAAGGGGGGGAAGCTCTTTTCAGTTTCCATTTCTGTATTGCTTACATTTTCTTATAATGGCCAGGTATTGTTTCTATCATTAAAACAATTAGAAACGGTGACATAGTTTAAAAAAGCAAAAACATACTTTGCCATTACTAACCATGTGCTTAGTCCAGATGTTACACATAATGCCTAACAGAATATGGCATTCCATCCATATAAAAATAATCTAAAGGATCTCTGCCTCAAATTATTCAAACATAAGAACAAAGCTTAGTGTATGTTACTGTGGCCAGTTTCCCCCCCAATTAAGGCTTTTGTTATGACATGCTCTTAATCATTGCTTAGAAACAAATAGTCATATAAACGACCAAATTCTAAAAAGAGAAATCAGCCTACACAGAGCAATAATCTCCACAATGGTACCAATCATCCAGGTCTGCGTCCTCTTCCCTCCAATAATTAACCGCAAAAGTCCCAATTCCTTCAAAGCATAAGTGAAGTTACAGTAACCAAAATCTGATTTTTTTAAATTTGTTTAAAAATTGTGAAATCTCAATTAACTACCTACCACAGTTTAAAAAAGTCAAATTACAGTATGAACAGTCTCTAGTGACAGAAAATGGCTATAATCTCAAATTCCCAACTCAATGCAATGTGAAGGAAAAGATCCCTGCTAGGTAATTGTCCTCAGAGGCAAAACCACATGGACAGGAGCAGAACATCATAATTTAAATGAGCAGGTTAAATAACGTTCATTAGCAAGATTATTAATAATGAACATAAAATCATCTCACATTAACCCTCAATGACTGAGCTCAGTTTATTGAACACTAAAAGCAGTTAGTATGACAGAAGACAATGATGACAACTGGTTTGCACAACTTTTTTTGGTTGGGACTTAAGTAAGATGGTTTCTTTGAATGTATGTGTTCAATTAATTTGCTTCATATCTGGATTTATACGTGTAAGGAACTGCTGTCACCACAATGAAGGAAAACAAGACGTGAGCTTAAGAAAAAGAAAGGGTTAGTATTGGATTTGGGTAGACTTGGAGGGGGAAACTGAATGACAATAGAGAACAGGACTACTTTATTCTCCATTGGCAAGAAGTGAGGTATAAAGAAACACTGGACAATAAATACTGAACATGCAATAAGTGAAAAACTCTAACCTAGAAGAATTTCCTCGAGGTTGAGTGTTTTTAACAGGCTGTCCCCAACTTGGAGCCCCTTTTTCTGTGTGATCTTATAGTGCTGGTTTACTCACCTTGAGCTGTGATACACTATTCCATCTTTAAGTTTGGCAAGTCTCACATAGAAATCCCTTGCAAACCTGCCATCTTTAGGACCTGCCACTGGATCCTTCCATGCAATGGCCTGTTGCTGTGGAAGTTATAGTCCAGACCGTGTCATTACCTAGCCAGGCAACTTGGAGCCAGGCACCTGACCTCATCACACCAGCATTTTCCCAACTTGCAATATGACAGGATTAAGCTTTGCCCTAAGAGCTCCTTCCAGCTTATTTTTCTTTCCACTTTAACAATTTATCATTTTATCACTTTATACAGCTGAGGAAGGGAACAAATTTTCACAGAAAGGAACACTTTTTTGAAACATTGTTTTATATATACAAGTATTTTTCAAATCATTTTCCTCTTATTCTTCAGGTATGCAGTAATTTCAACAAACACAGTAATATCAAACTCTGATCAGAGGAATTGGCAAAGGTTTAGATCATGAGGTAAATGGTTCAACAATGATAGAAAATTCGATAAATTTCACATTTATCTGTTATATGATCTGGCTAATTTCCAAAAATTCTTAACTGGAAGAGTGAAAAGATTTGAGATACACCCTGCAGAGGCAGAAATAACTCCTTCAGAACGCAGCATTTGGTTGGCAAGATGAAGACACTTCAGGTATAGAAAGGCTACAATGGGCAAAATGCTAGAGCAATGATTCAGCTCTTTCTATAAATCCATTTGCCCCAGCCAAAGCACATCCCTGTTGTTTTATATCTAAAAACATAACCTGTACAATTCATAGAATGATGCAGATTTCTAATTGAAAATATGTATTATATACCTGTAAACAAATTTACTTCTATACCTTATTTTTTGTTTAATTGCTGCTACAAAAAATATTTAAATGTTGATGATTACTTTATATACCAAAGTTAATGGAAGAAATGAATACAAAGCAAATCATTTCTAAGTCAAAATGTCCTTCATTAATTAATGAATGGCCGAAACCGGTTTGGCTCAGTGGTTAAGAGCATCAACCCACAGACTGAAGGGTCGAGAGTTGCAGACTGAAAGGTCCCAGGTTCGATTCTGGTCAAGGGTATGTACCTTGGTTGTGGATACATCCCCAGTAGGGGGTGTGCAGGAGGCAACTGATTGATGTCTCTCTCTCATTGATGTTTCTAACTCTCTATCCCTCTCCCTTCCTCTCTGTAAAAAAAATCAATAAAATATATTTTTAAAAAATAAAGTAAATGAATGTATTCTAGTACTATTTGCATTCAAAAGGCCAAAACTTTAAGACATTTAAACTGGTTGTCCCATCCCCCCCCCAAAAAAAGGTACTATGTGGTTTCCTTGAACAAGACATCATACACTTAATAAAATATGTATAGTTGATCATTGTAACATTTTGCTGTTCTATTGTGAAATGAATTTTTAATAAATATAATTCAGTGCAATAGTGGCAATTCTTCATGAATAATTTAAGATGCTGATCATGAAAACTACATCTTCCTTCTTTACTCTGTATTAGGTCCAGCCATAGGGAGTGGTCAGCAGCCTACTATCCCAGGCTGACAGCTGTCTCAGAGTTCCCTCAGTTATAGAGAACACCTGACCCGAGGTTTCACCTTAATTAATCCAGTAGAGGTGGGGGGGGAGGCGATCAGGAGACAGAGGGTAAAGGGAACACGGAGTTGGGAAATGCCCTGGGCTGTGTTGCGCCTGTACCTCAGTGTGACTTCTTCCTTACCCAATCCTGTTTCCTTTTAATTCTCTTCAAAGGGCATTAAAACCTAGTAAAGCTGGCACTCCTAGCTCTGTCTCACTGCTATGAAAAAACAAGCTGTGACCATAATATAAAGGGGCCTAAAGATGGTAATTAGTAAAGGGAGGTAAAATGATGACAGCATGAGACAAACTATAAAGCACATACTAAGCCCTCAATAAAATGTCTCCTCATTCGAACTCTGCAGGAAGAAAAGCAAATGGACGTGGTAACTATGTAGTATTTCACTAAGAGAGGGTGTAGTCTGAAAAAAGAGGATGAGAGGATGGAGTAGAAAATAATTCCCAGAGTAATCATCTTGCCTTTAGATTATAAGTTCCTTGAAGTCATACATTTCACTATTCAGAGCTAAGTCACATGGCCCTCCTGCCTGCAAAGGAGGATGGAAGACACTACCTAGATAAAATTCAGTTCTGTTTCTAAAAGAGGGAATGGGAGAATGGATAGCTGGGTACAGTCAGCATTCTCTGACACAGAGAATCCACTTCTGCTTTCACCACAGCATCCTGTCTGTGCATTTATTTTACATATGGTAACAAATAATATACTCTATTCTTAAGCTTATCTTTATTCACATGAGCTGACCTTCTGTCAAAATAAAAAGAGTAAAGTGACTAATATACAAATCCATGAATCCACACTTTAATAAATAAATGAGTGAAGGAATAAATAAGAAGAGAATGTTCTTCCCTAGAGCACAATAGCAATTAATACATCATTAAATAATTAGAAAATTACCACTCAGCAACCATCAGGGTGATAGGTAGATGGGAATTCTTACAATGTTCTTACAACTTTTAAGTGGTTTGGATTGTTTAAAAATAAAAATAATTTTTTTAAAAATATCACTTCATTGGCTACATAAAATCCTACATCATTTGCAAGATTCTTTTCTTTTTCTCGGCAACTCGTATCATGCGTAGTTTATCAAAAAATCTGTGAAAGGCACTGTCTGCTACTGAGTCAGTGAACAGGAATAAACATTAGTATTAAATGGAGAATGATGCCTGAATGAGAATTAATGGTACAAGTGGTCAGTTCATTAATGAGTATTTTTGTGTTAAAATGACTTTTATGTCCTATACAATCTTACCTGTGGAGCTGCCTATTTTTTTAAGTTAACTCATACTGTCTCTTTTAATGTCAGTACTATTATTCTTTTTTTTTTTTTACAGATGATGAAAATGAGGCTTAGAGCTGCGAAGTTGTGATTCATAATAAGGCCCTTTCACCACACCTGAGTTTATGCTAATGAAGTGACTCTTGGGGGCGCAGGGGCTGGTTGTCAGAGGAACCAACATTAGAGCTATAACTTTTAACCTCTGAGGAGTGGAGAGGGTCTAAGGTTGAGATAATCACCAATGATCAGAGACTTAATCATGCCTTTATAATGGCACCTCCATAAAATATCTAAACCAAACAGGTCCAGAGAGCATTAAGGTTTGTGAATGCACCCAAGTGCTGGGAAGATGTCACACCCAAAACTCCATAAGCACAGAAGCTCCTGTGCTGTGGGGGCCTTCTGAATCACATCCTATGTACCTCTTCATCGAGCTGTTCATTGTATCCTTTATAATATCCTTTATAACAGTGGTTCTCAACCTTCCTAACGCCGTGACCCTCTAATACAGTTCTTCATGTTGTGGCGACCCCCAACCATAAAATTATTTTCATTGCTACTTCATAACTGTAATTTTGCAACTGTTATGAATCGTAATGTAAATATCTGTGTTTTCCGATGGTCTTAGGTGACCCCTGTGAAAGTGTTGTTCGACCCCAAAAAGGGGTCATGACCCACAGGTTGAGAACCGCTGCTTTATAATAACCCAGGAATAGTAAGTGTTTCCCTGAGTTCTGTGAGCCATTCTGGCAAATTATCAAACTCGAGGAGGGGGTCTAGAGAACCTTCGATTTATAGCCAGACAGTCAAAAAGTACCCAGACTTGCAATTGGCATCTGAAGTGGAAGACAGTCTGTGGGACTGGGCTCTTAACCAGTGGGGTCTGTACTAATTCAGTGCCAGGACTGGGTTAAATTGTAGGACACCCAGTTGGTGCACACACGGAAGTAGAGAATTCTTTGGTGTGAAGATACATACATTTGGTATCAAATTTTAAAATCCATGTTCTAAACAATAACAAAGTATTTGAACAAAATGAAAGCTATCTCATTCTTATAGACTCATGACAGACATGTATGCCTATTGATAGCAATAAAGAGTTGAAAGAAAAACAAAAACTGCCACATGAATTCCTCCTACCTGTGTCTGCCTCATTGCCCGTTCCACTCGGCGTGTGCTTCCTCTCTCAAGTTTTGTCCGCAGGATCAAGGCTGATGTCTGAATGGCCCAAAACTTTGGTTGTGAAAGCAAACACTGATGGAGAAAAATAAATAAAATAAAAATCACAGAAAGAAGGAATAAGCTGTGGCGATCCCACTCTGGAAATATAACAAAATAAATTATTTCAAAAACATCAGCATACAGCTGAATAAAGATTTAAAAATCAGTGAAAAATAATAAAATGTGTGCTTTCAAATATTCTTGTGAAGAATATGGTCATGAGAGCAGAGTCATTACTTAACCTGTTTGACTCAGTTTATTGAATAAATCACTTAAAGAATGAATCATAGAGAAAAACCAAGATGGCGGCATAGGTGAACACCTAAACTCTGCCTTGCATAACAATTTCAAAACTGCAACTAAAAGACAGAATGGACATCATCCAGATCCACAGGAAAGCTGGCTGAGTGGAAATTCTACAACTAGAAGGAAAGAGAGGGGCTCACAGAGACTCAGAAGAGCTGCAAAAAGCTGAGATACAGAGACACGTGCATGGAGAGGAACAGGCGGTGGATTGCCTAGCTGGCTTCTTCTAGCAGGAGGGAGACGGAAACTCCCGACTGCACTGAGCCCCACTTCTGACTACACTGAGCCCCAGCTCTGGGCAAGCTCATACAGAGAGAGTCTGGACTGTCGAGAAAAGAGAGGAGTCCACGGAAACCTAAGGGAGCCTTGAAAAGGCAGAGGTCTGGAGGCGCGCACACCACTGCGCACAGAGAGGTCACCACAACATGAGGAACTGCATAAAGGGACATGGCATTAGGAAGGTTGAGAACCACTGCTCTAGTGGGAGGAAGACAGAACCTCCCAACTGCGCTGAATTCCACTTCTGACTTCACTGAACCCCAGTTTCGGGCAAGACATTGGGGACCCAGACTCATACGGGTCCCTGGAGCACACGGGAACTAGAAAGGCAGAGGTCTGGAGGTGAGTGCATGTGCACAGAGAAAGCTCCAGTGATTAACGAGGGACACTTGAGACCAAGGGGCTGCGTAGGGCAGGGCTGACCGGAAGCCAAGGCTGTCTGCCTAGGCCTGAGACTCCACTCCATCAAAGCTCAACAGAGAGGCTTTTGCAATTTTGCAAGTCTTGTATCATAAGGCTGACTCCAGCACATAAGTTCTCCCGGTATAGCAAAAATGTGAAGACAAAAGAATAGACCACAAACAAAAGAAATGGAGGAAACAAACGACTGGATATAGAGTTCAAAACCACGGTTATAAGGTTTTTCAAGAATTTCCTAGAAAAGATGGATAAATTCAGCAAGACCAAAGAGGAGATGAGAAAGGACCAACTAGAAATTAACCATACACTGACTGAAATAGAAGATTATACAGAAACCTAACAGCAGACTAGAGGAATGCAAGAATAAAGACAAAGATTTGAAATACAAAGAAGCAGAAAACACTCCACTGGAAAAGAAAAAAGAAAAAATTATCCAAAAATGTAAAGACAGTGTAAGGAGCCTCTGAGACAACTTCAAGCGTACCATCAGAATTATGGGGATGCCAGAAGAAGACAGAGAGCAAGATACTGAAAACCTATTTGAAAAAATAATGACTGAAAACTCCCCCCACCTGGTGAAAGAAATAGACTTACAAGTCCAGGAAGTGCACAGGACCCCAAACAAAAAGAATCCAAAGAGGACCACACCAAGACACATCATAATTAAAATACCAAGAGCAAAAGACAGAGAGAATATTAAAAGCAGCAAGAAAAAAAGTTGATTACCTACAAAGGAGCACCCATATGATTGTCAGCTGATTTCTCAACAGAAACTATGCAGGCCAGAAAGGAGTGGCAAGAAATATTCAAAATGATGAATAGCAAGAACCTACAACCAAGATTACTCTACCCAGCAAAGCTATCATTCAGAATTGAAGGGCAGATAAAGAGCTTCACAGATAAGAAAAAGCTAAAAGAGTTCATCAACTCCAAACCAGTATTATATGAAATGCTGATACTTTTAAGAAGAGGAAGAAGAAGAAAAAGGTAAAGATAAAAATTATGAACAACAAATACATATCTATCAACAAGTGAATCTAAAAATCAAGTGAATTAAAAATCTGATGAACAGAATAAACTAGTGAATATAATAGAATCAGGAGCATAGAAAGGGAGTGGACTGACAATTCTCAGGGGGAAAGGGGTGAGAGGGGAGCAGGGAGAGACTGGACCAATATCGTACACCTATGGATGAGGACAATGTGGGGATAGATAAGGGCAGAGGGTGGGGTGGGAGCCAGGTGGAGGAGAGCTATGGGGGATGGGGGAAAAGAGGAACAAATGTAATAATCTGAACAATAAAGATTTATTAAATAAAATAAATAAATAAAAAGCAAGTGAATTTTTTAAAAAAGTACATGGGGGAAAAAAAGAATGAATTATAATCTTCCAGATAATCTAAGCAGTAAGAATATATAAGACCTTAAACTAATAAATCTTTTTTATTTCACAGATTACAATATATGTGAGAAAATAAACTACATAACAATAAATGTAGAAGGAGTGGGTGGGGGTAGTAAAGGGTAAAAAGAAACTGTTAAAGTGATAGCAGAAGAAGAAGAGTAGGCAAAGAATACACAAATAAAGGAGGAGAGTGCAAAGAAATGTTCACTAATTAATTCAAGCACCTGCTCTGTACAAGGCAGTACGCAAAGGCCCCAGGGATAAGGTGGCAGGCAGACAGACAAGGCCCCTGACCTCTCAGAGCTACACTAATGCAATATCTACTAGGTAATCTTCTTCTCCTATAACTAACTCTGCAAACTAAACTATATTTATTTCCTTGAAATATAGTTTACAAGAATAGTGCACAACCTTATCTTGTTAGTCTCCATTACTTAAATCTACAGAGTGAATTTACCAACCTAATAGGTGTATATGGCACTATAAAGACCTAAAGGAAAGAGAAGACATTAAAAAATTAACTTTAAAATGTGTAACACTGTTGAGCAGGAGATTTTTTATAAGAAATGATTTCAAGAATTTCCAAAAGAAAGAACTGTTTTCACTAAGCAAACCTGCAAACGGATTCTACCTCCTACAGTGGGTGGTAGCACTGCCCTTTTTCTCTTCCTTGTTCAGGGACCGCCATCCGCAGCCTCCTGACAGCGGAACCCAGCACTCAGCACGGGCTCTGCGAACAATGGGAAAGCGTCCAGGTCAGGAAGAGCCCGGCCGGAACCCCAGCTCCACCAAGTGTGGCGATTAGCTGCGTGACCTTGGGAAGTTACTTGACCGCCCTGGTCTGCTTTCCTTCCTTGTGAACAGCACTAGCCAATGCCAAATCTCACAGGGTTGGGAAGATTAAGTACCCGTTGGTGAAGCTTCATAAAGCCCCCCAGGTGCCCCACAAAGCACAAGAGCCCCTTCCCAGACTCCTCCGACCACCCTTTCTCTCGCCCTTCACAGAAAACCACCATCCAGAGGGAATGCAGGTGATGGCACTAAAGTCTGATCGGGGTTCGGGATCTCCCCTGCCTGCCTGATCGCCTCTAACCTCCTCTACCTTCACCCCACCAACATGGCTTTGTCAGAAAGAACACTCAGAAGGACATCTGGAAGATGTTCAGTCTAATATATTATTACACGCTACCCCTAGACTGAGGGACCTTGGGGGTAAGAGCTAAGAGAAAGCTGAAGGAGGGAGATCTCTCTGACCCCCACCCTGGCCTTCTCCCCTGAAACAGCTCATCCGAGAGGCGCCTTCTCTGTTAACCGGCGGAAAGGAGCTTCCTGGCTTCAGAAGACAGAGAGCCGAGAAGAATCCCAGCGAAGAGGCCTCACTAAGATTCCGCAGTCTACTGCACCCCCCATGCCCTCTGACCGCCCCCATTCTCCCGCCTGCCACTCTTCATCAAACCTCGCACAAAAAACACTCGCTTAATCAACTGCTTCTTCGGGTCATTTCCTCATGAAGGCTCCCATGTCATGCAAAACCAATACTAAATTAATGTGTGTGCTTTTTCTCGCTAATCTGTCTTCATCAGTTTAATGACCAGACCCAGCCAGGGACCCTAAGAGGGTGGAAGAAAACTTCCTTCCCGCCGCCTCCCAATTGCACTGATCACCTATCAACAGCATCACAACACTCACATCACCTGGGGGCTCGCTGAGTCAAAGCCAGGCTTGCAGTTGGTTTGCACACCAAAGCGGGGAGGAATTTTCCTCAGAAAAACAACAAAGTCGGACTGTTTTCTATGCTGGCACGAAAACAGGAGTTTGCCTGAGACTTTCATGTGAAGGGCAAGCAAGACATTCTCACTAAACACAGAAAGTAAAACGCACTCTGGCAAAAAGACATTTGAAAAGCTTTAAAGGAGGAACTGACTGGATAATGATATCACTGAAGAATGCATTTATCTTATAGCCATTTGACTGGGAGATATAAAGACTCAGGAAAGTCTTTCTGAAAGGAAGTAGCAGAGAGACTAGACTTAATTTTATAAAACACTTCTGCTCACAAGGTAAAAATCAATCATGACACAAGACACTAAAGAAAAAGAAAACTAAACAGGAGACATGCTATAATGCTCTACTGACTTATGAAGAAAATTATGTATTTTTTTAAAAAGTTTTAGTCTAACAGTTTAGCAAACAAACCCAACAAAGAGAACACCAACCCAACTACCTCAGCAGCAGGCCAGCCTGCTGGTGAGGACTGGGCTGTAATCTGTCCAGATGGGTGGGTGGAATTGATCCAGAGTCTCTACCATGTCCCAACGAGGGTTACTGCTCTCATTCCACTCAGTTTGGGACCTGAGAATGACCACACACTGCCCCTGCTGGCTCTGTCCCCCCTTTCAGGTCTCAGCTAAAATGCCATCTCCACCCCCGCTCCCCACAAAGTGACTCCATCTCTCCCCAGTGATTCTCTACCGCTGCATCCAATTTGGAATATTATTTGGCCTTCTAAAGGAAGGAGGTTCTGGTACACATGGATGAACTCTGAAGACATCAAGCTACATAAAATAAGTCAGACACAAAGGACAGACACTTTATGATTCTAATTGCATGTGGTACCTAGAATAGTGAAAGTCATATAGACAGAAAGCAGAATGGTGATTGCCAAATGCTGGAGGTGGAGGGGAGGTGGGGAGAGGAGGAGGAGATAATGTTTAATGGGAGGGTAAAATATTATTTATTTATTTGACAAATATAACACACACTATGTGCTGGCAAGGCACTGATCAAAGTGCTTACAAATAATGTATCTTCTGATAAAAAGAAGTGCTTAATATGAACAGAGTCCATATTTTTGTTTTATGGTTAGAGCTTTCTTTTCCTGCTGGTCCTAAGTTCTCAAAGATGTTCCCCTATATTTTTTCTCTAAAAGCTTTATAGTTTTCACTTTTACACATTCATTCTGAAATTGATTAGTGCAAGGATAGTACTACATAGGGGTTAAAACAGCTTTCTTCCATATGAATACAAATCATTTCGTTTTTTGACAGCTTACCCTCTCCCCATTGTACTGCAATGCCAACTTCATAAATCAGAAGAACCATGCAAGCGTGGGTCTGTTTCTGGACTCTCCATCCGATCCACTGATTGGCTTGTATTTTCTTATGTCAAAATGTCTTTTTTTATTATTATTATTGATTTTTTACAGAGAGGAAGGGAGAGGGATAGAGAGTTAGAAACATCAATGAGAGAGAGACATCGATCAGCTGCCTCTTACACGGCCCCTACTGGGAAAGTGTCCGCAACCAAGGTACATGCCCTTGACCGGAATCGAACCTGGGACCTTTCAGTCCACAGGCTGACGCTCTATCTACTGAGCCAAACCGGTTTCGGCCAAAATGTCTTAATTAAATGTTCCTCAAATCTTAAAGTACATAAGAATAACCTAGATTGCTAAAACACAGCCTCACTGACCCCAGCCCCAGCGATTCTGATGTGGGGTCTGAGGTGGAGCCAGAGAAATTCCATTTGTCACTAAGTTCCCAGGTGACACTGAGGCTGCCAGTGCAAGGACCACATATCTGAGCGCTCGCTTACCTAATCCAGTGTCGTCCTAGGGTTGCTATCGGGCAGTGTCGGTGCTATAGTGCTGCTCTTCAGCTCGGCCATACTTATTCTTAGTCCGTGTGATTTTAAAGTCAGCTTGAGTTCCACAAAACCAAAAACAACAGCAACAACCAAAAAATCAAACTGCTGGAATTCCATTAGGGGCTACGTTAATTATGTAGGTTAATTTTAGGAGACTGGAAATTTTAAAATACTGAGTCTTCCATGAACACATCACAACACTTCAAGATATGCCACCTGAACTGACTCTAGGACTCATACAAAAAAAGGAACAATGGTCATCTAACATCTGAGGAAACTGCTGACAGCTTGGAATGAAAAGGCCAATGGATACTGCTTTACCTCACACTAAAAAGTGAATTTTAATATTATGACACTCTCTCTCTCTCTCTCTCTCTCTCTCTCTCTATATATATATATATATATATATATATATGCATTATTTTATTTAGCTAACAATTTCTGACTACATCCACACAATCCACATTCCCAGAAAAGTGGCAAAGAAAAGTTTGTAACATCCTCAAAGAAGATCCAGAGTGTTGTTTCTATTAAAACCAAATTTCCTTTTCATTCTTATCGCTGCACATTTCACATGCTCTTCTTCCAGAGGTCACCGGGATCCGGGGTATGAAGACAGCCAGTCTGCCCCTTTGAACACAAGGAGCTTCCAGAGAGCTGCTTTTCCACACATAAATCAAAGCTGACTCAGGGCTCGCCTTGTGGGTGCAAAATTGTAAGGCTGTTACAATAAAGCCAAATCGGATGATGCCCACCCAGGTCAGGCTGCCCTTACAAAACATGGAACAAAGAAATACTATAAAAAGCAGAACCACTTCCCTCCTTAACAATCTATTTAAAAGCCCATTCATTGTTCAAATCAGTACCAAATGACAAAAGGTTTAAATTCCAAATTTAGTCTGTAAATTATTTCCCATGAAGTGAAACAGCAGTCCAAATCCCCTATCCTTGTTCTGTAGACCATTTAAAATCCGTTTCCAATCTATTTTCCCAAGACTCACTATTGCCCCAAACAAATCTTCCATCCGAGCTAAAGGAACCAGTGTGGCTCACCTCTTCCCATGTCCTGCCTTCGCTCCTGCTATCACTCCATCTAAACCCCAACTGTCTTTCAAGGCCTGCCTCAAATCCCTGCTGAGTGAACAAAGCCTTCTTTGACTGCTCTGTCTCCAATATGTTCTCCTTTTCCAAATGGTTAAGGGATTTATTTATCTGTGCTATCAATTTGTAGTTTAAACTGCCTGGTATTGCTAATTGCATTATCTTAAGTTTATCTGATCTTGGCTAAATTAAAAATTCTATGAAGGCAAGTCCTATGTTTTATACCTTCATTTCTCCCACCATATCTAGTAATATGTGTGGCAAATCCAGAGAGTCTGAATCTCCTACTGGCACAAAGCTCTTTCCTGTCTCTACAAATTTTCATGCAGAAGGCAGACACCAGAGAGATTAACAAGGCAGGTCTTCTGTGTTCTGGAGGCACCAGTTCATCAGCACGACCAGAGGCACCATTCACAATGCCATGAAAGCAGACCTATTTAAAACATATATATTATTTTCAAACTGTTTTTTTTATCCTTCAATACCATGTTACTTCATAATGTCAAAAGGCCTGAGAACTTTCGCCCCCACAATGGCCGAAAGCAGAAGCACGCAGCCGTGAGTCTGACAAGTGACCTTAATATTAAATATTGTGCCATCTTTTAAGTCCTATATATTTCTCCTGTCTGGGGACTATAAGCCCCACTAACGGGTTTTCTTTCTTATATTATTGCTCTCCAATCATCACTGATTCTGCTTCTCACCAGCCTGATGAAATACAATGAGATTCACTTTAAAAGTATGTATGCAATGAAATCAGTACTGTTTAATCTTTTAAATGGTTTATTAAATAACATTTAAATGATCTTGTTATTGCTAAAAATATTTTTTAGATTTTTCTTTGTTATTTGATATATCAGAAGCTTAAAAGTAACTAATATCTAAGTTATAAAGTATAATAACATAAACACTTGTGAATATGCTCCCTAGAGAAAGTACACAAATAATAAGTTATAGTTCAAAAGCCAACAGAGAAATAGAAGAGACTTATTTTTCCTTGTCTCTCTCTGCATGAGAGTTATCTTAATTATTAGTTCTTGATAGGAAAATGAGGGAAAAATTAGTCTGATTTTGTCTTAAAAAAAGGAGTATGCTTCATACTGAATTGAGACTAAGCAATTTCCTATTGAGAATTTGTTCTTCACTTTCTACGTTCTTCCCACATAACACAATAGGTATGTTGTACTGCCCTTCTGAAGCTGAGGACAAATCTATACTGAAACCAAAACCTATAGTGATAAACTAAACCATCTTACATATGCGAGCTCTAAATAATATACATGCATTCCCGTCTTTAGAATATTCTTAGTGACTTTATTGAAATATAAGATAGATGTGACATGAAAAAACCATGATTTAGGGTGTTTGATCTATTTTGACACCTATATAACTACCATGAAATCAAGATATACAAAATTTCCATCAACCCAAAGAATTCCCTTGCACTCTTCTGCAATCAATGTGACCTATGTTCTATTTTAGAACTTCAATTAAATGAAATCATACAATCTAGTTCCTTTAATTCAAAATCATGTTTTTTCAGATGCACCCACACTGTTACATGTATTAGTACTTCATTTCTTTTTATTGCTGGGAATTATTTCTTTAGGTGGATATAAGGCTATTTATCATTCACTTATTGATGGACATCTGGGATGTTTCCAGGTTTAAGCTATTATGTATTGACTAGCTGTGAACACTGGTATGTAAGTCTAATAGATAAATACCTAAAGGGGGAATTGACTATATGAGAAAATGTCAAATTGTGGTCCAATGTGGTTGTACCATTTTACATTACATTTGCAATGTATGAGAATTCCAATTATCCTACATAGTATTATAAGTCTTTAAAGTGGTATCTTATTGTGGTTTTAATTTGCATTTTCCCAATGATTAATGCTATTAAGCCTTTTATCATGCTCTTATTGGTCATTGCTATATCTTTGGTGGAATGTCTGTTCAAATCATTTATACAATTATTTTTTTAATATACTTTATTGATTTTTTACAGAGAGGAAGGAAGAGGGATAGAGAGTCAGAAACATCGCTGAGAGAGAAACAGCGATCAGCTGCCTCCTGCACGCCCCCTACTGGGGATGTGTCCGCAACCAAGGTACATGCCCTTGACCAGAATCAAATCTGGGACTTTTTAGTTTGCAGGCCGATGCTCTATCCACTGAACCAAACCGGTTAGGGCTATAATATTATTTTTAATTGCTTTATTTGTCCTATTATTATTGAGTTGGAAAGATACTTTATTTATTCTGGATACAAGTCCTTTATAAGATACTAGTGGCCCAGTGCATGAAATTTGTGCATGGGAAGGGGGTCTCAGCTCAGCCTGCACTCTCTACAATCTGGGACACCTCAGAACCTCTGGCTCCTAACTGCTCACCTGTCTGCCAACCTGATCCTCCTAACAGCTCTCCCCTGCTGGCCTGATCCCCCTAACTGCTCTCCCCTGCCTGCCTGATCGCCTCTAACCTCCTCTACCTTCACCCCACCAACATGGCTTTGTCAGAAAGAATGCTCAGAAGGACATCGGGAAGATGTTCAGTCTAATTAGCATATTACCCTTTTATTAGTATAGATACCACCTTGTCCTAAAAATGCAAGTTGTTCCCACATTTTGCTATTTGGAAGGGGAACCTGCAATAGCATCCTGGGTTCTGTCCAGGGCTTATACACTTGTGCTTTATCTCAGCAGATGTGCTTCCTAATAGAAGACTCTTGGATGTACCTTGAACATTTCTATCAAATTTGCCAAATCATCCTCCAAAAATGTTGAACCACTTTAAACTCCCATCAGCAACCATGTATATGCCCTCTGTCCCACTTTGATGCCAAAAATCATTGATTTCTCCCTAGAACTTCCCTCCTGTCAGCCAAGATTGCTTGGTACTTGAGCCAACCCCATTGTTCAGCTGGGGACTTGATTTCCTGAGATAGAATTATGGAGGAGGAAAAAATAGGTTTTCCTCTACCTTTCTGAGTTCTTAGTGGAGGCCCTTGTAATGAAAGACAGATCACCAAGAGAAAAACAAAAGTTCATTAACATGTGTACCTCGTGTATATGTGGGAGATTCCAGGGAAAAATTAGTTAACTGCCCAAGGTGGCTTAGATTGCAGATTTAAATACCTTCTTCCTGCAGAAAGGGGACGGGAGATGTAGGCCTCTTAGAGGAGAGTAAATGATATTTAGGAAAGATGAATGGGGGTGGGGAGAAATAATTTGTAATAAAGTTTGGGTGTGATGTCAACTTCTACTCTCCTGTCCTATGACAGGAGTCAGTCTTCTCTGCCTGATGACACTTCTCCCGTCAAGGGGACCTATGACATTTAAGCTCCTTTTGGGGGGTTCAATTTTAAGCAGAGCAGGAGACTTCAGTGAAAGCCTTTGCATGCATTTGCTGTTTTTCAAGCATCTGCAGCTCAAGATCACCAATATAACAACACAGCATATGTTGGGATGGCATGTTCTCTGACCTTCAGAATAAAGCCAACAAAAGTTTATTTCCTCTTTTAGATGATTTGGCATAGTAGTGTTATTCCCTGGAGACAGTATTCTGACCAGACATTCCTGGGAGTGGTCATAACATACCCTGTGCTTATAGAAAGGTGTGGGCCACATCACTAAATAAACCAGGGGCAGTTTTCTCATCTTGTGGGAGGGGAGATAAAGTTATGATAGTTTATCTCCCTTTCCACAGGTTTCTTATAGGTTTGTGACTCCGCCCCCCCACCCCCCAGCAGCCCCAGCACCATGGTGGAGGGGCTTGGGGCTGCTGGGTGCCGGCCTCCCTGCGAGTTTGTGTCTCCGACCTGGCCCACAGCGGCTTCAGTGTGGCCATGGCCACTATAGGCATCACCATTTTTGTTGGATTAATTTGCATGCTTGCTCTGATTGGCTGGTGGGCATAGCGAAGTGATGGTTAATTTGTATATTTCTCTTTTATAAGTATAGATATGTACTGTGAACATTTTCTCCCAGTCTGTGCCTTGTCTTTTCCTTTTCTTCATAATGCCCTTCAAAGAGCAGAAAGTTTTAATTTTAATGAAGTCCAATTTATCTTTTTATCCAATTCTTTTATTATTCATGCACTTAGAGATCTAGTTAAAAATTGTTCATTATCCCAATATCACAACAATGTTACTTTAAGAAAATATGAGAAAATTGTTGTAACATTGGGGGTCAATAATTTAGGTTAATGGTTGTCTTTTACATATAAATTTCCTTTGTGATTTCTTCATTGATCTATGAACTAAGTATGTTGTTTAATTATTTGGACTCTAAATATTTTGAGATTTTACAGATATCTAATATTTATTTATATTAAATTTAATTCTGTTGTAGAAAGAGAATATATTAATTATAATGTTTATTTTTACCCATTGAGACATGTTTTACTAGCCCAGCATATGGTCTTGCTGAAGATACCATGTATACTTGCAAAGAAATATATTCACATAACAACTGGCCCTCCATAACTAGAGGTTCCACATCTGTGGATTCAACTCATCATGAATTGAAAATATTCTTTAAAAAATGTCATGTTGTTGCTGACTTCTAACATGTAGTTAGGTCTATGAGGATTGTGTCTGTACTGAACATTTACAGACTTACTTTTCTTGCCATTATTCCCTTAACAATACTGTGTAACAACTACTTCCATAGTATTTATATTCTATCCTATCTAATAAAAAAAATATGCAAAATGACCACCACTCCAAGACACAAGATGGCCGCCCCCACTGGTCAAAGATGGTTGCTCCCATGTGCACACAAGATGGCCACCACAAGATGGCCAGCAGGGGAGGGCAGTTGGGAGGGACCAGGCCTGCAGGGGAGGGCAGTTGTGGGCAGTTAGGGGTGACAAGGACAGCAGAGAAGGGCAGTCAAGGGGGGCCAGGCCATCAGAGAAAAGCAGTTGGGAGGGACCAGGACTACAGGGGAGGGCAGTTGAGGGAGAGCAAGGCCTGTAGGAGAGAGCAGTTGGGGAGGGGGATCAGGCCTGCAGGGGAGATCAGTTGAGGAGGACCAGGCCTGCAGTGGAGGGCAGTTGGGAGGGCAGACCTCCAGGGGAGGGCAGTTTGGGGGAACCAGGTCTGCAGGGGAGGGCAATTGTGGGTGATCAGGCCAGCAGGAAGGGCAGTTAGGGGTGACCGGACCAGCAAAGGAGGGTAGTTGGGGGAGACCAGGCCTGCAAGGAAGGGGACTTCAGGGGCGGGGGGAGGCCTACAGAGGAGGACAGTTGGGTGGGACCAGGCCTGCAAGGAGGGCAGTTGGGAGCAGGGGCACGCCTGCAGAGAAGGGCAGTTAGGGTTGACCAGGCCAGCAGGGGATGGAAGTTAGGGGTGACTGGGCCAGCAGGGGAGGGCAGTTGGGGGTGACCAGGCCTGCAGGGGAGGGAAGTTAGGGGTGAACAGGCCAGCAGGGGACAGAAGTTAGGGGTGACTGGGCCAGCAGGGGAGGGCAGTTGGGGGTGACCAGGCCAGCAGGGAGGTCAGTTGGGGGCAACTAGGCCTGCAGGGAAGGACAGTTTAGGGGCAACCAGGACAGTTAGGGATGACCAGGCCGGCAGGGGAGGGCAGTTAGTGGCAATCGGGCCAGCCAGGAAGCAGTTGGGCATTGATCAGGCCGGCAGGGGAGTGGTTAGGGTGTGATCAGGCTGGCAGGCAGAAGCAGTTAGGGGCAATCAGCAGAGGCAGGCGAGCAGTTGGGAGCCAGCAGTCCTGGATTGTGAGAGGGATGTCCAACTGCCCATTTAGGCCCGATCCCAGTGGGTGGTCATCCCTCCCAGTGGGATTGGGCCTAAACGGGTGGTCAGACATCCCTCAAGGGGTCCCAGATTGGAGAGGGTGCAGGCTGAGCTGAGGGACAAACTGCCCCCCCATGTACAAATTTAATGCACCGGACCTCTAGTCAGATATTATAAGCAATCTGGAGATGATTTAAATTATACAAGAGGAAGTGTGTAAGTTATATGAAAATACTATTTTATTTTATATAAAGAGCTTGAGCATCTGTAGATTTTGGTATCCATGAAGGACCTTGGAACCAATCCTTGGCAGACACCTAGGGATGACTGTTTTATGAGTGCCTTATTCTATAAATACCAATTAGGTCAAGATGGCTAGTAGTATTGTCCAAAGTATCTATGTATTTACTCACTGTCTTTGTCTACTTGCTCAGTCAATTGCTGAGGATCATTATCAATAAATACCTATTAAATACACAGAGTAAAACATTTTGGAAGACAAGCATTCAAACCACAAAGAAAATCAATATTCTGAGCTATCCCACTTAATACAGAACATGTCATCATGTAATGCTAACACAAACTATCAGAAATGTTGTGGCTATCCACAACAGTTATATCACCTACCTTAAAAAATTAAAACTAAGAAATGAGTATGCTCTAGAAAAAAAAATAGGTGACCATTTAAACCTGTACAAGCCGTTAGCAAATGATTTTATGTTCATAAGTATTTATTAAATAGTTTTAAAATTAATAGCAGAAAGAGAAAATAAATAGAATGTAATGTGTAACTTCCAAAGATCTTTCTTTTTCCTTTGACCTTGTGGTTTTGGGCAGACAGTCAGAGGGCAGGCTGCCAATATCAATTCACACTTAAGCAAAACTTTTGCCAATTAAAACTGAAGCACCTGTCTGGATTAACAAAATTGTTCTCATTTTCAACAATGAGAGGAAATTAAAAGCATTACTGAATGTAACCGACTTGGCTCATCTGAAAGGAAATAACGTAGATAACAGCTAATTTTAAATTATCAAGCTGATACGACATAAAGGCTCTCTAAAACAGATTGGGTTATTTTTACTATGACTCATTCAGTTTTCCTGAAACGTGCGGATATATCTCAGGAATAGCATTACATAATGACAACTAAAAAAAAATAAAGTATTCCTTTTAAGACAAGTTTCTGACACTGCTGAATTAAAACATTTTCCCAACACATCTCACATATATTTCAACATGCTGCACCAACATGAAAACACTGGCAAAAACCTCTCCAAAAAAGAGATTGCACTGTAATAAACTTTAGGACAGTTCATCAAAACTGAATGAAATCACTGTAATAAACTTTAGGACAGTTCATTAAAACTAAATGAAATTCAGGACCAATAAGCCATTCATTTGTTTACTCTATTTACCAAATGTCCAATAACCACGTCCTGTCCCTCCAATGTTTACAAGTGTCTGGTGGGAGTATTAAGACTTCTGCTGTACTTGCTCTTCTATCGGCAAAGGAAGACACCTCATAATCGCAGTAGTTCACAACCGCTGAGCCAGACCGCCAACGCTGCCACAGAGCAGGGTAATGGCTGCTCAGCAAGAAAGGGGATGCTACTTCTTTTCTCTCTGTCCCCTTCTCTTCCACATCTATGGCCAATTCCAAACAGGTCTGGCCCACTTAAAAATCCTATTCCTTTAGTCTGGCCTGTATGGCTCAGCTGGTTGGGCATCGTCCCATGCACCAAAAGGTCGCCAGTTCCATTCCCTGTCACGGTACATGCCTGGGTTTCAGGCTCCGCCACTTTAGCCCAACCTGTATTTCATTCATTCTCTTGCTCTGCATACATTTATTTAGTAACAATTGTGAGTAAAGCCTTGAAGCTCTGTACCAGGCCTTGTAGAAGACCCAGAAAAGAATAGAAACCAGCCACTAAAACTGGGAGTTTACAGCTAATGGGGAAAATAGAACATATACATAAGTAATTATAATGTAAGCCCAAAGATAATTCTTGCTCAAAGAGAAGCATAGACAAAAGTACAAGAGTTCAGAAGTGGGGTAGCACCTAAAAGAGTTCCCTCTTACCTCAAATACTCTTTTTGAGTTATAATAGATTATAAATAAAATATATTTTGCCGAAACCAGCTTGGCTCAGTGGATAGAGCGTCGGCCTGCAGACTGAAAGGTCCCAGGTTCGATTCTGGTCAAGGGCATATACCTTGGTTGCGGGCACATCTCCAGTGTGGGGTGTGCAGGAGGCAGCTGATCGATGTCTTTCTCCCATCGATGTTTCTAGCTCTCTGTCCCTCTCCTTTCCTCTCTGTAATAAATAAATAAAATATATTTTTAAAAATATATATGTATATTTATATAAGGATATATAGTTATATAAGATATCAAATGTCAGTGGAACTCTTCATTAATACCAGGAGTCACTTCTAATTCACTATTATCCAGTTCAGTATCATGTACAAAGCAGGGATAAAAGAAAGTACTGATAGATGAAGGAAGAGTTCACAAGGGCTGATTTGGGTTTTTCTGCTGTATTCTGTGTACTTTCTTTGGGATTAAAAAAAAAGATTGACCCAAAACCGGTTTGGCTCAGTGGATAGAGCATCGCCTGCGGACTGAAAGGTCCCCGGTTCGATTCCGGTCAAGGGCACATCCCCAGTAGGAGGCGTGCACATCCCCAATGCAGGAGGTGGCTGATCGATGTCTCTCTCTCATGGATGTTCCTAACTCTCTATCCCTCTCCTTTCCTCTCTGTAAAAAATCAATAAAAAATATATATTAAAAAAGAAAGAAAGAAAAAGAAAAAAGAATGAGGTGGCATAGAGCCAAAGTACGTATGGGGCTACTAAAGCCTTCCTCTCACATTAGTTCCTTGCCCTACTTCTTACCAATTAAGGATTTACCTGGGATTCACACACTCATCTCTTTAGACCTAGCACTAGGAAGGTTTGTGATCAAATAACTTTCCTCCAAAAGGAAATGAGTCCTTGGGTCAGTTCTGATTTGGAAATGAACTAGAGGAGGAGAGAGAGCAAAAAATGTGTGTGTGTGTGTGTGTGTGTGTGTGTGTGTGTGTGTGTGTTACAAAACCCTGAGAGAATAGTATGAACCTTCAATTGAGGACCTTGATCTTCACTGCAAGCCAGGAAGGATGAGTTAATGAGCATCAGAAGTTCTCTTCAGAAGCACCTCACAATTTAGAAGAAGAACAATGGGAAAAGAAATAAAATATTATACTAATAGAGAATCACAGAAGAAGTAGAAACAGAAAGGTTTAAAAGAGAAGAAATATACTCCCACCCAAAAGAAAAGCTAAAAAGAAAATTAAATATCTGAATGGAAATAAAGTATTTTAGTGTCTTTTCAGGATAACTATGGATGATATATGTTCCACAATAAACTGCTTATGAGACCAGACCCAAGAGGATGTTCCTACTGACCATCTTCCCCAAGAGAGGCCAGCAGGAACACTTTCTATCATGCACTACATCCTGTTTACCTCGGTCATCAGAAGAAACCCAAGAGTCCTTAGTCATCATTTGTCACCTAGACACTTGTCCCACCATAGCTCTGTACTGCCTTTCACTGACTCAAGCTCAGCACCATTCCAGAGCCCCACATCCTGGCCTGGGCCTCACTTCATGCTGACGTGAGTTCAACAGCATCTTCCCACTGAGACCTTCCCCAACACCTTGTCTAACACTACTGTCCAGGTCCCATTTTTATCTCCTGACCCTGCTTTCTAACTCTCCTGCACACTTCTATTAAGTATGTATTTCTCTCGGTCTACTGTGTATTTCCCCCACAACAATGTAAAATGATGTAAACTTCTAGAGGGAAAAGACTGTTCACTGCTGAATCCCTGATGACCAGCACAACACCTAGTACATATTAAGTTTTCAGTAGATATTAGCTGCATAAACAGATGGAAAGTGCATAATAATTTTAATGTATTTTTTCAAAAACGTCTGTAACACTTTATATGTCAAATTCCTGATAGCATATGTAATAAGTAAATAAGGAGATTTTTACATAGTAATCTAAACACAGACATGCGATAATGATAAACACCAAAGATTTCTAATAAGTGGGAAAATAAAAAGGACTCAAAGGATTAACATCCAAGCAGTTCCAAAGCAATCTGTAGAAAACAGTTACTTGCAAAATTTATATTACAGTACAAAGTAAACGAGCTTTTCTTTCTACCAGATAAAATACTTTATTTTTGCCTTATCTAAAAAACAACGAAAGGAATAAAATATTAGCATTCAAGCATGGGCCCCAACCATGATATAAAAATGTCTGAAAAAAAAAGATATATATCTTAAGCAGCTTGTGTTCATTAAGATGTGTGTATCTTCTTTCTCTCCCTAAAGCTAAGAAGATTCTGAGTGACCCCCTCATCTGTGATCTTTCTTTTCTGGAAAAGCCTTCTTTGATCTCAATTCCTCAAACATCTATTACTCTTTCCTTTTCACTGCCATTTTCTCCAACTGTGGTCTTTATCAACTTTATTTTCTCATACCCCATCCCCTCCTTAATTCTCTAGAATGACTACCAGATAGTCCACTGAAACTGTCCTTAGAGATAAGCAATGCACTCCAATTATCAAAGCCCATAGCCTTTTCTCCTGACCGCTCTACGCTGTCGAATGCTGGCAAGTACCCCTCATGCTCTTGACCATCACCTCCCTCCCCAGCCTCTATAGCCCATGCTCTCCTGGTTTGGCTCCTAGCTCCCTGAAAGCCTCTACTCATCACACCCAGGTATGCATCACCCTGGCTCTTACAACAGAGCTGTATACTAGATAGGCTCTGGAGTGAAGATTCAAACTTCTGCTCTGTCACTTCATTCATTCAACACTGAGCACCTGTTCTGTGTGATGCTCTGGGAACAAAAATGAACAAGAAATATTTGGTCACTACCTCAAAGCCATTTTAGTTTGGAAACTAAAATGATGAGTTTTTGTTCCCTTAATTTCCTTAAGTGGCAGTGTCCCAAGGTGAGCAATTTGAGGCAAGAATATACCAGAGGCAAAATAATCTATAAGAAAAGAAAATGGAAAGAAGGAAGACATTACTCACCGATGTAAATGCCAACAACTCCTCTTCAGTTAACTTATGCACTGGGTTATTTTTTTGCATATTTGTGCTTTAAATTAAAAAAAGATAAATTACTCCTAAAATGCATGTTGTGTCTAATGAAATATAATTTTTGAAAGCAAAGTAAATTATTTCATATATTTGAAAGCACATATTTTAATATTACTACATTATATACAAATGTAGATAGGAGTTTGCCAAAGATAAGTACAGAAAATAGTAAAATACTGACAAAATGTGCTTAGTGTACTAAATATCAACCTAATTTATTTTACTAGGAAAAAAAGAAACTCGAGGAATGTCTACAAAATAAGTGGCTTTTAAGTTTCAAATGTGTTAATATCATGAAAGCCACGCAAAACTGAGCAACTGTTCCAGATTGACCGAAACTAAGGAGGTAACAGCTAACTGCAACGCACATCTAGGCAGGCTCCTATGCCCCAGAAGAGGTTCCTGGGACCCTGGCAAACTTGAATGGAATCTGAGTATTAAAGGAGAGTAAGTATGAATGTTATTTTCCTTGTTTTGAGAACTGTATTGTGACCATGTAAAAAGTATGCTCGCTTGCAGGAATCACACACTAAAGTACTCCGGGTGATGAGAGCATCATGTTGGAAGATGGTTCTCTTAAATTCTTTGCAATGCCTTTCCCTGGCAACTTTTTCCCAAATGTGAAATTACTTCAGAATAGAAAAAATATAAAAATTAAAAAAAAACTATTTCCACCACATATAAGGTTCTACAGTATTCAAAAATAAGTCTACCTTTTGAGATATAAATATCCCCGAAGTTCAAAATACTCATACTCACCTATGCTAAATATTTTATTAAGAGCCTTTTTTTTAGCTCAAGCTAACCAAAAAAATTCTGCTTATGAAGGGAGAAGAAGGATGAGAATACCAACTCCCAGGAGATTCCTGAAGTCTCTAATCTCTGACCTTTTGATTGGTTAGCCAACTATTCTGGATCTTGAGCAGCATTATAAGATTTCCTCTTCACCCAGAACTCTTGGGCCCTCCTGCATAAAGATTTCCCCAACACAAGAGAACCCACGAGCAAGGTGCTCAATGTAGCCAAGCAAGTCATTAACTTACCAGATTCCAAGGATAACAGCCAGCTCTTCAGCACACAGGCTGGGCATCTGATACTGTTCACAATCTGCTAACTTTATCTCATTTAGAATAGTATCATCATTCAGCTCAAGATTCTGGTGGAATACAAAAGAAAATATTTAGACCAAAATTAAATTTAATTCATTCAACAGACTGTATGCAACTGATTGCTAAGGAAGGATAAAATACCTTGCTTAAAATTATACAATGTCTACCAATGGTTAACAGGCTTTCTCTTGAAACACTTATTTGAGGACAACTTATTGTGTAGAAATAGAGGACAGGCCACCTATACCTCAGGAAAACACTGACAATATCAATAGAGAATAACAGTTATCGTTGCTTGAGCCTCTTGTACTCTTCATACTCTGCTTCTACACTATAAACTAAAACATCAACTCCCAACTCTATTTCTCAACACGATCTGGAATAGCATAACAGTTGGAAAAGAATAAAATCTGAAGACCTAGAGGACTTGATAGAATACTTGATTTTAAGAATGACTACAAAGCCAAGACAGTGTGGTACTGGAATAAAGACAGACATATATCTAAATGAATAGAATAGATTCTAAAATTTTAGTTCCACATTATATGGTCAGTTGATTTTCAACAAAGTACACAGGTGATTTAATCAAGGAAAGTCTTTTCAATAAATGACTCTGGAACAACTGGATATACATTTAGAAAAAAAATGACCCTCACCTTTATCTCATATCCTATATAAAAATTAAACAAAAATTGATCACAGACCTTAAAGTAGAAGCTAATAGTAAAAAACTTCTAAAAGAAATTCTAGGAGAAAAGCTTTGCAACAACGGGGTAGGCAGACATAAAAAAACAAAACAAAACAAAAAAAACTTGGACTATCGAAGAAAAACTTAGTACTGTATGTTGGACATCATCAAATTAACAACTTTTGTTCTTTGAAAACATTGTTAAGAAAATGAAAAGCCAAGCCAGAGACTCAGAGAATATTTTCACAAAAGAAATATCTGAAAAGGAGCTTGTGTGTAGAATATGGAGAAGTATTACAACCCAGACATAAGATAACCTAATATAAAAATGGACAAAAGATTTGTATAAATGCTTCATAAGAGAAGATATATCAATAGCCAGTAAGAAAACAAGACTATCCTAAACAAAGTAATCAACATGGAAATTCCAATTAAAATCAGAATGAGCTACTAGTACACACATATTAGAATGAATAAAATTTAAAAGACTGACAATTCTAAATGTCGACAAAGGTCTAAAACTTTCTTAAAATGGTACCACCACAGAAAACAGTTTGTCAATTTCTTGTAACAAACATGCATTTATTATGTGAACTATCCATTCCATTCCTAAATAGTTCCCCAAGAGAAATGAAAACACATGCATTTAAATGTTAACAGCAATTTTATCTGCAATAGCTCCAAACTGGAAACAATTCAAATGTCTCTCAACAGGTAATATTTTTAAATATGCATATATCCATCGATGCAATTCTAATCAGCAATAAAAGAAACTAATTACACACACAACCACATAAATTTCAAAAACATCATGCCAACAAGTGACCAAATACAAAAGAGTACATCCTGTATGGTTCCATATGAAATTCTAGAAAAGCCAAACTATCTATAGTCTTTGAAGGCAGATCAATGATTGTTCAGAGCCAGAGTATGGGGGATTAACTGAAAAGGGCATGATAAAACTTTTAGGGTGGTGAAACCCATCTTGACTGTAATGTTTGTGTGTGTGGGTATCTATAATAATAAAAGCATAATATGAAAAGCATAATAAAAGCTAATTAGACCAGACATCCTTCCGGATGTACATCTGGAGGACCTTCCGGACAAAGTCACGGTGGCAGGGGCCAAGACAGAGGCAGTCACCACCATGGCGGGTCCATTGGGCCTCTAATGTATGTATTATATATGTGTGTATATATATATATATATACACACATATATAATACATATACCTATACACACACACACACACATACTAGTGACCCAGTATACAGATTTGTGCACACTGAGAGGAAATTAATTAATTAGAAGGCAGCCGATGGAATGGGACTGGACGAAACAAGCTGGACACACCCTGGAGCCAACCTCTTGCAGTCCCTCCCAAGGTGGCAGCACATGGGGCGGCACCACAGCTCAAAGGGCGTCTGTGGAGTGAGCGGGGTCCCTCTAGTAGGTGGGGTCCCTCGGCCTGGCCTGTGGGGATTGGACCAAAACCCATTCTCTAACATCCCCCAAAGGATCCCAGAATGCGAGAGGGTATTCTGCAAAGTTGCTTTTGTACAAGGTGTGGAATGCAAATGCAAGTGTGCAAAACCAGATTCGGGGCCTACTGTGCCCCAACCATAACATAACCCATGGCTAAAAGTGGAATTGCATGGCCCCGCAAGGAATCAGACTCCCTCCTCCCTGGTTCCAGGGTATATCACCTGAGAACCACTGCTGTCAAGTCACCGCAGCTCGGCAGCTCCTACATTGAGAGTCTGCCCCCTGGTGGTCACTGCACGTCATACCTACTGGCCAGTCGCTTAGCCTTTTATATACAGTGGTACCTCGAGATACGAGTTTAATTTGTTCCATAACCTTGAGGCGTGGGAAACTATGAGACGCCTGAGTCGCGGTAAACTGGTGGGTTGTGTGCCGCTGGCCGATCCGCGCGATTACTCCTATCTCAAATGTTGCTCGTATTTCAAAGCAAAAATCACTCTTATCTCAAAAATCTCGTATGTTAGGGCACTCGTATCTCGAGGTACCACTGTATATAGATTATATATTTGTCAAATACTATCAAACTATACAATTAAAATGGATTAATTTTTATTATGTCAGTAATATTTCAATATAATTGTTTTTAAATTAACTATCAAAAAATATTAAAATCTGCCGAAACCAGTTTGGCTCAGTGGATAGAGCGTCAGCCTACTGACCGAAAGGTCCCAGGTTCGATTCCGGTCAAGGGCATGTACATTGGTTGCAGGCACATCCCCAGTAGGGGGCAGGCAGGAGGTTGATCAATGTCTCTCTCTCATCAATGTTTCTAATTTTCTATCCCTCTCCCGTCTTCTCTGTGAAAAATCAATAAAATATATTTTTTTAAAAATAGTAAAATCACATGATACACACATTCAGAGGAACAGCAAAAATTACCAAACATTGGTAAGGATGTAGAGCAACTGGTGTCTTGAAACTTTGAGGGTGGGAATATAGAATGATACCATTTTTAAAAACAATTTAGCAGTTTTTCAGCAAGTTAAAAATATACTTACCATATAACCTAGTCATTCCATTCCTAGATATTTACCCATAAGAATTAAAAAGATATGTTCACATAAAGACTTATACACAAATCTTCCAGTTTTATTCTTTATAGCCAAAAACTAGAAACAGCTCAATGGTCCACCAACAGGGAAATGGATGAGCACATTGTGCTATCAGCTGAGCAATAAACAGGAGCTAACCATTGCTATCAAATATCAATGACTTTCAAACACTGTACTAAGTGAAAGAAACCAGACACAAGAGCCATACTGAATGATTCTATTTATTTAAAATTCTAGAAAAACAGCTCTAGTCTGTGACAGAAAACAGATCAGTGGGAGAAAAAAGGATTGTAAGAATATGTGTGTACTTTCTGGAATGATGGAAATGGTTCTATATTTTGATTATGGTGGTGGTTACATGTGTCTCTATTTATCAAAACTCACCAAAACTGTACATTTAAAATAGGTATATATTATCTTATGTAAATATCGCCTCAACAAATTTGATTCAAATTGTTTTTCTAATCCTATATAGTAAAAGGCTAATATGCAAATAGATCGAACAGTGGAAAAACAAAACAACCGGTTCCTAAGATGTGCACTAACCACCAGGGAGCATATGCAGAACATGGCAGGTGGTGACCACAGTGGGATGGTGGAGCAGGGGAGCAGGGGCGCCTGACCAAGATGGGGTGCCAGTCACTGTCATCAGGGCGAGGCTCTGATGGTTACTGAAAATTCTTTGCTTCTGCATCCTGCAGTCCTGCCTGGCATTCACACCTGCTGCCGATGCCAAACCTGCTCCCACCCATTGCTGGTGCTGGAGCCGCCACTCACACCCACTGCCAGTGCTGGCCCCCCACACCCACAGCCGGCACCAGAGCTGCCACTTGCACCTACTGCAGGTGCCCGGAGCTGGTCCCGAACACTCAGCTCCATCAGCAGGTGTGAGCAGTGGCTGCCAGCCCTGATTACCCCTGAGGGCTTCTCCACCTCCCCCTGCTCCAGAGGAGCAATCAGGGCAGCAGCCACTGCTTGTGTCACCCGCTGCTGGTGTTGGCCCCACTCACTCAGTGCGTCAGCAGGTGCGAGGGTGGCCGGTGCCTTCAGGATGTGGGAGCAGTAGTGGTGGAAGCAGGGCTGCTGGCAGACAGGGGACCGGGCACCGCAGTGGAGGGGCCGGGCGGGGGCACGAAGGATGGAATGGGAGCCATCTTGTGCCTACCACAGCCTCGTGGCCCAAGTTTCTTTCAAGATGCTCAAATTTTTGCACTGGGCCCCTAGTAATTCAATAAAAGTAACTAAAACTAGGAAGAGATTAGGAGTTCAGTGGAGCTGGAACCCCATAAAAAGCTGAAAACTATCTGTGACTATGTCAACCTCTTAACTAGTAATCTCTTAATTGATAAACAGTCCTCTGCCTACATCACAGCTCAAAACAAGCTTTTCTTGTTTAGCCTCAGGTTCATCCTAACTGTTGGCCCAGCTCTATCTACAAGATTTCAAAAAAGAGTACTGCACTTTCAGGAACCATTGATGAGAGAAATACAGAAATTGGGCTGCTGCTTAGTTTCCACAGAAACAATGCCTCTTCCTCAGGACTAGCACCCTTCAAAGGGCAGGCTGGCAGATGCACAGCACACCCTGGTGGCCATCCATTTTCAACACAGGCCTTTCTTAATTTTTAAAAGGGAGCTACATATGTAAGTTTTAAGTTTTCTAAATGCCACACTTAAGGGATTAAGCAAAGAAAAAAAGAAAGACTCATGGACACAGACAACAGTATGATAGTTATCATACGAAAAGGGAGGTGGGAGAAGTGGAGGAGGGTACAAGGGGTGTAAATGGTGATGGAAGGAGATCTGACTTATTGTGTGGGTTAACAAAATACAATATACAGATGATATATGGCAGAATTGTATACCTGAAACCTATATAATTTTATTAACCGTGTCACCGCAAAAAATTCAAGGAAAAAAGTTTAGCACAACTGGTGTGGCTCTGTGGTTGAGCATCGACCTATGAACCAGGAAATCACGGTATGGATCCCGATCGGGGCACATGCCCCAGTTGCATGCTCCATTCCCAGTGGGGGGCTTGCAAGAGGCAGCCAATCAATGATTCTCTCTCATCGATGTTTTTGTCTCTCCATCCTTCTCCATTCTTCTCTAAAAATCAATACACACACACACACACACACACACACACACATATATACTTTTTAAATATATTCAATAATTCAGGATCCTCCTCACCTTGGTTAAATATTCCTGAGGAGTTGGGGCTGGACTGAATTCACCATTTGAAAATGCATCTCCTTCCTTTCTTACATCTAGAATAAGCTGGGCCACATAATTTTCCTGGAACCGTGTCCTTTTGCCCAAAGCACCTGAAAAAAAAAATGTATATTCATTGATTTGTTGATCAGACCTACTGTTCAATCATAAAGAGCAATTTTCATAGTGCTTTAGAGTTATAAAGTGTTTCTCCATTCACAAAGAGAAACCTAAGTTTCAGTAATGATTTTAGATGACTTATAAATTTACAAAGCCAGTAAGCCATGGCGCCAGAATTCAATCCCAGGATTTCTGCCCATAGATTCCACATCACACTATCTACATCCTCAAAGAGTAACTCATTAAGTGCTGTAGGGAAAAGAAATATTACCATCTCCATATAACAGATGAAACATGAAGGTTTTCAGATACAGTCATTTGCTCAAGATGAGGGGGGCTTCTCAGTATCAGAGCCAGAGCTTAAAGCCAGGTTTTCAGATTCTAAATCCCAGTCTTTCCATCTGGCTTCGGGTGACATCAAACCTTTTGTCATTTTGTAACTGAACTAACTCGCTGCAGAACAGCTTTAAGAGAAGCAAAGGGCTCACATCCATTTTCTGGTAAGAGTCAGATTACCAAGAACCTTGATAACAAAGGCCAGTCTAAGAAGTCTGGACTTTATCTTGCTATGAGTCTGGCTCTAAGTTATACATCAACTTTTTAAACATGCTACACTAAAAACAGCTACTGAGTTGGTCTAACACAGCTTATAATTTTTATAGTAAGGTTATAGCTGAATTGAAAAAATAATGTGAATCTCTTATATTTGTGAGTACCACATTTGTATTTTTAAGTTGTTCACTCTTAACTTGGAAAAAATTGTGAACAACAGGCAGGAAATATATCAACAGTTAAAGTTGACCATAAATGGCACTATGCTATTCATTTTTCAAGTGATAAAAAAAAATCCCCTAAATCCACAATATTCAAAATCATAACCTCACAAGTTTTATTACATATATCTATATTTTCAAACACAGACAAGACTGCAACTTGCATAAGGCCATTGTTCCAAAAATTATAGGCTGGATATTTAATAATTTTCCCTATACAAACAGTAACAAAAGAAGGCTAGGATCCTAAACAGCCCACAAAGTCATATTTATCTCATATTATACCTGAAGGATTTTATTATGTATATCAATAATAAATATAGAGTTTGGAGGCTAAGAATGGGTCTTAGAGATAATCTAAACCCAGCCTATGGAAGACATAACAAGTTCAATCATTTCAATACTCACAGATTGGGAGTCACAGTCAGGTATGCTGAGCAGGTATAAACAGTGTGATCAAGTGATTATGTCTGACTTTCATTAATGTGTTCAATACTGTATGCCAATTAGATTTTGTGAGACATTAGGGACAGCGTGATACATAAAAAGAAACCAATGTTTCTTATTTAGTTTTCAGAAGAAACAGAAGTTTTAGGAGAAATTCTGTAATTTGCTTGTTTACTCAGCAAATGTTTATTAAGTGTCTACTCTATGCCAGTTAGTGTTGTAAGGCACTGAATAAACATCTAATCAACAGTTAAAAATTTGGTCTTAAGGAATACAAAAAAAAGCAGGATAGAAGCCATAGATGGGCATTTACAAGGAAGGGCAATGTAGGAAGGCCAAACCAAACTTGGGAATCAGGAGGTTGAAAATTCCTTTGTGTCCTGCCTGGCTTATACTATTAGCATGTGTCTAACTAGATTAGGAAATAAATGGGCATCTTCGGAAATAAAAAATATATATAATTTCAAGTTTGTTGTAAAACTATGAATTTTTAAAGTAAAAATCTTTAAAATCCATTTTTGTAAAGCAAAGAATAGGATAGAAAATCAAATACAACCAAATTGCCAATGTACATATTGTTTTATCAAAAAATTAATCAATTAGCCACAAAAAAGTCTTACCTGTCAAATCAATTTGTAATTTGCTGATATCTTTAGCAATGCTGAACTGATCTTTTGCTTTTTTATATTCATAATAATGTAAAAATATATATGCACATTCCAGATGGAACTGAATAGCCAAATATCGACCTGAATCATCTACAAACAGATGTTCTAGCTTCATCACTGCAAGACAAAAGACAAACATTAAAAACTATGATGAGGATAAAATAACATTAATGAGTAAAATGTCGAGTCCATAATATGTGAAGTATATATTACATTAGCACTGCTCTTAAAGAATTTTAAATGTGGAAGATAAGGAATTCATATAATAGTTCACAGCTAAAGTTTGCTGAGTGCTTGTATGTTCCAAGCAGGAAGCTAAAGACACTATACAGGTTACCTCCTTTACTCCAAACAATCCTAGAAGATATTATTCATAGCCTGCTCTTTCTTGTTTTAGAGTGCTTGCCTGCACCATATGATTCATAACCCTTTTCTTTCTTGTCTGCAACCTGTTATTAAAAAAATATGACAACACAAGGTGTTGATATAAAGTAAAAATGAACCTATGAAGAGCTAAACAATACAGAAAGTCTGATGAAGAGATCAGCTTACAATTTCCTCATAAAGAATGTAGAATTTCTCCCTTAAAAAGAAAGAGAGAGCTCTTCCCAAAAGCAGCCTGACGTGACCTCTGAAAATGGTTCAGTACTCACTTGACTCAGAAAACCCCACAAAATCATGCAAATCAAGAGGTTCAAATGTTTCTGTTCACTTTAAGAACACTCATGAAACTGCCCAGTGCCTTCCTTCAGGTTATTGCATATCCAAAAAGCCACCAAACAGCTGACGGATGTCACTTTGCAGAAGCAATGTGTGCCATTCTGTCCTTACACTGGTGGAGCTGGTGGGTATGACCAGGTCAAACAGTGGGGCTGGATATAGGATGGTGATCCCAAAAAAAGTGCTGAATTTTTGCTGCACATACTTAAAAATGCAGAGAGTAATGTTGAATTTAGGGTTTAGATGTAGCTTCTCTGGTAATTGAGCTTCTCTGGTAATTGAGCACATCCAAATGAACAAAGCTCCCAAGATGTGATGCAGAATTTACAGAGCTTATGGGTGGATTAACCCATACATGAGCTCTCCCTGCCACATGGAGATAAAAAAATCCCCTATAGAAAAAGAGCAGACTGTTCCTAAACTAGAAAAGACAAAAGAAACAACTGTTTCTACCTGTAAAACTACCTTTTCCCCATCCTGTATTATAGTTAAGTCCCTCATCAGATATATTATTTGCAAATACTTCCTCCTATTCTGTGAATTGTCTTTTCACTTTAAGCATATCATTCAAAAGAAAAGCTTTTTTTAATTTTAAAGAAGTCTAAATTATTTTTTCTTTTGTTATTCAAGCTTTTATATATATATTTTAATTGATTTTAGAGAGAGAGAGAGATAGAAACATCAACAGTGAGAAAGAATAAATGATTGGCTGTCTCCTGCACTCCCCCTTACTGGCAATGAAGCCCACAACCTGGGCATGTGCTCTTGACTCAGGACCCTTCAGTCTGCAGGTCAACACTATCCACTGAGCCAAACCAGCAAGGGCCTTACTCAAGCTTTTGATGTGGTTATCTAAAACTCCATTGCCAAATCTGACGTCTATATTTTCTCCTGGAGTTTCATAGTTTCAGCTCTTATATTCAGGTACCTGATCCATTTTGATTTAACTTTTTGTATATGATGTAAGGTAAGGGTCCAATTTTATTCTTGTGCATGTAATTACCCAAGGAGTCCCAACACCATTTGTTGAAAAGGCTATCCTTTCCCCATCGAAACATTTAATATGTAGAATAAAGCAAGTAATAAAACAAGTGATATGTTAACATTGTTAGGAACAAAACTTTCAGTTTAACAGGTATCAGTCAAAGATAGAAACATTTTTGCAAAGTTAAATTTTTTTTCAAACTATAAGAGAAAGTTTATTTAGAAAGACACAGAGGTAGAAATGAGCCAAGGAATGGGCTCAGGAATGAGTTACCCAGGCAAAAAAAAAAAAAAAAAGGATCCTTGAAGCTTAGGGGAGAGAGGGATAAGGAGGTAGGGAGGAAGGGAGATTGGGAGGGAGACCTTCAGAGAGAGAGAAACCTTGAGAGATGAGAGGAGGAGGAAAGGCTTGGGAAGAGCAGATATTTAGCAATCCTTTGATGGCTATCACTAACAAGATAGAAATCCAGTGTCCTAGTGATCTAAGATTTAGTTCAACCTGACACAAACCCCTCACATCTGTTCCTGCATATCCCAAACACAGACATTTCCAGTCTTCCTGCCTCTCTTTATACATACTGTATACCCTGTCCAACTTCTCCACCTAATAAATCTCACTGGTTCTTAAAAAGGCAGTTCAAACATCAAACACTTTGTGAAGCTTTCTCTGATCTCTCAAGTTTAGACTAATCACATCTTTTTCTTCCTCTTTATGCCTTTTTCTTCCTATATTCTAGCACCTATCCCAACGAGTTCACTGACATCCCCAGCACCTAGCATAGTGACCGGAACACAGCAAGAATTAAAACACACACACACACACACACACACACACACACACACACACACACAAAATGTATTTTTACTAAATATCAAATATGGCAGACAACAGAAAGGCACAAATAAAACTGAGAATAATTGAAGATTTTTCCTATTTAAAAAATGGCATGATGAAATTGCTATTTAGAAAAACCAATCCAGTACTGATGTATATGGACAAAGAACAAAGGCCAAAAAAGAGCCTACTGGGAGGTGCAATCTTTCGGACAATAAGTGATAATGACAGTGGCCTTCAGTTGCTGGAGGGCTCGTCACGCACAAAGACTATACCTATCCCACCATCTCTGTTGCTCCACAGCAGTGCTGTCCACTAAGTCATTGGTGATGACGTTACATATTGATAGCTGCACTCTCCAAAATGATAGCCATTAACTCCACCTGGACTTGAAATGTGGCTAGTGAAACTAAGGAACTCAAGTCTTTAATTCATTTATTTCACTTCATTTTATTTTAAATAGTCACGTGTAGCTAATAGCCACTATAATAGACAGGAACTCTAGCTAGCAGTTGTGGCAAAATAGCAGATATTTTAAATTAATAAAAGGAACCATTTTGTAGCAATTATTGATCCTAAAAATGGAGTGGACTCCCTCTCAGAGTCATCTTGGAAAGTACCCAAGAGGAGATGACTTTTTTGACACAATTTCCAACAGATTACAGCATTAGGATGGGTGGAAAGATGGCCTACAAAGAAACAAGTTATTTTTGCCTGGAAAAGATTCAAAAATCATTTTTACAGGGAAGAGAACCTTGGTTTGGAAGTTAGATAAGTTACCTGAGGGAGTTAGATAAGTTACACAGGGAGTCAATGACAGAATAGCAACTGAAAGCCAGATCTTAATGCACTATGTTCTGTTAATTTTCTTGACTGTGACAATTTCATGGGAATGCATATGTAAAATGTCATCAACTGTATATTTTAAATGAGACTTATTATAGATTCATTATACTTTTAAAAAGCTGTTTAAAAAAGTACACTATACCCATCATTATACCACCCTATGTCAACTCTTTAGCATCATCTTATAAGAGTTATTGAGGATAAATTAGTTAATATATTTAAAGATTAGAACAGTGCTTGGTATAGAGTAAGCACTACAGAAATGTTAACTGCAATTATCACTATTAGGTACTAGAATTATGCCCTGGTGACTATTCTGGAGAACTGTAATTGGAGTCAGAAACTCCAGATCAGAGTTCTGGTTCTTGGACAGTCTCTCTGAGTCTCAATTCTTTGTAAATGAGTTGATTAACTGCACAAAATAATCTCTAAAGCAGCAGTCGCCAACCAGTGGTCGGCAGACCATGGTGGTCTGTGAGGTCTGAAAGGTTGGCGACCACTGCTCTAACGGCCCTTTCCAAATGAAAGATTTCAGAAGTGGACTAAGAGTTGTAGAAAGAGAAAAAAAGGATGGATATGGGGATCCTTAGGGAAGAACTGATAAGATTGAAGAACTGGCTAAATATGAAGAATGACGAAAAACAATGAATCAATTATAAACATGAAGTTTTGAGCGTTGGATGATTCAAGGTTTAACTAAAAAGAAGAACATGTTGATGCAATAGAAGTATATTTATTGTTTTAACAAATCAGTAAGTACATGAAAATGAATATTCATGACCTTCTAAATCAAACCCTCAACCAGTACATTTAAAACATGCTAAAACCAAAATCTGTTCTCATGAGATTATGTGAATGCTGTGTTAAAATAAAATCCCTATGGATAATTATAATTAGACTAGAGGCACATTGAAGGAAGATCCTGCAATAGGGCTTCCCGCAGAGGTCTCTGCTGCCCCGCCTGCGCCCCTCCCTTCTCCCTCACCCCGCCTGCTTCCCTCCCTTCTTCCCCACTCCGCTTGCTTGCTTCTCCACAGCTTCGCTCCCTTCTGCAGCAATTGGCTTCCTTCTACGCTGTCTTCAATCTTGGCTCTGCGCCTGGATATGCAAACTAACTGCCATCTTGGTTGGATTAATTTGCATACTCACTCCTGATTGGCTGGTTGGCGTGGTTTGTGGGCATAGTGGAGGTATGGTCAATTTGCATGTTTCTTTTATTAGACAGGAGTAGAGGCCTGGTGCACAAAATTTGTGCATGGGGGGGTGGGCAGAGCAGGTACCTCAGCAGGGTCTGCACCCTCTTGCAGTCGGGGAACCCTCAAGGGATGTCCAACTGATGGTAGTCAGATATCCTTAGCGCTACTGCGGAGGCCAGAGAGGCTCCTGCCACCTGCCACCACTGCTGCACTCTCTGGCCATGAGTCTGGCTTCTGGCTGAGCAGTGCTCCCCTGATGGAAGTACACTCACCACGAGGGGGTAGCTCCTGCATTAAGTATCTGCCAACTGGTGGTCAGTGCATGTCATAGCAACCGGTTGGTCCACCATTCGATCTATTTGCATATTAGCCTTTTATTATATAGGATAGTCATATTTAGCATGATGAATAACATTCATTCTAAAGTATCAAATTATTTTACAAGTAAACGCATATGTCAGTTACCAAGAAACTAATCTCTTGAGCTCTTTCAATGTGGGAAAAAATCTGACTCTAGAGTCATACAACTGCCTGTAGATGCCACAACAGAACCCTTGAACAAAGCATTTTAACTTGTTTTCTCTTAGATGGTGTCTTCTTCGTGAACTCATCTTCAAACAGCTAAATTGCAATAATATGGCTCATGGATTTTTCAGTATCAAAGCCTACAATAAATGGTTGTGTATCCTTAAGCAGTCTTTTATTATTATTATTATTGATTTTTTACAGAGAAAAAGGGAGAGGGATAGAGAGCTAGAAACATCGATGAGAGAGAAACATCTGTCAGCTGTCTCCTGCACACCCTCCACTGGGGATGTGCCTGCAACCAACGTACATGCCCCTGACGGGAATCAAACTTGGAACCCCTGAGTCCGCAGGCTGACACTCTATCCACTGAGCCAAGCTGGACAGGACCTTAGGAGCCTTTAGAGAACCATGGTTTCATGAGTGTGACATCCAAGAGTGCTTTAGATGGTGCTGAGAGACACCATCTCAAGATTCCAGCTTACTCCTTTCAAAGACGGAATCAGTCCAGCTGACACTCTGATGCACTCTATTCCACTACATCGTACTGATACAACATTCTTGGACCAAAAGATAAAGATCACAGTTGTTCATAATATATTTGCTCTGTTTCATAGACTGCAAAAAAATCCTTCCAACTTTCTGATGATCCCTCAAGGGCAACATTTCAAATATAATATTCTTCCCCGGACACTGAATAGTATTTCAGTTATAACTGACTGCTCAGTTAACACTTGGGTCAAATCCCAGAACAAAACATTTTTTAAATAGAATTATTTATGAAATGTTGCAGTTTAAGACTATCTACAGACCTATTTAGACATAGCCAAATGGACCAATTTATGACTAGATAACATGAAAAATGTCGATGATTAGCCTAGAATAGCAACATAAAAAATTCTGAGTTGTAAAGCAAAGCAAATGATATGCTATAATACACTGCAGAAAGGAACTGAGACCACTTGGGGAATGAGTCAGTTACAGTCATATTTTCCAATATCTTAGTCATTATCCCTTTTTGTTCAAAAATTTAATTTTACCTCTTAGAATTCTCTCTAAAATACACCATTGTGGTTCCTGTCTTTAAAAATAGTACATAAAGAAGGTATTTTCTTCTTTTCTTAATAAAAAGTTATCATTATGAACACTGGTCAGAAATATGGTAAAGAGACAGCCATTAATGTAGATTTACACAATACAGAACAAATCTGCATCAATGACTATACCCAACGTCATTTCCTTTAAAAAAAAAAAACTGCCTGTGATACCTTAGTTTTTGTTCACTTACAAATTTTCCATGGAAGTATAATAAAACATAGGAAACTGTATAATATCCTATGCAGTAGGTTGTAACTACCCTTTTAAAAATTAAATAGAGAGGAGAACCAAGATGGCAGCATACGGTATACACCTATATGTGCTGCCTCTCACAACCACATCAAAACTACAACTAAAAGACAAATCGACTATCCCCCAGAACCACAGTAAAGCTGGCAGAGTGGAAGTTCTACAACTAGAAGGAAAGAAAAAAGTACATTGAGACCTGGTAGGATGTGCAGAGGCTCAGAGAGGCAGAGGCACAGAGACATGTGAGAATCGGGCTAACGTGTACTGTTTTTTTTCAATTGGGAGGGAGTTACAAGTTCCTGACTCTCTGAACTCCAGTTTCCTGCAAGATTCTGGGGACCCAGACTCATACAAGGAGAAACTGGACTGTCTGCCATCGGGTCGGAAAGGGTGGGTGACTCTCTTGCAGAGGTGTGCACAGGAATCATTGTTTACTGTGCTGTGGTGCGGGATATGCAACATGGGGACTCGGAAACACGGAGACTCAGAGAGGGCTGACTGACAGCCAGTGCTGTTTGCCATGCCCTAGCCAGTGACTCCCTGAGATCCCACCCTGCCCAATTTATAAACCCACCGAGCTGTGTGCAGCGGCTTTTGCATACGAATGGCCTGCCCTCTAGCAGCTTAACCTAACAAACTGCAACTGGGTCAGACAACTCCAAAACTTCCAAACTCCAAGCAAAAAAGAGATATCTGTAGATCTCCCTGTAGCTCCTGCTGGGTGGCCTCAGACACTAGCTGACTTGCACTTTTTGGAGATCCAGAAAGCAGTGTACCTAGAGGTCAGTGTGAGATGACACCAGATTTCAACTCCTCACATACATAAGTGGCACACTCGAGAGGCAGACTCAATGAGCACCAAAGTCCCACTGAAGCAAGTCCTGCCCCATAGGGGTGTCTCCAGCATAGCAGTTCTTCCATTATAGACACAGGTAATCCTCACAGTCAATTGGCCTGTAGTTCAGTTCCTCCCAGTGTACCAATAGCAATCAAGGCTTAACTTCAACAAGACTGTGTATCCAGCCCACAAAGAGGTGCACCAAGAATGTCCACCTCAGGTGATTGGGGAGACAGAGCTACTGGGCCAAAAAGGACAACTAGCACACAAAGCCACTCCATCAACACAGGAAAGAAGCCAAAATGCAGAGACAAAGAAACATGTCACGACTGAAAGAAATGAAGGAAAGCAAATGACTGGACATAGAGTTCAAAACCACATTTATAAGGTTACTCAAGAATCTTCTACAAATTGCTGAGAAACTTAGTGAGACCTCTAAGAAACTTAGTGAGACCTTCAAGGATTTTAATGAAAATGCCAAAAAAAAATGAAAAAGGACCAGTCAGAAATTAAGCATACACTGTCTGAAATAAAGAATAATATACAAAAATCCAACAGCAGACTAGAGGACCCCAAGAATCAAACCAAAGATCTGAAATATGAGGAAGCAAAAAACACCCAACCAGAAAAAAGAGTCTGAAAATGTGAAGATAGTGTAAGGAGCCTCTGGGACAATTTCAAGTGTACCAACATCAGAATTATGGGGATGCCAGAAGAAGAGAGAGAGCAAGATACTGAAAACCTATTTGAAGAAATAATGACTGAAAACTTCCCCCACATGGTGAAAGAAATAGACTTACAAGTCCAGGAAGTGCACAAAGCCCCAAACAAAAGGAATCTAAAGAGGACCACACCAAGACACAACATAATTAAAATGCCAAGAGCAAAAGACAAAGAGAGAATATTAAAAGCAGCAAGAGAAAAACAATTAGTTACCTACAAGGGAGTACCCATATGACTGTCAGCTGATTTCTCAACAGAAACTATGCAGGCCAGAAAGGAGTGGCAAGAAATATTCAAAGTGATGAATAGCAAGAACCTACAACCAAAATTACTCTACCCAGTAAAGCTATCATTCAGAATTGAAGGGCAGATAAAGAGCTTCACAGACAAGAAAAAGCTAAAGGAGTTCATCACTACCAAACCAGGATTATATGAAATGCAGAAGGGTATTCTTTAAGAAGAGGAAAAAGAAGAAAAAGGTAAAGATAAAAATTATAAACAACAAAGTGGTAACAAATACATATCAACAAGTGAATTTAAAAATCAAGTGAATAAAAAATCCAATGAACAGAATAAACTAGTGAATATAATAGAATCAGGGGCATAAAAAGGGAATGGACTGACAATTCTCAGGGGGAAGGGGTGTGAGGGTTGTGGGAAGAGATTGGACAAAAATCTTACACCTATGGATGAGGACAGTGGTGGAGGGTAAGGGCATAGGGTGGGGAAGGGGAATCAGGTAGAGGGTGTTAGGGGGGGGGAGGGGAAGAGGAACATCTGTAATAAACTGAACAATAAAGATTTATTTTTTTTTTAAATTAAATAGGACCTGAATCCTGATGCCATCCTCCTCCAAATGTTTTCAATATCCTATGGGAAAAAAATCAACTTTTCCCCCATTACTTTCAATGATATTCAGATCATCCCTGGCTTTCAAAACTTTGCCCTATTTCATTAACTAGTTGCTTACACGCCCCCTACACACACACACAACTCATTTCACCCTTGCACAGAGTGTATCTCACTTAAAAAATATATGAAGACATGAATGGGGGAAGACATAGTCTACATATTTTCATTTCACTAAAAACAGAAAGAGGACAAGACATATTTGTTAAACAGGCATCATCAGGTCCCAATTTTCTCCAAATCCCACTTGGTATTCCATTTTGGAGAGAATGCCACACTTAAGCAACACTGTTTTTTTAAAATATATTTTATTTTTACCGAGAGGAAGGGAGAGGGAAAGAGAGTAAGAAACATCGATGAGAAATATTGATCAGCTGCCGCCTGCACACCCCCAGTGGGGATGTGCCTACAACCAAGGTATGTGCCCTTGACCGGAATCGAACCTGGGACCCTTCAGTCTTATCCACTGAGCCAAACCAGCTTTGGCTAAGCAACACTATTATGAAATGACTCAAAATACCACATGGTATCTAGATAGGATCAATTTTCTCATGCTTATATATGCTACATTTTGAAAATTTATTGTACAGAAATTAAATTAGGTCAAATCTGCAATTGAGATGGAGGACTAATGGAAAGAGTTCCCCCTAAAAAGTACATACAGAGCCCTAGCCAGTTTGGCTTAGTGGATATACCATGTTAGGGAGATAATCAATCAATGTGTCTCTCTCCCTCACTCTTTCTATCCCTCCTCCCCTCCCTCCCTCTCTCTCTTCCTTCTTTCCTTCTTCTCTCTATAAAAACTGATGGAAAAATAGTCAGTGGAAAAATATCCTTGGTTGAGGATTAACAAAAATGAAAAATTGTTAGCTACCAGCCCTGGCTACATAGCATCCTGTGCACCAAATGGTTGCTGGTCTGATTCCCAGTCAGGGCAGCACATACCCAGGTTGCAGGTTCAATCCTTGGTTTGGGGTGCTATGGGAGGCAACCAATTGATGTTTCTCACATCAATGTTTCGCTCTCTCTAAAAATCCATTTAAAAAAAAAGAATCAGAGAAAAAAAAATGCCAGCAGAATATACAGACATATCCTGAGCCTTGTCCCAGAGCAGACAGAGGGAACAGCTGAGGGTCGCATGGGGAGTGTTTATTAGCAAGTTAAGGGACAGCTATACTCCAGGAGGAGGTGGGGGACTGCTGGACGGGGCTCTCCTGACTGGGCAGACCCTATTGCTGCTGGGTTCCCTCTCACAGCCACCAGCTTGGATGCGGAGACCGCTCCACCTTGAAGGGGAGGGTGGATATTATCGGAAGCCTGAGAATACAACTGTAGCACTCATTGCGCAGGTGCAAACCCCAGAACACTGGTCCCCAATTGGCGTAAACAAGCAAAATCAGAGGAGCTCTATACTCCACCATGGAAAGGTCGGATTTTGCCTGGGATAAGGTGAGGTCTCTAGTCCTGCAGGACAGACAAGAGTGTTCACTGCAGGAGCTGGAGGACCCAGGGAAGTCTACACCTGGAGAGATTCACGACTGTTGGGGCTGGTGTGATACGTAAATGTGGAAGAGGGTCCTCAGAGCTGCTAATAGAAGGGATCTCTAAAAATCAACCCATTTTGATCTGACGCAGAGGGACTGCCTGGGAGTTTTAAAAGTGTATCGGCTGCTTGGATACATGGGGGAGAGGGAGTTCCCGCACGTGCGCTCTTTCCTCTTCAGATCCTTGCTTCTGATTGCTGAGCCCAATACATAGGATCATCCAGTTGGGGGCACCCTAGGAGACTGCAAGGGATAGTTGTTTTTCTGGAACCTAGGGATCAGAGCAGGGAGTGACCGTAGGAGAACCAGCTCTAGGACAGCCCACTCCTACAAACCGGTATTGAGTGCCACAGGGAAAGCAGGATATAAGCACAGGCTAGAGAGGACCTATAGTCTCAGAGGCTAATCCAGAAACACTGCCATCCAAATTGACTCTTGTGTAATCACAAATAAAGGAATAAAGAAATTAAGACACACTGCCTCCTTAAAAATCAGGACTGACCCGAGACTGGTTTGGCTCAGTGGATGGAGCGTCGTTCTGCAGACTGAAGGGTCCCGGGTTCGATTCCAGTCAGGGGCATGTACCTTGCTTGCGGGCACATCTCCAGTGTGAGGTGTGCAGGAAGCGGCTGATGGATGTCTCTCTCTCTCATCGATGTTTCTGACTTTCTCTCTCTCCCTTCCTCTCTGTGAAAAATCAATAAAATATATGAAAAAAAAAATCAGGACTGCCTTGCAACGCTGAGGAGCAGTGGAACTCAGGGAAGTACAATACTGTCCTGATTAGGTAGAAAACAGATGCACCAAACAGAACAATAGAGGAAGTGAATGACCTTCACTACTGCACATTCTATTTTTTTTTCATCTTTTACTTAAGAAACTAATTTTTTTTTACCTAACTTGATTTTACCTTTTTTAATTATTACATTTTTATTTTCAATCAGTATTATTACTACTACTATTTCAACTTTTTGTTTAAAAAAAAGTGTCATTTTCTCTTTATTTTACTTTGGGATTAGTGTTCTACATTCTATTTTAATCTTTCCTTCAGCATCATTTTACTCTATCTCAACTTTATCTTTATGCCATCACACTCTTCCTAACCTTTCCCCTTTTGTTGCCTTTTCTCTTATCCTTTTCCTACTTTAGATTTTCCTTATTCTTTCTTGTTACCCGTTAAAATTTCACCTTACTTATATATCTAATTTCCAATCCTCTGCTCCAAGTCCACATACCTCTCTCTGCTCTGTCTTGAGTATCCAAAAATTGTTTTTCTCTCTGTCCTTTTGTTGTTGTTTGCTTGAATGTTAATTATATCAAATTTTATGCATTTTTGTGAGATTGTGTTGCTTATCCTTTTTGTTTATTTGTTTGCTTTGTTTTTGTTTATTGCTTCTGTTTTCCCTCACCTTGCTTGATATTAGTCGTTGCTTGTAGTTTGTATTAATCTCCAGGTACTTGTTTCTGGCGTTTGTTGGGATAAGTGACTGTTCTATTAGAGTTTTCTCCCCATATATATATACTTTGTTCCCCTTCTCTTTGTTATTCTCTTTCTTTTCTCTCTTATTTTTTCCCTCCCAACTTCATTTTGACACTCCTTTCTTTTTTGTTCTTTTTTTCTCTCTTCTTCTTTCTCTCCTATCCCCTAATTTGCTGCTCTATGGTGGTCACCTTTATTTGCGGTTATTAATATCATGAATACATTTCTGTTCAGTGCCTTGTGCACTGTACCTGGTTGTGTTGTTTTAAATCAATAGGAGAGAGAGAACGACATAACCAGACAACCAGAAAAGAGAGACCATGGGCAGACAAAGAAACAGCCTGCATATGAAAGAAAAGCAGGCATCACCAGAAAAGGAAGTAAATGAAAAGGAGGCAAGCAACCTGCCAGAGAAAGAATTCAGAGAAATGGTCATAAGATGGCTGAAAAGAATGGAAGACAAATATGACAATATGAGTAAGAACCAAGAGAAAATGAAGAAGAACCAAGAAATGAAAAATGACATCACTGCTTTAAAGAACTCAATAAAAAGCATCAAGAGTAGGCTAGAAGAAGCAGAGGACTGCAGCAGTGAGCTAGAAGACAAAGTAGGAAAAAAATACCCAAGTAGAGCACATTCTAGAAAAAAAAATTAAAAAGCAGGAGAGCCTAAGGGAACTTGTGGAACAAAAAAGAAACAAAACAACATCCGAATAGGGGTTCCAGAAGCCGAGGAAACTGAGCAAAGAATAGAAAACCTATTTGAAGAAATAATGACAGAACACTTCCCTTATAAAGGGAATTTATTACCACTAAACCAGCAATGCAAGAAATGTTAAAGGCTCTACTGTAAAAACAAAGAAATAGGAAGGGAAGAAGGAAAACTGTGGTAAAGAATAAAAATAGCAACAAATAAGTACCTATCAATAATAACTTTAAATGTAAATGGATTAAATGCCCTCACAACTATCAAAAGACATACATACAAATTGGATAAGAAAACATGACCCATATATCTGTTGTCTACAAAAAACTCACCTAAGAAAAAAAGACACACACAGACTGAAGGTGAAGGTATAGAAAAAGGTTTTTCAGGAGAATGGAAATGAATAAAAAGCTGAGGTAGCAATACATCTATCTGACAAATTAGATCTCAAAGTGAAGGACATAACAAGAGATAAGGAAGGCCACTTTATAATACTAAAGGGAACAATCCAACAAGAAGAAATAACTATGGTAAACATATACACATCCAATATAGGAGCACCCAAATACATAAAGATAACTCCTGCTTGGATGAAACCTGAGAGTATTATGCTAAGTGAAATAAGCTAGTCAATGAAATAAAAATACAACATGATTTCACTCATATATGGATAATAAAGAATATTAAAAACTGATGAACAAAAAGATAGATAAGAGACAGTAAAACAACAAACAGACTGTCAAATTACAGAGGGAAGGTTAGGGAGAGGGGGGGCAGATAAAAGATCAACTGAAGGACTTGTATGAATGCATATGAGCATAACCAATGGACACAAGACACTGGGGGGTTGGGCATGCATGGCAGTGGGATGGGAGGGGGCAATGGGAAGATATGTACACATGTAATACATTAATTTAAAAAATTAAAAATTAAAAAATTAAAGAAAAACTGGAGGATATCAAGGAAGAGATTGACAGCAATAAAAATCATAGTAGGAGACTTTAATACCCACTATCACAATTGGACCAATCCTCTAAACAAAAAATCAGCAAAGAAACATCAATCCTAAATGACTCACTAGACCAGATGGAATTAATTGACATCTTCAGAACATTTCACCCCAAAGCCACAGAATATACATTCTTCTCAAGTGCACATGGGTTATTTTCAAAGATAGACCATATGTTGGGTCATAGACAAAGTCTTTTCAAATTCAAGAAGATAGAAATCATATCAAGCATTTTCTCAGATCACAGTGGCATAAAACTGGAAATCAACTACAATAAAAACAATCCAAAGAAATCAAACACATGGAGACTAAACAGCATGTTATTAAACAATGACTGGGTTACCAGAGAGATCTCACTCATTTATGGATAATAAAGAAAAGTATAAACTGATGAACAAAAAGATAGATACAGAGGCAGTAAAGCTTCAAACAGACTGTCAAATTACAGATGGAAGATTAGGAAGAAGTGGGGTAGATAAGAGATCAATCGAAGTACTTGTATGCATGCATATAAGCATAACCAATGGACACAAGACACTGGGGGGTGAGGGCATGTATGAGAGTGGGGTGGAGGGGCCATGGGGAGATATATACACATGTAATACATTAATTAAAAAATGGAAAAAAATAAAAAAGAACCAACCAATGAATGTATAAGTGGAACAACAAATAGATGTTCCTCTCTCTCAAATAAATAAATAAACAAACTAACTAACTAACTAACTAACTAATCTGCAACTAAATGTCAGGTTTGGATCTAATGGCAAAGAATAGCTGTTATCAACAAATCAACAAAGGACAAATGCTGGAGAGGAAGCAGAGAAAAAGGAACCCTTTAACACTGCTGGTGGGAATTGAAAATGGTGCAACCACTGTGGAAAACAGAATGGAGTTTCCTAAAAAAATTAAAAATGGAGCTCCCATTTAACCCAGTAATACCACTTCTAGGAATATATCCCTAAAAACAATAAGAAAGGACATATGCACCACTATGTTCATAGCAGCACAATTTATCATAGCTAAGATTTGGAAACACCTAAGTGCCCATCAGCAGATGAGTGGATTAGAGAACTGTGGTACATCTACACAATGGAATACTATGCTGTGGTAAAAAAAGGAGTTCTTTCCATTTGCAACAGCCTGGATGGACCTGGAGGGCATTATGCTAAGCAAAATAAACCAGTCGGAGAAAGATAAATATCACATGATCTCAACTCATTTGTGGACTATAATGAACAACATAAACTGATGAACCAAAATAGAGCCAGAGAAAGAAATATTTTAGAATCTAATAAAAGTAATCCTGTTATTTGCAGATTCTTAATATTTTCTACAACTTTTGTGATATTATATTATGTTAATACAGTTTTGGTAATATTATTATATTTAAAATGTTTTTTCTTGAAATATTAGTTTTATTGTGTGTATTATTATATTTAAAATCATTTTTCTTGAAATATTCATGTTTATTACATGTAACAATAAATAAATAAACCCAGTGGCAGAATAAAAAGTTTTTAAACATATCAAGTTGAAGCTCAGAATAAATACTTTTTGTTAACATAAAGAAAAGTGTATTTATTTTAATCTTCACTCAAGGATACTTTTTCCTTTTTTTTTTTTTTTTTTTTTAGAGAGAGTAGAAAGGAGGTGGAAAGACCGAGAGAGACACATTTATCGGTTGCCTCCTGCACACACCCCGACCAGGTTCCAGCGACTGAGCCTGCCACCAAGGTACATGCCTTTGACTGGAATCAAACCTGCAACCCTTCTGTCCAAGGGCCAATGCTCAAACCACTGAGTCAAACTGCCTAGGGCAGAATAAATACTTTTTAATAGAGACAGAGTTCATTCTAAAATTCCCTTAATCATTCCATAGCCTTATGTTACCTAAAGTCCTGAAAGAATATAAACCAAGTCCTAACATAAATCAATTATAAACAACATAAATCAATCAATTATTATAGATTATTAAAATTTATAGTATTTTAATAATATCTTTCTTACGGTATCATATATAGATGGTTCACTTTATCTAATATTAGCATATACTTATGTATTTGTCCTAGAACAAAATAAAAATTTAAGAAGTTAGTTTCAACTGATCACCTAGTTTACTGTATTTATTACTGCACAAATTAATATCCTGTCTAGTATATCTGATCGACCTTTGTATAACCACAGGGTTGTACACCTGAAATTAATATATGTCCACTGTAATTAAAAAATGAAAAAATTTTTCAAAAAAAATCAATGTTAAAAGAAGAAAGCAATAATAGAACAAAATGTAAAAGTGTCTCTAGCCACTATCACCCTCAATAAAAAGTATTTTCCACCAAAAGTTTAAAAAATAAGCGCTTTTCTTCATGTACTTAATAAGATATAGGATAAGTAATTTCCTATTCTGCATGCAATTTGGCACAATTTACTCACATATGAGTTAAAGATTTTTTTAATAAAGGAAGCTTACACTTGTTTTTGCTTTTGCAAAAAGACCTCTTAAATTAAAGAACAGAGAAAATATTAAAATACGTTTAAGCAATTCATGATAAAATCATGGTCACCTGCATAGGACAGATCATTCCTTTTAAGTAGGTAACATAAATGATAAATGATGCCATTTTTTTTTAAAAAAGGCAAAAATAAAAGAAATTCTATAATCTGACACCCTAATAATTTGATATTCCACCTCCAGGAAAAAAAAGAAAAAATCTCAAATAAAGTCACTATTACCTGTAAAAGGATAAGCTAAAAAGAAATGTCTCAGCCAAGAAATTAAAATGGAGTTACATGCCCATATCCAATAAAAACCTGCTACATACCTTGATCAATACAACCTTCAGCGAGAGCAAAAAGCTGAGGTGAGCGTTCCTCAAGCAACTGCTGGTGAACATTCACACACCTCAAAGTCCACCACGGCAAGCTCTAGAAAAAGAAAACATCGTGTATGCTGAAATAAAGGGACCCTTTGGAAAAATACCTTTTACATTCATTAAAATGAATTTTTTGACATTTGTGAAAAATTGACCTTACTCAATAAACTTCCCAATCCACTGCTATGTCTTCAGTAATAATATCAAATCCGCTTCTACATCTTCCACAAGAACATCCCTCTCTTCTGTTCTTTCAAAGCCTGTCCTTTTTAACCCACTGGGCTTCCGACACCATTTCGAACTCACCATCTCTTCCACTAAACTGTCTGCTGCAACCACACTGTTTTCTGTCAGAACCACAGTGGTAGGCCTCCCGCAAGAACCTCCCAGGGAGAGCCTGGCGGTATGGCTCAGTGGATTGAGCATGGTTCCATGCAGCAAGAGGTCATTGGTTCGATTCCTAATCAGAGCACATGCCCGGGTTGCAGGCCCCAGTAGGGGGCTTGCAGGGAGGCAGCCAATCGATGTTTCTATCTCTTTTTCCTTCTCTCTTTCTCTTTCTCTAAAATCAATAGAAACATATTATTTAAAAAAAAAAAAAAAAAGAACCTCCTTGGTGGGGGATGGAGGGTGGACATTTTCCTTCATTTACACTCCCAGCATATACTTGTACCTCCCTTTGCAAACACACCCCACTGTGATCCTGTATGTCACCCCTGGCTTTCGGTGTTATCCACCATTTACGCAACAAGATGAGAAATCATGTCTTACTCATCTCTGTATCTTCCCCAAAGCAATGTGTTTTGCACAAACTACCAAATAAGAAATACACTGGATTCATTCAGATATTGTCCAAAACGGGATGTTCCCTTCCACACGTCTGTGAAACCTCTCCCATGAAGCCCCATCCCACTAGTGTGACGCACTTTGGCCTCTCACTCCTGAACTTCTACACTGCTCCTAGAAGTTAGACCACATTGGACAGCTCTTGGTTTTCAAGTGTACAACTCTACCTAGTCCATACATTTTTTGAGGATAAAGACTGCATTTTATACATTTTTTGAGGATAAAGACTAACTCACGGGCTGAGAACACAGTGGTTTTCTCTCTTCTCTGATGCCTGTTCTTACCTATCAATACATCTTTATTTAAAAAAAGAAAAACAACAAACAACCACTGGCAATACGTAAGCAAACACAGTGAAGAGTGAACATTCTTTTCTGCTGCCCCTATACCATCACTCTTTCTCAGAAAAATCTATAACAAAGACTCATATTCTTCTACATCTTCCTTTATGAATGTGCATGTGTGTATAAGTTCTATTTTTTTTAGACTCACTAGAGGCCTGGTGCACAAATTTGTGCACGGGTGGGGTCCCTCGGCCTGGCTGGAGATCAGGGCCTATGTGGGCTAGTGGGCCCAGGGGAGGAACTGCAGGAGGTTGGCTGCTGTGGGAGGTTGGCTGTAGGAACGCATTGACCACCAGGAGGCAGCTCCAGTGTTGAGCGTCTGCCCCCTGGTGGTCATTGACGTCATAGTGACCAGCCAACCGGTCATTCAATTGACTGGTCCTAATGGTCATTCAGTTGACTGGTCCTAATGGCTTTTATATATATAGATTAAAGCATTAAACATGATCATGCACTAAATCATCTAAATTAAAGCTGTTATTTTTAATTATATTGCATATAATTAAAAATATGCTGTGAGAAATTAATTTTCCTTTTTATAAAAAAGCAATAACTACTAATGGGAGGTCATGCTTAATTACAAAGTTTTACTTGAACTTAACATCTGCATTTGATTAAGAAGTAAAACTGCCTGCTTCCCCTTCTAAACTGCTGTACACCACAACAGTTACAACAATGACACAATCACAAATGAATTTTGACTCTATGACAAATGCTTTCTAATCATTAGTGTGGTTTCCTCCGTCCATGTAAGGAAAGGTAGAATTATCCAATAGAAAGAAGTTTCACATCATTTTTCATGTAATTCCCTGAGTGTGGCCTCATTCTGTTCCTATCAGTAAAGCTAATGAAGTCATGGTACACATCAGTTATCTGCCCCTTATCCTCTGTCAGCAATAAGTGAGTCAGGTTTGGCAGCACAGTCTTTCCTTTTCTACACAGGGGTATTTAGATAGGTCCAAAGAGACTGCCTTTGTAAGAAAACATACAACATAAGATGCTGAACTCTTAAAAATCAGATCTAGCCCAGCTGGTGTGTGGCTCAGTAGTTGAGCATTGACCCACCAACCAGAAATTCAGAGTTTGATTCCCAGTCAGGCTCATGACCTGGTTACAGGCTAGAATCCCAATGAGACACTGATGTTATTAACTCTTTCTCCCTCTTTCTTCCTCTCTGAAATAAATAAAAAATACATATATTTTTTCATCAGATCTATAACACTAATTCTTAACCCAAAATCTTTATATACTAGTAGAAGTGAGGGTACAAAACAAATAAAGCATAGCTTATGTACTATTATGCCTTTTTCTATTTGCCAAGAATTGCTTAATAGAACATTTGAGTCATTAATAAATACCCTATCTAATAAAGGAGTAATATGCAAATTAACCATCACTCCATCACAAAGATGGCGGCACCCATAGCATTCAGGGCAGGATGCTAAAGTGTCGCCCTGGCGATGCGAGCCCAGTGTCCAGCACCCCAGCTGCATGGAGGGAGGGAGAAGCCTCTGGGGTGACGCTGTCATCATTGCAGGTGAGGCTGAGTGTCAACCCCATGCATGAATTTCATGCACCGAGCCTCTATTTAATAAACAAGAGAATTTGAAGCCTTGCTTTAGATGGTTTCTAGATCCTGCCTCCTGATTACAGGGCTTACTACAGAATGTTCTGATGGAGAAGTCACACTAGTCAATAACCTCCTAGAAGGCAGGGGCATTTCTGTACTCAAACACACCCAAAAAATGCTTGCTGATTTCTTCCATTTTATCAACAAGGGAAATGGAATTCAGAGAAATTAACTAGCATAAGGTCACACAGCTGTTAAGTGGCTGAGCCAGACAACCTGGTGTGATTTCAAAGCCAGCACTCCTTTCACTCCACATTTAATATTATTACTAGTCTACAAATTTCACAGTTAGAGGGCAGGGAACATCATCTTTTACAGTTCCACAAAAATAATACTGCAATACACAACTTAATACATTTCCTAGGAGCCAATTTATTCAAAATTAATTGAAAAGATTAACTTGGATAAATATGTTGTGCTTTGTATTCATTTTACCTTTTCATGTATTAAAGTCACTTTTAACGTCATCATTTAGAGAGTAATGTATTCAAGACCCAAAGATTTTAAAAAATGATTGACAGGCCAGGTTTCAGCACAGAATGATCTTTGTTTTGCATAGAGATGTACAATAAGAAAACTGGGTTAAAAGCTAAAGTTAAGCGCATGCCAAGAAATTCAGGTAACTTTTCTTTCCAACCCTACCAAGTATGACTACATGTTAACTTGTTCTGCTATTTGCTGATAGTACATGTATCTTTATTCAAGTGATACTTAATATATTTGCTGACCAAAGTTTTCTATCAACAAAACTTAAAATTGTCTTATTCACTCTTTAATGACCATTAGTCTCATTAGAACGAACATTCTGTCATCTGGTAGCCTCATCCTTGTTGATATTTTCTTCAAAACCAAGTACATACTAGTTAGTCTATAGCACAGTGGTCCTCAGAGTCCAAAAAGTTGGCTACTGCTGGTCTATAGGACCATTTAACTCAGATCAACTAGGGAAACATTTTTTAATTCAAACTAATGTTGCTAAGAAAACAATGATAAGACCTTATATCTGCTAGCACATGTTGAAACACATCAATTAGAAACAGTTCCAGCGCAAGTGATTCCAAATAAATCTCTGGCTCTCATGAGATTTGTTGATAGAGATATCACTTTCCTTCTTGCCTCTTCTCTGTCTAAACTTAAATGCTCGTGAAAGCAAGCCCTCATACAGTACAAACTGTATAATCAGTTTAAAACTGTCTTACATTCACAAGTCTACATTTTGCCATAGAGATATTGGGTTCTTTAAAATTTTTCAGCCAACACTTAGAAATTGAGAGACTTCACATAAAATTTAGATTTACTATTGGCAATACAGGGTCTGAGTCCCCAAGCTGCAACAATCAGAACAGAGTAAGCAAGATACAGCCTATGGGCCAAATGCAGCCCACCACCGGTATTTGTACAGCCCAAGGAGTCAGAGTAGCTTTACATTTTTAAATCATTCCAAAATACAAAAGAAGGATAACATTTTGTAACATGTGAAAATAAGGAGAGAGAGAGAGAGGGAGGGAGAGAAACATTGTTCAGTTGTCTCCCATACACACCCCAACTGGGGCTGGAAACCACAACCTAGGTATGTGTCCTGACTGGGAATCAAATCTACAACCTTTGGTGTACAGAACAACACTCCAACCAACTGAGCCAACTGCTGAGGCTAAAATTAAAATTTTAGTGAACATAAATAAAACTTTATTGGTACAACACAGTCAAACCCATTTGTTCACATACAGTATCCAGCTGCTTTTACACCACAATGCAAAACTGGATAGTTATAGAGACTCCAGTAGTTAAAATAGAGACTATACAAAGCATAGGTGACACCTCCTCTAAACCTCCAAAGACTTTCTTTGTATTTCTTGTGATTTTGTCACCTCCTACTACTGCTGGGTTAGCTTTCTGAGTCTGAGTGCCTCTTCTCACTAATTCACACGACTTAAGGAAACCATGTCAGATACTCAACAAATGCTCTACTAAACCCAACGCAAAAAATGAAACAAGGGTGGATCTCATGAGCCAGGATAGAGTAACTAAGCTCCTCTGCAAATGATTGTGCTATTGCTCACAATCTTACATAAAATTCATAAAAGACTACGAAGGATGTTTTTAAACCTATATTTCAGATTCAGAGAATGAACATTTATATACATGCATACATGTTACATACACACATACATGCAATCCTATTAAAGAGGCTCAATACAATCTCATTTTATTCTAGATGAAAATCATGAGAGGAGAAAGCTTTTGCTTATGTTCATCAGGTTTTAAAATTAAATACCTACAAGGCAACTCAGACAATAAATATGTTAAGATATCGTCAACATCACACCTAAAGTCTTATGCTAATCAGCGCAAAAGTCACACCTGGGCATGAAGCTCCTGGCTCCTCGTCTTCCCTTACCTGAAGGGCTGTCAGCTTATGTCTTACGTTCACTAGGATAATGCGTGCTAATAACAGTAGTATAGGCTTCGAGGCCAGGCTGTAGATTGATTCACCATCAAGAATGAGCAGATTCAGAACAACTGCATCCAGTCCTTCCACCTAAAAAAAAAAAAAAAAAATTATAAGCTAAGAAGATACAATTTACCAAAATATCATTAATCTTTATGTCTTGTAATTACACATATGTTCCAGTTACTCCAGTTCTGAAGCAAAGACATTAATCTATTACATAGGAATTGGCACTAGGAAGAATCATAACATCATAACTGCCCTTAGGGATCTACAAATCCAGCCAGCCCTGACAGAGAGCCACCCATCTGTTGTGCTTCAGAGGAACAGGGAGCTCCAGACAATACTAATACTGAAGAGGCATCATGACTTTATAGATTTACTTACAACAAAATGTTATCTCAGTAAAAAGCATCCCTAGTTAAAGTATTTTAAACACATTTCACATATGCTTCATTAGCTGGCAAATGTCATTACAAAGCACGACTGCTCCATAATTTCTTTTGTTTGTTTCTCTCTCTTTTTTTTTTATTGTTTAAAGTATTACATATATGTCCTTTTTTTTCCCCATTGACCTTCCCCCCACCTCCCCTACCCCCTGTCACATGCCCTCATAATTCCTATCAAGCCAACAAGGTCTTACATAGCATGTGCTGAGCAGGCATACAACCAAGGAGCACAGAAGAGAAAGTTAGGGAGGTAGGAAGGGAGGAAAGAAAGAAGAAAAAAGAAAAACCATCTTTTTTTTAAGCTGCAAAAAAGGGATGCCTGTGAAAACTCCACCCCTTGACTGCACAGATTTCCTAAATGTTTTCAAAATGTGAACTGACACCTTCCACAAAACAGTCAGCAGGGATGCGTAACTGTTAGGAATATGGGCTCTAATCTCAGAGACACAGGATGGTATCCTTTGTCTGCTTCTTATCAGTTTGTAGACATAAATTTCTTAACTGGAACCTCAGTTTCATCAATTATAAAATGAAGTAACAGAAACTATACCGCATAGAATTCTTATGATAAAATTTTACTGAGAAGTATTAATAGAGGAATAAAGACTATATATGAATGACTCCCACCAAACCACATATAAAGCTTACTGTTATCTCTACTAAGGACAGAAGGAATTTTTTAAAAATTTAATAATTAAGAAATTATTTTGAAGTTATTTCCAACTGCCTCAACTTTAGAAGTGAGACAACAGATCAAAAAAAGTTAAGTGAAGTTCCAAATCACACAGAACTTAGGGTCTCAATAGAGTATAAAATCCAAGTTTTATGTTTTTCCCACCACATGCAGTCTTCGCCAGAGATCTCTCTACCTCTTCCTACCACTCAGCAAGGTAAGGGCCGTATAGAAGGCATTAGGAAGGCTCAAGTTCAGGACAAGGATCACTCGCAGCCTTCGCACTGACACAAGGCCATAAATTAGAGGCAGGGAAAATTAATCTGGCTTTGGTGACTAGACGCTATGACCATAAAGTATATGCACAAATACCTGTGCATTGCAAGGACTAAGAAAGATGAGTCATCTTTATACCCCACATGAGTGAAATCATATGGTTCTTGACTTTTTCTATATGACTTATTTCACTTAGCCAAATAAGATCTATAAAATTATAAGCAACAAATGAACAAACAAGACAAACAAAAACCCATGCCACAAACAACAGCATAAGGTTATCAGAGGGAATCAGAGGTGGGCGAGTGTAGAAAAGGGTAAAGGGGATCAGATCCATGGTGACAGAAGGAGACTCGACTTTGGGTGGTGAACACACAATCCAATATACAGATGATATATTATAGAACTGTTCATTTGAAACCTATATAATTTTAATAACCAATGGCACCCCATTTTCATAAAACTTAAAAATAAATAATATAAATAAAACCATTAAATCTTTATAAAAACATGAATCAGCACAGGAAAATGACAACTACAAAAAACTGCCCAGCTTAAAAATTTCAATTCCAACTTTCCAAATCCTCTATCTAGGTGGCTGGATAAATCCTTAGATTGCTGGTATAAAGTATAAATTGTATACTCCTTTTAAAAGCATCCTGACATTACCAAGGGAAGGTGAACATGCATACACCCTTGCGGAAGAAATTCTACAGCTTCCCAGTAACTCCATTCCTTTCATTAAGTGCTGGGGATGGTTGACAAGGGGGTTGAAATATTGAACCCCTCAGCCCAACTACAGCCGGGGCCAATAAAACAAACTCCTCCATTTGGGGTGCTGCACCAAACAAATACTATCATTTTTTAAATCTGCTGTGCTTTGAAACTTGCAAATAATTTCCAGAAAGTGTGTTCTTAGTAATATATATCAAAAAATGAAAACAACCCATATGACCAGTAAGAATAGGACAGAAATATAAAATTGCAGTATATCCATACAATTAGAATATGATACAACAGTAAAAATGAATAATGGTATAATTTCAAAAATATCCCACTGAGCAAAGCAAATCACAGAATACATAGTTTGTTTCATTTATATAAAGTTCAAAAATGGTAACACTAGCCCTAGCTGGTTTGGCTCAGTGGATTTTTCCCCACAAACATCACTCTCTTCTCCCTGCTAAATGCCTGCTCTTATAATTGCACTAGAATATATTCACTCCTCTTCCCTATTCTGCATTTCCTCATAGTCCTGCAGGTTTTAACTCAAGTTCCATTCCCAACTAAAAGGTCTCTGATCAATTAACCTTTCAATAATGACTTCGGGTCAGCATTATGAATTTCAATTACTCTGCTGCAATGGAATACAATGACTCAGTAAACTGATGTACACACAACTAATTATAATAGCTTTCAGATTATGACTGCTTTTGTACCTCTTCTCTTTCTATCTCACCACCAAATCACTAACATTTATCTCAGTAACTCCATTCCTTTCATTTGCTATTTCTAAATGAGACACCGGGTAACAGTGATCAGGCCCCTTTTGCTGCATAAGCTTTTGGTGTCCAGGGACCCTTTTTCCAGGCTGAGTGACTAATACTATGTTCAAGATCTCTGCGGTGGCTGGATAAATCAAAGTCATCACACTTCTTTTGGGAGCACATCATATTCACCAAACCCTAGGCATATGTGCTCAAAAAACGCCTGAGGAATTCAAACTGCAAGCTCTACTGATGATCTACTGACGAACATGGTCTTCATATTCGGAGAATAAGAATATCAACAGAGCCCTGACCAGTTTGGCTCAGTGGATAGAGCGTCGGCCTGCGGACTCAAGGGTCCCAGGTTTGATTCCAGTCAAGGGCATGTACCTTGGTTGTGGGCACATACCCAGTAGGGAGTGTGCAGGAGGCAGCTGATCGATGATTCTAACTCTCTATCCCTCTCCCTTCCTCTCTGTAAAAAATCAACAAAATACATTTTAAAAAAAGAATATCAACAGAGAAACCTCTGTGCCAGGCACTTAAGATAGTATTTTTAAGATAAAGGAGCTCACCCCTGGGAACCATTCCTAAGTACTGCAGCAAAACTTACCTGCAAAAGATTTCCAGATCTGCTGCTTTGCCAGAAAAGACCTTTATGTAACTGTGAGAACATATGCATCTACCAGTATACGTAGGAGCAACTGGCACACCTGCCTGCGCTGTACAAACACAGCAGCTCACAGAGCCCCAGAAAATGGGGACAGCTGACGAGGAGTTTGAGACTGGCAATGACACTTCTGGAAAGATGTCAAAAATCTGACTAAGGAACAAGCATTCTTGGCAGGTTTTATACAAGCTATAAAATCATGAATTCATTCTTACTAATTGGTAACTCCAGTTTCTAAAGTCCAGGCCCTGAAGAATGGATCACATCATAGTAACTACATATGATGTTTCCAAGAAGCATACCTCACTGAATTGCTGGAACAAAACAGATGGCAAGAATTTTTGAGGGTGTAAATCAACCGGAGGCCCCGTCCAGTTACTCTGAACAAAGAGTTGCAAACTGCTCACACCAATGAGGAATATCAATTGTTGTCTGCATATAAGAATAAAGATATAAATGTGAACCACTGTATAACCACCATATTATTTCATTTCAGTTTTAATAAGCAAAATGTAAGATATCAACCAATATTTGAGATTATCCGAGAGTATTACCAAAAAAAAAAATTTCTGGCCAGGCCAGCATGATTCAGTGAGGTCATGGCTCGATTCCCAATCAGGGCACAAGCCCAGATTGTTAGCTTGATCCCCAGTGGGGGGCATGCAGGAGGCAGCCAATCAATGATTCTCTCTCATTATTAATGTTTCTATCTCTCCCTTTTTGGTTCTCTCTAAAATCAATAAAAGTATATTTTTTTAAAGAAAATATATGATGTAAAATATTATTTAAAAATGAATAATGTAAAGATGAAATCAATTAAAATATTTTTTTAAAAGAGCAGCAGTAGAGAAAACAGGTGACCAAAGAGCCTGCTTCCTTAGAAGTTAGGAAACTTGGGGAAAACAGGTGTGCAGCAAGATTTTAAAGCCTTACTATAACCATCACAACCAAAAATCTAAATCCCTATGGCCAACTGCATATACAATTTAATTTCAAATTCTTCAAATTAGGCAACTGAAATCTTTCTTTTCAGCTCTACATGACACGCTGGAATTCTGCTCTCTCAGTGATTAACGTACGGATGTATGTTTTAATGTGCACCGCAAAGCCAGTTTCTAGGATACGGGCACATACTTCAGACAGCAAAATAAGAATCAGGACAGCCATTTCAGGAATGTACTGGTAAACTACCAGTAAACCATAAAAATAAAAAGGAGTGCTATTAATCTTTAAAATAAAATAAAATGTCTAGAGTAACATTGTTTTGTGAATTCCCTTGTGGATACAAATTATGTCTTTTTCCTCTTCACAACCTCAGCATTTTGTACAGTAGTCTGTTGAGGAAAAAACAAAGCCACTGCCTAGAAATAATGGTAAAACAAAATTGTATGCATATTAAAGAAAATTAAAACTTGATGTGGGTGCCAAGATAATAAAGAAAGAAGTATATTAACAAATTTACAACAGTAAAAATTAGGTTTCACTGCTGTGTACCTATTATACTTAATCCTATAAACTCTTATATCAACTTTAGTGGAAGAAGGTAAAATAAGGGTTCCATAATAAATGCATTAAGTTTTCTGATCTCTAGAAAGTTAACAGTCTAAAACAGTGGTCGGCAAACTCATTAGTCAACAGAGTCAAATATCAGCAATACAACGATAAAAATTTCTTTTGAGGGCCAAATTTTTTAAACTTAAACTTTTTCTAATGCCACTTCTTCAAAATAGACTCGCCCAGGCTGTGATATTTTGTGGAAGAGCCACACTCAAGGAGCCAAAGAACCTCATGTGGCTCGAGAGCCGCAGTTTGCCGACCACTGGTCTAAAACATAATAAAAATAGTTATTAAGTATCACTCAGCAATCTAGAAATAACAAGATGAACAGGATATGCTTTCAAGTTAAAAGGAAATATGGTCTGAAGTCTTCCTTATAGGTCAAAACTATCAGACCTAAGCATTTGAAGCTCAGTGAATCAGCAGTTATCATCCAATTACATGCCAATTGCATATACAAAACCCTTATATCCTACACCACTTTACTTTCTCAGTCTAATGGTCCCCTGGACAGAAGAAGCTCTTACATTGATTATTTGGTACATTATGAGTCCTAAATAAATGTAAAGCTGAATTTTTCAATTGCTAAAATCAGTGCCTTCCACTGTCAAAGCTCTATTAAATGTATTAAAATGAAAACTTCAAATAAAATTCTACCTTTGGGTTTTGTCCAAATCTGGTGAGAAATCCAGGAATGTTAATATCTGCTTCTCTAGGTAGCTGTCAATCTTTTCTTCATTTATCGTTGTTGAATTAAAAATATTTTGAGTTAATGAATTTAAGAATATGGCCTCATAATTCCCTTCTAGCAGCAATTGTAGGAACGATCCACTCTCTGTAATATAAAAAATTAGATCAATAATACAAAAGAACTATTTTTTTCATACTGTAAAGAATACAAAATAAATCTACCATTTTAGTATGCAAAAGAGTATATATTTAGAATGCTTGCTGTAATCAAAAAGCACTGAACCAATTCCCATCACTCTACAAACATTACTTCTCCTAGAATTAGCAGCTCATCTATAGTTTATGATGAATACAGCAAAGTAGAAGTTAGACCCAGGAATAATATTCCTCATTAATAAGTATCCTCACCCTTCTGCTGGGAATTTAAAAAAAAAAAATTCCTACTAACAATGTAAAAGTTTCCATAGTCAGAGTTCTAAGACATTTCCCAGCCTAGCTGCCCCTACACCCCTCTCCCCTACACTCTCTGCAAAAAGCTGGTTCACTCATTGCTCCTCTAGAATCTCATGCACATTCCCGCCTCCAGACCCGTACACTTGTGATTTCTCCTGCTGAGCTCTTCTCCGCCTGCCAGGCTCATCCTTTAATCAAAAATCCGCTCAAGTCTTACTTCTTCCCATAAAACTGTTCCAGACAAGACTTCCTGATGCACCTATCCTGATGCACCTATTTGGTGTGCACACACACGCACACCACTGATATAACTGTCATAAATGTTCTTTCTCTTCTGGGTCCAGCCTAAATACCACAATCAGATGTGCCTATATCCCACTGGTATGTGCGTCCTTTAATTCTTTTAACTCTCGGTTAAATGTGCATTGCTCAGAAGAATCACAGCTTTTCTGCTTACGAGCTGTACAGCCTTGAATACATTCCTTAACCAATCAGTACTTAAATGCTTTCATCAACAAATTTAAAGTAGCATCTTCCTTTCGTGTCTATTATAAAGATCACACAACTAAAAAAAAAGGAAAACAAACCAATAAAAAAAAGATCAAACGACTACATAAGTGTCAGAAAAGGAGCTGAGGTTGCCATCGTTACCATTTCTGACGCTGGGCGATGAGAGGTTTGGGGGGGGGGGGACCACGCGGAGGACGAGGACACGCCCACCATGTCAAGTAGGCAACCACCCAGAGCCCTCAGCGATCAACAAGACTTGGGCAGGAAAATAAAGTAAAACAAGGAGGGGAAAGAACCTGGCCACTGCCACCCCTTCTCCGCGCAGTCCGGCGCCGGCCTGCGCCCCCGGCCAGGCCGCCTCGCTCACCTGAGCCGGCGCCTCCCTCCTGCTTCCACCGCTGCCGCTCAGCCTCCGTGGGGAAGCCCCTCAAAACGGCCAGCTCCGGGGTCCACCTCTCCCCGGACATCGCCCCGGCCCGAAGCGGTCACCAAAACGGCCTCACGGAAGTCACCATAGAAAGTGAAAAAAGCGAAGGTCCACAAGACGCCGAGGTCTAGTGGCGACAACCCTTGTGGAAACACCAGGTGCTAATAACGGCCCAGGGAGGCGGCCATGACAGCAGCGCGGGGCATCCTGGGAAAAACGGACCCCGCGCTAGCTTCCGCCTAGAAAACGAACCCCAAGTTCCTGGTACTGAGCATGCGCCGTAGTTGCCCCGCCCCGAGCCGGGAAAGGGACGGGATTGGAGGGCGCGGCCGACCTCAGCCCCGCCCCGAGGGCGCCGCCGCGGGCTGGAGGAGTGGTGGGGGGCGTGGCGTCCGCAGGTGCCTCTCCCTGGGCACCGTGGCGTTCCGGTCCAACTGCCCGCCGCTGGCAGGTCTGCCGCTGTAATTCCCACGCTTTCTTGGGGCTGAGCGCCCCTCGCCGCCTGATGAAAGACGTAGTTCTCTCTGCAAAATGCACGTGGGCCTGTACCACCAACAATTGGGGACCATCAATGGGAGTGAGAGACCCTGCGGAGTCCCTAAACTCCAGGTTAAGCCCCCCAGGCCGCAGAGAAAAAGTGTTCTTTTAATGAATTAAAGTGTATTTGATTTTGACGTTGCCACTACATACTTTACACCCGAATGGGGACACCTGGCCAGCCGCTGATGCAGGGACGTTTTTGGAGGATAAACTGAACGCTGCCGAAACCTGCCACCCGGCGCGCCTGCTGCTGAGCCCGGGGCGCCTTTCCTCTTCCTAGCGGCCGGCGCTCCCGGTAAAAACGAGGCTCGGAGAGGGTCGGCTATGGCAGGAGGGACTGTGCCCCTCCTCCCACCCACCTCTGTGGACTTGGAGCCTGCACTGCGGATGCCACCCACCGGGAGAAACTCGCAGGGTAAGCCTCACCACACAGGACTCATGGATGAATTTAGGGCAACACATCTCCGGAACGATCCCACTCCAAGGAGGAAGAAAAAACTATTTTTTTTTTAATTATCCTCTCCACCCTCTCCTCCACTCCCACTGTCGTGGCTCAGTGATTGAGCCTTGACCTAGAGGTTGCAGGCTCCGTCCCTAGTGCTGGAAGTGCAGGAGGCAGCTAATCAAGTATTCTCATCATTGATGTTTCCATCTCTCCCTCTCCTTTCCTTTCTGAAACCAATAAAAAAATATGTTTTTTACAGCCCAATAGTATCTAACACGGTGCCATCAACTGGAGCTCTCCTTTTGCTCTCTGGTGTCTGGAACTTCTTTCTCCCGGCCTAATTTATTCTCACTCAAGACTCTGGGTATGTTTCTTCAGGAGGTGTTCCCTGACCGTATCACCTTAGTGCCCAACATTTACCTGAGATAGTTGTCCCTCCTCGGTGCTCCCAATAGTACCCTGCAACTAACACCATCAGAGAACTTACAGTACTGCACTGACATTGTATTTCATGTGTCATTCAACTCTCACCTGCAGGAACTATGTACATGAATTGGTCCTTATCGTACTGGTATTACTTTCCTCTTTGTAAAATAGTATTCTGAGGACTAATGGTGTAGAGTGGAAAAAATGACCAAAGCTTACTAAGATCCAAAATTGGAGGAAAACACATTGAACAGTAGCTTTTATTCTCCACCCTGATGGGACCCTGACAGGCCAAACAATAACAAAGGCTAAAGGATTGATGACTGTTCTTTTGCCTTTTATTGCTGATAATTTTATACTTAGATTTTAGCTATCATATCTGTGGTAAATCATTTCTTATAAAGGAACTTTTTTTTTGTCATTCTTGGAGTAGCTCACTACCTAAAATACTAACCCTGTGTTTCAGGACCTTCAATTTCCTGGTCACACACTGTTTGTTCTTCCTTTATCCATGCTTAAGGAGCTCTGTATTGGGTAGTTCCCCTTTTTTCAGAGAGCAACTCACTGTTCAGAGTATGTCTTCTTCTGGTCAGCTCCAGATTCAGGGTTCCCATATGCCATTTTATCCTATCTAATAAAAGAGAAATAGGCAAATTGACTGTACCTCTGCTACGCCCACCAGCCAATCAGGAGAAAGTAGGCAAATTAACCCAACAAATGTGGCTGAGGCCATGGAACTGGAGTCAGCCAAGTCAGCCGGAGGCTTGAGTTGCCCCCAGCAATGGAGAAAGCCAAGCTTCCCACCTGTCCTGACTGGCCCTGGCTTCTGCTCAAGGCTACAAAATTTCAATTATAGAAGATAAATAAATCCCAGATACCAGGGCCTCTGCTTGGGTCAGCGGGGGGTGTGGCTAGCCTGCAAACCATCACAGGCCCCTCGCCCAGGCCACCCATGCCCCAAGGAAAACCCCCTCCCTGATCTGGGACACTCTTCAGCGCAAACCAGCTGGCTCCCACGGGTGCACCAGGCCTCTATCCAATAAAATAGTAATGTGCAAATTGACCATCACTCTAACACACAAGATGGCTGCCCCCGTGTGATCAAAGAAGGTTACCCCCATGTGGACCCAAGATGGCCAGCAGGGGAGGGTAGTTGGGAGGGACCAGGTCTGCAAGGGAGGGCAGTTGAGGGCAATCAAGCCTACAGGGGAGGACAGTTAGGGGTGACCAGGCCAGCAGGAGAGGGCAGTTAGGGGCAGTAAGGCTGGTAGGGAAGTAGTTAGTGGGTGATCAGGCTGGCAGGCAGAAGCAGTTAGGGGCAATCATGAAGGCAGGCAGGCAAGCAAGCAGTTGGGAGCCAGCAGTCCCATATTGGAGAGGGTGCAGGCTGGGCTGAGGGACACCCCCTCATGCACGAATTTCGTGCACCAGGCCTCTAGTTTTATATCAATACTGTCAAAAACATGTTAGCTTTTCCTTTGATAATTGGTCTTATAAAAATATCCTTTCCTTTCCAATGCTTAGGTCTTGAAAGTGTCCATTCTTTGTGTCCAAGTATTTCACACACAGCAAACTGTTTTAGAAATAAGACATACTAACACACCTAAGTCTTTATTTATTTGACTCTAGGAAGAGTTTGCATGAAAATGAGCCTATATGGCAGGTACAGAATGTACTGTAACAGCACCAGAGAGGTACCAACTCTCTGCTCTACAGAGCCTGTGTTTAATGCATACAGGTAACTTTAGTAATAAAATCAGAGTCCAGGAAGAAAAGGAGCCCTTTAGGAAAAAAATCAGTTTAAGGGTGACTTTCCAAATTAACCATTCCTTTCATATACTTAAATTCAAATAACAAATACATTCACAAGCCCAAATATTGGCATAGAATAAAATCATGTTCATTTATTTTTCTGCAATTAGAAGGCATAAAATTAAATATGTTGAATGTAATAAATTCATCCATACAAGTGCAAGTGTCCAACTATAACACATTTTAATGGCAGATTTATAATTTAAAAAATGTACCAGTAAATCAAAAAAGGAGTATGTCAATTAACTTTTATTGAAGTGTATGTAGGTCTTCAGAAATCAAATATGAGCATGAAGATATGGCCAAACATAAAATCTATCAAATTCAGTGAAAAGTTGCTGACTTCAAATAGTTGTAAGAATGACCAATATATATTCTTTGTTAACAATCTCTCACTCTACAGTAAAAAAAAAATAAAATAAACATTCAGTAAACATTCTTTCCTAAGGTAGTTTCCCTTATATATCAGTGATTTATCCATTTCTTTGTATACACAAATTTGTTCAACATACCAATCAGTGGTTCTCACAATTGAAAAATAAAAGCACAAAAAAGTTTACACTCTTGTACAGGTAAATAAAAGATCACCTTGAATTAAACTGGATCTCCTTAAGGGCATAGTATAGTTTCAGTTTCATTACCTATTACATAATTAGTTTCTTACATACAAATATTGACATATTTGGCTTGTGCTTCAAAGCCTTTGTGTCTATGAAGTCCATGTCAATGCAGCTCATAATTTGAAGTCACTGGGGAGCTCTTTACTGCTGCTGGGTTTGACCTGATCGTGCATGCGCGTCCCCTCAGCACCTGCTGTGGCACTGCACATTTCCGAGGCGTCTTCAACATCAGGGTCCAAGCCGTCAGGACAGGGAAGTTTTAGCAGCTCTTCCCGGAGCTGAGCAGTGTGACGCTACACAGGGAAATGAGTGATGTCAGAATTGCAACCCCAGGAATTCCAACACAGTATCATTTGAGGGAAGAGTTAGGTTTAAAACAAAATCCGAGGCACAGGTCAACAAATACTTATTGAGCACTTTTCTTATGCTACTATCAGAGACAGGACAAAATTGGCAAAACATCTCTCAGAGTGTTTGATGTTGAAAAGCCCTGAGTAGCATGGTAGAATGAAAGCTACATGGCAAAAGGTTAGTGAGAGGGTAGGGTTTTACAATGGAGGCAGAAGTATTCATTGCTCTAGTTTGATAAAAAGAGAAACAGTTCTATAATAATGGGGCAAAATAAAACTAGCTTGAGGTATGCAAATGTTAAAGAGGAAAATAATTTTCTTTCTAAAAGATTTTAAAATAGAAATCTTAAAGCTAGAATAGAAGGATCCAGTAGAGATTGAGAAAATGGAAGACAGGAATAGGGAAGATAATTGGTGGAAGATGAAGGAAACGGGGAATAAGAACAAATATTATGAGGCAGGAGGAAAATAATCTCTAAAACCATCATGTTTTACATCTCCACTTCATGAATGTCCAGGTTGAAAACTATTGCTCACCTCCTCCAAAACAGGTCTATGTAACAGATGCCTTAACCATTTAGCTGTTGGAGGTTCTACAGCTACCATCTCCCTCATTACTCCAAGTAATAAAATTCTGGAAGTTAAATGGCCTAAGGAAAAACTAAAGGAATAAAAAATGCATTTATAGAGTACATTTTGTGTCATCATCTTCAAATACTTGGATAAAACACAGCTCCTATACCCATTTTTTTAATTTTAGGAACTGTTGATTCATTGTGAAAACTAATATATCTTTTTAATAGACTTCTGATTAGCAATTTAGGACTCTGAACTTAAACTTTACATTTCTTTGATTCCTCCCATCCTTTACCATCAGGTAGCCATGGTTCTGTCAATGAATATACAACTCTTCTTTAAAAGCCATCAACAGGGCTCATGCTCATAGGCTTACTCACCTTGAGAGCTGCTGCATGGTGAGACATAGTTCTGCCTACCCGCTTATCACTGCTGTACTGCTGGATGTCGGCAATCCACTCCTCACACTGGGCCATGATCTCAACTCTTTTCAAGTAAAAATGTTTGTGTATTACCTTAAAAATAAAACAAGCAAGGGAACAAAATGTGTTCTGGTCAGAAATGAAAAGACAAAGTATGTAGCATTACAAAGGAATGAAATTTAAAAGACAATGCAATTTTTCCTCTCCATAAAACTCAATTTAGTGAACTCTACATTAACAGGGAAGAATGAAGTTTAAGACATCACATGATATATATAAAATCTCCCAGTTCTATAGCAGAAAATAATGCCAAACAGATTCAAATATTTAAATTCTATCCAGAGAGAATAAGGTATATATAATACAATGCAATATATTCAGAAGATGAATGTAAATAAACAAATGACCAGGAGAAAAGAATTAGAAAAATACTGTCAACAGAAAACTGTCAAAATGTAGTTAGATGTCTTTTAGGAAGTTAGGAGGTTTTAAAATTCATTAATGCTGATATTTTATTAAGAACTATAATAAAGTTTAGTATACTGTAAATACTCCAAATATAAAGGCAAGTACAATCCTAATAAAGTATCCCATTAATTTTATTGAACATACCTCTTTAAAGCATGGTGAGGGGTTTCTGATTTGTTCTAGCATTGCCCACTTAACTGTTGCTTGTCGAATGTTTCCATCATACTCTCGAGAACTCTGTGTGCCACTGGGAGTCCCTCTAGACCGTTCATATCCTGGTTCATTAAAATAAGGCTCAGCTACTAATATAAGAGACTGAACAGACACCAACACCTGAGCAACAAAGAAATTTAAAATACTTATAATGGGAAATTTAACTTACGATAAACTGATATCTGCTTTATCAACCAGAATTTTCTTTTACATATTATCAGCAGAAAATGTATCTTAATAATTATTGGCCTGAACTACTTTATTATTAAAGCAAAACTAAAATGGGTACAGTAAAGCCTTGAGCATAAAGTGTGCAGGAAGCAACCAATTGATGTGTCTCTATCACATCGATGTTGCTTTCTCTGTCTCTCCCAATCCCTTCCACTCACTTTAAAAATCAATAGGAAAAAATATCCTCGGGGGAAGATTAACAAAAAAAAGAGCTACCAAAATTCAAATGAAGAAATAGTATTTATCATAGCTACATGCAGACAAAGAGTTTTCTTAGAATATGAATTCAAAATGATTTGGTAATTAGCAGAAAAATGTGTTCTACATACTGGACTGGCATACGAAATTCATACACTTGGGGAGAGGTCTTCAGCACAGCCTGCGCCCTCTAAGTCTGGAAGCCCTCGAGGGATGTCCCACTGACAGTTTAGACCCGCTCCCCATCAACATCCTTAGTGCTGCCATGAAAGTGGGAGAGGCTCCCACCACCGCTGCTGCACTCCCCAGCCACAAGTGTCTGGTTGAATGGAGCTCCTCCTACGGGAGCGCACCACCAGGGGGCAGCTCTTGCATTGAGCCTCTGCCCCCTGGTGGTCAGTGCGTGTCATAGCGTCCAGTCGTTCCGCTGTTCAATTTGCATATTAACCTTTTATTAAATAGGATAGCTCTATTTAAGTTAACTTAATAAACAATGTATTTCATTCCATAATGTAGGTTCACTGATTCTTAGTCAATTCTTTGATATTTTTATAAAGTCAAGCGCTAGACTTTAATAGGCTGTATTTACTGTCCCTCTTCTATTTAGCTTCATATTAGCATTCACAAAATTAGAAGAAATTCTCATTGTAATTTGTGTAAGAACTGACTAAGTCAAAAACTATCTTTGTCAAAACAAAAAAGTTAACTGCTGGATGGTCTTTTACCAGGCCACTCAACTAGTCAGCAATCTTGTCTCCTACAGTTTTATGTATTCATTTGGTCCCGATAGACCCACCATTATCCATTCTGTTAACTTATTCTTATATTTAGAATATCCACTACTTTGCCATATTCCTCCTCCTGCCCCACTCCCATTAGGAATTATTAACTTTGAATTTCTTTTATTTTCATGCTATGTCTTGTCAAGTATTTAATTCTTTGACTTGATACAATATATTAAAATTTTTATATATATTTCAAACACAGGAAAGTACAAAATATACAATCTAAAATATTAATTTGCAATAAAAGTGATGTAATGTGAAATAACAACATGTTTGGGATGAGAAAAAGAAACAATCAAAATTAGTAAAATGTTTTAAGTCTTTTAAAACAGTCTTTTAAGTCTTTCTGGAAAATTATGCTATTGAATAGGATTGTGATCAGTGGCTGATTTCAAGAATTTTCCATTTCAAGAAAAATAGTATTACATATTTAATATTTATAACCATTCTTAAATGGTTGATGATCTGAACCATTAAATATGTTTAACTCCTCTTGCATTTGACATCTTTATTAACATCCAACTGGAACAAACCTCTCACAAGAAATTATGTACAATACTAGAGGCCTGGTGCACAATGTGGTGCACAGGTGGAGTCCCTCAAACTGGCTAGCAATGGGAGCCAATTGGGGCAGGCTGGCCTGGGGGGAGGGGCTGTGGAAGGCTGGTCGGCCAGGGGGAGGGGCCACGGGAGGTTGGCTGTGGAAGTGTACTGTCCATGACTGGGAAGCTCCTGCATTGAGCATCTGCCCCCTGGTGGTCAGTGCTCATGATAGCTACAGGCTGGTCATCTGGTCATAACAGCTTAGGCTTTTATATATATAGTTAAGGACATTAAAAAAAAGTTACATGATCAATATCAAAATTTGGTGCTACTGATAAAATGGTTGGTGGCAATTCTAATGAATAATATGACTTTTGATTTTAAATTATGCAAATAGTCAAGACAATTACTAGATTATAGCTAGATATGAGACCTATGGCATAAGACTAAAATATGTGACATTTTTATTAAATAAATGTTATTCTTTTAAGAATCTCATTACTAAGAACTAAGCAATTCTAATTATGACTATCACTATTCAAAGTATTTTGGGGACTTTTAAATATGTTTTTATTGATTTTTAGAAAGAGAAATAGCAAAATTGATCGGCTGCCTCCTACATGCTCCCCCTACTGGGGTATGTGCCTGATCAGGAATCAAATCCTCTACCTCAGGATAAAAATATAAAGAAAGTCATACAACAACAGTATTATTTACAAAATTTAAAAATTAGAAGATATTTTTAAAGGATATGCTCTAATGTTGATTATTTTCCATGTTGTATTTACTATATTAATTAAGATTATATGAACCATGCATATGACAAAAAACCTTAAAGGGAATACATAGAAAAGATAATTTTTATGTATGGGTAGTTAAGTTTCCCAATTTGTAAAATTTAAACCCTTGAATATAGGTTTATTTTACAAAATTTTTTATGTGTAATACAGATATATAGGTAAGATAAAAGTTAATCAAATTTTGAACTAGAAAACTTTGAAAATTAATAATAAATGTATTTATAAAACTATGTAAATTTGGTTAAAATTAAAAAATTGTTTCCAGCCCTAGCTGGTTTGGTTCAGTAGATAGAGCATCGGCCTGTGGACTGAAGGGTCCCAAGTTTGATTCCAGTCAAGGGCACATGCCTGGGTTGTGGGCTCAATCACCAGGCGGTGGGGGAGGCAGGAGGCAGCCAATCGTGATTCTCTCTCATCACTGATGTTTCTCTCTCTCTCTCTACCTTTCTCTCTGAAATCAATAAAAAAATATATTTTTTACAAAATGGTTCCAATTCACATAGAAGTCTAAATTACTTAACGAAAAATAGGATATCTCCGAGTTTCCTTTCATAATAAAACTCATAAGCTTAATTTATGTTGTCAAGAATAACAGGCACATAGAAAAAATATTTGAAGATGTTGGAGTTATTTTAAGTAGAACTGACATAATTATTTTTAAAATGAAGAAGTAATTACTTGGATAAATATTATATTAGGTTCTTTAATTACTTTGTATAAATTACATAACCTGTTTTTCTTGGTTTCCATAATGGCAAAAGGAAAAAATTAATAGTTCTATTTCACTATTTCATAGGATGCGACAGGTCTTTTAGAGAGTCAAAAATAAGTGATAGCCTAAAAAAAAAGTTCGTATCTTCTTTAAACTATTTCAAAATAAGAATGTAGGAAAAGATTTCTCTCAAGTCAACTTTAGTAGGTTTACCTGAGAATAATTTATGATGGTCTTCCTTGAAATAAACAGTAAACTGTATATGTGAGTTTAAACTATGATGTAGCAACAATTTGTATGTTTCTTTAATAAACAAGTAACAAAGTTAATTCATGTTATTAATAGGCTTACTTTTTCATTTCTTTGCTAGGATCCAGAACCATGAGGATATCAGCAAAAAACATTAGGTGGGGTGTTAAGTAACACTTTATTTCCTGTGCTCAAATGGTATGTGGAAACTAACTTATAAAATTTGAGACAGTACTTCTGAGCCTCAAATGAATCCCATTACTAACCAGGTTACAGAAGAACTATATCCTAAAAATATGTAATACCAGAAATTTATTAAAGTCTACTTACATGAGTTTAAGCCCTATAGTGACTGAGAGATGGGATAATCTGTCTTACCTGTTGTATCATAGTGTACATTAAAAGTTAACTTAGGGAATTTTTTAAAAAGCAATTTTGACAAAATGTAATTTCTGTTTTATGTCTGATTTTGATTCTAAACTCCAAATGAGGTGCACCAACTGCTCACCATTAGCTATTTAATATTGATTTGCTATAAATCTATTCTATTTTGTTGGTTTATTATTTATTCTCAGTCTCTAAAATAATTTTTCAAATATAAGTAGCTCTACATTTTCTAAGTGAAACTGTCAGAGAAATTTGTTTACTTGCAAAAAGCTTGAGGTCTGAGGATTCCACTTCTCTTCTGGTCTTCCATGCCATGTATTTAATATGCTTAAACAAACCTGAGGAATAAAGAGAAAAGCATAGACAGAACTGAAAGGAGTGCTTTTTAAAAGCAAACTGCCACAACTAAAAGTAAAAGTGAAATGCTAATATGTCAGTTTTATGTCCCCAATCTAAACCTTAAGGGTTAGTCCAGTGGTCGGCAAACTCATTAGTCAACAGAGCCAAATATCAACAGTACAACGATTGAAATTTCCTTTGAGAGCCAATTTTTTTTAAATTTAAACTTCTTCTAACGCTACTTCTTCAAAATAGATTCACCGAGGCTGTGGTATTTTGTGGAAGAGCCACACTCAAGGGGCCAAAGAGTTGCATGTGGCTCGCGAGCTGCAGTTTGCCAACCACGAAGTTAGTCTGTTAAAAACAAATTAACATCTTCAGATTTGATAGCAATAACGAAAAATGCATTAATACATACTATACATTAAATGCAATTAACATTTCTAAATAAAAAAAATAACTTTTCCAAATAAAAATCAGTGAGGAAAAGTGGTACTACTGCTCATTTTAAAAAATCTTTTTCAAATTTTATAAATTTTGAAATTTGGGCATAACTTCAGGGATCCTGACTTCATATCTGCCTCTGCATTCAATCTATTGCAATATATTGTTTTGGTTGAAGTATATGGGTAAAATATGGCCTCACATGACCATCAATTTGGAAAGGGGAGGACCTCACAGATACCGTGGAAAGGTCTTGAGGATCAAACTTTAAGAGATATTATATACTTGTTTACTCAGATAGCAAAAATGAACTCAAATTATTTGCCAATCAGAGTTCAGCATAAAGCAATACTGCAAAATCCATGCATTTTGCAGTATTGCTTTCACAGAGTATTAAGAGAATAGCAGGGAGATGAACTAATTTTGGGGAAAATAAAACCAGGGACATTTTATCTATTCTTATAAACTAACTGGAAAATAAGTTCTTTGAAAAGCAGAGTAATCCATTTCCCTGCTGTTCTCTTAATGAATTCATTTAACAGGTAATTTCATGAATAATTTTAAAAGACTTTGTGTTATTATTTAAAGTACTAAAAGCCTGATGCACAAAAATTCGTGCAAGAGGAGGCCTTTCCTCTGGCACCCGTGATTCGGCTGTTTCCCTCCTCCAGCCGCAGGCACCCAGGGCCTGGGCTGCCTTCCCTCGGGCCGCCCGCAGGCACCTGGCACCTGGGCTGGCTTCCCTCGGGCCCCAGCTTTGTTAGGAGGGATGTCCAGAATCTGGAAGATGTTCAGTCTAATTAGCATATTACCCTTTTATTATTATAGATTGTCAGATTTGATATCAAAAGCATCCCTGTGGCTACCAATGGCAGGTATTCTTATCCCTATAGATCTTGAATCCAAGTAAACGTTTAGTGACCGAGAATAAGTGTTACCAGTGTGTAATAAAACAAAAACTATGTAATTCAGGATACTGGATCCTCAAGTCCTTACCCCACCCTCTTCTCTATACCAATAAGTCTTTAGAAAGTAATTTCTTAAATAAATTTCAACATTTTACACTAAAACTATTTTTAGGTTCCAACCTCTCTCTCTCTCTCTCTCTCTCTCTCTCTCTCTCTCTCTCTCTCTCGTAAAGTCAGCCTTGCTATTTCCTCTTCTTTGCTTAGTTATAAAGGATCTGCTTTGCTTTCCCAAAGAAAGTAGGTCTATCTGTGGTTAAATCTCCTGAAATAACCCCCCAAAAAAATTCCAGTTTTATGACATGAGCTTATGATGAAGATAAAATGATACTTGCAAGCCCAGATTTGAGGAAGGCTGTACCTTTTGATAATTGAAAGGCCAAACCAAGGAAAACCTGAGTCATCTTTAATATACCAATCAACCTCTAGCACTTGCTATTCTCATAGTATGAAACTAGAGTCTGCATGTGGTCTATAAATTTTTTCTAACCTTCTAATGATTTTCAAACATTAAATACTCTCAGCATGGAACTTACTGTTGAAATTTCATCCAACTGTCCAAAATTACTTTGAAAAGTGATGGTTGTTCTTTTGAGTCAAATTTCAGAAGGTTTATGAAATAATTTTTATTATACTCGTTTGTCAACTTTTTGGATGGTGGTGGTGATAGGAATGCATCTTACCATTTATAAGAAAATATAAAACATTTTAACATAAATTAAAGTTCACAGTTACTTCTACCACAGTGGAAAAAATGGAGAGTTATGATAGCAAGAGTAAGTTATTATATGCTAAAAAAGGAACCTAGATGTTTGCTATTCATCTAGTTTCAGGCACTTGGGGAAAGATAACCTGAATTGGAGATAGGAAAAGTAAAGAAAAGTGAGAGGCAAAGACAGACATCTGGCTACTATGTCCAGATGGGAGGAAGCTCTCAATTGGCCAAGGAACATGATGTTAAGTAAGTTAGTATACTTCAATTACTTAAGACGGTACTTGCTTCTTAATACTGTGTGTTTCTGCCCCTTTTGGTTCCTTCTCTCTCATTCCTTAAGCTAATCTTTACACACAGGGAGAGAAGCCTGAAGAAAGCTATGTACTAGGAAAATATAACCAAAACGAAATTTTTGTTCAAATTACAAAGAAACTTTGGTCACAACACTTTGGCACTAGAAACAAAAGACTGTAATTATATTACCTTGCCATCATTATAAAGGTTTGGATTGAATCGCACACTATGGCCACCAGTTGTTTCTAGATTCACAAGAGGGGGTGAACTGGGATAATCTTGAGGAAAATATACATCAAACTCAAAGCAGCCATTTGCATAAGGAGTGTCCGCTGGACCAGTTATTAGAACCTAGTATGCATATACAAACACACAAAAGTCTATGTTACTATTCAACACTTATATGTAGGAAAACCCAATCCAACATAAAAGAACAACCTTCTGACATTGTACATATACATCTCTACTAGAATGTGTAAAAATGAACACAGGATGAGGACATGGTTTTAAATTAAGAACAAATGATTTGGTTTAGATAAAAATAGACTGTTAAAAGATAGGCAGCAGGAAAGCTTACCTTAACATCAAATACCTTTTAAGTTACTTTTTTTTTTCCCTGAGAGCTTTCCTTCATCTATAGCATTTTCAACAAGTTGAGATTCTAGGTATATTCATTATCATATTTCAAAGTTATGAGGTTAATTTTTTGCTTTAATCTTCAGGTAAGTTAATTTTTTTAAAATAACTTACTTTTAATATTTTCCTCTGGGAGGAGACAAGTAGATAACAGAAATAAAGGTTCTCATGTGACAATGTAAGACAAAAAGGTTTTGAGAGAACAGTAGGGATTTCTCTTAGGATTTCTGGTAGTCCAAAAAATAGCAAAGAACCCAACAGTGAGTGTCACAATTATTTAACACATTTTGTTTGAGCCACTCAACAGTTCTTTATTATGCAATGCCTCAGCGGCAAAGCCTCTGTTTCTGAACAGCTGCCTGTGGGGGTAAGAAGCACTAGTCTCCATCTGTGATAACGCTGATCTTTGCTTTAGGACTCCATTTTGGGATCCTTTATATTAGGTAAGCTTATTGCTTAACAAAGTCACAAGTTTGAATTTATGTGATCTATTCAGTGATAACATAATTCCCTAGGTAATCATCCTATAATCGGTTCTATTGTTTTTAACAGGAAACAAGTATGCGTGTGGTCATATAGGCAAGGTCTATGAAATTTCTATTAAAAAAATATCCAATGGAACAAAACAAAAGAGCAAGCAAACAAAAGAACTTCTGCAAATCAATGGGTCAATAGTTTCAGCAGAGTATCTAAGGAAGACAGAATATTAACCTATGAGTTAAATCATAAATGTAAAGAAAGCACCTCCCCAGGTCCTAACTCTTTTAAATCACCAGAGCTAAAGCATAGGTGCAAGTTAATTATTATTGTACTACCATTACTAAATTCATAGATCTTATTGACCTGTAAATACATAAATTTTCTAAAAAGAAAAGAAAAAAATGATTTTGAAATCTGATAGTAATATGAACTTGAGAAAAGTATATTGGATGACAAGGTAGAAATCTATAACTTTTTTTCTGCTGATCAGCATTAAATTCTTTGATACTATGCTCAACAAAGTTATTTTAGTATTTTCTTCTAAATCTTTATTTTGAACAGCAGCCTCATCCACATATTCTGAACATTAGTAAAGAACTCCTTTCACTGACTCCAAAATAGTCAACAGAACTCTAAATTCACAGTATTTCTAGAGCTTTGTATGAATATTTTAATGGTCGGAAAATATTAAAAAAGTTGCTTTGTATACCTTCATGATGTCAAGTCGCTCCTCATCACAGCGCACAAACACACTAGATGATGACGAAAGAGGCAGTGAGGTCGAAAGTGTCACAGCTTCCTGAGCAAGGCGACGGGCTCTGGCAGCACTGTTTGCATCATTTGCATTTTTCACCTGAGACATGTAGTGGTAATTTACTTTAAAACCCAACTTCCCGTCTTCATCTTCAGAAACCATCTCAAAGGTATCTAAAAAGACAGAAAATAGTAACACTGAAATAAAAAAAGAACCAACGTGGAGGATAATTGTTTTAGTGACAAAAATCACAAATAAATCACTAGCCCTTCTTCCCACCCAACATGGAGAGGACTGCAATATTGAAGAATAGTAAACTATAAATGTTAATGTAACACCTACTACATTATAGATGAAATCTATAATGGAAGAAAAAACAAGAAATGATTTTTAACCTACAGTGTGGACACACTGGTAGGTTATATCGAGCAGCTCAATGAGAATATTAAGTAATTTATTCTTAAATGAGTGGCACAAAATATTTTTTTAATATATTTCATTGATTTTTTACAGAGAGGAAGGGAGAGAGACAGAAAGTCAGAAATATCGATGAGAGAGAAACATCGATCAGCCGCCTCCTGCACGCCCCACAGTGGAGATGTGCCCGCAAGCAAGGTACATGCCCCCGACTGGAATCGAACCTGGGACCCTTCAGTCCGCAAGCTGAGGCTCTATCCACTGAGCCAAAAGGTCTCGGCACAAAATATTTTTGACAAAATAATTCAGAATAAGAAATGTCAAAAAGTATTCTCATTATAATTCTTTAAAAAAAATTAAAAATAAAGTCTATCTATTTCCACTGATCTCAAAAATCAAATATTCCAGGCTGAAGTTTACTCTTATATTACTTCTGAAATTTAAGTTAATACAATAAAAAAAGATCATTTTCTAAGAATTTTGACAAAGCAATGATAAATTTTGGCCTTGTTTATATAATTCTAAGTATATTTTAAAAATTATAATGAGTTTTATATCAATCTCACCAAGAACCCAGTACAAGGTTCTAGGTAAGGTGTTTGGGCTAAATGATAAATTGGAAAATATATCTGCCTTCAAAGAGCTTATAGCCGTGCCTTCATCCAGGCTAAGATGAACAGAAATAGAGGTAAAGAAAGAATACAATTTTCCGCCTATTTGTTAGACATCTGTTTTTGTTTTGTTTTGTTTTGTTTTGGGGGGGGGTTTCCTACTGAACCATGATTTCCAAATATAACTATAGGTCTAAATTCCAAGAAATAAAAAGATACAATTGTGTGTGTGTGTGTGTGTGTGTGTGTGTGTATGTGTAGAGAGAGAGAGAGAGAAGAAGAAATATGAATAATTCATGGTACAAGCAAGTTTTAAAATCTTTAATCTACCAGAACACATTTCAATAGCACCATTAAAAAATCTGAAATGAAATATAAAGAAATGAAGTATAAAATTTCAACTTACCAAACTGTAATCTCTTCATAACAGCCACATATTTTTCTTCAAGTGATTTCAATACTGATAAAGGTTTGGGTTTCATTGCCACCTTCTTTGAATATTCACCTAGTTTCTTTTCTATTAATTTTAGAAGATTAAAACAAAAAGTGATTAACTTCCAGAGTTCAAATTTTGAATTCTAAAAAATTACCAAGCTCTTGACAATCGTCTTCCTACTGAATGATTTTAAGAATTAAAAAAAAAAAAATTCTTTCTATTTCATAACATAACTAATAGGGTTAAAAACCTCACCAATTTTAAAGCATAAATTCGTGAAATGGTAATTAGGTTTCATCCATTTAGTCAAATTGGCAGAAGGGAAAAATAATTCAGAGTTATTTATATCTTCTGTTGCTATTACATGAAAATGCCAATGCTAACCAAGTTCTGACAGTATTAATATACTATTTTCTATCTCACACAATGGTGTTTTTCCATTTCATGACTTTTAATGAGAAAAAAAATGTATGATGCATACGCAGGCTATAAAATTTAGTGTTAGCAATCATACATAATAGATAAATATTTAGAGATTACTCATAGTTAACTTAAAAACATGTGATTACTCATAGTTAACTTAAAAACATGTCACAGAAAAATCATTTTAGGTAAATGAACACCATTAGCATAGAGGAAAGAGAGTGTCAGTTTTCAGTAAGTAATGGAGCAGCATGAAAGAAGCAGAGCTATACCCTGGTTTGCTTGCCGTAAACTGGTCGTGGCTGCATAAACGATCTCTGCAGTCCTTTGGATATCTGGTACCAAAAGAGTAAGTCCTTCTGGTTCTTGATCAGATGCATCTGGTTTTACTCCTGTTTTAGCATTTTCCCTTTTAGATCTAAAAAAAATTTTTAATTTGGGAAAAATGAAGAAATATTAAGATTTTAGGATTGAAAAATAAATATCTCCATAAGTCAACAAAAGTAGATAAAAATCAAAAAGACAGTGTACATTTCATCTGATATAGATATGATATATATCAGAGGTAGTTTAAATTAGATTTATTATTGCTTCTGACCCAATAATGCTTAGCTAGCATAATAAGTAAAGTGTTGGCTAGATTTTCCCTCCAAATATAAAAACAAACAAGAGATAAATTGTAGAAATGTCATACTATAAAAAGACTCAGAAACCTAATGTGTCTTTGAATCCACAACTTTAAAATTATATTTTTAGTAATTGTAAATATCTAGAAATAGAAAAATCACCTCTATATGTAAAAGTTATAGGTATCTATCCTGTCTTCTAAGATTTAGGAACCAAAGAACCACATATACTTTTAAATTTCACTCTTTCTATATTTCACTCAGAATATATTCATATCCCGGGTAGGGGGGTATTCCATAGTAAAGTACAGGTTCACTAATAATGTATCTTAACAGCGTGCTTCCATATACTGAAACTTAATATAAACACCAAGTTCTAGGGCATAATCATCTAAAAGATAATTCTCTTATTCCCTATTCAGGGTCTAAAGTGTAACCAAGCTATCAAATTGTGTATAATAATAAGATGTGTTACAGCAAGGTTTCAGTGTATATATAAAACATCAAAATGTTTCTAAAAATTTTCTAGATGTATGCAGTAGTATATACTATAAGATTCACTGGAAATAACAACTAAATATTGCCTTTTTCCTCTTTCAATTATCAGCATGTTATTCACACAATAAACATCATTACACTACTGCTTAGGTACTAAAAATCTACATATTTGCTAATTCATTATTAAATAATTTTAAACAAGTAAAAATCACATATAAGCAAAAAAAATCACATGTTTAAAGAATTTCTGCTAAGATCTGATCTAAACTATACATCACTTATTTAGCTAGTTGCATGCCTACCAACAAAAGGACTTAACTATGACATTTCACAGAGTGGGCATAGAGCCTTAGAAAACCATGAAGGACTAACAGAAAGTAGAAGAACCCTTAACAACATAATTATTGTTATCTATGTACAAATGTACTGTTCTTTATCACAAAGACAAAAAACCTGCTCAGCAAAGAAGAGGTAAGTTAAGAAGAGCCATTCAGTGTGTAGTAAGCGTAGGGTACATTATGCATGTATTGTGAATGAGCTCCCAAGATGTTTTTAACTGTAAAGTACAGACTACCTCCCCTGACAAGGTGATTTAAGTGAAGAGAGATACTATGTCACTAAGTTATTTCTTCCAGGCTCTCTTAACTTCCCTGACTCCTTATAAGAAGTCAGAGAGAACACATGGCCAATTTTCCTTTGTCACTCAGGAACCACTTGATAGATCTCATACTGTATACCATTTTAGTCATCAACTTCTGTATGTGTAGGTGTATATAAACATATATGTTTGCATATGTATGTAAGGAAATATAGGGAATGTTTTAAAACTAAAATGTCATTTTTACTGCTAGAATCAAAGATAATGCATCTTTTATACCTATAAAGTTAAGACTATAGTATAATAATGAGTCTGACCATTTTCTTACTAAAGATATGATTTTGGTGACAAGCTCAAACAGTCTCAACTTCTGTATTTACCAACAGCTATTCATAATCATTATCAAGCACAAAGAGTCAAGAAAAGTATGTAAGCTGTTTGACAGCACCTTCTTTGAATTTATAAGGACTCTCTCTCCCCAATTATAAAGAATTCTCTACCTTATAGCAGGGCTTAAATATTCTTAACAGGGCCACTGAAGCATAACAGGAAAAGAACAGTAAACAGTTTGAGGACACAAAAGAGTTATGGTAATAGCTTTAAAAGATGGTTTCCTAAATATCTATCATCTATCAGCTGACTCAAATAAAGATTCACTTAAAGAAGCATATCTTGCCAAGCAGAGAAGGAAGATGGGGGAGTAAAGCTCATTTTTCCAGAATTAAGCTATTTTCACCTTGAAGAAACAAGAATCTGTGGTCTGGAGAGTAAACTGTATCAATGCAATTTAGGGCAAGTTACCTGGAAAACTACTGATTCTAAATTTCAAGCCCTATTCATTCACCAATTTTCTAACTCCAGTTTGAGAAAGATGACTGATAGGAGAAATCCCTATTATTAAAATGGTGCAACTAATTAGAATGGAAAATTCCATTATAACTTTTTTACAACAAAACAAAAAATGAAAAAGTGCTAACATCCACAGAAGTTTAAAAATATTTTTTACACTAAATGTGTATAAGAAATGATCATATACATCTCATATTGAAGACAATGGTTCACTCATAAAGCTGATAAATCTTTGACCTTTACAACCAGGTTCTAATGAGAAATTTTTATGTCAATAGTCTTTTGGCAAAAACATATGGGGGAAAAAGAGACACTCTCCAAAAAAAAAAATAGTAGTTCAAATATAGGAAGAACACAAACTACCTACACCTAATACTACAACTAGTCATTGTCTGACATTGCACTACAGCCAGTAGTCTCTTTTCTATGAAAGTTGCAGGTTACTGTCAACCCATATGTAGGCCCAGTTCATGAAAAAAGGCCATACCTTAGCTCACATCCTGAAGTCTGTGTGAAAAGCTATTTGAGTTCAAGGCACCTAGCTGGAAGTAGGTCTTTGAGACTGACAATGGATCCAACATGGTAAAAGCAATCAGCGACGGCCGCTACCATGGTATCCGCTGCTCTGTGCATACGTTGAATCTGGTTGTGATCACTGCCCTGAAGAAATACGAGGAATCAACTGAAGTTTCTACTATTGCACAGAATTATCTGCAAACATTTTCCACTCTGCTGTGAATTCCAACTAAACAGCTAACAAATTAAGCATATTCTCGCTCTGTGACATAATCTGAACTAGGATGTGAGCAAAATGGCAAATCTTTCTTGTGTAAACAAAAGGGGGGAAAAACCCGTAACTCAACATTCAGTTATATTAAACTGCCTCTGCTAATATCACCCAAATTAAATTGGTTATTTGTAAGACTAACTACAAAATACCAGAATTATGTTCTTTTTAATCATCTCTAAACTGAAAACAGCATAATGTAGCTATTTTTCTTAGAACATTAAAGAAGACCATTTCAACTCCTGCACTCCTAATTCTAAAGTCAAAACACTCATGAAATTGAAATAACAATTTAAGGAAGAAGTAATCTGGAGACTACACCCTGAAATGTCCAGATTCAGGACTATTAAGAATCAGCATCTTGAAGAAAGATTCTAAAACTACAGGAACATGAAACTTCTACATTTACCTATAAAAGGTACTGTGTCACAGTTCACAGTTCTAAAGCTCTTCGCCAGGAATTATAGTTTTAAAAAATTAATATTAAATGTAAGCAGAAATGTTTTTTTAAATATTACTGTGGACAATTATTTGCTTCTCCTATCTCCAGAAGACAATAAAGTGACAACTGAAAGATACCAGTAAATGGGGCAAAGAGATGAAATATTTTCTGTGATTTATTTAAAGCTTGGTTTTTATCCGTAGATTCCTTTTGTTTTTGCTTAAGTTTTTGCATACAAACTGCCACTTGTAGTTTTCAATATAATTTAAATCAAAGTTGAAAATAAAAGCTTCCCCTTCTTGGGAAGCATTAATAAGCAGTATGAGAGAAGAAAATATTCAAAACAAAGGTATGAGTAGCCTTTAAAAATAAAACCTTAATTTCTAGGTCAGATAAAATTACAGTAATTTTTAGGTCGCATTAAACATCAGAAGACAATGAAGGTACCATATGCAATGGAGTTGTCTCAAATAATATACATCGCCAAAGGGCAATCCAACTGAGGAAGAACTTTAAAATAAATGTTGGCATTGCAATCTCCATCACCAGTAAAAAGTTGATGAACAACTGAACTTTATGGTCAAAACAAATGCTTCATGGCTAGGAAATCATGCCCTTTTAATTTTGTAGGTTTTGAAAGGCAGAGGAAAAAGAGAAGAAACTAGGAAATGTCTTTCCAAGGGAAACAAAGCAGTGGGAGGACTGGAATGGAAATTCTTGACTGATTGAAGCCCTAGATAACTAGCTTAAGGGAGTAAAAGTAAGAGCTTGATAAAAAATTTACATATATATATACACATATATATATATGCCTTTGAAGGAGTAGGTCAACAACTAATCTTATTGCTTAGCTAGATAAAAAGGAATTGAGTATTTAATTCCATAAGAGAATCCTGTGATTTTAAAATATGATAAATTTCTTTGCACCAGGAAAACACTTTAAGATAGCCAGAGGAAAAGGCATAAAAGAACGCTTGCTTTAATGCTGTTACAGAGAAGTTCAATGTCCACAACACCTTCCACTCAAATGCAGTCATCTATGCCAGGTCCTCATAACCAATTAAGACCATTTGACAGCAGCAAGTCCTTCTTTCAAATTCTTGGTGAACCTGTCAAATACTAACTATGATTACTTGCCTGTTGGAGTCCATCAGAAAAAGTCTGCACAGAAGATCAAAGACAAAATAATGCCTTTATTCCTACTCCAAGGAAGCTATGAAATATCACACTTATTCAAAAGTGAAACCAAACTACTACCACTGTAGTCTGACTTCATCTTGAGATAACACAGGCTAGAAGAACCAGCAGGAGAGGGATTTCACCATGATGGTACATAAAAGCTAAGGGGTCACATCTTGCAGTGTGATTATTTTGTGGACAGATTAATTTTCACACTAGACCAGCGATTTTCAACCAGTGTGCCATAGGAATTTTTAAACAGGCAATACCTGACAAATTAGTCAGGAGCAATGACCTCTTTTCCTTGCCATTCCTCTTATAATTGAATGTCAAAGAAAAAATAACCATAGCCAGTACAACAGTATTTTATCTTACATGTACAGTTAAAGTGTATTTTCAAATGCTGTAAGACTAATATACAAACTATGTATGATGACAAGTGAATACCGGAAATATAAGAGGGAATACTTTGTAGAACGAATGTCTAACCATTATGCTGTACACCTGAAACTAATACAAAATAACAATGAATGTAAATTGTAATTTAAAAATAAAACGGAATAATATACAAACATGTCATATACCTTTTAAAGATTTCTCAAAAAATGCTGATAATTATGTTTCAGACAAAAGTTGGAAAGTGCTGACTGTAACATTGTCTATTTTGAACTAATACACTTTTTCTGAGCCTTTTATATTTCCAAAAGGAATGTTATCCCTGATTTATCTTAATCAAATTGCTTATAATAATCAGCTAACAGCAATGTTAGTTTGTCTACATTAACTGTTAGACTCCATTAATACTATTAATAATTGCGCATCTTGAAAGGATGCATTAAAAGAGGTGCTGGTGCTGGATAGTAAAACCATAGAATTATGAATAAAAGAATATTAAAACTGTAATATACAAATATTTGTATAGCAAATATTTCACAACAGCCTGGAAACTGTCAACTTTTAAAAAACAGACAAAATCACAGTAAATCACTCCTAGTTGCCACATTGCCATGTCAACTGGGTAATTTACCAGATAAGCCAGGAAAGTTGAACATAATAAACATGTGGTTATTCCTTGAGTAATGCACTGGCTTACACTAACAATCCCATTAATTATACAATTATCAGTCTCCAAGTGAATCCTCAACCCTAAGAGATAATCATTTCATTATTAAGGTATAATTATAATTCAGAAAAACTAGAAATGCCCTAGAATGTATGCTTTCAAAAATTCAGGAGCTCTTTTCAGATGTATGTACATTAATATATATATCATGTATATGCATGTTATACATATGTTCCTTTATATTTAACAGTAAAAATTGTTTTACTGTTAAATATAGTCACTTATGTCACATATATTACTCTATATTTAACAGCAAATTTCAGAACTAGCTGGCATAAAGAAAGATTCTAACAATAACATAGGTGGTATAAGATCTGAAAGTCTTCCTCATAAATGCTGCAACTTTTGCCCAGATAAGGAATTTCTACCAAGAAAAATTTCCTTCAGTTTCCAATCATGAAAACAGTTTTAAGTTATTGACCAGATTAACAAAATATGATTATTATATGAGTGTTCTTTTTATATTTAGATGAAATCTAAAATAATGTAGATGAAAAGTCTCCAGAAAAAATATTTGTCTAAAACCTACTTACTATTATACAAGTTTTCCACATCTACAACTTTAGCTGGATAACAGATTAAGAAAATAATAGAGTCCTGGCCGGTATGGTTCAGTGGATAGAGCATCGGCCTGTGGACTGAAGGGTCCTAGGTTTAATTCTGATCAAGGGCATGAACCTTGGTTGCAGTCACATACCCAGTAGGGGATATGTGGGAGGCAGCTGATCAATGTTTCTCTCTCATTGATGTTTCTAACTATCTCTCTCCCTTCCTCTCTGTAAAAAATAAAAATAAAATAAAAATTTTTTTTAAAGAAAACTGCTGCCTGGGATTATAGACTTCAGATCCATATGTGTGGACAAAGGAAACCGTGCTACAAGACCCATTTACGCCAGAAATAAATTTGCAGTTTCCAACATTAACACATATGCAGAATAATGCAATTAACAAGGGATTTACATGATTGCTTTTTTAAGTCAAATGTCTGGAACACATAAGTTACTTCTACCTAGGAACTAACTTTCTCTTTAAGTCCATAATACAAGAGCAAGAATGCTAATAACCACACATGCACAATTCCAGAAATGGCAGAGGAGGAGAAAGCATTCAGCTCTACTACTGAGATGGAAAGGATGAAAATCTCTTCCAGGGCAGTTTAGTCTTGTCTCAACTCCCACCACAACCACTCAGCTACTGCAAGACAGCCTTTTTATAAGGCCTTTCAGTGCTCATCACATTTAAGAGTAAATAACTGTAATACATTTAAGAGTAACTATAATACACCACTTCATCTTCTAGCCTCTCCTTGCATCTATAGCCTCATCTCTTACCCCTATCTTCCACCCATGCTATACCCAGGCACACGAAACATTTTAAGTTTCCCAAAGTATGTTCTGCATTCTTTTACTGCTAACATAATTCCTACAGCCTGGTATGCCAGCCCCTTCCCCTGTTCATTTAGCCAGTCCCTACTTAATCTTTAGGTCTCTGGATTGATTCTTCTACCTCTAATATACCACAAACTGTGTTATTAAAACTGTTTAGTTATTATTTCCACAATTTGTCAGTCCCTCAAAAAAAGGATGCAATTTTCCTGTCGTGCTCCCAAGAGCATTCAATAAATATCGGTTAAATGAACAAAGCAGTCATGCTCTTATTACCAGGCTAGATCTCACCTATCTAAATACAATAAAAAAATTCCTAATGCACAAATCAGTTAAAAGCAAGATGCATGACCTTCCTGTTCAGCTTGTTAGCAATCCCTTCTCTTTCCTCTCACAGAGGTTTCAGGCTGAGGGAGAGTTTGATAGCATTCATTCTTTGAATCCTGAGAACCAGATTACCTGGGTTTAAACAATTGCCTCAAGATAGGATAATCTCAATTAGGTTATTCCCACCAGCAAAAGTTAACTTCCTCTTTGTACTTGGGCAAAACATTTTAATTTCTCTCATCCACAAAAGATAAAAATTATATATATAACATGCACAGAAGAAATAATTTCAATGAAAATCATCTGCAGACTGAACAGCAAATCTGTTTAAGATGACCAAATAGTTAAATAAAACTTCATTTGAAGCAATAAATAAATAAATAAAAATTTATGTCTTAAGTGTATGTTTGATTTTTTAAAAAAGGAACAAATGAGAAGTTAACAAGAGGAAGAACATAAGGCAATAAGGTATATAAACAAAACTAGTAAACTAATACTTGTTCTAACTTTAAAAAAATCCTTATACTAAATAGATGTATTTTATTCAGCCTTACATTTCTTATTAAGAGTGCAAAGACAAAAATAGTGTAAAACTGTTCTAAACTGGGGTACACCTACACACACTCCAAACCTCAATAAAGCATATCCTATAAGTGATACATAAAGACGACATACTTGACCTGACTACTCTCTTCTCAGAGTATCCTTTTGTTTTTTTTTTAAATATAGATGAAAATAGGAGTAGGTGGATGGGGTGAGAGGGAAGTTTTACACTTTAAATCAGTGTTAAAACTGAATTTAGGCCACCCTGGTTAGTGTGGCTCAGTTGGTTAAGTGTCATCCTGTGCACCAAAAAAGTTGCCAATTCAATCCTCGGTCAGGGCACATGCCTGGGTTGCAGGCTTGATCCTCAGTAGGGGGCCTGCAGGTGGCAGCCACGCTCACATTGATGTTTTTCTCTCCCTCTTCTTTCTTCTCTCTCTAAACTCAAATTAAAAAATAACTGAACTTAGGAATTATTTTTAACTCTATAGGAAACTGGACTATATTGCTCATTTTAACTTTTTTATAATGAAAATGAGAAAAAAAAATATCTTTAATCTTGACAGACTGGAATAGATTTTACCTTCTCTCTTTAAGTAAACAATGAATTCTCAATGGGTCATACCTTAAAAGGAAAGTAGGGATTTTATATAATGTTGTCTTTCTTTTCCTATCAGAGGCTGTATAATATAAGAGATATATTCAAATCCTCATACAAAAGTCACTAGTAGTGTTTGTTCTCAGGAAAATAAAACTATTATTAGAAATAGTTACTACACAAGGTCACTGTAAAGATAAAATAACAAATGAGCTCTGTGAAGTCACTATGATCTTCACATGCATGTTTTGTTGTTACAAAATTTAGAAGTTTGAAGTGTCATTTTTTTTCTCACTAAAGAAGGAAGGAATGTAAAGAATAATTTTTTTCCAGGTAACCAAGTTGAAAATAAAGCGCTTTTGTGAAAATACAGTAAGAAAAACAAACAAAAAGAAACTCTAGGAGCAAAATTTCTATTCACTGAAATAAGCATCTTCTATCATTATCTTAGAACTCAATATATTAGAACTCTATTTTTGCAGAATCAAATGAAAATTTGATAGGGAAATAAGAGTATATAGAAAGTTATTCTTACTTTTTAAATGGCCTTATTTTGATATGTATAACAACACAAATTTGTCATTTTTTAACCAAAGATAATATAACAGCAAGTGTTTAAGACAATTTTTCATCCAAGAAATAAGATACTCCCAAAGGAAAAACCCTGAAAGTTTCATAAAATCTCAATTTTCAGTTATAAACTACTACATTACATCTCAAAATACAGAAACATAAGATACAGGGCAAAATTCCCCCTAAAAATACATAAGGGCAATTTCAAAGCTCTGTATATTTTGTATTAACTGTTAAAATTATATGTTTATTGTATGGGAACAACAAACACACATGCCAACAGCAGTGAATAGAATGCTCAATTAGGTATTTCTCAATGAGACATTAACTCAATTAGAAAATTATATCTTCAGTTCAATTATGACACCACACTATTTTGCTATAATTAAACTGGCTGATGAGGTTACTAGTTAGAAATATTTTTGCCACAATGAAGGATTGGATTAAACATAATATATTCTCTTCTCTACAAGAGAAGTAAATTTCGTAATATCAAAGAAAATATGCCTTTATATTTCCTACCCTGATAAAAAAGTAGTATAAACCTACAGCTTTTTATCACTACTAATTGATTCCTCTTTAACCTCTTCTCTAATTTATGATCCTTATGCCTGGTAGTAAGCAACTAGTTTTTAAAGTGATCATGACAGTAACATAAACTAACAGAGACAGATTATCTGAAAAGTTGACTTCTTCCTAAAAGGTGAAGATTGACAAAAAAACTATTCCTCCAGTGACCAATTCTCTGCCATTATTTGACGGATACCATTATTCTCAAATTTTAGGTTCTTTAAAATTAAGTCAGAATAGGTAGAACAAATATATTACAATGATGATGAAGAACATTGACTCAAAAGACTGTCAACAAAGGGATAAACTCCCACTGGCAGTATAAATGCCTTAAAAATCAAAATTAAGCCATCTTTAAGTAAAATTAACCACCACTGAATAGATTCTGCTAAAAGATTTACTAGGTTAATTTAAAAGAGTTTATGATAACAAAACTCATCATCTGAATCTAGTGAGGTATAAACTTACACCAAAGATTCATTTAAAAATTCAGTATTCCATGAAGATAAATACTTTGTAACTCTAAGAAATACTGAACCTCTGACTTAAAAAAAAAAAAGGTTATAGTGTGAATTATATGTATCAAAATGAAATTAGAGTAACCCATCATCCAATAATTCCACATCTATGAATCTACCATGCAGATTTCTACATGCCCCAAAAACATGCGTGTCTGAGGTTGTGATAACCCAAGTGTCCACTAATAGATAGTTATGTAAAATACAGCATCCATATAACCTGCATAACTAGAAGTATTAAGTACGCTGTTAACAATACGTACATATTTACTGATATTGAAAGGTGTCTTTGACTTCAATTTTGGGTAAAACTAGCATCTATCTGTAAAACTGGTAAAATGTACCAGTATTTAAGAAAAACTCTATAATATCACATAGGGAGGTGCTAGGTAAGCTAATAAACATTCCTGAACATAAGATTCAGTGGATACTTTTTCTTTGAAGTTTTATACTCTGTCTGGGTGTATTTGTGTTTAATTAGCATACATCATTTAGAAAACCCTAAAAGTTATATAAAAAAGATAAAGTCAAGGACAAGAGAAATGAATCAAGTATAGTACCTTAAACGGTTGGTGTAAGTATCAACACAGGTCTTCATTTTGGCTAACAATGTACCAACAGAAGTTTGACACTCTGATTGTTCTTCTTCCTCTTCACCATTCTCTGTAGAAAGGGGCAACAATAGGGGCACCATGGACGTACAAGAAGCAATGGCTCGGAGCAATTCCAGCAGAGCTCGATAGAGTGGCACATGTCTTGCCATGTCGAGAACTGTAAGAAGGATGAGGGGGCAAATATAAAATGAGAACAAGTGCAATCACACAGTAAGCCCACAACAATATAGCTTCTATTTGAATCTTAAGATTAATTAATTGGTTAGTTAGTAAATGGAGCAATACCAGTGTTTATAAAATACCAATATAGAAAGTATAATAATAAGCACATTTAGGAAACAAAAAGTAAATAAGGCATAGAATTGGGGAGAGACCAAGAATTAAGTAACTATATAGTTATATTACACATAAAAATGATTAAGTAGTTCAGATAGTATATTGTGGCAGTAAATACATTTATTGGTATAACGTGACAATATATTTTAAAAATTGAAATGATGAAACCACACTATCTAACTAAAAAATCAACTACTTTCTCTCTTTAAGGGTTATCATTCCTTTTAAGAATATTAAAGGTAAAATAACCTAATAAATGTACAATTCGAGAGGAATCCAAGATGGCGGCATAGGTAAACACCTACACTGCTGCCTCGCACAACAATTTCAAAACTACAACTAAAAGACAGAACGGACATCATCCAGAACCACAGAAAAGCTGGCTGAGTGGAAGTTCTACAGCTAGAGGGAAAGAGAGGGGCTCACGGAAACCCAGAGGAGCTGCAAAAAGCTGAGGTACAGAGACGCGCACACTGAGAGAGCGGGTGCCAGAGTACCTGGCTGGCTTTCTCTGGCGGGAGTGAAACAGAGACTCCCAACGGCACTGAACCCCTTATCTTACGACACTAAACCCCAGATCCAGCCGAAACTCATACGGGGGGAGTTTGGACTGTGAAAAGGGAGAAGTGCACGGAAATTTAGGGGAGTCGCAAAAGATCAAAGGCCTGGTGGCGTGCACGGCACTGCGCGCAGGACAGATTGCTGATTGTGCCTCTGGCTTTCGCGAGTGGACGGGAGACAGACCCTCCCAACTGTGCCACTTCTAACTTCACTAAGCCCCAGTTTCAGGCGAAACCCTGGGGACCTAGACTTGTGTGGGTCCTGGTACGCAGGGGAGCCGGAAAGGCAGAGGTTAGAGGCACTGCGGGCGAGCGCACAAGGACGCTCCAGCGATTACCCAGTCACGTGAGACTCAGGGCCGTGGAGGGTGGGGCCGACTGGAAGGCAAGGCGGTCCCTTAAGCCCTGAGACTCCACCCCTCCCAAGCTCTGCAGAGGCTTCTGCAGCTTTGCACGTCTGGTATCATAAAGCTGAATTCAACACAGAAGTTTCTCCGGCATAGTGAAAAAATGCCGAGACAAGGGAAGGGATTACAAACAAAAGAAATGGAGGGAAAAAAACGACTGGATATAGAGTTCAAAACCACGCTTATAAGGTTTTTCAAGAATATGCTAGAAAAGTTGGATAAATTTAGTGAGACCCAAGAGGAGATGAAAAAGGACCAACTAGAGACACTGACTGAAATAAAAAATATTATACAGAGTCCTAACAGCAGACTAGAGGATGGCAAGAATAAAGTCAAAAATTTGAAATATAAAGAAGCAGAAAACATTCAACTGGAAAAGCAAGAAGAGAAAAGAATCCAAAAATGTGAAGATAATGTAAGGAGCCTCTGGGACAGCTTCAAGCGTACCAACATCAGAATTGTGGGGGTGCCAGAAGAAGAGAGAGAGCAAGATACTGAAAACCTATTTAAAAAAATAATGACTGAAAACTTCCCACATCTGGTAAAAGAAATAGACTTACAAGTCCAGGAATCACACAGAACCCCAAATAAAAGGAATCCAAAGAGGACCACACCAAGACACATCATAATTAAAATACCAAGAACAAAAGACAGAGAGAATATTAAACGCAGCAAGAGAAAAACAGTTCATTACCTACAAGGGAGCACCCATACGACTGTCAGCTGATTTCTCAACAGAAATGATGCAGGCCAGACGGGAGTGGCAAGAAATATTCAACGTGATGAATAGCAAGAACCTACAACCAAGAATAATCTACCCAGCAAAGCTATCATTCAGAATTGAAGGGCAGATAAAGAGCTTCACAGATAAGAAAAAGCTAAAGGAGATCATCAACTCCAAACCAGTATTATATTAAATGCTGAAAGGTACTCTTTTAGAAGAGGAAGAAGAAAAAGGCAAAAGCCAAAAAATTATGAACAACAAATACATATCTATCAACAAGTGAATCTAAAAATTAAGTGAATTAAAAATTTGATCAACAGAATAAACTGGTGAATATAATAGAATCAGGAGCACAGAAAGGGAGTAGACTGATAATTCTCAGGAGGACAAAAATCATAAAGCATCAAACAGACTGTGAAATTACAGCAGAAAGATTAAAGTTAGGTGAGGTAGATAAGTGATCAAAGGACTTGTATGCATGGATATAAGCATAACCAATGATCACAGACACTGGGAGGTTGGGGTATGCCTGGGAGGGAGGGGGGGCAATGGGGAGATATGTATAAAAAATTAATAAAAAAATGTACAATTCACTTATTTGTTCCAGGTACCTACCTTGAAACGATGGCTGCAAAGTTTGTTTTGTATAATCATTGAAACAAGTCTCTTAAAGACAGTTTATTGAATAAAATTCTTTGAAGAAAAATTTTCTAAATAATATTTTTTAAATTACTAAGTTAGCCGACAGAGTTATGTTATGTTACTGATTTCATATTAATCCAATGTACTAAAACACAAGTAAGAACACTAAGAGTTCACTGAGGTCTTTTTTAGTCTGTGTTCTAGGATAGGTGAGTACATAGTATCAAATTAAGACCCCTCTCCTCCCTACACTTAGACAAACTAAATATTTCCAGAAAAAAAAAATTTTTAAATAAACCTATTAAAATCATTCCTAAATAGATTGAGGTAAATCACCAAATATTTTCACTGTTTAAACTGATAATAACTAAAAAAATTAAGCAAAAGTACATGCCCACAAAGTTATTTCAGAGGAATATTTAAACATGATTTACCTGAATCATTTCTTAGATAAGATGACATGGCTGGGATGAGGCAGGACTGACTGAGCAGCTCTAGAAGTACCGAAGGAAGGGCATTACTATTCTGTCCTCTGCTCTCATGAGATGACTGAGCTTCTCCATTTATTGCGCCACACATAGGATTTATATAACTTGCAAGAACCTAAAAAAAATAATAAAAAAAAATGCTGGATTTAAATTGGATTTAAGTTACATATAATTGAAAAAAACTGTGTTAGATATTCAGTCTGAATTCCAAAGAGTATATATTTTCAACTCAATCAATCCCTTGCACTGAATGGTTAAAAGAAGGCATTTCTTCTTTAAACTTTCAAAAGGAAAAGATGTGTTTTGCATGAGGCACCATACAAAGTGGTGTAAAAGTAGGATTACAGTTGTTTGTATGGAAAATAATACAACAATAAATAATACAAGAATAAACTGTTTCACATACAACTGTAAACCTACCTTTGCCCCACCCAACATATGACTAGACATCTAGAAGCAATCCACCTAAGAACAAAAACTTAAAACCTTAGTAGCAACTCTTGATATTATTTATTTTGTTGAATAAATTCATATACAGTTTGAGGGAGGCACAATCTTAGATTTTTGTATTAAAATGACCCATTCATTCTAGAATTGCTCAAAGACCTGACCCATATTAATCATTTGATTGATGCACCTCCTCTTCTCATTTCAATGGTATTAAAGACTTTCTCTACTAGTTCAACTTCCTTGATTCTAGAAAAGTTATCATGTGAGAAACAAGATATATAAAAGTAGATAAATAATAATTTTTTAAGAGTCCATATTCAGCACTTAAATTTAGATTACTGGAAAGAGACAGATTATTCACTTGTTGAATAATTTCATTCTTGTCACTTTACTCCCGAAGTAATTGAGAGGGAAGAAATTTAGAATTACCAGTAGGAAAAAGCAATCTTTACCGAGTGGTCTCTTAAAAGAACTTAGAACAGGGAGTATATGGGCTTCATAAAAATAGTTGAAGATGATTTGGATAGCCATCAATACTTAAAAATCAATATAAATACAAAAATAATTATTATCACTGATAATATCAACTTTACAAATGTACCTGCAGAAGACAGGTAACATGTTCCTCTTCCAGCCTCTGTTTGGTTAAAGCTTGTTCCACATCCCATCCAGAAGCTGTAGAGCCTGTCCCAAAACCAGTCCCTTTGGCCCAATATAGCTGCTGTTCCTCTGTTGATGTAGGGTTATGAGAGCTTGATACCTGAGGCTTATTACAAAACATAAAATGTATTACTATTTAGTTTTATTTATCTTCAAAAATAATTATCAGTAGGAATATAAATAGTTCAGCTGCTAATGAAAACAGTTGGGAAATTGCTCAAAAAAATGAAATAAAGAATTACTATGTGACCCAGCAATTCCATTCCTAGGAATACTGGTATATCCAAAGAAATAAAATTGATACTCAACTAAAGGTACACACATGTTCAAAGGAAAAATATTTACAAAAGCAAAAAAGTAACACGCATCTGTGGATAAATGAATAAGCAAACTGTGGTATATACATGAAATGGGATATACTTCAGCCCTATGAAATATTGATAAACCCCAACAAATATATAATCTATCAACAAATGAATCTAAAAATCAAATGACTAAAAAATCTGATGAACAGAACAGAATCAGTGGCATGGAAATAGAACAGACTGATGATTCTCAGAGGAAAGGGGATTTTGGGTGGGGGCAGGAAGAGAACAAAGATCTTATATGCATGTATGCATTACCTATGGACACAGACATTAGGGTGGCGAGGGCCTGGGTGGGGTGGGAACTGGGTAGAAAAAAAGAGGATATCTGTAATAAAGACTGAACATATATATTAGGAAAAATTGAGTAAAGCACCTTAATGCCAAGAGAGTCAATGACTCAAAATTAGATAAGAGAAACAGTGAAAGGAATAGGGACGTGAACCAGATCTTTTAAGGTATATAACAAAGCATCCATCAGGAGAATTCCATGATGGCTGTCACAAGTTTTCAATCACACTAAGCAAGATTGCTTCTATTTCTAGGAGTAATTCTTAATTTCTTTCTTGTTCAGAAAGTAATGTGTAAAAAAATCTTGGGAATAGAGAACATATTAAAAATGTCAATGATACAGAGGCAGAAAAAAAGACTGAGACGTATTGTTTTTTTAAAAATAATCTCAAACTCTGTAAAGGTCAATTCTATATTATTACTTTTGTGGATTGTAAAATTAATTCTGTAACAGTAAACCTCCTGTAAAGAATTTTCATATACTAGTATCCTCACATCATTGGTAATTATTACTTTAAAAATAAAAGGAAGAATATTATGTATAAACAATACTCTCAGAACTGATCTGCAATTTAGTTTTATGGAACTGTGACAAAGAAATTCCAGCTTCCACATTTTATAAAATAAACTGATAAATAAATTATAAAAATTGTATTACCATATAAATATTACCAATAGAATAATTAAGATTACTGATAAAAATAGCTATTTTTTAAAAGTTTATTAATGTGAAGTATAATATATATACAGAAGAAACATAAAACAAACAGATCAAGTTTAATTAATTATAAACACAATTTTAACCATGTAGGTCAAGAGTGAGATTATTATATGTAAGAAATTGCCCTCATTCCATCTCCTATTCATCACAACCTCATTCATCCTGATTTTTAAAAATATATATATTTGTTAATTTCAGAGAAGGGAAAGATAGAAACATCAATGATGAGAATCACTGCTCAGCTGCCTCTTGCACACAACCTGGGCATGTGCCCTGACCAGGAATGGAACCATAACCCCCTCGAGCCCACAACCTGGGCATGTGCCCTGACCAGGAATGGAACCATAACCCCCTGGTTCATAACTCAATGCTTAACTCCTGAGCCACACTGGACATAATCCTCCTGATTTTTATACTCATAACTAACTTATTCTTTTCATAATTTTATTACCTAAGCATGACACCCTAGTCACTATAGTTTTATTTTTTCTAATTTTTGAACATTATTTAAGTGGAACCATGCTGCATATATGCCTTTTATGTCTAGAATTTTAGTTTGCTTTTCAAAGAAATCAATACTATTATGTGTAGTTGGCTACAATTGTTTTCCTTCATTACTTTAGTATAGTATTCCATTACATAGTAGACAGTTACTTTATCCATTCTACTATTTTTATACTATTTATTTCATCTATTCTATTACCTTTACATTATTACAAATGATAATAGAGTAATATTTGTGTGTTTTTTGTAATTTTACACATTCTGATGGGTGTGAAATTATAGGGTATTAGAGGTTTTCTGATAACCAAGGAAACAGATCACTTTTTCACATTTATTGATTAAATCGTCTCTCTTATAAAGTGCCCGTTCTAACTTTTCATCTATTTTCCTACTGGGTTTCCTGCCTTTTGGGAATTTTTTAAATTCTCTGAATATTCTGGATATAAACTCGTTATCATATATACATAAACATAGTGTTCCATTCTGTAGTTTTTATTTTCATTTCTTTTGACAAAAAAAGTTTGTAATAGTGTTTCCTTTTTTAAAATGTTATAAATTTTATGAAGAGAAATACACATATTTTTCAGATTTATGTATTTTTTTCTTTTTTGCTACTAGTCTAGAAAGTATCAATAAGCTCATTTTATGTTATTGATGGAAGTTATATTGTAACTACATTTTTAACCTATAAATTGTATCCTCATTAAATTCACTTATGACATTGCATTCCTGATTACTTCAGAAAAAAACTACATTCTGTACTCTGTGAATTAAATTAGGTTTTCATAATCTAAAGGATTAAAACTGAACCTACCTCTGCTTGATTGAGGCTAGAGTTTGGAACTCGAGGGGCATGGTGGCTCAGAGCTGAGAGACAGACAAGAATGAGGTGCACTGCTCCAATTTCCAATGCCATCCGCCTTAGAAGCACACCGTCGTCAGTTGTCAAAGGTGTAGTGCTAAACAAACTACGAAGGACGTGGAAGGGAAGGGTTGGAAGCACATTGGCTGATGGAGATTGCAGAATATGACCTAGATTTAAAAAATAATTCAAAATTAAAAATATTTTAAAACACTGTAAGAAACAATATATAGACTACAAATAATGACAAGGTATTAGAAAACTGTATCACTATATTTATTAGGAAACAACTCAAATACCACAAATACAATAGTGAATAACATAAATTTAATAATAAATAAATGTCTGGACAAGCTCTAAAAGACATCATAAAACTACAAAAATATCTTTTTTTTAATATATTTCATTGATTTTTTTTTTTAGAGAGAGGAAGGGAGAGGGAGAGAGATTTAGAAACATCGATGAGAGAGAAACATCAACCAGCTGCCTCCTGCACACCCCCCACTGGGGACGTGCCCACAACCAAGGTACATGCCCTTGACCGGAACCAAACCTGGGACCCGAGTCCACAGGTAGATGTTCTATCCACTGAGCCAAACTAGTTAGGGCCAAAAAAAATCTTGAAATATATTCATGTGATAGTTAATAGATAGACTATGTTAAATTTACTATAAGCTAGAATTTATACTAAAATCTAACAAGTAAAAAAGAAACATGAAAAGTTTCATACAACAGTATGAAAGTAAGTGTGCTTGACTTGGAAGCAGTTTAAAATAGAAAGAGGTAATAAAAGTAAACTATTTTGTTTTGTTTGCAATATAGTTTTCTAATATGTTTTAGCTCGAAAGGAGTGCTAAATGCAAAACCAACATCAAAAACCAGTCACATGAATTGTGGATGAGATAATCACTGCAGAAAGTAATGTCAGAATTGTGATTTCTAATAACCACTCATCGTATAGTAACTAAAAATAGTCTGAAATAGGATAAAGGCAATTCTTTTTCCTTTTCTGTTTAAGGTTTTATCTACTACATTACAATAAAATTCTGAAAGACAATGGTTCTTACCCTTCTCTCTGTGACTTTAAAATAACAAAAATGTACCAATTACCTAATTTAATAGTCATTAACTGAAGAGTTAATGAAAATCTACTTGCCAGGCTACAACCCTTACTGGGATTTTTCTTTGTTTCTTTCTATTAAAATTACCAGCCCACTGGAAATAATCACCATAGTTTTGTTATTAATATTTTATACACACACACACACACACACACACACACACACACACACATATATAATCCTAATATATAAAAAACCCAGACCCGTCAAAAACAACCAGAGGGATGACCAAATGCCAGGCTGCATGCAGCAGTCTTGGGTGGGTGGGGACTGGCAAGGACACTGAGCCTCTCTCTCTCTCTGAGAGGTCAGCAGTTCAGCCTGCTTGTCAGTAGCCTAGGATGGCCACTGATAAGCCCCGCCTCTATGATCAGGCCCAAAGATAGGCCTAGAGACACTGACTGGCATAGAAACCGACCAATCAAAACCAAATCTGGGTGAACTGAGAAGGCAGAACCTAAAGTCAGGGCTGAAGAAGGGTTTTAAGAGCAACAGCTGTTTGGTGTAAGGTGTAAGAAAGCGGTTCAAGCCGAGACTGGTTTGGCTCAGTGGATAGAGTGTCAGCCTGCGGACTGAAAGGTCCCAGGTTCGATTCCGGTCGGGGGCAGTATCCTGCTTGCGGGCACATCTCCACTGTGGGGCGTGCAGGAGGCAGCTGATCGATGTCTCTCTCTCATTGATGTTTCTGACTTTCTATCTCTCTCCCTTCCTCTCTGTAAAAAATCAATAAAATATATTTTTTAAAAAAAAGCGGTTCAATTTTTTAATGACCAGTTTGGCACTATAATGCTTATGACTGGCTATCATTTCAGATATAGGGATTATGTATTTTTGTCTTCATGAGCATCTCCTTCTACTGAAAAAGGCCCTCCTCATTTAAGCAATCCTATCCTATATACTTTATCTATATCTAATAAAAGGGTAATATGCTAATTAGACCAGGCAAACAGCCATCTTCTGGATAAAGCCATGGTGATGGGGGCCAAGGCAGAGGCAGTTAAGGGCGATCAGGGGAAAGCAGTTAGGAGCAAGATCAGGCCGGCAGGGGAGGGCAGTTAGGGGTTATCAGGTGAGCAGTTAGGAGCCAGTGGTCCCAGATTGCAAGAGGGATGTCCAATTGGAGCAGGTGCAGGCTGGGCTGAGGGAACCCTCTGCCCGCCCATGTACGAATTTCATGCACTGGGTCATTAGTCTACATATATATAAAAGCCTAAGCAACTGGGATAACCAACTGATAGCTATGAAGCCACCATGGGAGCTCCCCCGGTGGTCAGTGCACTCCCACAGTCAACCTACCAAGGCCAGCCAACTTCTCACGGTCCCTCCCCCCGACCAGTCTGGCCCAATTGGCCCTGATCGTCAGGCCAAGGGACACCATCCATGCACAAATTCATGCACCAGGCCTCTAGTTATATTATAAAACACATTATTATATATTGTTATTTTCCTCATTTGTTCACTTTAATCTAAATATTGCTGCCAAATTCACTTTTAAAAAATTTTCATCACATCACTACTTTATTTAATGTTAATAATAAATCTTCATTGCTTTTTAGAATAAAATATTGATTAAGGCTTTCCATGATTTGTTACCTATATTTGCTTTTAAAATGAGCTTTGACTGATGCTTTTTATGCAAATTTTCATAAGCTACCTTATCATTTTTCATATACAAGGTATCCCCCCAAAAAATGTATAGTTTGTATCATTATAAAGGCAGTGTTTCTTAAAATACATTTCATTTTCATAATTGAGCTGTCAGCTGTTCAAGTGTGATACATTTGGGGGGGATACCTGTATTCTGATTAATACAAATACCGCTCAGACCATTCTTTCTTTCTAAAATGACTCTCATCACAACCTCAATTCACTATCCTTCATGGCTCCACCAAATCCTGCTGTGCTACTTTATTCACATCACTGGGTAGTGAAAAAATCATCTCACACCTGAGGGACTCCATAATGCTGTAGCTCTCTCAATGCTTTCTTTTTGAGAGAAATATTGATTGGTTGCCTCACACACACCCCCTACTGGAGACTGAGCCTACAACCTGCACATGTGCCTTGACTGGGAATCAAACTAGCAACCTATCAGTGCACTGAATGACGAACAGCCAACTTAGCTACACTGGCTAGGGATCTCAAGGCTTTAATAACTTGTGAGATCTGTATATTTACATACATTCCTCATTGCTATTACTGGAGGAAACTAGCTACTTGAAGGTAGGTTCTAAATACCAGCTTCATCTTTAAATCCCAACAAATCCCAGCAATTTCATAAGCACTCAGTAAATACCTTTCGAATAAATGAATGTAATTATTTTATTTAAAGATTTATTATAAATAAAATGAAGGTTTTTAAAAAAGATTTATTGTATCTATTATTGGAACTAAATTGCCAACAACAAATCATGTAATAATAGCTTAGCTTTGAAAGTAATAAATGATGACTACTAGGTAATGATGTGAATAACTTTTACACAATCCACCTATGTTAAATTTCATTAATAACACTAAACACTTACTTCCTTCTCCATCATCTGTCACTCCCAACACCAATCGAAGAAGGCACTGAGCATGTTTTCTCTCTTTTAGTAGCACTTCAGCATAGCCCGGAAGACGAAGAAATAATCCAAAAGCAGCCAAAGAATGGGCCGGTATAGGAGACATGGTCTGTACTGCTGACTTAATAGGTGGAGGTTCAGCGGCAATGGTTTCTGGTGCTTCATAAACTAATTCTCCTGATTGTTCAATTGTCACCCATTCAAACTGATCACTATCCTTTGGCTTTTCCTGAGTGGTAGATGTTACAACTGGGGTACTCACCTAAAGAAAAAATAAATCTTTGTTTGGCTATTTACATGTTTCAACACCAGGTTCAAATTAATCATTTGATTTCAAATTATCTCCTTAAAATATAGAAATATAAGGTCAATAAAGGAATTTTTCTTTTTTTGAATTAAAAGCTTCCAAACATTGAGGAGTTACATGGTATTGTAAGTATGGTGGTGTCTGTCATGAACCTCTAGTTTAAAATTTCTATTAAATCCTTTTTAAGTTAAGTAGACAGATCCTTTGAGACTTTTTAAACATCTTATTTCTCACCAAACTTTGATCTATTACAACTAGTATTTTTATAATTCTTGCCTAAAATAATAATTACTACAGTGGTTGTCCAGTGGTGATTTTCTAAATCTTTCCTTCTACATTTAATAGTCAGTGCTGAACTGTAAACATTCCGTTTTCCCCATCTATTTATTTATTCACTCATTTACTGATGTATATGCCAGTAAAGATTCTGTTCTCCTTTAGGTTATAATACTCTATTATTTTATTCGATGCCCAAGTAGAATCAGATTTGATCAGTGGAATCCGTTAAAGCAGGTTTCTGTATCTAGACTGATCTTATATATTCCCTACCCCAATCCTAGAATTTTTCCAAGGAGCCCAAGAACTAATAATGTGATCTTAATCAGAAGTAGGATCTTTTCAGATGTAATCAATTTAAAATAAGGTCATACTAGATTAGAGTAGACCCTAAAACCATGATAAGTATCCTAAGCCACCAAAAGAATGTGGTCCTATTAACACCTGATTTCAAATTACTGCTTCTTAAATCATAACAGAAAAATTTCCACGGTATAAGCCAACCTGTCTGTGATAATTTGTTACAGCAGCCCTAGGAAACTGAAGCAGACAAAGATAATACACTAAGTACATGATATTAGAGAGAACATTTTCCACCTAATTCAATGAAGAGCTTTATATTTACGACTCTCTTTATATGTACCACATCCCCCCCCCATTAATGGAAGAATAACAGCAATATTAATGAACAAGTGAAGAGGTAAAAATGTTTTATAAACCACCTAAAACATAAATGGTACCTAAAAGAAAAAAAATTTAAACCAAAAGACAATGAATTTGGACAAAAGTATATACTACTACTTTACTCTCCCATTTGCAGTAAGATCTAGAAATTAATATCACACCTAAAGCACCATAGAAACAATAATGTTACAGTGTGACACCATAAAATCAAGGTAAATGCTACAGTGTCTGAGTTTGGCAAATATGCTCAATCTTCAACATTTCTTCATTACGACCTAATTCACATAAAGATTTGTACAATACTCAAAGACTAAGTTAAAGGGTACTTCCAAAAGATTAATATAAATTAAATATATATCTATATCTTAACAAAACTGAGAAAAGAACTAGTAAATGAAAAGCCAAACAAAAGAACAAAGAGCTTTGTCATGGAATGATATATTCAATTAGAAATCTTATCTTACCTGTTGAATTACTTCTGGATATAGCATGGGTAGTCTTTCAGCAATAAGAGCCAGTCCACCCATTCCTGCAAAGACTTGTAATGGTGACTGAATAGGACACGTTTCAAGTAAAGATTCATCCAGTATCCCATCCATACATTCATCACTTGGAGTGAGAGCCTCATCTTCTGGACAGCTACCAAGTAAATCTACATGATCTAGATTTAAAAAATAAGTAAAAAAGCATCTGTTTCTTTAGTACTCTTTTATTTACAAAGCAGATGTCATCTCCTTAATAATAATAATAAAAAAGCATAAATATCTTAAGTTATTCAGTTATAGCTACATTAAGACTAGAGGCTATAAAAAATATTTAAATGACTTCTGCAGTTGCCTCCTATAGTCTTGCTAAAAAGTGGCCCAAAGACGAGTATCATTGGCATTGTCTAAATAAGTTATAGACTCAAAGCAAATAGTAATATATTGAGCTCTAAAGCATTCAAATAGGAAAAAAATGAATAATAATAGACTTCTTACTGAAAACTAAAAATTATGCCATACTGGTTTAGCTTTGAAACACTCACAGAGAAAAATCAAAAGGTTAGTATGTTCACAATAACAAGGTCAAATAAACATTAGGAAAGACAAATTATTTGGAGCTGAAATTTAAAAGGAGCTAAAATTTAGTAAAGAATACAAAATGCTAATAATTAAATACTGAGCTTCAATTATGGGAAAAACTGAAGTTAAAGTAAGATTATACCATATGCACACTATGAAAATCATTGCTCAAATAGCATTTATACTAGTAAAAAACTGGAAATAATCAGAATTTTTCAACAAATGGGAAAAGATGTCAATTTTGTTCTAACCATAAGAAAAACAATAGGCAATAAAAATGCACATTTAAAAATATTTAATAGAAAATAAATAAGAATAAAATTGTAAGAAAATGTCTGTTCCTACTTCTTATTTGAAAGAAAAAAATATTTAACAGCATAAAATACTACTTTATCTAAATTATCAGTAAACTGAATCCTGAATTGAAATTCTCACTTTAATTATAAATAATTCACATGGTTCATAGAGAAATAAAGTTTGAAATTAAAGCACAGGTGCTTATAAAATAAGTGATACTATAACAAGGTATTTCTAACAGAAATAATGGCAATATTTTTATATTTACAAATAACTGTCATAAAGAAAAATATCTTTATGTTAATGTAAGAAAAAAAAGGTAAGCCTCTTCAGATTACAGACTGCACTTTCCAAAGGAATATCATACACATACCTTTCTCAGGGTGTAGTCTTTTAAAAGAATCTGTTTTTGACAGACTTGGATCTGTGATAACTCTTGATCCCAATTTAACAGTCAGATCTATTGAGCGGTAACCTTGAGGAAGTTTTCGGTCATATAGGAGTGTTAAAAGTTGAGCAAGCGTCATTTCAGCAGGCAATGGCTGGCCTATAAATGACATTACTAAGTTAAATCTCTAATCCAAGTGGGATACATTTATTAGATTCACATTATTCAGTTACTTAATGAAGTTTGATTCTGATACCAAATTGAAAACAATTTAAAATCAACCCTTACAAAGTTTACGAAATTAAAATCTGTTTCTGACACACGTAAACAATAAATAATGTCTATAGAAAGTGTTAATTATTTAGTAACCAATCTCACTAAGATATTCTGAACCACAGCAAATAGAAACAAACAATCAAACAAAAAACACAGACATTCCTATAAATCTGTGATTGGCAAAGCTTTTCTATTAAAGACTAAGTAATAAATATTTCACTCTATGAAGGCTACAGGTCTCTGCTGCAACTACTAACTCTACCATTGTAGCATGAAAACAGGTATGGGCGATACATAAGTAAATGGAGTTACCTATATATTTCAATTAAAAATATTTTTATAAAAAGAGGCCTCCAGCCGAACCGGTTTGGCTCAGTGGATAGAGTGTCGGCCTGCGAACTGAAAGGTCCCAGGTTCGATTCCAGTCAAGGGCATGTACCTTGGTTGCAGGCACATCCCCAGTAGGGGACATGCAAGAGGCAGCTGATTGATGTCTCTCTCTCATCAATGTTTCTCTCTATCCCTCTCCCTTCCTCTCTAAAAAAATCAATAAAATTAACACACAAAAAAAAAGAGGCCTCCAGTTCACCAGCCATAGTTTGCTGACCTCTGCTATAAACAGCCAGATAAAACTAAGAAGGAAAACCCATTTAAAGTTAATTGGGAGGAAAACCAAGATAGTGGCATACATGAACACCTAAAGTGCTGCCTTGCACAACAATTTCAAAACTACAGCTAAAAGACAGAACGGACATCATCCAGAACCACAGGAAGGCTGGCTGAGTGGATATTCTACAACTAAAAGGAAAGAGGGGCTCAAGGAGGCTCAGAGGAGCTGCAAAAAGCTGAGGTACGAAGACGCGCACGTGGAGAGGACAGGCCACTGACTGCCTGGATGACTTCCCCTCGAGGGAGAAAGATGGAAACTCCCAACTGCACTGAACCCCAGTCCCGACTGAACTGATCTCCAGTTCCAGGTGAGATTCATGCGGGGGGAGTCTGGACTATCATGAAAAGGGAGGAGTGCACAGAAACTCAAGGGAGCCACAAAAGGCAGAGACCTGGAGGTACGCGCCAGTGCGCGCAGAGAGGACTGATTGCCGATTGTGCCGCTGGCTTTCTCTAGCAGGAGGAAGACAGAGCCTCCAACTATGCTGAACTCCACTTCCAACTGCACTGAACACCAATTTGGGGCGAGATCCTGGGGATCTCCAGACTCATAAGGGTCTCCGGAGCGCATAGAAAATCAGTGGCGCAGGGAAGGCAGAGGTCTGGAGGCGCAAGAGCACGAGTGTGCACAGAGAGGGCTGCAGTGATTACCGAAGGACACTGAAAACCAGGGTCCTCGTAGGGCAGGGCTGACAGGAAGCCAAGGCTGTCTGCTCAGCCTGAGACTCTGCCCTATCCAAGCTGAAGACAGAGGCTTTTGCAATTTTGCAAGTCTTGTATGATAAGGCTGACTCCAGAACAGAAGTTCTACTTGTGTAGACATAGCCGATCCTAACAAACAATTGGCTTGGAGGTCAATTCCCCCTATTGATATCCCCAACCACCAAGACTTAACTACAATAAGGCTGTACACACAGACCACAAAGGGGTGCACCAAGAGAGTCTACCTCAAGTAACTAGGGAGGCAGAGCTACTGGACCATATAGGACACCTAGCACCCAAATCTACTATAACAACTCAGGGAAGCAGCAAAAATGTGGAGACAAAAGAACAGATCGCAGGTGAAAGAAATGGAGAAAAACAAATGACTGGATGTAGAGTTCAAAACCATGGTTAAAAGGTTTTTCAAGAATTTCCTACAAAAGATGGATAAATTTAGCGAGACCCAAGAGGAGATGAAAAAGAACCAACTAGAAATTAAACATACACTGACTGAAATAAAAAATATTGTACAAAGACCTAACTGCAGACTAGAGGAAAGCAAGAATCAAGTTAAAGATTTGAAATACAAACAAACAAAAAACACTCAAATGGGAAAGAAAAAAGAAAAAAGAATCCAAAAATGGGAATATAGTATAAGGAGACTCTGGGACAACTTCAAGCTTACCAACATCAGAATTATGAGGTTGCCAGAAGAAAAGAGAGAGCAAGATACTGAAAACATATTTGAAGAAATAATGACTGAAAACTTCCCCCACCTAGTGAAAAAAAAATAGACTTATAAGTCCAGGAAGCGCACAGGACCCCAAACAAAAGGAATCCAAAGAGGACCACACCAAGACACATCATAATTAAAATGCCAAGAGCAAAAGACAAAGAGAGAATAATAAAAGCAGCAAGAGAAAACAGTTAATTACCTACAAGGAAGCACCCCTATGATTGTCAGCTGATTTCTCAATAGAAAATATGCAGGCCACAAGGGAGTGGCAAAAAATATTCAAAGAGATGAATAGCAAGAACCTAAAACCAAGATTACTCTACTTAGCAAAGTTATCATTCAGAATTGAAGGGAAGATAAAGAGCTTCACAGATAAGAAAAAGCTAAAGGAGTTCATCAACACCAAACCAGTATTATATGAAATGCTGAAAAGTACTTGTTAAGAAGAGGAGGAAGAAGAAAAGATAAAGGTAAAAATCAGGAACAACAAATACATATCTATCAACAAGGGAATCTAAAAATCAAGTGAATTAAAAATCTGATGAACAGAATACACTGGTGAATATAATAGATTCAGGGGCATAGAAAGGGAGTGGACTGACAATTCTCAGGGAAAAAAGGGTGAAGGGGGTATGGGGCAATACTGGACACAAATCACACCTATAGATGAGGACAATGGGGGGTAGGTAAGGGCAGAGGGTGGGGTGGGAACCAGGTGGAGGGGAGCTATAGGGAGAAAAAGAGAAACAACTGTAATAATCTGAACAATAAAGATTTATTAAATTAAAAATATTAAAATATAAAGTTAGTTGGAAATTTGATTTGTCAAAATATAGTACAAGGCAAAACTGGTTTGGCTCAGTGGATAGAGCATTGGCCTGCGAACTGAAAGGTCCCAGGTTCGATTCCAGTCAAGGGCATGTACCTTGATTGCAGGCACATCCCCAATGGGGGGTGTGCAGGAGGCAACTGATCAACGTTTCTCTCTCATCGATGTTTCTAGTTCTCTGTCCCTCTCCCTTCCTCTCTGTGAAAAATCAATAAAACATTTTTTTTTAAATACAGTACAAAAATGGAGACAAAGTGGATTATCACCTTGACCAACAGAAAGCATATTCATCAAAGAATACGTTTTAGCTCGGTAGAAAATACTGCTTAATTACCAATGATACATCTAAAGCTTTAACTACTAAAACTAGTTATTTAAAAGTTGCCTCACCACACTTCCTATATAACTTGTGAACTCTAAAATATTAATTTTACTGATTATATTATGGCAAATTAACAGTAAAATTTAGAAAGTATAGCATAAGTGTGCAATATAATACAGTAGAGTTAAAAAGGGTATGGTCTCACTTCTCTTGGAACTGCATGGACAAAGTCAGTAATTCATTTATCTCATCAACAGCACTGAATTCAAGATGATTCTGGTGAGTACACATCTGATTTATATAGTCATAAGATTATTAAAATTTCTTAAATATCTTATCATTGTGAACATTACCTGCCAAAAGTTTGTGGAAGAGATGAAACACTGGAACAGTAATTATTTTGCTGGCATTGTCTGCTGCTGAGGAAGCACTTCCCATTTTATCGGGCATTGCTCTCCCTCTCCTGGATGGTGGGCGCGGTGGTGTAGCAGACACAGCACGTTTAGATTGGGATTTCAGCCCTAGAAGTAAAGAATGAGTAAAATTGTATATAGCCAACACACTAATGAAGTAAAAATGTAGTTCTACAATATTTTAATAAAGCACCATAGTCCTAACAAATGCAAAAAGATAGAAATGTTTCTTCTAATTTAACACCTGATCTCCTGTTTCTATTTGTTCTTCATGAAACTCCACGAATACATTGGGTTGCAATTATAAATATTTTCCAAAAAAATAAAAAGTATTATCAAATATTATATTCTATGAGATACAAATGGCTGTCCTTTTACTATTATGAAGTAATTTTGGGCAAATATGTGTAGGAAATCTTATGTTCTTTTTTTAAAATATATTTTATTGATTTTTTACACAGAGGAAGAGAGTGGGATATTTAGAAACATCGATGAGAGAGACATTGATCAGATGCCTCCTACATGCCCCCTACTGAGGATGTGCCCGCAACCAGAATCATGCCCTTGACCAGAATCGAACCCAGGACCCTTCAGTCCGCAGGCCAACACTCTATCCACTGAGCCAAACCGGTTTCGAGGGAAATCTTATGTTAATTTTTCTCTGATGGAAAAGATAAACCAATACAGAGGTCTACTATTTGAGGAGTTAAGTGGAATTTGTCTTTTGAACTAAAATTGTCACACCTATGTCAAGGAATATATACTCCCAAATTACAAGTTATCTTGGCCATTTTTTTTCCTGCATCTAAGGGCAAAAACTCATTTTTCAACCAATTTTCTTTTAATTATATTTTTTTCTAATTTTATGTTAAGTAATGAACCCAATATCATAAATAAAAACTAATAAATACTTTTACATTTCACTTTTGCTTTAATAAAAAAAAAAGGGACGTTACACAAAAATCTCTTAACACGGTAGATTTGTAAGAGTATAATTCTCTATACACTGTCAAGTTGAAATGCAATATGTAAACTATTCACACAAGCTCAATATCTGATAACATATTATAAGCTTTGGACATAAAATAAGTTTCACTGCCAAAGAATAACATATTTCCAGTATACTAGTTTTATATTTAGTATTAAAACATTATAAGTTAGCTTTATGTATTTTCTTTATTACATGAAATTCCTAGGAATATAAATTGTTATACTACATAACAAAAAATCTACACTAATAAAAGAGAAATATACAAATAGACCATCCCTCTGCTGTGCCCACCAGCCAATCAGAGTGAGTATGCAAATTAAACCAACAAAGATGGTGGTTAATTTGCATGCGCAAGCATGGAGCGAACACTAAAGACAGCGTAGAAGGAAGCCAAGTGCTGCAGAAAAGAGCGAAGCTTCGGAGAAGGGAGCAAGGCAGTGGAGAGGGAGGGAAGAAAGGCAGAGACAGGAGGGAGCAAGGCAGCGGACTCAGTGGACTTTGCTCCCTTCTCTGATTTGCTCTGAACACAGGAAGCCCTATTCTTGCAGGAGTAGGCCCAATGAAGCCTTATTCTTGCAGGAATCTTCCTGCAACGGACCTCTAGTCAAGATTATTAAAAAAAAAAAACACACACAGAAAGCTTACCTGAAGCAACAACAACACTATAATTGTCCTGAAATCCATTTTCTGCCTTAACTTTTTCTTTCTCTTCATGGTTTTTCTTTTCTTTGTCATCTTTTTGTTCACTAATTAGTTTGGCAGTAATACTTGGTGTATCTGTGAGGAAATATTATGTTATGTGAAATACATTGCTAAATAAATAAACAAATAAATAAAATACATTTCTTTTCAAAGTCACTAAGAAGGGAAATGATAAAGATCTCAAGGTAAGAATATATATCACTAGAGGCCCAATGCACGAAATTTGTGCAAGAGGTGGGAGGGGTGGTGTGTGTCCCTCAGTCCATCCTGCACCTTCTCCAATCTGGGATGCCTTGAGGGATGCCCAACTGCCAGTTCAGGCCCACCGGGCAGTAAGACATCCCTCTCACAATCCACGACTGCTGGCTCCCAACCACTTGCTTAACTTCCTGCCTGATTGCCCCTAACCACTTCTGCCTGCCAGACTCATCACCCCCTAACCACGCCCCTGCCAACCTGAATGACGCCTAAGTGCTCTGCTGCCAGCCCGATTGCCCCTAACTGCCCTCCCCTGCCAGCCCAATCACCCCTAACTACCCTCCTCTGCTGGCCTGATAGCCCCCAAATGCCCTCTCTTGCAGGGCTGGTCTGCTCCCTCCAGGCCTCATCCCCCTTAACTCCTTTCCCCTGTAGGCTGGGTTTCTTCCAACTGCCCTCCTCTGCTGGCCCAGTCACCCCTAACTGCCTTCCCCTCCTGGCCTGATTGCCCACAACTGCCCTCCCCTGCCAGCCATCTTGTATCCACATGGGTGCAGCAATCTTGCATGTTGGAGTGATATTAATTTTGCATATTACTCTTTTATTAGATAGGATTATATTACCACTAGTTGTTGGTAAATGGATTCAGGGCAAATATTATAAGACAGTCTGGAACTCATCACTTCTTTTTTTTACCACCGTTCTTAAATCAGCATACTTAAAATCCAATCTCAAGAAAATATTACATATTACTTCTAAAGGCAAGAAAACCATTACCATGAATTTCTGCTTTATTTCAGGTATAATTCAATCTGCTTGCCACCTAAATCTAATCTGTTCCTTATAACATGCTTATCAAGAAAGAATTATTTTCAAAATAAGGAAACTGGCTTAGCAAGATTGCTGAAAACCTGTAAAGGACAAATATAAAATTCAAGCTCAAGAGACATACTAAAGCATTAGACTTCCAGTTATTCTAAAATTGGAATATAAAGGAACAAATTTCATTCACAGAGATTTATTTTGCTATTTTTATTTACTTAGAAAACTTACATAGCAAAGTAATGTTTTACTAGTACTTTAACATGAAATCTAAGTATTTTTATAGGTTGTTATTACTCTCTGAATTAATATTTTTTTTCCTTACTTTAGAATATGACATGCTGTTGGAAATCATGAAAATAATGGAGGCCATATAATGATCTAATTCAGTCTTTAAGAAATCCGCCGGAACTGGTTTGGCTCAGTGGATAGAGCATCAGCCTGTGGACTGAAAGGTCCCAGGTTCAATTCTGGTCAAGGGCATATACCTTGGTTGCAGGCACATCCCCAGTAGGGGGTGTACAAGAGGCAGCTGATGGATGTTTCTCTCTCATCGATGTTTCTAACTCTCTATTTCTCTCCCTTCCTCTCTATAAAAAGTCAATAAAATATATTTAATAAAAAAAGAGAAAAAGAAAGAAATCCAAAAAGCTTGATGAACTTTTCTGATATTAGAAATACCTTTCATTAAGTGAATATGATTAATATAAATTCCCTTTTTACTTTTCTAACTTAACACAATTATGACCCAATGATTTATTATATAATGACTCAGAAAGGTGAAATAATCATATGATAAAACATAATCTTTTGTATTAAACCTCTATTTTACAGCTTTAAATATCTGAAAATGTCCTAGTAATCTCAATTTTTAGAGATTCTATCTAACTAAATTGTCTTTAGACAGTTTCTGCTTTTGTGAAATTAAAAAGTTTTGTAAACACTACTAATAAGTACATAATAAAACAATACACAAAAACAACCAAGAAACCAAAAATGGCAAAAATAGTTACACAAGAGTAAATATTTAAATAAAAATTTAAAAAATCAACACAATTAACTCCTTGCATAGTCAGGTAGGAAAGATGTAAAGATCATTAGTTAATAAGAATTTATATAGTGTTACCCCAATAAACCAATAAAAAAATATCACTAAGAGGTTTGTTCAACTTTCTGTTTAAAATTGTTCTGGTTTGCATTTCCACTCTGGCCAAGAAAAAATAACAAAGATGAGATTTACTCTCCCACCTGAAATAACTAGAAATTAAGAAAATATATGAAATAATATTTTTCAGACCCTGGAAATCATAAGACAGGACAGTGATATAGGATGAGTGAAATTGTATGTGTGAGCCCAGGATTACTCCAGCTTATTGCCTGGGGAGTTTCCCAAGCCAGACTCAGCAAAGTCAACTCATGTGAGGATACAGAGATGTAAACTATATACACACAGGTAAATATTAATCTATCATAAAATATACTGTCTAAACATCAAAGATCATAAACACACTTTCACAGGACCAAAGCACTATTAGAGGTTAAATTCAACATTTTTTTAAAAAATGTTTTCTCAAGATGACTCTCTGTTGGAGTTTTTACTAGGATGTAGTATTTTCAAAGTAATCACTTTATTTTTAAACATATTTTTAAATATGTTTTTATTGATTTTTTAAAATTATTACTGGAAACCCATTAAATTTTTGCACGGGTTGGGTTCCTAAGCCTAGCCAGTAATCATGGCCAATTGGGGCCTTCTGGTTGCTGGTTTGGGACTCCCTTCGTTCCATGCCACCCCCTGATGGTCGGCATACATCAAAGTGAGTGATCAGTCTCACTATCAAACTTCCATGGGGATAATTTGCATATTAGGCTTTTATATAGCGAGAAATTTTTTTTTTTAAATCCTCACTTCAGGTTATTTTTCTATTGATTTTTAGAGAGAATGGTAGAGAGAGGGGAAGACAAAAAGAAATATCAATATGAGAGAAAATACATTGATTGGTTGCCTCTTGCATGCATCTCAGCCAGGGTCAGAGCTGGGGAGGAGCCTCCAACCAAGGTACTGTGGCACAATCACTATATTTTAAAATGTTTTAGGGAATAAATGGAACTTCTCTGTAATAATAATAGAATATAATATTTTATTTTATATTTTATTTATTTTTTAATTAGAGAGAATGATATATAGGTTGCCTCCTACCTGGGCATGTGCCCTGACTGGGAATCAAACCAACCATCTCTTAGTGTATGGGACAATACTCTAACCATTTTTTAAAACAGTATTCCTTTACAGCAAAGAAAAACCAAAAATGTTAAATTTGCAATTACTTAAAATGTAATATTTTTCCATTATCAAGTTAAACATATGAAATCTCAATAAGTGAATTTTAGTACTCTTCCCCACTTCTTAATTTAATTACTTCCTCTTTTATAGAGGACATTTTCAGGACTCGTTCAGAAAAACATTTATAAAGTCTAATTTTCAGAAAAGTAGCTGCAACAGATAAGGAAGACATCCTATCGAACAAGAGTAATATGCATATATTTCCGCTATACCCACAAGCCATGCCCATCAGCCAATCTAGGGTGAGTATGCAAATTATGGAGTGAGCAGGAGGCTTGGGTTTCCACACAATGGAGGAAGCCAACCTTCCCGCACTCCCTAGCTGGCCCTGGACTACACTCAAGGCTATAAAGTTTCAATTATAGAAGATAAATAAATCCCAACAAAAATGGCTGCAGCCACAGAGCAAGTAAGAGGCTTGGGTTTCCCTAGTGATGGAGGAAGCCAAGGTTTCCGCCCACCTTGGCCTCTGCTCAAGGCTACAAAGTTTCAATTATAGACAGATACCAGGGCCTCCACATAGGTCGCTGGAGGGAAGGCCAGCCTGAAAACCACCACAGGCTCCTCGCCCAGGCCACCTCACATTCCAAGGGAACTCCCACCTTGATCCGGGACACCCTGAAGGGAAAACCAGGCCCCAACCCATGCATCAGGCCTCTATCCTACCTAATAAGAGAGTGATAGGCAAATTGACTATCACTTCAACACACAAGATGGCTGCCTTCATGTGGACACAGATGGCTGCCACAAGATGGCCAGAAGGGAAGGGCAGTTGGGAGGGACCATGCCTTTAAGGGAGGGCAGTTGGGGGCAATCAAGCCTGCAGGGGAGGGCAGTTAGGGGTGACCAGGCCAGCAGAGAAGGGAAGTTGGGGGGCGACTGGGCCAGCAGGGTAGGGCAGTTGTGGGGGACCCAGGCCTGCAGGGGAGAACAGTTGGGGAGACCAGGCTTGCAGGGGAGGGCAGTTAGGGGTGACCAGGCTGACATGCAGAAGCAGTTAGGGGCAATCAGGAAGGCAGGCAGGTGAGCAGTTAGGAGCCAGCAGTCCTGGATTGTGAGAGGGATGTCCAACAGCCCGTTTAGGCCAGATTCTACCAGGGGGTCCCAGATTGAAGAGGATGCAGGCTGTGCTCAGGGACATCCCCGTGCCCCCCTCCTGTGCATGAATTTTGTGCACTGGGCTTCTAGTTTTTAATAAGAAAAAATATTACTTATACATTTGTATAGAATTCTATCATTGTATAATTTTTAAAAAGATAAGAATTACAATTTTATGTGCACGGTTGTATTACAGGTGGTAACTAAAACTGGAAAAGGATCTTTTCTAACTTATTTTCTCATAATAATCACATCCATTCTCATGGTTTAATTTACCACTTATATATGGTAACAATTCCCAAGCTCTTCAACCCAGCCTTTTACTTTAAGCTTAGATTTGTACTTACAACTGAAAAATAAACATCAGCAACTTTTTCTGAGATACTGTAAACTTCCTTCAGTTGTCAGTGTTGCTTCAAACTGAAGCACAGCCTAATGTATAGATACATGCTTATATTTACATTACTATGTAAACAGTTATGTTTCCAGCTTTTTTTTTTTCTGACAACATATATAACAACATCATAAATACTTTAAAGGACAGAATATGTGTCTTGGTCATTACATCATAGTACAAACTACTGTGCTTACAAATAGGATGAATTCATTCACTGGTTAGAATTGGTGATAAACTCAAACCATCCATAGTCAATTTGCATTCTTATATCAAAAATAAGTTTTTAGTACTTGGTAAATGTTTTTTAAAGGCACTATGTGAGAGTTTTTGAAATACAGTTAAGAAAACAAGGGGAAAAGTTATGTCTTCTTTCTTCACTATTAGAAACAATTAGGTCCCCAATCAGTTCTACCTATTTTCATCTTTTGAACACTCATTTATTCCATAGATTTAGTCAATTTTTATTACTGTCATCCATGCTAGTACTCTGGAATTAACTTACTATAAAATAGCCAGAAGGCTTATTATGAGAAAATTCTATCAATGGCTACCCACAGCTTGTCTACATATCCAACAACCCCATCTGTCATTGCTACACATAACACATATCACACCAAAAAGAAATACAGGTGCTAATTTGTATTACACATTTTTTCTGCAGCTATTTACTCAGGCCTCATAAAGTGAAGATATCTTGACCTTTTCTAGCCATTAAATGTTTGCTGAATAGATGAAGGCAGTAAAATAAACAGTAATAAAAGTAATAAAATTCCAAATACATATAACATAAAGTTAAAGAAAACTTAAGTCTGACTTACCTGACACCCTGTCAAGAACTTCTGATAATGTTGTTGACACTGGCAAGTGAAGTGTCCGGAACTTGTGGCCTGCTCCATACATTGGATGCTGGATGACATGGCTAGTAGCATTGATTCTGCCTTTGTATAGCTGAAAATTAATTTTTAAAAAATCAATGTGTCGGTTTTTAAAATAAATATCATTTTAAAAATTTCAAAAGCATAAAAGAATAAAAATTCAACAAAAATGCATACAAAATATAAAGAGCTTGTTTAATGTGTTTCTTTAAATGTGGCATATTTACCTGCCCATGATTTGTAGGTCAAGTTTTGCATTAGCGTTATTGTACCTAATATTATGTTACTTTTCCCCAAATCAAATTATACTATTCTACTAATGTATAATTAGGTTATTCTAAATAGAGAGGGTTTATCTCAAAGAGATTTTTAGGTCCTATCATGAAGTATACAAGTTTTTCTACTTTCACTTAACTTTCTTAGAAATTAGAATATAGAAATCACTGCAAACTCTGATGTGAAAATATAAAATATCAATACATACAGCTAATCACAAAAATTTAATTGTTAAATACTCACTGGACAGGGAGACTGTAGAAACATTGTCACTTTCTCATCCTCTAGCATCAATTGCAAAAACAATCTACGTACAAACCCTGAAATGTTCCCTGATGTAGGAAGGTTTCCTCTTTGAGGAGATGCCTGAAACAGTTCACAGAGAACCTGGAAAGACAAGAGATATAAAATTAATGCAATGTTTATTTACAGCTTTATATTTTAACTGAAAAAAGAAAACTAAGAGTATGAATTAACAAGTACATTTCAATATATCATATTAATAATTGAAGAATACATTATTTCATCTTCAAGTACATGAATACAGAAGTAGTTAAGAAGTGCAACAAAAATTAAGAAGTGGATAAGAGAAATTACTACTGTAGAGTTTTCAAATAATAAGTATTCAGCATAACCAACTTACTGTTAACTTTGGTCAATATTTATGTGGTTATAATACAATTTTATCCTATATAATAAAAGCCTAATATGGAAATCGACCGAATGGTGGAATGACCAATGGGACAACTGGTCACTATGATGCACATTGACCACCATGGGGCAGACGCTCAACATAGAAGCTGTCCCCAGCCTGAAGGTTCCAAGTCAGCCAAGGCCGGTGTAATAAGGGGCACTGCCAGTCACTCCACAGATCAGCCCTGATTGCCGGCCTGGCTTAGGGACCCTTTCCATGCACAAATATCATGCACTGGGTCACTAGTATCCTAACTAATAAAGAGGAAATATGCTAATTGAATGCCATGCCCTCCCAAAGATTGGGTCAACCACAGCCAGTAAGGAATGAATATGCTAATTGACTGTCACGCCCTGAAAGATGGTGGAGCCCAGTCCCCTCTGCCGACCGGGGGGCAGGCAGGTCCGGCCACTCCTTGTGCCTGCCTCCAGGGTCCCCCTGTCCCCTCAGACCCCCATTCTCCTAGGGCCTGCACAAGGCACAGGCAAGCCTCAGATGACAGCTGCCATCACCCAGGGCTAACCTGGGGAAGAAAGCAAGCCTTGGATGGTGGCTGCCCAGCTGCCTAGGGCCGGCCTGAGGCACAGTTAAGCCTCGGTTGGCGGCTGCCCAGGCATTGGCAGCAGCAGAGGTGTAATGGGGGTGTTACCTTCCCCTGATCGCTGGAGTACCTCCCACCCCTGAGGGCTCCCACACTAGGAGAGGGGACAGGCTGGGCTGAGAAACACTGCCCTTCCAGGGCATGAATTTTCATGCACCGGGCCTTCAGTAATAAAATAATCTTTTACAATTTTAAAGTGACTTGTAAGGTGTCCTATGTTAAACCTACTCTAATGTCTTCTTCATGCGAAACAAACCAATAATTTTAACAATCCGGTTACAAGAAAACGCAATGCTTTAGTGCAAAAGAGGCACTCAATGACTGTCTTCAAATGGTCAATCCTGTTCTAGCAGCTACAGTGGTTTTTTTGGGTTCTGGTCTTTATATTTGGGGAGTTCTTAAGGAGAGCACAATGTATTGCTAGAATTTCTGTGATTTTGCCCATTATCTCATCAAAAAGATGAACTGATATATGTGACAGTTGAAGGGAGGAAGGAGAAGATATCAGTACTGTGTTACTGTTTTTTTCCAGTACTGTATTTTATTTATGGTTTAAATTCAGACATTAAACATACCCAATCCCAAACTTTACCACAATCTAGCCTTATATAATACATGACCCTTTCTTAACTAATTTCACTAGTACTATTTCACAACATATTAAAATAACCTAAAACAGCTGAAACCTGTTTGGCTCAGTGGATAGAGTTTTGGCCTTCGGACTAAAAGGTCCCAAGTTCGATTCCGGTCAAGGGCATGTACCTTGGTTGCAGGCACATCCCCAGTAGGGGGTGTGCAGGAGGCAGCTGATCAATGTCTCTCTCTCACTGATGTTTCTAACTCTCTCCCTCTCCCTTCCTCTTTGTAAAAAATCAATAAAGTATATTTTTTAAAAATATAAAAATAAATTAAATAACCTAAAACATAAAGCCAGATTTTCCACTCTTACCTGTGCCATCAGCTTTTGATTATTAGGGTGGCATGAAATACACTGCAGGAAGAATGCCACCGTTGCATTCTCAATTGCTGTCCTCTGTTGAGCAGTCAATCCTGCTGTAGTAGCTGAAGAAAGAGAAGCTGATCTTGCACTGCTCTGTTGTGCACCTAAATTATGTCCTCCAGAAGTGGACCCAGAGTGACATAATAAAAACAGAAGTGCTGTCCATAGTGGATTGACTTCTGAACCACCAAGCCAGTCTTTCATAACATGGCTACTGCCAACTTCTGTCAAAAACCTAAGAATAGGTGCAACCAGGTCTGCTGTGATAGGCATCTTACTGCATTGCTGTGGAACATGATGCCGCCTGAGTTTGTCCTGGAACGCATCTATTGACTGAGCAATGCTTTCCGAGTAAGAAATGTGGCTAAAGCAGAAACTAGCCAGACTCCTCACAAGAAGAGATGGCAAACCTGAGTCCAATAATTGTTTGATAGCTTCTGGAGATTGAGAAGAGGAAGCAAGAGTTGCTAAGTGTGATTCAGTTAGTGCAAGAGGGGCTTGTGCGTTTTTAGAGTCATCTGTTAAAGATGAACTAAGATCTTGCTTTTTGCTGTCATCTGTCATAGATAATCTGTGATGACACTGTATTGGAGGAGGTGTAATTCCCATCCAGCCCATCAGCAAAGAAAAATAACTTGGATGTACGTGGCACATTGAGCAAAGTAGACTGTCAACAGCTTTTTTCAAAACCATATTGCAGGGAAGAGACATGGACCAATTAAACAGTAACCTAGGGGAATAAAGATACCAAGTTAATGATGTGTATGTATATATACATATTAATATATATTCTTATATTTATTCCAAATAATTCTACTACAGATCTAAACTCTAATGAAGGAGGTGGCTGATCGATGTCTCTCTCTCATCGATGTTTCTGACTTTCTATCTCTCTCCCTTCCTCTCTGTGAAAAATCAATAAAATATATTTTAAAAAAAACAAAAAACAATGAATTTATTTACCAATAAAATTTGACATGATTGATGGCTTAAATACATGTTTGCAAATCAAAAATTAGTGACTTTCACTAATAAATCCCAGATTATACCAACTGGTCTGGGCAAATATGATAATGACCGACTCTAAGACGAAAAATATAACTGTTTATCAGTCATGGGACTCTTCAAAAGTAAATATTCTGATAAGACTTAGGAGTTATCAGGCAGTAAGCTCAACAATGCATTAGCTGAGTATGATAAAGAAAAGTGGGTAGTGAAAACTACTTATCAAAAGAACAATTGTAATAGGCATCTAAAATGTAGTAGTGAAAACAGTTAATAGTAACACCCTTCTGACATAGCAAGTCTTCCAAAATTTCTAGCTATACTTTTTCCCCCACAATTATACATTAAAGAGAAAATAATCTGATGGGTAAATGTGCAAATAAGATAAACACTATGAAATGTAGGGAACATATACATTAAACATTCTACTTTTAGGTTGGAAAAACAGGCAATGACATTAATATAACTTTTTAAAACATGAAGATAAATTTAATTTTTGAAACATCTCATTTCAAAATTGTACCAAACTATATTTACCCACTACTTTCAAAGTATAGTTTTTATCCCAATAAGCATATAAAATACTATTTCAAGTGAAAATCAAAGAAATTTAGTTCTGGAGGGAAAAAGAACTTCACAAATCATACTCACTCAAAGAGGTCTCGGTCTAACAGTGCTGGTAAATCATACTCTACAAGGAGTTCATAACTGTGCCACAGAATTGCTGCTACACAGTGCAAATGAGAAGGAGATGGCATTAGAAGACCATATTCTATTGCTGAAGAGGTAGGGCACATGTAGCTCATTCTGCCACTTCTCTTCATAGCAGCCACTCTTGCAGAATCACTGACCCATTTTAACAAGGCCTGAATTCTTAAAAGAAGAAAATGAAATTCAAATAACTGACATTTAATATGGATAAATATCATCATTGTCTGAAAGAAATATATTTATAAGAAAAACATACTAATTGTTCTCATGAGTTTTAATCTAAAATAGAAGGGGAAAGGAATTATATAAGCAACAAGGACATAGTAGTTCTAATTTTCCAATAACTTTTCCAATCTTAACCGATGAAAATGTTTGAGTAATAACTATAATTCAACAAATAAACATTAATTCCTACCTGACTTATAACAAAATATATAACTAGAATTACAGTACATACAACTTAACAAACTCACCATCTCTTCTAAATTTTCTCTCACAACAAATCCATACAACCTAGAGGAGTAATCTGGAGCTAATTCTTCATTCTGTAGAATCACATGCAATATAGCCTGTTTCATAAATCTTGCTCCCATCCATTAATACTAGTAGCAGCCACTCACCCTCCTTCATTCTGAAAACAGAATATAAGCCCAACATATGTCCTTTTATAAGTGCCCCTCGACTCTCAATCCCCTGGAGCTGGGGACCACTAACTGAGAGTAAAAGATTGATTAAAGCAATAGTGATTTGAAGTTTAAGAAACAGAAAAGATACATTCCCATTCTTATAACACTATTTATATTTATTTGCTTTCAAATTTCTATTTTAAACCATCAGATTTTTTTCTAGGTAAAACAGATAGGGGTAGGAAGGTATATGTGAAAATATGTTTAATGCTCACAAAAATCTCTAGAAATTGCATCATATAAAGTATAATAAATGGTCTTAACTTTTATAACATGATCTAAGGAGAAAGTATTACAAATTAATTTAAAAATGAGACTATATACCTGTCTTTTGTTCCAGTGTCCTGAGTTGTTCCAAGTTGATAAAGAATATCTATAGTAGAGTCAGAAGAGAGCCCATTCAGTCTTCCAAAAAGTAAAGGGCTATTTAAATCTTATAATAAAGAACCAAAAGGAAAAAGATGTTAAAGAAGCAAATGGAATGTGATTTGCTCAATTTAATGTCATCCATTAAAAATAACTCTTCGGTAAATTCCAACAAAAAAAACAAACTCAAAAAATAATAAAGGCATAAATAAAGTTAATTTCAGAAATAGAAGTAACCACAAATGACATAATTCAAGTCATTGCTTTGCAAATGTAAAAATTAAAATATCAAAGTTAATGGTCACCTGTAGGATCACTGCCTGATGCTGCACAATTTCTCAGCAGAATGTCTATAAGCTTCAGGCCAATTCTAGTGGACTGCAGGCCTATCTTCACAAGCACAACCTCGATGTTCGGTGAATGCATTCCACAGTACGGGGACATCAATAAGGCAGCACAAGTCTGCAGCAGATTAGCAGTAGGTGCAGCAGCACATGCCATCATTCCTTCCAGATCACTTATGTGAGTTAGGCAATGATGTAATAACCGTAACCATCCAATACTGAAATACACAAATACAAAGGGAGTTATAAATTTACATAGCTCAAATTATTTCAGGAGTAAAACAAAACTTCTTAAAGATCAGCATGCTATGTTTCATAAATAGCACCAATCTATGTAAAAAAGTTTTAGAATACTCCACTATCAAAAAAAGAATTAACTAAACAATAAGTTTCCCCTGTGAGAGAATACATAAAAATATTTGTGATAACAGTATTTTGAAATTATGTGCTTGCTTCTTTTTTAATGTCAGAAAATCTATACTAATAAAAAAGATACAAATTAACCATCACTTTGTGACACCAACCAGCCTATCAGGAGTATGTAAATTAACCCGATAAAGATGGCAGATTAATTTGCATGCACAGGCGCCGAGCAGCTGAGGGTGGGGCGGCCACTTGTGCGCGTGACCACACCTGTCTCTGGGACCCAGGCTGCTCTGAGCCTGTAGGGCCGCATTTAGGCCCAGAGTCCTAGAACAATCTCCAGTCACTCTAGGCCTATAAGCGCAGGCACTGAGCAGCCGGGAACAGGAAAGCACCAAGTGGTCTGCGTCCTGGGGACAGGCGTCCTCGGGAGCCAGGCCAGTCTGAGCCTGGAGGCTCGCATGTAGGCCCAGAGCAGCCAGGGTCCTGGAACAACCCATAGTCACTCAAGGTCTACATGCACTGGCGCTTGGGAGCTGGGGTCTCAGGGAAGCCACTAGAGTGTCCGGTCCTGTCAGCCCAGCCTGGGGCAGCTGGAGTTCGCAGTCCTTTTTGTTTGTACAGCCCCTGGACTGGAAGCAGAAACCAAAAGCGTGGGGAGCACCAGGAATTCTGGGAATCGTTCTGGTGGCAGGCCCTGGAACAGAAGCAGAAGGCCAGAGTGCAGGTAATCATAGTTCTGGTGGCAGATGCATTACAGGATCTCTTAGACACTAGAGCAAAGTGAGCCTGGAGCAAATTACTGTCGCAGGTGGGGGATGGGGAGAAAGCAAAGGTGAGAGACATAAGTAAAGTCACAGTGTCAAAGAAAAATTAAAGGAAAGATATCCTGCAACTTCTAGGAAATCTCCACCAATGGAGCAAAGGAAAAAAAGGCCTCTATTATTCTGTGAGCACTAAACCAAACTGGGTTGGGGTCTCAGAAAATTTGCTCATATGATTGCAAAGACAGAAAGAAATCCTGGATTGGAGAGGGCTTCCCTGAGTGCTCCCAGAATGGAGAGGGTGCAGGTTGGTCTGAGGGACCCACCCCAGTGCACAAATATTCGTGCCCTGGGCCTCTAGTGTTTTTATATATACACATACTTAAGTGTATAAACATAAACTGTATAGGACCATAGAGTTGAAAAAATGTAAAGTCTTATCAGCTTGGGAATTAAAAAGATATCCTAAATTTTTCATCAGGCAAAGCTTTTAGTAAAACCAGTTTACAAAATTTCCAAACAACAAAATATTCCAGAAAAATATAAATTAAAAAATATATTCAAGTCCTTGTTTGTTTGGTTTGTATGGCGTTTAGGAATTACCATATAAGACTAGATCAATTTATGTGGTCAATTTCTATGGTTTAGATAGAGTCTTGGTGATAGGCATTTAGATACTTTCTAAAAATATGTTTTTATTGATTTTTATAGAGAGGAAGAGAGATAGGAGCATTGATGGGAAAGAACCAAAATTGATTGGCTGCCTCCTGCATGCCCCCTATTGGGAATCAAGTCTGTAACTCAGGCATGTGCCCTACTTGGGAATCAAATCAGTGACTTCTTGGTGCATGTTTTGACACTCAAACACTGAGCAACAATGGCCAGGCTAGATATTATTATATTAGACTCTAATCCAAGAAACTAAAATCCACATCCATATATATCACATTAAGAATCATCACAAGGATTAAACACACATAAATCTAAATTTTAACTAGCCTCAAGATTCTGCTTTGATAAAATTGTCTTTATTAAACTTAAAAACAAACAAACAAACAAAAAACATGTTCTTATATAGATACCTATTCAACAAAGAAATTCCTAAACCCTAAAAAATAAAAGCCACCGTCCTGACTGATATGGCTCAGATGGTTGAAAATTGTCACATGCACCAAAGGTCACTGGTTATATTCCCAGTCAGGGCACATGCTCAGGTTTTAGGTTCCATCCTCAGTAAGAAGCAGCCAATCAGTGTTTTTCTCATATTATTGTTTTTTTCTCTCTCTCTCAAAGCAATAAAACCATTTAAATTAAGTAAGTAAAATTATAGAATAATTTCATAGAAAGCTTTTTTAGAATGAGAAATAAACATACCTTGTTTTAGATACCTGATCTTCAGATGGTAGAAAGGGATTATTAACTGTGGCTGAAGAAGTGGTACCAAAAGCAGTCAGGCCCAATAATTTAATTTGTGAAAGCCCTAATGTGCTGGCATCTCGAGGACGATGGAGTCTAAGGCAGACAGCAGAGGCTACTTCTGCTTTTACAAGCTGAATTTTTATATAGGTGAGACCACTTGTGACTACAGGAGTGGACAAAGGTAGCATATTTATCCCATCTGCACTCACTTCAACAGACACTGAGGATGGGCAGGCTGCAGAAGAGAAAATGAAACAATTACTAAAGAAATAAGTAAAACTAGCCTTCCTGGGTTAGTGTAAATTCCAGTAAAACAGCAACTTTCAGTTATATTCACAATGAAGTTGTCAAAAGAGCATTTATATACCAAATCATTCATTGATTCTCACTGTAAGTTGTTTTGAGCTATTTTCCGATATATAATATGACAACATAATAAAAGTTTTTAAAAAATTCTAACTTTCACTTCAAAAAAGAGTAACTTAAAAATATATAGCTCACATGTACTTGACTCTCTATTCTATTTTATTTAGAATTATCTCCAACAATATGGGACATGTGATTAATATGTTCACTGTTGTCAACAATTTGAGAAAAATATAATTTTTAAAACTGCTTTTCCACCAACTCATTATTTCACTACTACCATACTGCAATTTTAAACATAGCTGAGTTTAGAAATTTCTTTCACCTCTTATTTTTTTGTTTCACTTTCAAATCTTAGCCAAATATCCTCAAAGTTTGTTTTTAAAATAATTTCCTTCTAAAATTTAAGGAGGCCTAATGAAGTAATAATTGGTAGTTGCTAGGGGAGAGTGTTTCTTTTATCCTAACACTATGAAATCCCATATAATAAAATTATCTATTAACTACAACAAACTTTGAACTCTGATTTTAATTTCAACTGTAAAATTAGGAAGTAACACGTATTGTACGCCAATTACACACCAGGTTTACAATAAGACTATACAAGTCACATTGAGTATTATCCACAAAACCTTGAGATAAGTATTATCCACATTTTACACAAGTTGACAGAGTCCAGGAGAGATTAAGTAAGCCAAACCCCCACATTACAAATGGCACATTTTACATTTTAGTACACGTTTGATTCTAAAGCTTAGGTTATTTCTACTGGAAAACAATGTATCTTCAATTTCTGCTCCAATCCATAATAAAATCAAAATGTTTTATTAAGCTCTCCTTCACATCATTCTTCCTACATCAATACTCATGTGCAAATTCAGGCTATATTTTCAAAGTCACCATTTATATGAACCACTTTCTCTTTCCAAATAAAAGCAATTTCTTCCTCATCTTAGATTAACCCCTTAAGACTTACATTAACTTATATTTTACCATGTAACACACACATACATATATATACACACATTAGAGGCCCAAGTGCATGAATTCATGAACCAGTGGGGTCTCTCGGGCTGGCCTGCAGGATCGGGCCAATACCGGCTCTCTGACATCCCCCAAAAGGTCCCGGATTGCAAGAGGGCACAAGCGAGGTCAAGGACCCACCAGTGCACAATCGGGGCCAGGGAGGGATGCTGGAATTGGCCAGCTGGGGAAGGACCACAGGAGGGCTCCACAGCATACCTGGCCCATCTTGCTCAATCCCAATTGGCTGCAGCCTAGCAGCAAGCTAACCTACCAGTTGGAACACCTACACCCTGGTGGTCAGTGCACATCATAGCAAACTGGTCAACCAGTCGACTATCTGGTGGTCAGTGTACGTCACAGTAAGCAGTTGAGTGGCCTTAGCCTATCATCAGCATATTACACTTGGATTAGTTGAAAGGACAACCAGACAACTGAACACTTACTTACCATATTAGGCTTTTATTATATAGGATATATATGTTTTATTATTGATTTCAGAGAGGAAGGGGGTGTGGGGGGAGAAATAGAAACATCAATGATGAGAATCGATCAATCCCCTACTGGGGATTGAGCTCCAACCCAAGCATGTGCCCTTGACTAGAATTGAACTCAGTACCTTTCAGCACACAGGTTGATGCTTTATCTACTCAGCCCAACCAGGCAGAGCACATAGTTCTTTGTTAACCTGATAAAATCCTGTGGATTAGTATACTTCTTTCTGCATTTTACTAATTATATCTGTTTCTATTCAAAATGGGATTCTACAATTATATTAGGGTATAAAAGTAGTCTAATATAACAAATAAATGAAAAATTTATTCTTCCAAATATGCCATGGATATGCAAAATCACCCATTGTTCTTCATGCCATTAAGTGACATCAATCAACAAACATAAATGTGAAAATTTCAATAATTCTATTAAAATTATATTTTAAAACTGAAATTGGGGGACCTCATATATACAAACTAGTATTTCACACTACTTTATGAAAACCTGAAAAGAGTTCCTGCTTCTCTTAGTGCATAACTTATTTTCTAAAACTATTTGATTTACCTTGCAGCTATAACAAATATTCAATGAAAAAGGATTAAATTAATAATACTCAAACTATCAAACAAAAAATCTCACTCAAATATTCAAAATATTAAAAAGGATTTCCTTCAAAATACTATGATTTAAAAATTCCTTACATTTGTAGTTATCTTTACAATAGGAAGTGGACACACATAAGCCTATGCTAACTTCACATTATAGAGCTAGTATTGAGTGTCATGCTAGAAAAACTTGCTACCTATAAATATGTAAACTCAATTCATTTCAACTTAATAAATTTGAGGGACAAGAAAAGGCAATATATAATTAATTGGAATATAAATGGATTTCATCAAACATTCTATTTGAGGAATAAACTCATCGGTTCATTTTATGGGAAATAATCTGGTAATGTCAGATATTATACTAAAAACTAGAGGCTGGGTGCACGAAATTCGTGCATGGGGGTGTGTCCGTCAGTCCAGCCTGCACCCTCTCCAATCTGGCACCCCTCAAGGGATGCCCAACTGCCCATATAGGCCCAATACTGATGGCCTTCAGCTACAATCCAGAACTACTGGCTCCCAACTGCTCACCTGCCTGCCTTACTGATTGCCCTTAACTGCTTCTGCGTGCCAGCTGATCACCCCCTAACTACTCTTCTGCCAGCCTGATTGATGCCTAACTGCCCTCGCCTGCAGGCCCGGTAACCCCTAACTGGCCCTCCCCTGAAAGCCTGGTCACCCCTAACTGCCCTCCCCTGCAGGCCTGGGTCTCCCCCAACTGCCCTTCTCTGCCCTCTCGATCACCCCCAACTTCCCTCCTCTGCCAGCCTGGTCACCCCTAACTGCCCTCCCATGCAGGCTTGATCACCCCCAACCGCCCTCCACTGCTGGCCATCTTGTATCAACATGAGGGCAGCCATCTTGTGTGCTGGAGTGGTGGTCAATTTGCATTTTACTTTTTTATAAGATAGTGCACAGGTCGGGGCCGGCTTCAGGTGTCCTGGATCAGGGTGGGGTTCCCTTGGGGCTTGGGGTGGCCTGGGCTAAGGGCCTGTGGTGGTTTACAGGCTGGCCACAGCCCCCAGCGACCTAAGCGGCAGCCCTGATATCTAGGATTTATTTATCTTCTCTAATTGAAACTTTGTAGCCTTGAGTAGAGGCCAGGGTAGGCCAGGAACTTGGCTTTCTCCATCGCCAGGGAAACCAGTGGCCACAGCCATTTTTGTTATGATTTATTTATCTTATAATTGAAAATTTGTAGCCTTCAGTGGAGGCCTAGACCGGCCAGGATATGCAGGAAGCTTGGCTTCTTCCATCAGCAGGGAATCCCAACCCTTGTTTGCTCCGTGGCCACAACCATTAGCCTCCAATCGCTCTGAGGCCTCAGCCATCATAGTTGAGTTAATTTGCATACTTGCCCCTGACTGGCTGGTGGGTGTGGCTTGTGGGTATAGGGAGTTATGGTCAATTTGCATATCATTCTTTTATTAGATAGAATTTCAAAATTAACAAATCTAGAAATCCTGTCTTTTTCACCATTTGCTAAATACTTTTCTTATTATGTTTCTATATTATAGTTTACTTTTATTATGCTTCTTTACAAAAAAAAAATATTACTGACTTGCAAGAGATGCAAGGTGAGGTTGGATATGTATCTCTTTAAGAAGTACTGCTGCAGGAAGGTGAATGGTAAGGTCACACCAAGCTTCCTCTGGCAGAAAGATGTAGGACCAAGCAGCAGAGCGAGCTCTTCTATGGGGTGGGGTGGCCTGCAAAAGCACCTCAGCTGGTTGGGCAGTAGGACTGCTAGATGTGATTGTACCTACAAAAGACATTTTAAATGAAAACTTACAAAAGGAACCCAATAAAGCATCAAGAACTATTCAAATCATATTAATATAAGAAAATTTAGTTAATAACATGAACATTTTTGATACTATGAATATAGTTAAAACACTAAGCATGATTTGCCACAATATTCACAAAACATCACAACACCTAATCAATTGAGATGGCAAGTTCACTTTTAGTTGCTGCCTAATTTCTTTTTATTCACATATTGAATGAAAACTAAATAACAAATCTAGCACTATAATCCTCAAATAATTTAAGTAAAACACAATGTCCAATACATCCTTGAACCTGAAAATAATCACTTTTTTTGTTTGTTAATCCTCACCTGAGAATATTTTCCCATCGATATTGAGAAATAGGAGGGATTGGGAGAGAGAAAAAAAGAAACATTGATGTGAAAGAGACACATTGATAAGTTGTGACCAAGGATCCAACTTGCAACCAAGGTACATGTTGTTGACCGAGAATCGAACATGGGGGTCCACAGGCCAACGCTCTATTCACTGAGCCAAACTGACTAAGGTGAAAATAACCACTTTTATTCTAAGATGGCAATGTTTACGGAGTTACAAATATGAAAAATATAAAATAAACTATGTAGACTGAAAAATGGAGCAAATATTTAATCTGAAGCTTCTTCAAAGGAAAATACCACACAAAGAAAGAACAAGTTCTTTAATACCAGCATTTACGGTGCAAACTGATATATCTCTTCTATTTAGTCTTCTACAGTACATTTTTATTTTAACTCAAAATAAAAACAAATATTACTGCTAAAGAACTATTAAAAACTTCCCTCCTAATAAGTAGAATGTTTCAAAAACCACTAACTATAAAATCAAGTGTTTTTCATTAAAATGGTATTGAAATTTGTGCACTCACAGTAGTGCAGGGGGGGGCGGGAGGCCAAGGGTCTCTCAGCCCAGACTGCACCCTCACAGTCTGAGAGTTCTGAGGGGATGTCTTCTTGATGGCTTAGGCCCACTCCCTATGTCGGACATACTTAGTGTTGCCCCAGAGGCAGAAGAGGCTCACACTATTGCTGCTGCCCTAGCCAGCCATTAGCCCAGCTTCTGCCTGAGTGGTGCTCCCCCTGTGAGACCACATTAACCACCAGGGGACAGCTCCTGCATTGAGCATCTGCCCCGTAGTGGTCAGTTCATTTCACAGCAACTGGTCATTCTGCTGTTTGGTCGATTTGCATATTAGCCTTTTATTACGTAGGATTGTCAACTTATTTCAACAACTATTTTTGTTTCATTCCAGTTCACACACTACATAAATTCATACCAGTGGGATTTAATAACTATTTTCTTACCTAGAGGTGCAAAGTTATGAATTCCTTCTGCATTGTCAGGCTCAGAAGCTAGTATTCTTGTTTTCAAACTGCTGTCCACAGCTTTATTCGGACCAGAGTCAAGAAATTTCATAATAGTTGATACCATACTTCTTGCAGTGTTTACAATAGCTCTTGTGCTAGTTACCATATTGTTGCAAATGAGCTGAACACCACCTAAATTTACCAAAAAATACTAAATGAATCTTAGGAAAGATAGTTTGACATTAACTTAACTTTCCTAAAGACTACCCAAATGAGAACATAGCATGCTATCAAATGATTACATTTAAAGAACAACTAATGGAATTTTATCTTACCCATGTCATGGAATGCTTTCAAGGCATCACTAGTATCCAATACTCTCAAAATGAACCACAATAATGGTTCTGATAACTGGCAAGTAGCAAGAGAGCCCTAATAAAACAAAAAAAAATGTACATGCACATCATAAGTTTAAAATAGCAATTGTTAATTTACAGTAAATTAGGACAACTAAATTTCTTATTACATGCAGTATTCCACCGAAAACGGTTTAACTCAGTGAATAGAGCATCGGTCTGGGGACTGAAAGGTCCCAGTTTCGATTCCGGTCAAGAGCATGTACCTTGGTTGCAGGCACATCCCCAGTAGGGAAAGTGCAAGAGGCAGCTAATCGATGTTTCTCATCCATGTTTCTAATTCTCTATCCCTCTCCCTTCCTCTCTGTAAAAAAATCAATAAAATATATTTTAAAAAATGTAGTATTCCTTTATAGTCTATTATAAAATGACACCCTTAACCTGTCACTACATACAAAGTGTCTGCTAAAACATAACTAGTCTCACTTGAATCAAAAGGGAACAATATCCTCTCTGAATTTAGAGCACATTTTTAAGCATCTGTCTTCACCTACTATTATCACTTTTATATTAAGTTAATGTGCATTAAATTTTTACTTCATTTCAAAAATTAATCCTTCCCAAATATATTTGTATCTTCCAATCAAGAAATATGCATATGCAATATATACTTAAGAAAATAATAATTAGCCGAGACCGGTATGGCTCAGTGGATAGAGCGTCGGCCTTCAGACTGAAAGGTCCTGGGTTCGATTCTGGTCAGGGGCATGTATCTTGGTTGTGGGCACATCTCCAGTAGGGGGTATGCTGGAGGCAGCTGATCTTTCTCATTGATGTTTCTAACTTTCTATCCCTCTCCCTTCCTGTCTATAAAAATCAATAAAATATATATTTAAAAAAAAAATTCTTTACAAAATTGTTTTTAAAAATCTGTATTTGAAAGACTAAAAGTTTTTAAAATCACATTTTAAAAAAGAAAATATAAAAAGCAATAATTTTCTAACATTCTCCCTTTAAAAGTACCCTAATCTTGCCCTAACCAGTTTGGCTCAGTGGATGATAGAGTGTCAGCCTGCAGACTGAAGGGTCCCAGGTTCACTTCTGATCAAGGGCATGTACCTTAGTTGTGGGCACATCCCCAGTAGGGGGCATGCAGGAGGCAACTGATCAATGTTTCTGATTGATGTTTCTTAACTCTCTCTCCCTCTCCCTTCCTCTCTGTAAAAAAAAAAAATCAATAAAATATGTTTAATAAATAAATAAAGTGCCCTAATCTTGAATTTCAATTGAAAGAAAACTAAATAAGCAACATAAACTTGAAAAAATACTCATTAAATTTCCATATATGATATTTAAAGACAACATTTTATTATTCAACTATGCTATTGGGGGGGTAGAGAGGAAAAAACTTTTGGGACAATGGGAAAAAATTCTAAAATTTAAGAATACGATAACTATGTCACTGTGGTTGTCTTTGAAAATTAACACTTCAAAGACATCTTACTCTCCAATGTCCACTAATAATTTACTGTTCTCATCTGTTGATGTTGTTCATTTTCCAATTTGTAATATGAATACTCTATTCATCTCTGTCCTCTAAATAATTCTCTACTCCCATTGTCAGAAACTACTTAAATTACTACAACTGTTGTTGGATCAAACTTACCTGTCTGCCCATATATCCACAAGCCATGTAGGTTAAAATTGGTTGCAGCATCATGTGCACTGTAGACGCTTTTTTACTAAGGGTTGTCAGTATGGTAAATAATCCATCCCCAACTGATATGGCATCTAACCCACCATGAAAGTTTTCATGTTTCGTGAGATGTAATCCACTTGCCCCTAGTTTAAATAAAAAGATTACACAGTTTTTTAAGAGTATATTCTTAAAACCCAGTAATAATTAAAATATACTTAATGGTCATAATTAAAATATACTTAATAGTTATTTTTTCTGAAACCACTGAAGAATGGGTACATTAATAGCTGTCTGTGCTTGTGGGGTGTGGGGGTATACCCAGAAATTAACTAATACTCAGTAGAGCATGCTTTTTGGTAATATGAGATACATGAGTTATCTCTACTGCTGGTAACAATAAAAAGAAGTTGTTCTGTTATATGATCAAAAAACATAATTCCACATAGCCATATATGAAGCAGAAAGAAACTGGAGAGAAAAATGTGATGTTTATATGTAACTACTTTCAAACAGCTAATGATTAAAAGAAGATGACTATTCAACATAGACACTCACTCACAAAATATAATTATATATATATATCACAAAAAGAAAAAATATATCAGGAAAGGATGTGTCACAATTTACAAAAATTCAATTACTTTAAAAATTAACACAATATATTAGCAATAACATATACTTTTTTCATTGATATGTGTCATAGAAAATATTATCCTTTGAATAAAATTTTATATTTCGCTTTTTAAGAAAATGTAAATAAATCTTACAGATTCCCTAATACCAAATCTGATGTATAAGTTTTCATTTTAAAATATCAGAAATATGTCACTAATTATGGTACCTGCCTTATGATGATATTTTTTCTTAATTTAATTGACATTATTTTGTTAGTATTTTCCAATTACTTAAAATTTTTCAGTATTTCAATTTAATTCATTGATTGAAGCCACTCTACATAAGTTTTCACTAATGAAAATCAACCATTTTAAGAAATTTACAATTACCCCTACAGCATAAAGTGCAAGAAAATGAACTCATAGATTGCTAAAGAGAAGAGATATAGCACCAAAAACAGGAATAAGATTAATAATATTCTCAATACGTACCAATTATCATCGCCATGGCACTACTATTACACAGGCCCAGAGCAGACAAAATCTGGCTCATTATCTGCTGGTTGGCTAACACTAAGTCAGCGACATATGCAGGTGATCCTTGAATACTACTATTGCTTCCATTACCGTCTTTGCCTCCTGAGACTTTTTCTTCATCTGAAACACTGTCTGTCGTATTGGTGGTCACAGAAACTCTTGCACTGTATTCCCTATTGCCCGAAAGAGGCAGCTGTACTAAAATGTTAACCAGTTTTAACATATCAAACATGAGCTGATCTCTTGTCATTTCTCCACAAACTGCTTTTGCATCACCTGGACGAATGAGGTTGGCAAAGAGTCCCCCAAAGCATGCTCGAGCACCCACTGAGCTATCTGATCCACTTCGAGACATGACTTTGTCAGAGCAAGTGATATAGTGGTGCACTAAAAAGGTGACAGACTCTATCACAGCAGAAATAGTACTAACTGAAACGACTTCAAAATTCTGCTCCAGAGTAAATTCTAAGAGCTTTACTTGAGCATCAAGAGGTCCTTGGCCTGTCTGGAAGGCACCCCTGCAGACAAAGATAGAGAATTGAAAATTAATAATCCACTTTAAGATATTTGGGTGGGGAAGTCAACAACATAAAACAATAAAGCTGAACTTGTGGTATTCACTATTTCATTTGGTAGCTAATGGTTTCCATGTCTTCCTGAGTCCTTGTTCCTATCGCTATTTTATACAAAATTAAAAATTGACTTCCCTTCAAAATAGAAAACTAAAGGACAAGTAAATCAAATGGGTGACTCTGAAGCTACAGAATAAAATATGTAAAAATCACAAGATACTCTTCCTACTAAATTTAGCTGTTATATTTTTTCCTCAAATGTTACTATTTTAAACATTTCCTACTGGTTTTAATTTCAAAAATTAAGATTCAATCAAATAATTCTTATGCTTCAGAATTAAAAGTTCTCAAGTTCTGCTATGCCTAAAATCATCGCCCAAAACTTATTAAGAAAAAACTAAATGGACTTTAAAGTCATAAATAACTCTTCTTAAAATCATCAGATCCCTAAGGTAAAGGTATACCAAAAAGCCCAACATTTATAAAAAGGCAGTCACCTCCAAGGAGATAGAATATGAGCATTGGCTTTCCTATGGCAGAATTAATAAGAGACACTGGCAATATACAAATGGGTGAGAAGAAGTGCACTAAAGTATTTAACAAATTGCTAAACACAAGGGATGCGAGGGTGATTGACATACACTGAGTGGCCAGATTAATATTCTCTCTGAACGCATAATAATCCAGCAACTCAGTTATATCCTATATAATAAAAGGCTAATATGCAAATTGTCCCCTGAACCAAGAGTTTGACCAGCAGGCAGGCCGGCTTACTGCCCATGTCCCCTCCCCCTAGCCAGGCTGGCCGGACCCCAACCATACATGAATTCATGCACCAGGCCTCTAATACATATATGTTATCATAATAATCTGGCCACTCAGTGTAGAATCTTTGGAGTTCACATCCATTCAAAGGCAACTTTCCTAACCACCACCTCCATGCACCCTGCTCTATGCATCAATTCCATTGGGCTGACCCTGAATTATGCACTTTATAATAAACTAGTAAACATGAATAAAATGTTTTTCCTGAGTTCTGTAATTTGTCCTAGAGAATTAGCAAACCTGAGGAATTGTGAAAACCCCTCAATTCGTAGCCAAATTGTATGTGTGTGGTTAACCATAGCAACAACAAAACCCAATCCAAACTCAATGCCTAAAAAGAGTGACTCAAATATTCACACTAAACAACCTAAAAGAGTCTTATCTCCTCTCAGGCAAAAAGTATTATTCACTTCAATGCCTAAAGGCTATGAGTTTATCTAAAGCAAAAAACTAGAGGAATATTTTTGTGTTTACAGCATAAAAAAACATGTGACAGGAGAAAAGACGGAGAAAGAAACTGAAAATATATTGTTGTAAAGTTCTGACATATGAGTGAGAAATTGGAAATACACCGTTACAATTATATGTATGTTAAGGTAGACTATGATTTAATTACATTAACTGTAATTATTGATATAGTGGGCTAAAATTTTTCACTTTGCTATTTTTCTATTTAGTCTTTGCTCCTTTTAAAAAATCATTTTCTGCATACTTTTTGAAGTTGATTTCATTTGTTTCCACTATTGGCTTATTATTTATTAATAACTAAATTTGATTATTGTGATGCCCTCAATTTATGATATACATCTCCCCCCACCCCCTGTTTTTTTTCCTCCATCATAATCTACCTTAACTTACTAGAACATATAACCTGGGCACCTGGCACTTGCAACTATCCTCTGAAATGAGAGCAGTCTTTTAGAACTGAGCAGTTACACCTGTGAATTTGATGGTAACTTTAGGTAGTGTTAGTATAGTACTGAACAGTAAGATACCAATTGATGTCCAGTAAGAAAAATGGTACTGGAAAGACACCATGTATTTAGTATCTGAAAAAAAACAACACTATTTGCTGTCTTCCACCACGTGGAGAGAAGGAAATGTTCTCCTTGCTCAGAATAAAAGCTAACACTCTAACCACTGAGAAAAATTCCTTAATCTTAATATCCTCCTGTTTATCTTCTCCCAGATAGATGCCTCAAAAAAATATAGTAATACATATTACACATCAGAAATATATGTATACACTGAAATATACCTTTCTGTTGAAAGTATATGAATTAGCTTAAGTAAAAATTCACTGAATATCTGAGGACATGTTGAAGAAAGATGCACTTGTAATCGGGTAAGAAATTCTTGCATAGCTTGTGTAGCTGTTGGCCCAACCTGAAAAGAAATGAAATTTCATTGAAAACTGCTTAATGATATCAGTTAAAAAATTATTCATTTAAAAAGTCTCAAGTGTTAAATACTATAATGTTGTAACTTTCATTCGAAGAACAAAAATATTATCAGTAAAAGCAGGAAACTGATTCATTTTTAGATATTCATAAATAGGCAATTTCAGATTCAGAATTTAAGTTCCAAGAAGGTAAGACTTATTCTTTGTAACTACTTATATTCCTAGCACCTAGAACAATATTTAGCCTAGCACAGAACTAAGAATTAAAAGATATCACTGTAGCCTTAGCCGGACTGGCTCAGTGGATAGACTGTCGACCTACAGACTAAAGGGTCCCAAGTTCAATTCCAGTCAAGGACACATTCCTCAGTTGCAGGCTTGATCCCTGGCCCTGGTCAGGATGGGGAGGCAATCAACTAATGTCTCTATCACATCAGTGTTTCTCTCTGTGTATCTCTCCCTCTCCATTCCACTCCCTCAAAAAAAAAAAAAATTCCCCCAACTGTTTTGGCTCAGTGGATAGAGCATCAGATGTCTGTGGACTGAAGGGTCCCAGGTTTGATTCTGGTCAAGGGCGTGTACCTTGGTTGCAGGCCCATCCCCAATAGGAGCTGTGCAGGAGGCGGCTGATTGATGTTTTTCTCTCATCAATGTTTCTAACTCTCTATCCCTGTCCCTTTCTCTCTGTAAAAAATCAGTAAAATATATATATTTTTAAAAAATCAATGTAAAACTATCCTAGGGTAAAGATTAACAATAAAAGATAAAAAAGATAATACTGCAAGATAATCTTGAATAACTTCTATTACAAATATGCTATGAATACTACATATATTTTTCTATAAAAAGAAATATAATAAATATTTTTACAACAATACAATATAACTAGAAATTAGAATGACATAAAAGAAATCTGTTGCAAGACTAAAAATGCTTATAAGTTTTGGTACATCTTATTTTTCTGTTAAATAAAATAGCTAATACTAAAAAATAAGTACATTGCATGAATTATCAATTCTTATAGAAGTCATTAAATGATACATAAATTTTAAAAGCTTTAATTCCAAATTTTTTGAAATGCTTCCCTGACTTTTAGGTATTTATTCAGAATATTGCTTAAATGATACAGAATCAATACCAAAAATCCAACAGAAAACTCTATCCCCTATAATTTAGTTTCAATATAGCTATTACTCCTACATAATAAGGGGCTAATATGCAAATAGACCGGACGCTGGCACAGCCAGAACAACCGCACAACAGATCGCTATGACATGCACTGACTACCAGGGGGCGTGTGTGGAACATGGAGAGCATTGGCCATAGCAGGTTAGTGAAGCAGGTGAGGAGGGGCGCCAGACCAAGGCAGGGTGTTCGCCGCTGTCATCAGGAAGAGCCTCTGGTGGTTACTGGAAATTCTTGGTTCCCGTGCACCGTGGTCCAGCCCAGCACTCACACCTGCTGCTGGCCCTGGCCCCACTCGTACCCGCAGCTGGTATCAGAGGACCGTTCACACCCGCTGCTGGTCCTGATCACCTCCAAGGGCTTCACCACCTCCCCCTGTTCCTGAGAGGCGATTGAGTTAGCAACCGCCACTCGCACCCACTGCTGGCACTGGCCCCACTCGCATCCACTGCTGGCACCGGCCTCAACCAATTGTTCCGCACTGTCAGTGGGTGCAAGCAGAGCTGGCGCCATCAGTGCATGGGAGCGACAGCAGTGGGAAAGGGGCTGCGATCAGACAGGGGACCAGGGTCTGCAGTGGGAAGGACTGCACAGGGGCACAGAGGATGGGCCAAGACCAGCTCCTATGCCTACCGCAGCCTTGAAACCCACAGTTCCTTTTTCAAGGTGCATGAATTCGTGCACGGGCCCTGATTACTAATAATTCAAGACATTTTATTACAATGATACATCAAAGACTACCATTGAATACTGTGGTTATAACAAAGTTACATATTTAGGTACATTAAAGTTTTTCTTTACAAACATTTTTATTTTATAGTATGAACCTATCATTGCTTTTCAAAATTCATATTACCTGTGGACTGTGTTGATTTGTTCCATGTGGACTGGTACCAGAAAGAAATTTCACTAAAACATGAATCAGGTTTGGATCAGAAACCAACAGATGGGCAGTACTGTCCTGGGTACCAATGGAACTGTTGGATCCAGCTATAAAACATTAGGAAACAATAAAAATGTAGTAGCTAATATTTTTTAGTTTTAAAACTAACATATGCCTGGCTATTACAGGTTATTAAATGGATTTGAATTAAATGAGTTGGACTCATTCTTTATTTTCATCCATGACAGATCTGTCTCTCTCCTACTTCAATTATGAAAAATACCCTGTTCTATGTATAATCAACTAGAAAAGAAATAACTAAATGCTTAATGTATTTTCAGAGAACCTATCTCTCTTCCAGAAATAGAGATCTACTTTTCAGGGAAGTTTTAATCCAGCTTTTTAAACTAAAATTTAGGTAAAAACTATTAATTTTTAATGTCGGTTATTTCAAGGTTGTATACTGCTAACTGATACACAGGCAACACACCAGTTTTCTGAGCTGAAGAAAATATCATTTGCATTATATCTACCTTCAGCATCATATAATAAAGCTTTTGATTCCATATTTGGGAAATATATTGCAAATTAGAAAATGGAATTTTCATGCTAAGCAATGACTTAAATCTTTATCAATATCACTGAGCTTTCTATTTACAAAATTAAGTCCAAACAGAATGGGAAAGACATCCAAGCTCTTTTGTCATAACCTACAAATAAAATAAAGATTTATTTTTATCCTTATTGTTGAAAGTATTACATATGTCCCTTGAAATAAAGATTTCAATTCCAATGGCTAGTCCATGCCCTCTAATACAAGCATTGATCCCTACCTCACAACTACCTCAAGAATGCCAAATAAAAACCTAGAATTAAACATATGAAAAACAATAAGCACTACAGAAGATAATATAGGAGAGTATTTTCATGATTTGAGAGAAACAAAAGCCACAAAAAAGTACTAAAAGTTTCTTTCTGAGAAATGCTCAGAAATTATTTTATTATCTTAACTAAAATGGTAAAAAATAAAAAAAGGGGGTGGGGGGGTGGAAAGAAAAATTTAATAGGGCATTGGAATCTGAGAAAAATTATGTTCAGTCATCACAGGCTTTGCATGTAAAAAAACAAAAACTGAAGAATCTAGTTATATATGTTAATAAATATTATAATGAATAAATCATTTTAAATACAAAGGTAGTCTAATAAAATAACATAAAACACAGATATTAAATATTTGATTTTCTACACTAAAAGTAATCAATTTTATTTTAATAACTATTATGTTTTAGGAGGTAAAAATAGCACTTGAATTTATAATGGTACATATAGGAGAATATATTATCAACGTAAAGTTGATACAAGTTGAGAGCAAAGTATACAATATATAGCACACACATATATAAATATAGCAACAAATTCAGAAGATACATCCAATCTCATAAAGAGGGAATATGCTAATTGACCACCACTCCATCACAAAGATGGCTGCATCCATAGCTCAGGCCAAATCCCCATAAGGAGCCTTAACAAGCAATCAGCAGAGACCTGAAGCCACACCCTCCCCTGCCCCTGTGGGGCTTGACAGGGAACCTCAGGCTGCACCGCCCACCCAGCAGTGCTTGAAAGGGGACCTCAAGGTGCACTTCCCATCCTGGTGCTGGGCTAGGGGACCTCAGTTTGCTCCTCACGCCCCAGCCCAGGCCAGGGGACATCAGGCCATGCCCCCCACCAGGTGGTGCTTGATAGGGGACTTCAGGCCGTGACCACCCTAGCACCAGGCCGGGGGACCTCAGACTGCACTCCCCACCCTAGCACCAAACCAGGGGACCTGAGTCTGTGCCCCCCTGCCTGGCTGGGCTTGACAGGGGACCTCAGGCCATGCCCCCTACCCAGTGGGACTTGATGGGGGACCTCAAGGTATACCCACAGTACTGGGTAGGGGAAACTCAGGCTGTGCCCCTGCCAAGGGCTTAACAGGGGACCTGAGGCTGCGTCTCCCTCCCAGTGCTGGGCTGGGGACTTGATGGGGGACCTCAGGCCATGCCCCCTCCCAGGGGATCTCAGACCATGTCCCCTACCGGCAGGGCTTGACAGAGAACCTCAAGGCATGCTCCCCATCCCGGTCTGGGCTGGGGGATCCTCAGGCCACACCTCCTGTCCTGGTGCCAGACCAGGGGACCTGAGGCTACGCACCCTGCCCAACAGAGCTTGACATGGGTGGGACTGGCTGAGCCTGGATTTATCCCAATGGGGTGAAGAGGAAGAGAGCAGCCAGGTCTGGATCTAACGTGATGCTGAGGTGCATGTGGGTGGGTGGGGACTTGACTCTGGGTCCCATGGTGTGCCCCAGACTCTGACAGGAGGAAGGTTTTCATAAACATTTTACTAATTTTCTTTCATTTCTGACACTTCTATTATAGAGAAAGTGCAAACAGCAATATTAAATTATTTCCTCCAATTAATCCCCTTTTTTATGCACCGGGTCACTAGTATTCAAATAAATTCTATAATTGTCATAACTATATCAGTTCTTAGAAAAAGTTTTTTTAAGGACTCTGATATCAAGAATATTGTATATGTCAGAGATTTAAAGGAATGAATAAACTTAAAAGAATAAATTTTTACTTACAATTAAGCTGCATGTTTGTCATAATTGTTAGACTATGAAGCACAAGGCACCATGTCCGGAGCAAGGTATTGGGATACCAGGCTAACACTGTGAGGAAGCTTGTTATTGATGCTATGCAGAGAAAAGAAAAGAAAAATTTTCTTCTCAGGAAAAGCCAATGTTTACTCAGAATTAAAAAGAGAAAGAATTCAAAAATATTTCTTTAAATCAGCTCAATATCTAACATCCCCATACAAATGAAAGAGTTCCCTACTAAAAAGAACAAAAGCATTAAGCATCAATAACATTTTATGGCTAAGTATAAAGCTCAGCCAATGACACATAAATTATTATCATTATAACTTTATTGTTTTTTTCCAAACTACAGGCATTTCTACTGACAAAAGGATTTGTGTTTTACTAAAAATCATCATATTCTACAAAACCCAAAATTGAAAATAATAAGTCTTATTAGAAATAAAGGGCCCTGACCGGTTTGGCTCAGTGGATAGAGTGTTGGCCTGTGGACTCAAGGGTCCCAGGTTTGATTCCGGTCAAGAGCATAAGCATACCTTGGTTGTAGGCACATCCCCACTAGGGGGTGTGCAAGAGACAGCTGATTGATATTTCTCTCTCATCGATGTTTCTAACTCTCTCTCCCTCTCCCTTCCTCTCTGTAAAAAAATCAATAAAATATACTTTTAAAAAATTAGAATAAAAGCAGCATAAAAAATATGTTTAAGTCCATAAACTCATACAGATATTTATTAAAGAAACTTCTAACTTACGAATATAGACTATTTGTGAACCAGGTCAATTTTTTTTTAAATATATTTTATTGATTTTTCACAGAGAGGAAGGGAGAGGGATACAAAGTCAGAAACATCGATGAGAGAGAGATATCGATCAGCCGCCTCCTGCACGCCCCCTACTGGGGATGTGCCCGCAACCAATGTACATGCCCTTGACCGGAATCGAACCTGGGACCTTTTAGTCCGCAGGCCGATGCTCTATCCACTTAGCCAAACCAGTTTCGGCAACCAGGTCATTTTTAAAACTAATTCTATAAAAGAAAAAAATTTCCAGCACTTTTCCTGCCTTTTTTTATACAAACTATTACATCAAAAGGAAGTTTCTCTTTATGGGATTATTTCAGCTAATAGAAAAAGAAGGAATAATATACTTAGACTATCTTCATTTTGAAATATTTAAAAAATAATAATAAAATAAAAATAATAAAAGAAATATCTAGTGAATTATTAATGACTCTAAGCATTAAACATCAATACTTGTTAAAAAGATAGATAACCTATAAAATGCCTTCAAAACCTCAAATCAGATCAAGCTTCAATTTGCTACAATTTATAGCAAATACAGAGGATATAGTGGAGATACAATCACAAAGAAACAGGATCCAGGAATCTTGGGAAACATACAACCATATTTCTTTGACAAATGACTTTATAAGGGGATAAAAAAGACACAGAGAGAACCTATTGAGATTAAAAGGAAGAAGCGTAATTAACTACAATGTGTAGGACTTATATAGATCCAAATTAAAATGTTAAAAAACTATAAAAATTGAGACAATTGTCGGTTTGAATACTAAACAGATTTTTATAAGGAATCATTACTTTTCTATCTACTCTTTTTAAATATTTTTCACAATAACAAAGTTTAAAAGAAATGAGAGCAAAATTTATAATCATAATTAATGCCAGAAAAAGATGTAAGCCGATTAAAGTCAGGCTGGTCTTGCTGAAACAATGCAAACATAGGTGAGACCATGACCCAGTATGGCTGTCAGTAAGACTGAAAGACAGGTCGTGTGAGAGCAATGCAAGATACAGGATATCCCTCCACAGGGAGAAAACACCAGAAATAGATCATTTTCACTTTTCTTAAAATATAACTAAAATAAATTCTTATAACCATATCTAAAGGCTAGTTCTATTCCTGTTGAAGATATTATTCTAGTTTCCACATTCTTGCATATGCCAGGAAAAAATGAACACCACTTCTATGGTAAATTAATATCCTTCTCCAACTTACCAATTCCCCTAAAAGCAAATTAAGATACTACTTTATGGGAATCCAATATAAAGATTCGTAGAATATTATCAATTTCAGTTGCCTACAGGTATAAAATAATACAGATAAAAGAATATAAAGTTCTTCTGTTCTTTCCTGCTATTAAGTCAGTGTGTAAAGATATTTCTTTCATTATAACATTATAAACCTTATGACAAATTTAAGTATATATTAGCCTAATCATTACCCTTTTAGTTTATTATTTTCCTAATAATAAATATTACCTTGATTTAATGAAATGACAGGTATTCGATTAGCATTATATAAAAAAATTTCTGCTCCATTCTCTTTGTTTCCAGATGAACTAGAATTCAGACTCAATGTGAGCCACAATTGAAGAAGTGATTCCAACTGAAAAAGAATAAAAATTGACAGAAAAAAAGGTACCTGTTATATTATGAAATACTATTCAAACAATTTCTTCTGTATGACTCCCTATAATTAAATCTAAATAATTTTTCGATTAAATACTTTGGTTACTTCAATTTAGTTGACAAGCAATCTTAAAATTCTTGATGAATCAAAACTTAAGTGAATTAAAATATATAATGAACCTAAAATAAATTTATAATTTAGCTAATAGAAATGCTTTTCTAACTTAAGAGTTGATTCAAGTGTTTAAATACAAATATATTTAAACTATAATATTAACAGTTGACCACTGAATAGCACGAGTTTGAACTATACAGAACCACTTACATGCAGACTTTTTCAATAAATATATAAATATCTTTTCTCTTCCTTAAGGTTTACTTAATAACACTTTCTTTTCACTAGCTTATTTTATTGTAAGAATATAACTGACTGTTATCAGTAAGGCTTCTGGTCAACATAAGGCAATTAGTAGTTTAAATTGGGTAAGTCTAAAGTTAAATGTGATTTTCAGTTGTGGGGGAGGTCAGAACCCTTAACAACTCAGTGTTTTTCAAGAGTCAACTGTAGTAGGATCTAATCAATAAAATTTAGAATCATAAAAATTCTATTTAACCTATTACTGAAAAGCTTTGGTTACCAAAGCATCTCCAATATTTTTCCAGCTAAGCATAAAAAAGAAATCATCCCTGTTAGGTTGAGAATGCTCTCCCCAGTCATTTTCATCTTATATCAGGCTGTTAATAATGTCTAAAAATGCATCATTTCTCCTGAAGTCATACCTGAACATGATGGACTTGAAGCATGGAAAAAAGTTTGTTGAAACAAACATTTAACATTGGGACAGATGATAACTGTATAATAAGTTGGTTGGATTGGTTCGCTGCTTGTAAACCCCCTAGAAGTGAATCATCTGTTCCAGTGGGAGACTGTGATACTGAAAATTAAACACAATTAGGATTTTATACACAAATCAGGAGAACTGCTAACTAGCTATTACTATGTAAGGGTAAGTGAAGGTGTGGTTTGTTGTGTTGTTTCTTTTAATTTAAAACTGTATTCTTTAAAATAAGTCATTATTATTTGAAAACTTGTTTTAATCACATTACTTGAAAGTCAAGAAGGACAATCAACACAGAAACTCCCAAATCATAAGATTTGTCCACCAAAGGAAAGGAACTTTTTTTCACTTTACTCTCTAGCAATTTTTATTTTAAATTTTTTCCTAATTAATAAGAGGAAAAGAAAAGGGAGAGGAAGAAGAATCATGACTAATTCTTAAGAAAGTAGTTTTAGCCAAAACCGGTTTGGCTCAGTGGATAGAGTGTCGGCCTGCAGATTGAAAGGTCCCAGATTCGATTCCGATCAAGGGCATGTACCTTGGTTGCGGGCACATCCCCAGTAGGGGGTGTGCAGGAGGCAGCTGATCGATATCTCTCTCTCATCGATGTTTCCAGTTCTCTATCCCTCTCCCTTCCTCTCTGTAAAAAAAATCAATAAAATATATGTTTTAAAAAAGAACGTAGTTTTAGAATAATCTAGACTCTAGTCTATTGATTGTTTTTTTCTTTCCCTCTTTCTTCCAACCCAACCCATGAGTATCTAGAAGTTCCCCTGGCATGAGTTCACTGGAGCTGTGGTCTCTTCTCCAGTTGAATTTTCTAAGGTGCTCTGGTCCACAAGCGAAACTTGGCAGGCTACAAACTCGCCAGCAGGGATTAGGATGGAAAATCTAGTCAATTGATTCTTAACTCTGAAGTCTCCAAAAATACTGATGCCAAGCCACACATCAAACTAATTAAATAAATATAATTCATGAGGAACGAGAAATATAGGGACTCTAAGAGCAGTTATTCATGTATTTAGAAAGTTATTATATTAAAAGGGAGGGGAACAACAAAGGGAAGGACACAGTACTGCACATGACAATAATCAAAAGACAACTGAGAAGTAGATACAAATTACAAAAGGAACTTCTAATAAATATTTTTGTGTGTTTTTTTTTTAATGGCTAACAAAGAAAAGTGCTATTTTGGGCAGTATTGAGCTGTGGTGATGGAAAGGCTGACCCAACGAAAGGGATTCCCATTACTCCAGAGGAGACAATGTACAACAATATTAGAATACCAATACTAAGATTACAGAACAGCATCTTTTGTTTTTTTCTGTATCTCCTAAGAAAAGTAGTGAAGTTTCGCAATAAAAGAATTTAACACAGAAAGAACTAAAAAACACACCTTTTATTAAAATGAACTGTGAACTAACTCCCTTTGATTAAAGGAACATGATGCTCTCCCTAGTTTCTAACTACTATGACCAGCCCACTGTAATCATGTCCCAGAGGAGGTAAAGTGATTCATAGGCCTACATGGGTGGGAGGAACCATTATCTTCTTCTCAGTACTTCTCCTCGATCTTTGCCTTTGGATACAGGCTGCTATCTGAAATGTACTCACCTGATAGGAGCAGATCTACCCAAGTCTAGCATTTGACATCAAGGGTCAGCAAACCATCACCTGATAGCCAAATCTGGCAGGCCACCTGATTCTGTAACAGCCATGCACATTCATTTTCATATTGTTATTGTCTATGGCTGCTTTATTGCTAAAAAGTCAGAGTTGAGTAGTTATAATACCCACTATATGATTCAGAAATCCTAAAATATTTAACATCTGGTCCTTATTATAAAAAATTTGCCTTCCTTTGCTATAGATAACTAGGTAGTAAATCCTTTCAATTCTGCAGTTCAATTTGACTATAAGCCTTACCTAGGTCTTCCATCCTAGTCTTTAAGGATAATAAAGATGTTGCTAATACAAAAGCCACTTTTATTAATGATTCAGATATAATGCAATAAACTCACAGACAGCTAACAGCCTTCCCTAGGAATTTATTTAACCTCACAAGACAATAACAAAAACATGACTCAGGTTTCTAAGCTGAATTTAAGAGCACTACATGGAGATATTTTGTTCCTGTCCACTCTCTCAACTTGTCAATCCTTTGTCTTATTTCTCAACTTGCTACTAATTTAGCAAGAGAGATGCTTTATATTTAGCCCATTCAGACTCACATCAGACATAAAATTTAAAAATCTATCCTTGCTGGCTACACCTGAAAATAATCAGCACATTAATCACCTTTGCAATACTCTATGAACGATGATTTTTTACTTACATGCAGGAGATGTATTTGTTAATGCCTGCAAAATGGAATCTGCTTCCAAGGTAGACATCATTTTCAACATCAATTCTGCTTGCTGTTCAAGTCCAACTTCTAGACGAGCATCTAGGGCTAAAGAAAAGCAATGAAAAGATTTTTTTAAAAAGATAATTTGGTAAGACTTACTCATGTCCTACTTCCTACAATAAAATGTTAACATCCAAACACAAAACTGGGTAGGATATGTGTCCTCATGTAAGAACAACTGGGCATGCAGTTAGTTATCATAGCCATAGCAGGTGATACCTGTACAAAGAAGTCCAGGGATGGGAAGGTGAATAAGCAGAAAGAGGTGGATCAAATAAGTGAAATAATAGTAATGAAATGTATACGTTAAAGATATTAAGATCTAGGTTTCTGTCAGAAAAAAAGATACAACTATGAAAATGGGAACTACTAAAATGAAGCCTATGAAGTTGGATTAGATTAAGTGTTGTGTCAATGTGAACTCGTGGCATTCTAGATAGACACAGAAATGAATATAGATGCAAATGTGTATAGACACCCATACACACTCTCCTACATTGATCCACCAAGAGACCATGGCCATCAAAAGAGCAATAAGTAGCCCAGCCAATGTAGTTCAGTGGTTGAGCATCAACCTATGATTCTAGCTCAGGGCACATGCCTGGGTTGCAGGCTCAAGCCCCAGTAAGGGGATCTATCTATCAATCAAATTTTGTTTTTTTTAAATCACAATTTCTCCTCTAAAAGGTTTTGAAATCACTTTACCTTATTAAAATGTCTGATTCTCAATCTGGGGAAGGTAAAGCAAATAATCAGCCTTGGCATCTTGCTGTGCCAGAAAACAAGGAAGTGCTCAAGGAAAAATGATAACATGGCAAAAATAAAAGAGACCAGCTTGTAAAAGATCCCACTGGTCAAATCTGGGACTATTTGAACATCAAAATAAATAATGCAACACTAACAATGCAGTTACTGCAACAGAACTTCAAAAGGCTAAAACAGTAAATTTTATGTTAGTTTTATGACATCTCAATAAAAACGAACAAACAAGTAAACAATAAGAAGAGTGAATTATAATTTTTTGAGTAAAACAGCAAATCAAGGATATATTCAAACTAAATGAATAAACTAATAAATTTTTTAAAAAAGAATAATTTCCAAGAACTCCTCTGCCACCACAACCCTAAAATATTTTACTTGGGGAAAAGAATAACTTTACAATAGAGAAGATAGGCAAACACCTCCTTAAAATTACAGTAGTGGAACAAATTAAATTATAAGCCACCTAATAGGGTGCAATAAGAAAACCTAAGCATTACACTTGATATTTGTGTCAAAGATGCATGACCACAATCTAGTCATTAGGAAATAGCATACAAACCCAAACTGGAAGACATTCTATAAAGTAATTAGGCTGTAATTTTCAAAAGCATCAAGAACCCAAAAGTTAAACTGTGGCAGACGGAATGAAACTGAAGAGACAAGTGTACGGCATGTTCTTGTGCTAAATTCTTTTGTATTAAAGGACATTATTTAGACACACTGCCAAAACTTGAATGAGGTCTGAACATTAGTTAATATTAATGTTAATTCCCTGATTTTGATGAAATGTGCCTTCTGATGTGTTTATATAGAAGAATAACTTGCTTTGAAAACTATATAAAACAAAATAAAAATAACCAATGAACACAAGACACTGGGGGGGTTAGGATATGCTTGGGGGGAATGGGAAGATATGTATACATGTAACACATTAATAAAAAAAATAATAATAACATCAGATTAGCAACTTACACCTAATGGATCAAGACAATACATGTTCTCTGTACTATACTTGTAACTCTCTGATAAATATACGGTTGCTTCAAAATGTAAAAAAAAGAAAATGATATATTTTATGTGACTAAAAGAGTGTCAAAATAATATTCAAAATAGTTTTATTCTGTTCACAAATACAAAAGTTTATTATTAACATTAAAAAATAAAAGCAGATTTACTGAAAATCACTGACAAACACAATTACAAATATATTTTGCTATTTTGTTAAATAAGTGTTATTTTGAGGGGAGAAAATTTGGACCTTAAATGGAAGCTCACCAAAACTTACTGACAGAGAAACACACAGCTTTGAATGTCACTATCATGGCACACCTGTGATATGAAACCCTCCTAGAACACACTCAGGCTCAATTTCTCAAGAGAGAAAACATAGCCCTGACCGGTTTGGCGCAGTGGATATAGCATCGGCCTGCAGACTAAAGGGTCCCAGTTTGATTCTGGTCAAGGGCATGTACCATGGTTGCGGTCACATCCTCAGTAGGGGTATGCAGGAGGCAGCTGATCAATGTTACTCTCTCACTGATGTTTCTAACTCTCTATCATTCTCCCTTCCTCTCTGTAAAAAAATCAATAAAATATATTTTGGGAAACAAAAAAAGAAAACATAAATTTAGGACTTATTTCTAAGAATAGCATATGTCTTAAAATATAAACACACACTTACCCTGAGACACTGAAACACTAACTGTCTGTGATCCATTCTTCTCTGTATTTGCAGGTGGCTTTGCTACAGGAATTCCAAGACCTCCAATGTAAGGGTTGTAGTTGTAGGTGCCATAATCAGCACCCCAATAATCATACCATGTACTGCTTATTGGCTTAAAAAATGAAAAAAAAAAGTTTATTTTTGCCTCTTCTGAAAGACTGACATTATTATATACATTATCTAAATACACAGGGCTACAAAATAATCATTCTCTCTCCTTTTTAAGTTCCCCAAAACATACATATAATCCTAATGATATAGAGGAATGGTTCAATAATATTCTCTTCTTTTCATACAAAATATTTATAATAGCTTAGTTAAAACCTGAGGAATAACTACCCTATATAATAAAGAGGTAATATGCAAATTGACCATCACTCTAACACAAAGGATGGCTGCCCCCATGTGGTCAAAGATGGCTGCCCCTATGTGGACATAAGATGGCTGAGAGGGGAGGGCAGTTGTGGGTGATCAGGTAAGCAGGGGAAGGCAGTTAGGGGGTGATCAGGCTGGCAGGCAGAAGTGGTTAGGGGCAATCAGGCAGGCAGGCAGGCAGGCAGGAAGGAAGGCAGGCGAGCATTTGGGGCCAGTAGTCCTTGATTATAAGATGGATGTCTGACTGCCTTCAAGGGATCCATGATCAGAGAGGGTGCAGGCTTCAGGGCTGAGACACACACACACACACACACATGAATTTTGTGCCCGGGTCCTCTAGTCCATAATAAAATCTCTTACACACAAAAAGCACCAATATAAAGTATTAGGCATGTATCTCCCCTTTAGAAAAGTTAAGGCTAACACAGAAGTAAAATCTGCAATGAAATAAGCTTGGATCACATTAAATGTTGCTTGAAATGTTTATAATCCACAAATATACTTCCCCATGCTTATTAGTGGTCCTTATATGAGATAAATTAGTAGAGATATTAACAAAATGGTGTAAGTTTTCCTTATACTATTCATTTGATATACTAGAGTACCTATAGCAATTTAATAGATTTGGAGTACATTAAATCATGAGTCAATTTGGTGATAGATATGTATGCTTTCCTCTGAGGATTAATGAATAAACCAAGAGAGTAAGATGAAAGGTTTTATTTGCAAAGAATACTATTTTGTATCATACCTTAAAAACTTTGGCTGCAAGAGGATCCTTTTCCAAATCAATATCTAAAGGATCAATATCAACTTCCATTAGATCTTGAAGTAGCTCAAGATCAATTTCTTTATCTTTTTCCAAAGAGGAAAGAGGAGGTGCACCTTCAAATAATTGAAAATGATTTTACTGGTGGAACAAATAACCTAATTTTAACCAATATATGGCTTTTAATTACAGTAAAAGTTATTTCACTTGTGTGTAGCATATGTTTCTATTGATTTTAAAATTTCTAAATTTATAATCTTGACAATTACATATTAGTAGGTATGCAAATATATCGCTCTATAACACACAATTTTTAAAAAACAATACAATTCCGAAGGAAAAAGACCATGGAATTAACCCTTGTTAAATCAAGTTGCATAAAGTTTAAATGTTAATTTTTTTTACCTCCAATAAGAAATTCATTATGTTACATCTAATTTTTCAGGAACTGAAACCAGTGAAAAACAAAAAAGATTCAAGTTATAAGACTGTTATTCTCCTTATTTTTCTATGATGAATTAGAAAATACTTTGCTCTCTTAACTAGCTTTTTATGCCTTATAAATCTTATCTTCTCATAACTTCCCACCCTCTTAGTCAACATATGTTTTATAGAATGCCTAGCAAATACCAGCCTGTATTAGGGTTAGAGTATATGAAGATTAATAAAACAAATTTCCAGCCTACGAAAATTAATAGAGGTTCAGAGGTAGGGTATACCACAGACATTAAAGCAACTACAACATAGTAAGTGTTATCAGAGAGAATCAAGTGTAAGGTACCACTGATGGCAATCTCCAACACTACTGGTGGTGTTGGAAAAAGCTTCTGGGAAAGGGCATATATTGTTTGAATATTAGATAAGGAGTTCTTCATATAAACAAAAGGAGACACTCTAATCCAGATAAAGGGAATATTAAGTAGAAAGGATAATAAGATGAGAGAAGATTAAAGAAAGACAAATGGGTGGGTGGGGGGGAGACATATGTAATACTTTCAACAATAAAAAATTTAAATTAAAAAAATAAGTTAATGTAAAATACATACATACATAGAATAAAGACAAATGGTCCTAGCCAATATGGTTCACTCAGTTGGTTTGCCATCATCCCATCAACCAAAAGGTTGCTGGTTTGATTCCCTGGGTTTGAGCTCAATTCTAGGAAGGAGGCCTACAGGAGGCAACCAATCGATGTCCCACTCTCACATTGATGTTTCTCTGTCACACATTGATGTTTTTCTCTCTCAATATCTGGCATACATGGGGTGTTAGTCTTGAAAAGTAGGGAGTATCCCACAAACGATTGTGCAGGCTAAGCTAAAATTACTTTTTTAAGAAGAAAAAAACAAAAAACAAAGGGAAGAAAAGAAGCAAATATAGCCAAAAAGTTAAACTTAAAGAGCCTTTAACCCTGTTTTCTTAACCACTGAACATCTTTAAGTGTTCTTGTAATTTCTTCAACACAGTCAAATCAAATCAGATTAAAGTAACTAAGACATTATGAGTAGATAGCATTTTATTATGAGCATTCATTCAGAGTCAAAGCAAAACATAATCATCAGGAAAATAACCGATACAGTTACTAAGGCCAAAAAGCCCTAACAGAAAAACAGAAAAATTAATTCTAAACTTCACTAACATTCCTAATTTTGAAACATTTTCATTAAAAAAAAACAAAAAAAAACACTAAAGGATATCTGAAATAAAACACAATACAAAGAATATACCTGTCATATCATGTGTCAAAGGTTCATCTATAGTTTCTAGCAATTGCACTGAAGACTGTTGAAGGCAGTCATCAGATTCGGCAGCTGCTGCACCGACATCATCACTCACTGTTCCTTCCTCCATGGCTTCTGCAGCTACTGGCGCCAGCAATTCTCCTGTATATGATGAAACAGTTCTAACTGCTTGAATAACTTATAAATAGACATCCAAAATATATTAAAGTCTATTTCTTCCTCCAGTTTAGAGAATGACAGTATGTATTCTCTACCAACTATAAAAGATTCAGTGGCAAATGAGACCTCATGTACCTAAGGAAATACTAGGACCTATTGTATTACCTTTAATTTCTGAAAACTAAGTAGGAGAAAACACAAAATGTGTAATTTCCTTAATTCATCAAAACAACTTTATAAGAAAGGTACTAATTTTACATATGAAGAGACTATTATTCTTCTCTTATATATGAAGGCACAGAGATTACCTTCCCTCAAGGCCACAGAAAACTAGTAAGCAGCCCACTGCTGGTATTAATAATGAGGCCAACAAACTCCGATATCCCAGTACTTAATCTAACTGCTCCAAAAAGGCTTAGAGTCATCACAAAAGGCAACGTAATTAAACAAAAGTAATTTGATCAGTTTCTATTGCTATAACATAAAAAGAAATCTCTTATACTTTGGGGTTTACAGTTCCCTTTAATGGTTACTTAATTGAGCAATGACAAACTAATGTTGACATACTCCTATGAAAAATAAATCCTGACAAACCTGCTAAAATATCTTGTAGCATACAAGTTAAGGAATACTGAGCCCAAGCACCACCCCAAGATATATCTCCTCTATTGAAGTCAGTTCCAACCAAAAGTAATAGCAGTCTTTCCAGTTGGGGTTCATTTACAATTTCACACAGATGGATAGTTGGCCTCGTGGCATTTGCAATGCGTGCAAGAACCTGCAATACATTTTATAAAATCATACACTTAATGAGCAATTACAAAACCTTTTTCCCAAAATCAAAGCATTATAGTTTTCAATGAGATATGTTTATGATGTTAAAAATAATTGGCTAACACAGAGTGAAAAAGAAACGTAATTTCATGAATCAAATATTAAATCTTGTTTAAAAACTGGAATGAATAGTTAAAAATAATTTCTATGAACAATGAATATGCTTCAGGGAATTAAAATACCATCAGTACTGTAATTTGGCATTTATTGGTATATTTCCTATTTTAATTATTTTTAAAAAGTATGTTTGAAATAGATATACTAAAATTATATACATTTCAAATCTACATTAATCTGGCTTTAACTAGATTAAAATATAAATCAGGACTCCTAAGAAATTAGTGACAAAATATTTATTAAATATTTAAAGGCACAAAAAAACTGCATAAAAGGAAAAACCAATAAAAGCACCATAACTTCTCTTAATTAAAAATCAATTAAAAACTGCATTTTTCCTAATTCTTTTCATACCCTATAAATCTATAATTACAAATTATAGCTATTAGTTTACTTACCTTACAAACAAATAATAAAAGGTCTGCATGACATGTAAAGTCCATGGAGAGGAGAAACAGGACAAGTTTTTGGACTACTGAAATACAGCGTTCATGGGCCAAGGTAAATGGAAGCGGTTCTATCTCTGGACTTTCCTTGGTTGTTGTAACTTCTGTGTCTAAATTGGAACGAGACCATTCTGCTGTCCGACGTAACCGAATTAAATCCTTAAAGTGCTGTACACAGAAATTTACAAAATTTAAATCAATATCTATTGAATGGAAAATCTTTCAGTACAAACATATTTACACTACAGGCCCGGTGCTTGGATTCACGCACTGCTGGGGTCCCTCGGCCTGATCTGCGGGGATCAGCCTGGCTGCAGCCTGGCCTCACACGTCACCTCATCAGGCTCCAGCCCCGTCCACATCAATCTGCCACAGCACGAAGTAGTGCCGAAGCAGCAGGATGCGGGGGAGGAACACGAGCCCAAGCTGGGTGCTGCACCACTCCTGTTCATCCCAGCCCAATGCACTTGCAGCCACCACTTGGGCACACAGGTGTGTCTGTGGGAGAATCTCCTGCCACCACAGCTGAGCTCACCAGCATCAGCCCAGTGTCTGGCATCTGTCTGTCAGCTGAGCGGGAGCACACTGACCATCAGGGGGCAGCTCCTGCATTGAGCATCTGCCCCTCATGGTCAGAGCGCATCGTAGCTACCAGTCGGTCTTCCGGCAGTCCAGTCAATTAGGCTTTTATATAATTACATTTAAAATTAAAAAATCATACCTTTGAAGTAGCCTGCTTTAGTTTTGCTTGCTCTACCAAAAGTTTATATGATGATCCTTTGTTACTTTGTATTTTTTCTTTTTCCATCTGTTCCACCAAAGCCTTCTGTTTTGCTTTTAGTAGGTTAAGTTGCTTAAAAAACACACACACACACACACAAAAAAAAAAAACACATAGATAGCAATGTTTAAAACAACAAAATAAATTATACTCTTCACAGAATTCATACATCAAACTAATGGAATTAGTACAAATGTTACCTTGTTGTTGACTTGCACTATATAATTAGGCCCAACTATCATAGTTGTGCCTATATTGAACATATACAGAACTTACTTTTCTTGTCATTATTCCCTAAACAATATAACAACTATTTGCATAGCATGTACATCAGATTAGGTATTATATGTACTCTAGAGGTAATTTAAAGTATATAGGCAAATGTAAGTTATATGCAAATACTATGCTGTTTTATCTTAAATGCCGAGCATATGCAGATGTGGGTATCTTCAGGGTGCTGGAATCAATACCTGTGGATACCAAGGGACAATTATAATTCCCTGAAAGACCTAATTTTAACTATGTTGCTGATTTTAAAAACAACACAACAACAATAATAAAAAGAAAAATCATCTAAGTCCCAATAAGATCTTTCTATTTTATAATGAAAAAAAAATGATCAATTCCTTATCTCATGAGAGAAGGGAAATAACCAGAAAATTTTTTCATATAAGTCTCTGAGACTAATAGACTTTTCTTTAAGTAAAGGAAGAAAATTATTTTTAAATATATGGGAAAATATTTTTGGACAATTTTTTTATTTTTGCTTTATTTTATTTTTATATTTTACTCACTCAAGAGCAGTATATTTTTGGTTTGCATATATATTTATTAATTAAAAATTTTACTGATATAACAGTAGATTCATATGCAGTTGTAAGAAATAATAGATTATCTCTCAGGCACTTCACCGAAATTCCCCAATGATAATGTTTTACAGAATATAGTATAAGAAAAAATATCACAACTGGGTAATGACAATGTTATAATTCACCAAACTTATTCAAATGTCTCCAGTTTCACTTGTACTCACTTCTGGGTGTGTATCTGTGTAGTATTTTCATTGTACGTAATTCTAAGCATATGTTAGTTCATGTATCTATCATCACTACAGTTAATACCGTTCTATCACCCTCATGTTCTTCTTTGTTGCCCACCTACTATCCTCATATCCCATTTGCATCATCTGTAATCCCTGACAACCACTAATTGGCAGTACTGAACAAACAGACCAAAAGAAGGGAAATATCTCTGCCCAGAAAGACCTTAAAAATCTATTGAATGTCTTAACCACTTCCTCGTATAGCCATGTATGCAGAATAATACTCTAAATAGAAAGTCACTAGAAAGTTACAGTCATAATTATAAAAATGTTATTATCATATTATAAATAAATGCCAACTTGGCTGTTATATCCATTATCAAAATTTATCCTAAATTAAAATCAGCCATGTACATACATTAAATAATACATATTATGTAATTATAAAAACTATTACAAATCACTATTTTCAAAAAATTGTTTCAAATGCTCTATAGTTAACATATAGTTACACTCAAGAAAAAATATAACTTTTAATTTATTTTTAAACAATCACAATCTTAATTATTTAAATTACTGTATAAAAACATTTTTCCTCAAACTATTTGACGGTAGTTTACAACCTGATGACCAATCAATCCTGAACACTTTAGTGTGTAATTCATATAATATTAACAAGAATCTTCTCCCATAAACCATAACGCCAACCATCAAAATCAGAGACATAACATTGATGCACTACTACCACTACTCCTCAAACTCCATTTTAAATTTTGCAAAAAATTGTCCAATAATGTCCTTCACACTAAAAAATAAAATACTGTAGCAATATTTTACTAAGAAAAAAATTTACTGAAATACACTCTAAGTTTATTTTCTATTTTCATATCCTAAATTAAATGCATCCAGCATAAACATTAAGTGACCAATAAATTCTAGCTAGATTTGACAAAATGCAAATTAGTATCACCGAAAATTAGTTGAGTTTCAAAAAGAAAAAGGGTTGAGAGAAGAAGCTTCAGTCCTGCCTAGTTGAAGCATTGCCCTGATATGCCAAGAATGCAATAATTTAAATAAGAAAAGAAAAAAGCTTCATATCATTTTTCTTGCAAAAGATCAAATAGTTCGCTCATAGCTGAAAAACTTAGAAGTGAAAATAAACAAGTCATTTTTTTTTAAAAAAAAGCCCAAAGCTTTCACAAACTTGCCATATACTAAGGGTTTCACATACAATGTCATTTCATCTTAAATCAATTATACAAATACTATTGACAACACACTAGGTTGTATACTACCGTTTCCCCAAAAGTAAGACATTCCCCAAAAATAAGACCTACTTCCAGTTTTGCCTCTCACTGTAATATAAGGCATCCCCCAGAAAATAAGACCTCCCCGATAATAAGGCCTCCCCCAAACATAAGGCCTCCCCGGAATATAAGGACACCCAGAGCTACCATAAGGCGTCTGACTCCTGATTTAAAGAGACCTGCACTGCCTGAACAGCTCCGGCTGCGCTGCGGCCAATCAGTGAGCTGGTTTGTGATGACAACTACTACCGTATCATATACAAGTAATACATTTGCTTTTTTTTGTTGTTGTTCAACAATAAATGTGTACCGTATTCTTCTTCATGGAAAAATAAGACATCCCCTGAAAATAAGACTTAGTGTATCTTTGGGAGCAAAAATTAATATAAGACACTGTCTTATTTTTGGGGAAACAGGGTAAGTATCAAGGATACAGCACGTGGTGTAAGAGAAAGAGGAAAACTCTTTCAAAAATAACTGTAGCCTTGGCCAGTGTTGCTCAGTTGGCTGGACATTTTCCCATGCACTGAAAGATTGCTGGTTTGATTTCCGGTCAAGGCACATGTCCAGAGTTTCAGGCTCAATTCCCTTAGGGGACATGCAGGAGATGTTCCCTCTCACATTGGTCTATCTGTCTCTCTCTCTTTCTCTCGCTCCTCCCCTGTCTAAAAGTCAGCTTAAAATATTTTTTAAGTAATTTTAATAAAGTACAGCATCATAAGAATCTGAGGTCAGCTATAAACTCACTTCCACAAAATGAAATGCACATTAATAATTTTATGCTTAATTTTCAAGAGAAATCATGGAACCAATTTAGATCAAAACTACAAGAATCCACAAATGGCCTGCAATAAAATCACATCCTAATAATACATGTGGGTGGGCAAAAGTAGGTTAATAATAATAATTAATTAATAGTAACAAGAAGAAACTCTTGAGTTTCATGAACTCACAACTGTAAACCTACTACTTTTGCCCACCCCTATATACCTTCTGTAAAAGAAAAAGTGAGTATGTGTTCACATGCATTTGCACAATGAAGAAGCAGAGATCTATTTATATTTCAAAGAAAAACAAAGAATAAAACAAAACTAAAGGTTTCATCATCAAAAAAGTGGAAAAACAGATTTTGGAACATTCCAAAAATGTAATAATACATTTACATTTATTAAAGAAACACTAAATGCACTCAATAATATAGATAAATCTCAAAAATACCATTTTGAGCAAAAGAGGCCAGGAATAAAAGAGCACACACTCTGCATGATTCCTAATACTACTTTAAGCAATCATTTACTCAGTGAAATGCTCAAATCTCATGTTCACAAAATAAAAGAATCCCTATAAAAACATATAATGCATATGAAAGAAAAAACGACATACGAGCAATATATTGTATGCAATACTATCCTAATTTAGAAACCAGAAAAAAAACAGAAAAATAAGTTAGGTTATCTAAGAGAAAGAGTGAAGTATGTTGTTTGGAGGAAAAATAAAACAAGTCAAAACAGTACAACCAAAATTCTGTATTGGTCCAGGAACTCAAAGTGGCTAAACCAAAATTCAAACCTGAAAGTTAGACAGAGGATCAGATAATAGATGCTCTGAAGCCATGTTAACGAAGTTAACCTTCATTAGGTCAACTGTAAGAAATTAAGAATTAGAGGAGTGAGATAATCCAATGGTTGATTTTTAAAACGAACTCCCTAGGGACAGTATGAAAAACGAATTAGAATAAGAAAGAACAAAGACAGAGAGACCTTTTGACTAGGCAAAGGATAATAAAGGACTCACTTAAAGTGGTAGTAAAGAGAGACAAGAAGTAGTCAGTTTAAAAGATATCACCAAAAATCTGTAAACTACATATTGTTGCAGTCTTACAAATAAGAAAATACAGTCTCAAAGTGTTAGTAATTTGTCTACTTAGCTCTTCACATGCCACATCGAATGCAAGTGTATCCCATGCCACTTGTAAAGCAATGTTCTCAAACATTAAAATAAAAAAGGTATTAAAAATTACCTGTTTATGATGAACTAGCTGCTTTCTGATTTTCCTGGAATATAATCTGTCCAGGCTACTGCTGCCTTTGGAAGACCTGTGTATGTTCTGAGTGTGCAGATTATTGTTTATAAAACTCCACTGATTACCTATAGGGCAAGGAAAAGTTTTATTAATAATTCCGTTCAATGTAAATTTAAAGACTTTTAAAACCCAGTAAACACAAAATTATAAATGTGTCAATCATGACAAAGCAGTTTTTAAAATTAAGAAAACCATTGCAAAGAAACTGCTAAGATTTTTACCCTGGAAAGGTTAATCTAAACCCTAAGTGACTCTAAAACCAGAGTTCTTTCTCTAATCCTTCCAGATAAGAGCCAACATTATCCACAATTAAAATTAATCTCCATACAATACAACTGGGAAAATGTCACTCAAATCTCACAGGAACAAATACTTAATACTGTCTAAATTTCAAACTCCTATGCTTTTGTACAGGTACCCCAAGATGGTACTCAATAATTTGACATGACTGCAAAAATTAGGTTGAGTAATTCAAGTATCCTGCTGCACAGTTCTACTTATTCGCATTTTTTTTCAGTGTATCCAGGCAATTCTTTAAGTGTCATTCTTCTGCTCAACTCAAGATTATTCTGACACTTAAAACAACCAATTATTTGTTTATTTGATTAACCTAAAGACATCTTTTTTGATTCTCTACTATCCATTTGTCAAGTCAGTATAAATTCTTAAAACCATAAAAAAGTCTTCCACCAATGTATTTCCATAATCTCTAAATGATATAAATACTTAAGACCTCCAATACTGTTATATTCTAACTTCATATCATAGTCATGTTTGTCTTACATCTAATCCTAAAACTGAGTAAACTGACCACTGACATATTTGTTTAAAAAAATAAATATCTAAACAAATTCTTTGTACATGAAAAGAATATCCCATGTCTTCCCAAACATAATATACACCATAATTAATTGATTCGCCTATAAAACACTCCAGGGGATCTTTTTTTTAATACTAGGAACCTGACAATGTTTAAAATTTCAAATTTTATGGCACTTGTTAGCTATATTAACATATTAAATGCAGCTATTTCAAATAGCTTCATTTTTATAACGTTTTAACTTGGAAGAGAAGAAAACAATTCAACTTGCAATTTGATTTCCTTCATTTTTAAAAGTTGCCTCAAGATTATGAAGGATTACAAAATTTCAGAAGCATAAAAGCCATCTGTAATTAATTAATAGAAATCTACTTTATAATGGTAAATGGAATGACACTATCCTAAAGTAACATAAAACAAAAGAAGTCTTCACATATTTTCTTTTTTAAAACTTCACATATATGTATATATGTGTTATTATTATATAAACTAATTAATGGATATGGGGGGGAACCTCAATGAAAGACATAATTGTATTTAGAAACTAAAGTCATGTTCAGACAAGAGGTTTGTCCATAACATTTTTCAAAAATAAATTCTATCCTTACAAAGATTCCTGGTAAAGGTAATTCATATTTTACATAAATTACATATAATTGGAATCTCTGAGCCAATAAATAGTTCTGGTACAACTGTGAGTCTCTCAAAAACCCCACAAACAGATTATTATAAACTTCCCATACCTGTCAGAAACCTCTCCCTGTCTTTACCATTCAACGGCTTCTTTGCAGCTGCCGCTTCATCTTCAACAGTTGCCACATAATCCAGCAACCTGGATACCAGCATAACAACCCAACTAATCATGGGAATGTCTAGTACCCCTATATAGAGATGGGAGGGTAAAATATAATCAGGGGACTCTAAAAGTCCTAATGTTGTCAAATAAAATAATTATGAGATAATACATCTTATAAATCTAAAACCTACCATATCATCACTAATACTTAATATTTAATTATAATAAGCCTCAAAATTGGAACTTAAGACCACAAATCAAGGAACAAATTGATTGTAATGGAAAACAATGCTTTATGGTACAAAAATAGAATCTTAAATATAGGTTGAATATAAGAGATAAATTATAAACTAGCCAACAAGGTATAAGATAATATCCTTAGACTTATAGGTGACTGAAATTTAAAAATCTCTCAACCTACAATTAATAAAGTTATAAAATTTTAAAAATCATATGTTCTCTAAACATTTTATTTCAATAAAAAATTCCCTCCCCCCAAATGCAACTTATTTTCAATGATCACAACAGCAATGGTACATTAAACCTGAAACTTAAGAAAGTTTGATTTTAGTTTTGACGGCATAGAAGAAATACATTATAATAATTTCCAAGTTCAAACTCAAATAATGAAAAGATTGAAAAAACAGTGACTATATGGAAGTCAATCACATGAAGGCTGGTCAGCCAAAAAAGTCTACATTATAAAAATAGCAACAGCCCTAGCCGGCTTGGCTCAGTGGATGGAGCGTTAGCCTGCGGACTGAAGTGTCCCAGGTTTGATTCCGGCCAGGGACACATGCCTGGGTTGCGGGCTCGATCCCCAATGGTGCGTGCAGCAGGTAGCCAATCAATGATTCTCTCTCATCATTGATGTTTCTCTTTCTCTCTCCTTCTCCCTTCCTCTCTCTGAAATCAATAAAGAAATCATTTAAAAAAAGAAAAATAGTAACAAAATATACAATATTGAATATTTTTAAAAGTAGTTCAGCTTAACTAATTTCTAAAGAAATATTTACAGAAATCTTATGTTTCTAATAAAGATAACTCTTTAAATAATACCGTCTGTTCTCCGATGCATGGGTAACTGTGGCTGAAGAGGTGACAATAAATTATCCAACAGATTAAGTAAGCTTTCTAATACTCCACTATTACTGAGTGATCTTTGACCAATGCAGGAAAGTAACATGAAGACCCTAAAAGATAGAAATAAAATAGTCATGATGATTCAATTTAATTGTTAATTCAAAAAAGTATTTACATTGAAATTTAAGAGTAATGATAAAATATTTGGTTCTAAGCAAGTTCTCTGTAGGTATAATGTTAGTTAGCTTTATCAAGTTATTAATTATATTTTCTAACTTTAACCACAAGAAAGCAGGTAGAGAGAAGTGTAGCATAACCTCTAAAAGCAGATTTAACACATAATTTAACACATAAAATAGCATGATCTGATAGGAAATACTAGTATACATAAATCTATAAAGTGCATGATTCAATTAGGGAACTAAAAAATATAGTCAAGTTATACTACCTAATAAAAGAATAATATGCAAATTGATCATTACTTCAACACACAAGAAGAAATCCCCATTTGATCAAAGATGGCTGCCTCCATGTGGACACAAGATGACCGCCACAAGATGGCCTGCAGGGAAGGGCAATTAGGAGGGATCAGGCCTGCAGGGGAGGGCAGTTGTGGGCAATCAGGCCAGCAAGGGAGGGCAACTGAGAGGGATCCAGGGCTATAGGGGAGGACATTAGGGGTAACCAGGCCTACAGAGGAGGGCAGTTGGGGGGGACAGGCCTACAGAGGAGGGTAATTGAAAGGGATCAGACCTGAAGAAGAGGGCAGTTTGGGGTGAACAGGCCTGCAAGGGAGGGGAGTTGGAAGGGACAGGCCTGAAGGGGAGGGCAGTTGGGGGGGACCAGGCCTGCAGGGGAAGGGGGGGCAGGCCTGTAAGGGAGGGCAGTTGGGGGCGACCAGGCCTGCAGGGGAGGGCGGTTAGGGGTGACCAGGCCAGGAGGGCAGTTGGCGGCAACCAGGCCTGCAGGGGAGGACAGTTAGGGATGACCAGGCAGCAGGGGCAATTAGACCAGTAGAGGAGCAGTTAAGCATTGATCAAACTGACAGGGGAGTTGTTAGGGATGATCAGGCTGGCAAGAAGAAGTAGTTAGGGATCATCAGGCAGGCAGGCAGGCAAGAGAGTGGTTGGGAGCCAACAGTCCTGGATTGTGAGACAGATGTCTGACGGGGATCGGGCCTAAATGGGCAGTCAGACATCCCTCAAGGGGTCCTAGATTGGAGAGGGTGCAGGCTGGACTGAGGACCACAAACACCCCGCCCAATGCACGAATTTCATGCACCGGGCCTCTAGTATCATGTACAATCTCCAATATGCCCTTCACTAGGCATGCTCCATCCTCTGAATAGACATACATGTTTCATTTTTCCATTCAGTATTAACATACAGAATACAAAATCTGAACACAGACCCTGATAAGCATAAATCATTAATAACAAATAAGTCCAAAATTGTCTGACCTACCTGTCCTGTGGAAAGATGAGAAGCTGTTCTGAATTGTACAGTTCCTGAAGAACATTAGAGAGAAACTGACCCCACCATCTTTCACCACCACAGAGCTGAACAAGTAGAAGACCAGTATGCAATCTTATCTTTGGGGTTCCACTGATGCACAAATGTTTAAAAAGTTCTTCACAGGCCTGGGCATGAAATGTGCTCTGCAAAACGGCAGGAACTGAGTGTCCTATTATAAAAAGAAACCAGTACAATTTCCTCTTTAAGTGTATGCTGTGATATCAAAATCAGCATGCCTAGACATGTTTTCTTCTTTACCAGCAATCAATACACAATTATATTATTTTTATTTTGTTACTTATAGGTAGGATTACAATTGCTAAATACTTAAGGGAAGAGTTCATCCTTAGATCCATTAAACTTCTTGTATGTGAAGATGGATATACCAGATGGCTGTGTATGTGTTTGTATGTGCATCAGTAATAATAAAATATAGCTCTTGGGAGAGAAAAATGACAGCTCCATATTAGATTAACAACTATTAAGCTTTCCCTGTTGCACATTTAAACAATGTTTATTATTTTGCCAGTAACACAGCGATGTGGCACATCAATGGCGAGAGTCAAGAAAAGAAATAATCCAAAAAATCAATTACAAAATACAGGGGGAAAATGAATTAACCTAAAGAACAGATTTTATCTTCACATTAGAATGGATATCACAATTAAAACTACCCAGGAAATATCAAGGCAACAATAAAATACTCAACTAGGTCACAACAAATATTCCCAGTCTTTAAAATACGTAAGCCAAATACAAACCATTGGAAGAGTGAAGAAGGCTGAGCAAAGTGTCCAATAAATATCTGATGATAGTACGTAATTGCTCTGTGGAAGACGTCTGAATTAAATCTCTTGGATTTGATGTTTCATTCAACATCTTCCTACTTGCACCTAGAGCTACTCTGAGCCTCTGCACTGCATTGTGAGCCAAATTAAGTTGAAGCTGTAGCTGAATACAATCCTGATAGGAGGAGAAAACTCTGCTGTCTTCCTCGACTGCCTTGTCTGGCTTCCGCAAGAAATACTGTGCATTGTTAGCACTGTTGAGAGGAGGAAGATCTATACTTTGCAAAAGAGTTTCCAGTCGATGACAAGCTAAATTATACCTGTAAGTAAAAAATAATTGAACAAAATCATTTCTGGAATGTTCTTTAATATACATTTATGAATTCACACTAAAATTTAAATTTCTAAAATATATTAAAACAACCATTAAAAAGAATTAATCATTTGTTAAGTACTAAATAGAGCCAATTATTTAATCGTAATATATCAATGCATTAAACATTATTGTAACATACTAATACCCTACTTCCTTCTGCTTTTTTCTGTACACTTAAGAGAAGACATTACTTGAAAAATATATGCAAGGTATTATACAAAATATGGTTTGTCCTAGCCAGTTTGGCTTAAGACCTCTTCCTACTTGCAACTAGAGCCATCAGCCTGTAGACTGAAGCGTCCTAGGTTCAATTTCAGTCAAGGGCATATGCCCAGGTTGTGAGCACAATCCTCAGTAGGGAGTGTGCAGGAGGCAACTGATGAGTGATTCTCTGATCATTGATGTTTCTTTGTTTCTCCATCTCCTTTCCTCTCTAAAATCAATAAAAAAAAAAAAAATATATATATATATATATATATATATATATATATATATATATGACTTCAATAAGATTAAAATATTCTGCAATTTCCTAACAACCTGCACTGTATATCCTCTTGTAGAGCAACCATCATTGCTAAATGCTGGTCAATTTCAGGCTGGTTTGCAGATTCTCCTTCTCCTCTTAGAGGATCATGCATTAACTTCAGTTCACTCTCCCAAGACAAGATGTAGGTATGACCATAGTAAAATCCTAATGGGATTTTGGCTCTGGCATTTGTACTTCCATAACGTCCAATGACAGTGATCTGAAATGAAAAATATACATACATATACACTCAATTTCAATAATAAAAATCTGAGTAATGTATTTAAAACTGTGATATAATTATAGATTTTAATTATATGTCTGAGTATTTTTCGTAACTTATCAGAAACATGGAAAACTTGTCAATTCTATCACTTTCTTAAAGTTCTTTTACCTTCATGAATCTGCACACAGGAGGTGGTATCAAGTCATGAAGAATTAGTGAATGGGTGCTTATATCAGTTGCTACTACCAATCGTCTCCCATCCACCTCTTCTCCTAATGTCCAAATGTCAATTGACAAGGAGGCCAAGTCACCACAAGTGGGAATCAATACATCAGTCAACAGTATTGGTCTGCCAAAATCCAAGGTCACAAACCTTCTTGCTCCTATGAGAGAGACAGAGAGACAGAGCAAAAGCAACAGCAATTGATCAAAAATATCATATATCAAATAAAGAAAAGATATACTAAAAAAAGTTCTTAAAAATGAAAATAACTTATTTAAAAACAAATAAATGAGTTCATAATTTCCATTCAAAAAATACCTGAAACCTCAATCTATGTTACTTTGAACACCAAGATATATATATATATAAATAAGCAAGCAAGCAAGCAAGCTAGCCAATCAGCCAGCCAGCCAGCCAGCCAGCCAACCAGCCCTAGCTAATTTGGCTCATTGGACAGAGCATCAGCCTGGGAACTGAAGGGTCTCAGATTCAATTCCAGCCAAGGGTACATTCTGGGATTGCAGCTCACTCCTCAGTGGGGAACATGCAAGAGGCAGCCGATCAGTGATATTCTCTCATCACTGATGATTTTTATCTCTCCCACTCTGTTCCTCTCTGCAATCAATAATAATGTATTTTTAAAATACATATATACAATAATAAGTTGTTATTATAAAGGTAATCAACTATACATAAAGAGTTAATTTAAAATATCAGACAAAAATAAATAAAATATACATTAATTCTATAAAGTAGCTCTTTACTCTTCTTTCAGCTAGTTGGTCTTTCTTTAAAAATTTCACAACTAGAGATATTAATAATATCACATTGTAATACTTGATTTTTGTTTCCTTAAACTCTGTTTCACGTCTTATGGAGTTACAACCTTACATTGGGGATAAAATCCAAAGTAAAATTGTAAGGCTGAAATAACAGGTAGTTATTACTATCACTAAAAAAATCCCTTAGCAAGAGAAACCAAGGTGGTGGCATAGGTAAACATCTAAATTGCTGCCTCGCACAACAATTTCAAAACTACAACTAAAAGACAAAACAGACAGCATCCAGAACCACAGGAAGACTGACTAGTGGAAATTCTATAACTAAAAGGAAAGATAAAAGCACACTGAGACTCAAGAGGAGCTGCAGAGGGCAGAGGTACATAGGTGCGCACAGAGAGGGCTGGTAACTGAGTACACGGCTGGCTTTCTCAATCAGGAGGGAGACAAAAGCTCCCAACTGCTCTGAACTCCAGTTCTGGGCGAGACTCTGGGGACCCAGACTCATACAGGAAGAAACTGGACTGTCAGAAAAGAGAAAAGCACACTGAGACTCAGAGGATGCGGAAGGCAGAGGTATGAATGTGCACACACAGAGAGAGCTAGCAAAGGTCTATGCTTCTGGCTTTCTCAGTCGGGAAGGAGACAAAAGCTCCCATCTACTCTGAACTCCCGTTCTGGGCGAGACAATGGGTACCCATATTCATTTAGGGGAAAACTGACAGTCTGGGAGTGGGGGAAACTCGAGGGCGGCTTTCTCTCAGAGATGCTTGCTGTGATTACCACAGGACACTGAGAAACAGGGGCCACTTTGTGCAGGGCTGATGGGAAGCCATCTATGTTTGCTCTGTCCTGAGACTCTGCCCCATCCAAGCTGAGCACAGAGGCTTTTGCAAGTCTTATCTCATAAGACTGTCTCTAGCACAGAAGTTATCCCAGCATAGACACGGCTGATCCTCACAGCCAATTGGCTTGGAGGTCAATTCCTCCCAGTGATACCAACAACAATCAAAGCTTAACTACAACAAGACTGTGCACACAGCTCACAAAGGGGTGCACCAAGAGTGTCCACCTCAGGTAACTGGGGAGGCTGAGCCACTGGGCCCTACAGGACACCTAAGCTACTCCATCTATTCAAAGAAGCAGCCAAAGTATGGAGACAAAGAAACAGGTCACAAACAAAAGAAATAAAGGGGGGGAAAAAACGACTGAATATAGAGTTCAAAACCAGGGTTATAAAGTTTTCCAAGAATTTCCTAGAAAAGGCCGATAAACTTACTTAGATCCTCAAAGATATGAAAAAGGACCAACTAGAAATTAAGCATACACTGACTGAAATAAAAAATAATATACAGAGACCTATCATCAGATTAGAGGAACACAAGAATCAAGTCAAAGATTTGAAATACAAAGAAGCAAAAAACAACAATCCCGGAAAATCAAAAAGAAAAAAGAATCCAAAAATATGAAGATAGTGTAAGGAGTCTCTGGGACAACTTAAAGCATACCAATATCAGAATTATGGTGGTGCCAGAAGAAGAGAGAGAACAAGATACTGAAAACCTATTTGAAGAAATAATGACTGAAAACTTTCTGAACCTGGTGAAAGAAATACACTTACAAGTCCAGCAAGTGCACAGAACTCCAAACAAAAGGAATCCAAAGAGGACCACACCAAGACACATCATAATTAAAATACCAAGAGCAAAAGACAAAGAGAGAATATTAAAAGCAGCAACAGAATAAGTTAATTACCTAAACAAAGGAGCACCCATATGACTGTCAGCTGATTTCTCAACAGAAACTATGCAGGCCAGATGGGAGTGGCAAGAAATATTCAAAGTGATAAATAACAAGAATCTACAACCAAAAGTACTCTACCCAGCAAAGTTATCATTCAGAATTGAAGGTCAGATAAAGAGCATTACAGATAAGAAAAAGCTAAAGGAGTTCATCAACACCAAACCAGTATTATATGAAATATAATTAAAGAAAAGTATTACTAAAAAAAGTTTACTTTTTACTATAGTTTGATGAATCCATATGCTGAAAGGTACTCTTTAAGAAGAGAAAGAAGAAAAGGTAAAGAAAAAAATTATGAACAACAAATACATATTAACAAATGAATCTAAAAATCAAGTGAATTAAAAGCCTGATGAACAGAATAAACAGGTGAATATAATAGAATCAGGGGCATAGAAAGAGAATGGACTGACAATTCTCAGGGGGAAAGGAGTGAGGGGGGTGCAAGAAGAGCCTGGAAAAAAATTGTATACCTATGGATGAGGACAGTGGGGGAGAGGTAAGTGCAGAGGGGGAAGTGGCAACCGAGTGGAGGGGAACTATGGGAGTGGGGAGAGGTACAATTGCAATAATCTGAACAATAAAGATTTATTAAATTAAAAAAAGAAAAGAAATGGCTGCCACCACGCAGCGAGCAGAAGGCTACAGTTTCAATTGTAGAAGATAAATAAATCCTAGATACCTCTGCTTGGGTCGCTGGTGGGTGAGGCTGACCTGTAAACCACTACAGGCCCCTCGCTCAGACCGCCCTATGCCCCAAGGGAACCTGCACCCTAATCTGGTACACCCTTCAGGGAAAACCAGCTGGCCCCCACCCATGACCAGGCCTCTATCCTATCTAATAAAAGAGTAATATAAAGATTGACCATTACTCCAACATACAAGATGACTGCCCCCATGTAGTCAAAGATCCTGCCCCAACGTGGACAGAAGATGGCACCACAAGGTAGCCAGCAGGGGAGGGCAGTTGGGAAGAACCAAACCTGCAAGGGAGGGCAGTTGTGGACCATCAGGCAGGGGAGGGCGATTGGGAGGGACAAGGCTTCCAAGGGAGGGCAGTTGGGGGCAATCAAACCTGCAGGGGAGGGCAGTTAGGGGTGACCAGGATGGCAGAGGAGGGAAATAGGGGGCAACTGGGCCTGCAGGGAAGGGCAATTGGGGGGGGACCCATCCTGTAGAGGAGGGCAGTTAGGGGCAAACAGGCTGGCAAGGGAGAGTTATCTAAACATCACTCAGGCTAGCAGGCAGAAGTGGTTAGGGGGTGATCAGGCTGGCAAGTAGAAGCGGTTAGGGGCAATCAGGAAGGCAGACAAGGCGAACAGATGGGAGCCAACAGTCCCGAATTGTGAGAGGGGTGTACCAGATTGGAGAGGGTGTAAGCTGGGCTGAGGGACACACCCCACACGCCCCTGCACCAATTTCATGCACCGGGCCCCTAGTAGAGTAAATAAGGTTCAACTGTTTATAATAAAAAGTGACACAGGCCCTGGCTGGTCTGGCTCAATGGATAGAGCATTAGCCTGAGGACAAAAGGGTCCCGGATATAACTCCCATCAAGGGCTTGTACTCAGTTGCAGAATCCTCCCCAGCCCAGGCCCTGGTCAGGGCATGTGCAAGAGGCAACCAATCGATGTGTTTCTCTCATCGAATTTTCTCTCTATCTTTCCCTCTCCCTTTTACTCTCTCTAAAAATCAATGGAAAAATATCTTCAGGTGAGGATTAAAATAAATAAACAAAAAAAAGTGATACAGTATGCAATATATTCATGTACTACCTCCTATAAAACATGCTTAAGGATTTTGTTGAATTCCACTGCTGCTCAAGCCCAGCAAGGAATTGGTAGGATTATAAGGTAAAAATTGCCTATAATTTATTAATAAACATGATCTAATTGAAACCACCTATCAAGATCACAGGACTCTACCACATAAAGCAAGGTTACACTTAATTAAAATTTCAATTATCCAGAGACTATGAAGTGTTATTAATCCTACTCGGTTATTATAATCTGCAGTAAATCTTTCTGCTATTCTTAAGAAATGGCTGCAATTAGCAGAATGCTAGTCTTAGAAATACTACTTCTTTAAGTGTAATTTCTACTGTAATGTTATTTGAGCAGTTACACTGAAGGCAAATATTTGTTAACTATAGTTCAACAGGCAAGATTCATGAAAAAAAAATCAAATCCATTGGTTGGATAGAACTAGTGAACCTATTCTGCAGCATTGTTCCTTTCAATTTGTTAAGCACATATCTTGAATCTTTGATAAAGGGTACTTACCCAAGAACAAATGTATTTGCAAAAAAAAATCAAACTACAGAATATTAAGTCTTCAAAAAAACCAACAAACTAGGCAAGAAAAATATTTTAAGAAAGACAAAGATTACCTGAATGCATTCGTTCTATAATAATGGACTGGTGAGGTGGAGGTTGAAGAAAATGTGAAGCATGAGAAATTGCAAGGGCTAGACCAGAACCAAGTGGATTCTAGAAAAGAAAAAAGTACACCTCCATATTGATTTTATTCTTGCTCTAGAAAAACTAATATCATAATATCAAAATAACAAGTTTTACTATTATATATTCTATAATATTTTATTTTAAAAATCAAGTTTGCTATATTAAATTGGTAAAATAAAATTTTGCCTCCTAAAATTAGCATGTATTTCAAGTTATTTTTAAATGTTTAAAATATAATACTTTACCACTCTGGACTTGTTGGAATTTTTGTTATGTGCGGCAAGATTGACTGCTGGGGGATCAATAACTGAGCCTGGGAAAAGCTGTGCAAGTTCAGCATTAATCACAACAGAAACCGCTTCATTAGGTGGTGTGAGTGGTGGAGTCATAAAAAGTGGGGTTGTTTTTGGAGTGGGTGGAATAACATCAGACGGATGAATGAAGAATCCAGGGGCTGCCACTGGGTTGGAAGGCACAGAGTTGTGAACAGAACCACCGACTGCTGCTACTGCTGCTGCTGCTGCTGCTGACGTTGCTGCTGCTGCTGAGGCTGCCGCAGCTGCTGCAGCTGTTGTCTGATGTAATTTGGCTTCCAACTTTGCTTTCTGTAAAAAAGGAAAAGCAACAAATATAGACTAACCCTGCCCACCTAAATTGTGGAGAATACTATATGGACATACAGGATGAAGATAAACATGAATAACTGTATCCTAGATAAATAAAATTGAAATTAAATAAAAAGTAGACAACACATATAAAGGGTATTTCTTTGCTATGTATATTTCATTTAAAATCTGATATAAAATTTCCTGAGCATTTGGGCACTAGGACTATCTCAAATCAAAGATGACAAGGAAGAAGAAAAATAAAAAAACAAAGTTCTCCTAAAAAACAAAATATTAACAGGAAATAGACTCCTGTATGTTACCTAACCTGGTACAATTTGTCACCGGGAATTGTATATACTATTTTTAGAGCATGATGAAATCTCCAAAACATGTCATTATTACTAAATTTTAAGACATGTTAATTTGACTGGTCTTTAAAATATTGTTTTAGATTCTTCAGTCCATATAAGTAGCAAATGATAACTATAATGTTTGACCAATAGTGGTAAAACATATGTAAAAATGGATTTTACATAAAGATTGCAAAAAAAATCATCAACTATATTACCTAAGTTGTATATCAAATAACAGGTACTTATATAATTTTTTACTTAAGCGTATCACAAAACTTTACCTCAATTTTTGTAGAAAATGCTTATTTCAGATCAGCCAACCTAGTTTCCTTTATGAAAATAATGGTCATTTTTACAGTACTTTTTCAGCTTTTGAAGTTTAGAGACAGCATGAACAAAGAGCCAAATGGTCTCCAACCTGTTGCTGAAGCTTCAAAAGCTGCTGCTGTTTCTCTTGCAGCACCTGTAGCTGTTGCTCGGCTGAAGCCATTGCATGAGAGAGAGACTGCAAAGCTACCTGGGCTGCTGAACTCAGGGCTGTCGAAGCTTCCCCAACTGTCCCAGTTGATAGTCCACCTACTGCAGGAGTAACCCCGAAGGAACTCACTGGCATAAGACAAGGGGGGAAAAAAACAGGATGAAGAAAAAGTTCACAGACAAACACAAAGTACTATACTATTATGACACTAAAACTACAGTTAATTTTCATTTGAAAGACAGAAATCTAGAGAGTATAAGGGAATTTTAATAGTAAAAATCTATTTATAATAATACTATTCAGGTTTAAGTGATCCAGGAATGACTTCTAAATCAAATAAAAATTAGTCCATATACATTTAAATTTAAAAATATTTTCAGCATAGTCTATAACAAGAGAAAAAGAAGGGCCCAGCAATTTCACTTCGGGGTATTTATCCAAAGAAACCCAAAACACTAAATCAAAAAGCCATATGCACCCATATGTTCACTGCATCATTATTTACAATTAGCCAAGATATGGAAGCAACCTAAGTGTCCATCAATAGATGTTTAAAGTAGTGCATATATATACAATGGAATATGACTCGGCCATAAAAAAATATAATCTTGCCATTTGCAACTACATGGATAGACCTAGAAATTTTATGCTAAGTAAAATAACTCAGAAAAAAAATGGATAAATGACAGATGATTTCACTTATATGTGGACTATATGCTAAAAAAAAAAAAGGTAAGCAGAACAAGAAACGGGCTCATATATAAAGAGATCATTCTGATCATTGCCAGATGCAAGGTGCTGTAGGGAAACGGGTGAACAATGTGAAGGGATTAAGAATAAATAGGTGGTTACAGAACAGTCACAGGGATGTAAAGTACAGCATAGGAAATATAGTCAGTAATATTGTAATAACTATATACAGGGTCAGGTGGATACTAGATTTAAACAGGATGATCACTTCTGAAGTTATATAAATGTCTAATAACTGGGTTGTATATCTGAAATTAATATAATATTGTATGTCAACTGTAATTGATAAGTAAAAACTTATTTTAAAAACATATTTTCAGCATAGAAACTTCATTTAATATAGCTAAAATGAAAATAAAAAATGAGTGATCTTGTCAAGACAATTTGAACATAAGAAATAAACTGAAGTTTGCTTTACAAAGATTTCTTACTAGCAACAATACTTCCTTCTCGCTCCAGACCAATAATGCTCAAAAAATACTCAATTATAAGAACATCACTTAAAATGACTAATAACACTTACTTCCTTATTTTAAAGCACAACCTAGAGAGAAAGATGTCCAATTCACAGTCAAATCGTAGGGCCAAACATCTTACTCATAAATATTACCTAAAATCCTACAAGTTAAAAAATTTCTTTGACTTTCCATTTCACTGTTATTCAAATATAGATTATGAAAGAACTATTTTCATATTAAATATTGATGGAAATAAGTATTTTTTGAAAACTTTCAAAAAGCAGGGATTAAAAACAACTTCACAACTTAATCAAAGAGGTAATCACAAAACAACATTAATACTTATTACAACAAGCCTTCACTAGGAAGTTATATTGGGGAAAAACAATTGCTACAATAATAGCCAATGTTTATTGTGCATTACCAGTGACACTGTTTTCCTTAACTACTATATTCAAAAGATGAACAACCCTGAGAGGTAGATACTATGATTCTGTCTTTTTTAGGTGATTCGGTAAAGAATGGCTCAGAGAAGTTACTCTGTAGAGCTGATGGGTGTCAAATCAGGATTAGAACCAAAAGCAATATACCAAAGTCAATGTGAGGCACAGTGCCAAGCACAGAATTTATATCAACTCATTTATTCTTTACAATAGCACATAAGTACATATTATTCTTATGCACTTCATAGACAATGAACCTAAAGTTGAGAGAAGTATGATCATAAATCCTTGTAAGGAAAAAGAGGAGGTAATCTGATAGTCTATCTCAGTGGTCAGCAAACATATTAGTCAACAGAGCCAAATATCAACAGTACAACGATTGAAATTTCTTTTGAGAGCCAATTTTTTTTTTAATTAAACTTCTATTAACGCCACTTTTTCAAAATAGACTTGCCCAGGCCGAGGTATTTTGTGGAGGAGTCACACTCAATGTGGCTCACGAGCTGCAGTTTGCAGACCATAGGTCTATCTTAACAATGGCTATATTAGACCAGGATTCAGATATAAACTATTAAAAAATTAAACTACAATAAACAAGATAACAGTAACAACAAATTATTAATAGCCTTTTAACAATTAAAAAATTTCCTCAACTCACAAAAACACATTTATTACAATGCAGCCATACTACACCTCATTTAACTTATATGAATACAAATATACAAACTTAATAAAAAATAAAAAAGATCAATCAGCCCTGGTTGATTTGGTTCAGTGGTTGCAACGTCAGTCTGAGAACTGAAAGGTCCCAGGTTCAATCCTCATCAAGGGCACGTTCTTTCTTCAGTTACAGGTTTAATCCCCAGTCGGGGTGCATGTGGGAGGCAACTAGTTGATGTACCAGTTAGTATCTCTCTTACTTTGATGTTTCTTTCTCTCTCTCTCTCCCTCTTCCCTTCCATTTTGTCTTAAAAAAAAAAAAATCAATGGGAAAAATATCCTTGGGTGCAGATTGACAAAAAAAGAGCAATCATATCTCATATAAGCTGTGTGCCCCAAACTAAAATCCATCTCTCTGCTCCATCTAGTGTTCCACTAAAGCAACTCAAGAGGGAAAATACTGGACTTACTGAAGCATGTATGTTGTACTTGTACTGTTGGAATGGAGTGATTTAAGTGATTGTCAATATTTACCATGTGTACTCTAGACCTTTACTAATTTTAAAATCTAGTACCCAAAGCCTATTTATGGGGAAATTGTTACAACAAACACTTAAGAAACACAGACAATCCAAAAAATATAAGTCATCATACTACTAGAAAACTAATTTTAAAATCTTTTGCATGCTCTTAGTTTTTCAATACCCTTTTCTATTTTTACAATAAGGGCTTAAAAACGAGATATTAAAACAAAATTGAGAACAAGACAGATATTATCACCATTTCTATTATAACATGCAGAAAGTCCTAGGAAGCACAAAGGAGTAAGAAAAAAAAAGACATAATGATCAGAAAAACAACAAAGTAAATTCTTTTTATTAATAGATTACAGGATTGTGTATATTTTTAAAGCCTTAGGAATCTACAAACCATTAGAATTAGTATATTAATATAGCAATGTTATCAGATACAAGACTAATATACACAAAGCAATATTTCTATTACACTAGCAACAAAAGATTGGAAATAAAACTAAGAAAAATATCACTTAAAATAGCATAAAAAATCAAATAGCTAGGTAAAATCTAAAAACAATGTACAAATCTTTTACACTGAAAATTACAAAACATCACCAAGAGAAACTGGAGATGTAAATATACCACGTTAACAAAAGGCTTAATATTAACATTTGGTCAATTCTCCCAATCTAAATAATATTTAAATCCCAACTTAGAAAATAATAACCTTGTAAATATATACTGATAAGCTGATTCTAAAATTTAAATGAAAATATAGAGATCAAAGCTATAGCACAGTGTTAGCAGCTAACAATTAATACAGGATCATATACTTGAAAACTGCTGAGAGAGTAGGTCTTAAATGTTCTCACCTCAAAAGGAAATAGTAATTATGTGATAGGTCAGTTAATGCTATGATGGTAATCATCCTACAATATAGCATAAATGTATCAAACCAATACTCTGTACACATTAAACTTGCTCAATGTTATGTCAATTTTATCTCAATATAGTTGGAAGAAAATCGTTAACACAAAAATCCTAGAATCTTTAAGAAAGACAATCCTTAAGGAACAAATGCTGATAGAACCCACTCCTGGGTATATAACCAAGAGAATAAAAACAAATTTCACACATAAACTTAATACAAATATGTTACTTGCAATACTTTGCTTAAAAGTAAAAAAAAAAAAAAAAGGAAAGAAGACAAATGTCCATTAACTGTTTGATTAGATAAAAAAATGTAGTATACCCATATTTTTTTAAAGTGGTTGTGTCCATACAATGGAATTTTATCTATCTATATCAATAAAAGCGTAATATTCTAGCCAAAACCGGTTTGGCTCAGTGGATAGAGCATCAGCCTGCAGACTGAAAGGTCCCAGGTTCGATTCCGGTTAAGAGCATGTACCATTGTTGAGGGCACATACCAAGTAGTGGGTGTGCAGGAGGCAGCTGATCGATGTTTCTCCCTCATCGATGTTTCTAACACTATCTCTCTCCCTTCCTCTCTGTAAAAAATCAACAAAATGTATATTTTTTTAAAAAGCGTAACATTCTAATTAGACCAGATGTCCTCCAGAGGACCTTCCAGATGAAGCAGGGCTGCGAGGGAAGGCTTGGGTCCTGGGTGCCTGCCGACGGCCAGAGGGAAGCCTGGGTCCCAGGTGCCAGAGGGAAGCCAGTGCCTGCAACTGGGGGAAGGAAGGCCTACTCTTGCACAAATTTTATGCATCGGGGCTCTAGTCCTATAAAATAAAAGGCTAATATGCAATTTGACCAAATGACAGAAAGATGTGATGCAATGATGTTCGCTGACCACCAGGGGGCAGATGCTCGACGAAGGAGCTGCCTCCTGGTGGTCAGTGTGCTCCCACAGGGGGAGCACTGCTCAGCCAGAAGCTGGAGTCATGGCTGGCAAGCACAGAAGTCGTGTCAGGAGCCTCTCCCACCTCCGCAGCAGCACTAAGGATGTCCAACTGCTGGCTTAGGCCCACTCCCTGAGGGCTCCCGGACTATAAGAGGGAGTAGGCCGGGCTGTGGGACTCCCCGGAGTGCACAAATTCTGTACATCTGGCCTCTAGTATTTATATAAAAGCCTAAGTGACCAGACGCTATGACGTGCCCTAACTACCAGGGGGCAGACACTCAATGCAGAAGCTGCCCCCTGGTGGTCAGTGTGCTCCACAGTGGAAGGGCTGCTCAGCTGACCCCTGGGCACCAGAAGCAGGGCTCGGGGCTGGTTCCTGCAGTCCAGAGCCGCAGTGGAGTGGCAGTGAGCCTACCGATAAGTAGCGGCAGACACAGCGGGGCCGGGATACACAGGAGAGGCAGGCAGGTGGGGCAGGTGGCATTGTACTACCAATTTCAGCCTGATCCCCACAGGCCAAGGGACCCCAAGGTGCACCAGGCCTCTAGTGTTTACTCATAAAAAGGAACAATGTACTGACATGTCAAATGAATGAAACTTGAAAACATTATACTAAGTGAAAGACAAAAGGGCCACATATTGTATAATTGCACATTTATATAAAATGTCCATGGTAGAAAAAATCCAGAGACACAAAATGAATTAGTGATTGCCAGGAGATGGGAGGAGAGGGAAATGGGATTTCTTTTTGTAGTTATGGAAATAGATGACTACACACCATTATAAAACTTTCTGTCAATATTTTAATTATACAAAAGAAAGAGAGAGAGAAAGAAAGAAAGAAAGAAAGGAAGGAAGGAAGGAAGGAAGGAAGGAAGGAAGGAAGGAAGGAAGGAAGGAAGGAAAAGTTTGAGGATTAAGACAATGAAATATTGGCATGGGCTAGACCAGTGGTCGACAAACTCATTAGTCAACAGAGCCAAATATCAACAGTACAACGATTGAAATTTCTTTTGAGAGCCAAATTTTTCAAACTTAAATTTGTTCTAACACCACTTCTTAAACTAGAATCGTCCCGGCCATGGTATTTTGTGGAAGAGCCACAATCAAGGGGCCAAAGAGCCACATGTGGCTCGCGAGCCGCAGTTTGCCAACTACGGGGCTAAACCAATGGAACAAAAATAGATTAAAGTAGATAGCAGACCCATGACTTTAAACCAGTAGTTCTCAACATGGGGCACACGCCCCACAGGGATGCAAATTGATTTTTAACGGAGGGCAATTTCAGAATGAGTTAATAACAGTGAATTTTTTCCAATTCTTATGGTCGTAGGGGCTTCATACACAGTATATAAGTACATATTATAATAAATTTATGCATTTCAATTCTGTTTTGAAACTTATTTGCTATTTTATCACATCACTTAATATTATTTTTTTTTAACAATTGCCTAGTGATTTCTTCCTCAGTATTTCAACTGTCCTTTCATTCTTTTCTTTTTCTTTTTCATGGATGCCATGTTCTTTGGAAGCTTGTTTAGACCAAGTTAATGGTCTTTTTTAGACTTCCTCCATGTGAAGAGTTATTCTTTTTTAGTAAGAATTATATTTCACAGAGGGGGCATCAGGATTTTAGAGATGCTTAGGTGGGGTACAGCCAAAAAAATAAAGGGAACCACTGCTTTCAACAGAGGCAACACTGCAGTAGAGTCGGCCGAGGGGTGGGGGAGGTAGTTTGTTTTTTCCCCACACTGGATACACAGCAAAAGAAAGAATTATTATATTAAAATGAATTAGAAGATAATACTCACAGTTTAAGGACATATTTAAAAACTGAAAATTACACCAATTACAAAGATGATATGTTATATACATGAAACTGGACACGAGAGAAAACAGAAAGCAGGCAAAAGCAATTTAAGATTTTTCCCCAAAATGTCCCTCCTATTAATGAATTTCTACTTAACATGACAGTTAAACTTATAAGTACTGTAAACAGATACTTAAATGCTTATATCACTTAATATTTATACAGCTTATAATATATAAAAGTAAATAATAAAAGAAGGTATATACCAGTAAACGTACTTGCATCATCCCTTTCAATTCTGGTTCCATCACTAGTTGACACACAAGTAAAGTGTAGGGGTTCAACTTCTAGAAGTCCAGTGAGAGATGTGAAACTACCTTCAGCAGCTGTACAACTACTGACCTTTCCATTTCCTAATGCAGGAAAGACACAAGTTTTATAATATGTGAATAAATCTTTAAAAAGCAACAGTCATATGAGAGTAATAGCACTAGTTCAATTTTAATTACAGAAGGCATATAACCAAACACACAACCCTTATATAAAGCTTCACAACTGACATAGTACTAAGAAAACTCACAAGCAGAAGAAAATGTCCTTACTATAAAAGCAGAGTTGCATAAAAACAATTCAGTGTCCATTCATATTAATAAGAAACAATAACGAGAGAGAAACCAAGATGGCGGCATCGGTGAACACCTAAACTGTTGCCTTGCACAACAATTTCAACATTAATGCTAAAAGAGAAAACGGACATCATCCAGAATCCCAGGAAAGCTGTCTGAGTGAAAATTCTACAACTAGAAGGAAAGAGAGGGGCTCACAGAGACTCAGAGGAGCTAAAAAAATCTCAGATATGGAAACATGCTCATGGAGAAGACGGACGAGTGAGAGGGAGTCAGAAACTCCCAACTACACTGACCCCCAGTTCTGACTGCACTGAACCCCAGTTCTGGGTGAAACTCATATGGAGGAGTCTGGACTATCGGGAAAAGGCAGGAGTGCATGAAAACTTAGGGGAGCTGCGAAAGGCAGAGGTCTGGAAGGGCACGCATGTGTGAGTGCTTGCACAGAGGACTGACTGCTCATTGTGCCACTGACTTTCTCTAGCAACAAAAAGACGGGAACTCCCGACTGCACTGAAGCCCAGTTTTAGGCGAGATCCTGGTGACCCAGACTCATAAGGGTCCCCGGAGTGCATAAAAACTTAGGGGAGCCGCAAAAGGCAGAGGTCTGGAAGCGTGTGCGCAAGAGCACAAAGAAATGACTGCAGCCATTACCAAGGGACACTGAGACCCAGGGGCCTCATAGAGGAGGGCTGACAGAAAGACAAAGCTGTCCGCTCAGCCTTAGACTCCACCCCATCCAAGCTAAGCACAGAGGCTTTTGCAATTTTGCAAGTCTTGTCTCATAAGGCTGAGTCCAGTACGGAAGTTCTACCAACATAGACACAGCTGATCCCCACAGCCAATTGGCCTGGAGGTCAAATCCCCCCAGTGATACCAACAACAATCAAGACTTAACTACATCAAAGCTGTACACACAGTCCATAAAGAAATGCACCAAGGGTGTCCACATCCAGTAACTGGAGAGGCGGAGCTAACTGGCCATATAGAACAATTAGCACACAAAGCTACTCTACCAACTCAGGGAAGCAGCCAAAATGCGGAGACAAAGGAATAGATCACAAACGAAAGAAACGGAGGAACGCAAACAACTGAATATAGAGTTCAGAACCACAGTTATAAGGTTTTCAAGAATTTCCTAGAAAAGGTCGATAAATTTAACAAGACCCAAGAGGAGATGAAAAAGGACCAACTACAAATTAAACATACACAGCAGGCAGGCTGGCCTATTGCCAACATGCCCTCCCTCTGGCCAGGCTGGCCAGACCCCACTCATTCATGAATTCATGCACTGGGCCTCTATTACACACACACACACACACACTGAGTGGGCAGATTATTATGCATTCAGAAATCATAATAATCTGGCCCTCAGTGTATAGTAAAAAAATATATCATATGATCACAACTATCCTATATAATAAAAGCCAAATACGCTAAGTGTCCACTTATCCGTTAAACAAATAAAAGCATAATATGCTAATGATATGCTTACACCACTTAACCACTTGCTATGACATGCACTGACCACCAGGGGCAGACACTCTGACCAGTAAGTTAGCTTGCTACTGTGGTCCGGCCAATCAGGACTGAGCGAGACGGGCCAGACACACCCTGGAGCCCTCCCACAGTCCCTCCCTGGCTGGGCATCCTCCCTCATCCTTCCCTGGCCCCCCAATCATGAACCACTAGGGTCCCTCTGCCAGGCGTGAATCCTCTCACAATCTAGGACCCCTCACAGTATCTCAGAGAACTGGTTTTGGCCTGATCCCACAAGCCAAGCCGAGGGACCCCACTGGTGCATGATTCATGCAGCGGGCCTCTATTGTGAATAATTAGTGTAATAAAACCATAGCAAGAAGAATGGGTGGATGAACACAAAAGAAGTAAGGGTCTATGTGGTAAAAAAAAAAAAAAAGGTTATCTTTAGGCCTTTCAATTTTCTGGGGTTATTACTTTTAACATAAGTAACAACTAAAGTGAAATAGAAACTCAATATGGAAAAATGATATATGAAAACTGTTACCAATAATTGAAGGACTAAATTAAAATCAACAGTAGCCCTAGGTGGTTTGGCTCAGTGGATAGAGCATTGACCTGCAGACTAAAGGGTCCCATGTTTGATCCCGGGTTGCTGGTTCAACCCCTTCGCCACCAGTAGGGGATGTGCAGGAGGCAGCCAATCAGCAATATAGGGTCTGACACAATGTCTTAAAAACATATATTTATTGAGCAGTTAACACAAGAGTTAAAGGATAGGCCCCAGTTCTCATGAAAATACATTTTCTGTGTCGAAGGTTATTTCATTAAAAAACTAATTATACAATTGAATTTTTTAAGTGCTATGTTTATTTAAAGGAAGTTTAAAGGACTAATAAAGGGAAATCAGTGAAAGGGAGAATAAAATACTTCCATGATGGGGTGATGAGGTTCATGGAAAGAATAAGAGATTTCTATATATTTATTCCATTGATCAAGGGAATCTAGGCAGGAAAAAAAAATTACTTGAATAAAATCTCTCCTCTAGGAAGGAACAAGGCACATTACAGGAACTGAATTGATAAAACAAATGTGGCTAGAGGAATATTTCTGAATCCTAACACCACTGGAGAGGTAACCAAGATGGCGGCATAGGTAAACACCTACACTGCTGTCTCACACAACAATTTCAAAATTACAACTAAAAGACAGAAAGAACATCGTCCAGAACCACAAGAAAGCTGGCTGAGTGGAAATTCTACAAATAGAAGGAAAGAGAGGGGCTCACAGAGACCCAGAGGAGCTGCAAAAAAATGAGGTGAGGAACTGCACGTGGATAGAGCGGTTGCTGGAGTACCTGGCTGGCTTTCTCTGGCAGGAAGGAAACACGAGACTCCCAACAGCATTGAACCCCTTATCCTATGACACTAAACCCCAGGTCCAGCCGCAACTCATACGGGGAGAGTTTGGACTGTGAAAAGGGAGAAGTGCACGGAAATTTAGGGGAGTCGCAAAAGGGCAGAAGTCAGGCAGTGTGCACAGCACTGCATGCAGAAGACCGACTGCTGATTGTGCCGCTGGCTTTCACAAGAGGGCGGAAGACAAAGCATTCCAAATGCACCACTTCTAACTCCACTAAACCCCAGATTCGGGCAAAACCCTAGGGACCCAGACTCATATGGTCCCAGAGCGGAGGGGAGCCAGAAAGGCAGCAGTCTAGAGGCACTGCGAGAGCGTGCACACGCACACAGGGACCATTCCAGCGATCACCCAGTCTCGTGAGACTCGGTGGCCATGGAGGGCGGGGCCAACTGGAAGGCAAGGCGGTCCTTTAAGCCCTGAGACTCCACCCATCCCAAGCTCAACAGAGAGGCTTTTGCAGTTTTGCAAATCTGGTTTCATAAGGCTAAATCCAACACAGAAGTTCTCTCGGCATAGTGAAAATGCCAAGCAAAGGGAAGAGATCACAAACAAAAGAAATGGAGGAAAACAAACGACTGGATATAGAATTCAAAACCACGCTTATAAGGTTTTTCAAGAATATCCTAGAAAAGATGGATAAAGTTAGCAAGATCCAAGAGGAGATGAAAAAGAACCAACTAGAGATGGAAAAGGACCAACCAGAAATTAAACATACACTGACTGAAATAAAAAATATTATACACAGACCTAACAGCAGACTACAGGAAGGCAAGAATCAAGTCAAAAATTTGAAATATAAAGAATCAGAAAACACTCAACTAGAAAAGCAAGAAGAAAAAAGAATCCAAAAATGTGAAGATAATGTAAGGAGCCTCTGGGACAGTTTCAAGCGTACCAACATCAGAATTGTGGGGGTTCCAGAAGAAGAGAGAGAGCAAGATACTGAAAACCTACTTAAAGAAATAATGATTGAAAACTTCCCACATCTGGTAAAAGAAATAGACTTACAAGTCCAGGAAGCACACAGAACCCCATATGAATCCTAACACCACTTTTCACAACTTAAGAATAACTGAGAATTCAAAAAACCTTTTTTTTATGTTGATTGGTTTCTCCTTTATGTTCTGAAGTGAGGCAACAGTTCTTATATATTGATACTTAGCATAAATGTTAAAATGAGAAATTTTTAATATTTCTTTATTTAACAGTGATAAACTCATTAGATAAAAAACAAATAGCATACTTTGATGAAAAAATAACTGTCTTCTAAAACAAAAATACCTAATGGAAGAGTGGTAATGTTTTATATTTTATAAATCCCTTAAAATCTGGCTTTTCAGAAGGTAACTGGATTTTCCTGCCTTCCCCATTAATTAATTGTGGTGTAATATGTTGTTTTTGTATAAGTATATGAAGAAAATCCAACCCAACACAAACAGGTATATGAAAAAGATTTCAATAGCCTTACATATTCAAAAACTTGACAAGTACCAGTTTTTTTAAAGATTAGTTGCCAAGTTATACTGATATTTGATCAGTGAACTTCTCAAACTCGATTGCACTAATATTAACTGGCCTATCTTATACTTTTAAAGAATCATTTAGCCATTTGTGTGGAAAATATTGGTTCACCACTATATATAGATCTTCAAATGTTATCACATTTTATTATATAATATCAGAAAATGACAATCACTGATATCATAACCCACCAGGGGAAAAAAAGGTTTCAGGTAATGGTAAGCTGTCAAGTTCACTGTGGAGGATACACATTTTCCAAAATTCTAATTTTTCTTAAAAGCTCTACTTTTAATACTGGGAACAAACACTTCAATTGAATGGATACTAATAGACTTTTTCTATAAGCCTGTGTAAAAATACCTGCCAAATAACCAAGTTTCAATAAATATATTTCATAAACAAAAATGGAGTTCCATGATATAAACATTCCATTTATAACTCAACTGCACAGTGTGTTTCTTTGAAATAGTCGTGGTTCTGCAGTATACAGCAAAAGTGTTTCTGTTATGCATGCTTCCAATCTGAGCATGGAATATTTAAAAGATGAGTACTCATGGGTTCAAAATTGAATAAAGTTAACAATTTTTACTACTTCATCTAGGACATTTGTAAGTGAATGTGAAACTGGCACATATTTTAGTACAAGTACCTAGTGAAGAACATCATGCTTTTGCACAAATGGTTCAAATGTCAGTGCAGTGGAAAAAACAAACAAACAGTAAGTTGACCCATGGACTCTATGAAGCAATAACATTATTCTACCATGAAAACAGTTGACCCCCTGGACTCCAGGATAGGATCTCAGGAACTGAGAAGGAATTGATGAGTAACAATGGCAAGGGAAAGAAAGATAGATCACACAAGACTTTGCATACTATATAACAGATTTTGGACTTCAGAGTAATGTGAAGACATAAAAAGTATTTTAAGGAGAGAGGTAAAATGACCAGGTATGCATTTCATAACGATCATACTCACTGCAATATAGAGAATATGCTGAAGTGAGGCAAGAACAGATACAAGAAGACCAATTAGAAAACTATTACTGTAGCCCAGGTTCAAGATAACTGCTGTGGCTATCTGTCATCAGATGATCATGGGAGGTAAGGGAAAAGGCAGATTTGAATTATACATTTGTGGAAAAATAGACAGAATTGGTGATAGCGTCAATGTGAAGGATGAGAAAGACAAAAGTATCAAGGATGACATTCAGATTTATTTTGTGTGATTGATGCCATTAGCTGAGAAAAGGCACACTGCAGAAGGACTATGGTGAGGAATAAAATGGTGAAACATTCATAAGGAGACATATGATTTCTAAGTCATTTTTCCTGGTTCTTCTAAACTAGGTGTGGTTACTCTTGTATATTTGACTATCTGGTTTGGCCAGAGCTCTATGGTCATCTCTTTACATTCTCTCCATAATGGATCTCCCATTCAATTTTAAGATATATGGGAGGTTATCTATATATCAATGCTATCTAATCTGAGTTCCACTCATAAATTGATGTATTACTTGGATAGAGCCAGATTGCCATGAAGTAGTCAGTCAGAGCTTAAATCTTCAAAGTGAGGCATATACCCAAGGCAGCATAAATCTTTAAAAAGCAAGTACTAGACCAATAAGTAAAATATGATCACTTTCATTAAAGCATGAATAGAAAACAAGTCTAAATAGCTAAACATCCTATTAACAATGGTAACCTTAGAGGGTAGAAAGAGTGGAGTTGAGAAATTTTATATTTCTACTAGAGCCCAGTGCATGAAACTTATGCACTGGTAGGGTCCTTAGCAGCTGGAGGCTTGCCAGCCAGGTACACCTTTCCCCAGCCAGGGCCTCCCTCCCTTCCTCCAGCTGTCCCCGTCTCCTGGTTGAACTTCTGGTCAAGGGGATAATTTGCATACTACACTTTTATTATATAGGATATCTGATGTTTCTTTTGCTTTTCTCACAATTCGTACTTCATCTGCACTAATAAAAGAGAAAGATGCAAATTGACCGTACCTTCGTGACACCCACCAGCTAATCAGAACTATGCAAATTAATCCAACAAAGATGGCCGGTTAATTTGCATATGCAGATGCCTAGCAGGGGCAGAACAGCAGCATCGTCACCATGGTAAGGACACAGGTGTTACGCACTACCCCAGCCGCTTTGGGCCTCTGGGCAGCGTGGGAAGACGGGAAGGTGGATCCAGGCCAGAGCAAAGGCAAAAAGGTGGCTTATGGCCAAAGCGAAGGAGGTAGCAGGAACCAGGGGAAGGAAGGTCCATTCTTGCACGAATCTTCGTGCATCAGGCCTCTAGTATTAAAATAAAACTGAGACTAATTCAAAATTTACTTAAAGTGGTAAATATCTTACTATGTTTATAAATACCTAACATTTTGGTTTACAAGCAACACTTTCAGTTAAGTTCAGCAAGTTGGAAGAAAATGAAAAATAAAATGGCCATTGCTTTAGCTAACAAAATGGGTTAAACACCAAATCCTATATCACCTGAGATTATACAAAGAATAAGAGGACCAGAGCACAAAATTCGTGACCAAGTGTGGTCTGTTGGTCTGGAAGGCAATCAAAGCACTAGCATCCAGCATGGAAGGGGAGGTCCCAGCTGATCTCTGGGCCCTGCACCTCTCGGGCTGCCCAGCCTTTGCATGCTGCCCTCTGCCTGAGTCATGGTGCCAAGTCTCCATGTGGTGAACGCAGCCGGACGCTGCTGCAGAGGCATAGTGTGGGCCTCTGGGCCACCCAGCGGCACTGCATTGGAGACAGGCAGGCAGCATGCTCTCCCCCAGCCAGCCTTGCAGCCCGGCTCCTGCACAAACCCGCAAGAAGCCCAACCTGCCCCTGCGGTCTGGCAGCTGCATGGTGATGTCCAGCACTTGAACACGGGGGCCTCCCTGGCATGCGAGCCCTGGCATCCCAGGAGAGAGTAGCAGGGAAGTGAGAGTGAGCTCAGCAAGACACCCCACATTCTCACTGAACCTCCATCCCCGTCACCCCCAACCCCAAGTAGCTGGCAAGAGGTGGCAGTCTCCCCCCCCACAGGTGCCACAGTAGATTGGTCACCACCACCCATCCCCAGTTCCCTGTCCCAGCCTGGGGCCCGGCCCCAATATGAAGATGAGGACCTGCCCGCCTGGGGAAGGGACTGGGAAGTTGGCCACCAGCACTAGGGAGAGAGCTGGCCTTTCGTCCCTCTGGGAAAGGGGCTGCATTGCCCCCACCCACCCTTGGTTGCACATCCCAGCCCAGGGCCCAGACCCAAATGGGCAATAAGGGTCTGCCAGCCGAGGGAGGAACCAGGAGGTTGTGGGCTAGGAGTAGCTCTTGTGTTAAGCGTCTGCCCCTTGGTGGTCAGTGCACGTCATAGCAACCAGTCGTTCCATCATAATGATCACTTAGGCTTTCATATATATATATATGTTATAGTCCATTCAATCCTAAAAGTATTTTCTTCAGAAATGTATACAATACATATAACACTGTGCACAAAGTTTTCCTCAGTAGAGTGTAATGGTAGATGCAGAAAATTATTTTTCTTTCTGCATCTTTGCTTATTACAATAAGTACATATTAATTTTATTTTTAATATGAAATATGTTCTTCGATTTTAAAGACAGGAAAAGCACACCAAATATAAATGAAAAAAACTACAACAGCTAACAAAATTTTAAATAGTCTCTTTGAGTATTGAAGTCAAACTGATATGCAATGAAACAAAAAAAAAAAAACAAGTTCACTTCTATTTCAAAAACAGCCTTAATAATGGAGAGGTGGGAGATTAAGCAGGAAAGGAAAATAGTTTAATGATTCACATATGTTAAGTTCTAAATTTTAGTTTTTAACGGTAAAATATAGCAATTATAATCTATGAATTCAATGTTATCTTAAAATTCAGAAAATATTTTAATAAAAGAAGTTACTACCTGAAAGGACATCCGACAAATCAATTTCATCTGACTGAACACCAATGCTGCTGTTGTATACATTTTTACAAGTAGAGCCACTCATTTCTAAATCAAAGAGGACTGGATCAAATGGTGAGCTATATAATCCATATCTGAAAAACAAAATAATGTCCTAAAAATTTTCCTGTCAGCCATCTAATTAACAAATTACCTATTTACTTGGTTCTAAAAGAAGTTTGAGACAGAGCATAAAGAGATGCTAACCAGGTTTAACCCATTAAATTCAGTGAATCTCAACTGTGATCCCTGTAAACCTATACTCTAAAAGACAAGATCCAGAGTCAACAAATGTGATTCCAATAAGCTAGCAGCTAATGAATCCAGCCTGAATTTTCTTCTGCAGATTGAAGCATGAAAGAGATATGATGCAGCCCACCCTCACCACAATCACTATATTACCCAGAAAAAAGTACAAAGGCTTTGAGTAAAATTTCATCAAAATCAAGATTTCCAATTTAAAAATGTTACAAAACCAGTGTGCAACTCTATTTCATTATTTCATTATGTTGAAGTTTTAGGTAATAAATCAGGAGATAAAGAATACTAGTTAAAGGCTATAAGTGACTTACATAATTCTGCCTACAAAATTTTAACAACAGAGAAACAAATTACCTTAAATCCTTCTTCCATTAGCAAGAAATAGAATTTTTAAATGTTTTATTATTATTAGTCTTATGAATAACAATCTTTAGGACATCCAAAACTGTTAAGCAGAATCATCTTGGGGAGGGAGTGGGTCGGAGGGACGGGGAAAAGAAAGGCTAGTATCATTTGGGAAAAGATTGGGTATAATTTCAATATATTTTTGTAAGAAAAATTGTTTTTAAGCAAATATATATTTGACAGTACTATGCAAAGGTGGTACCATGTCCAGAAAGGCCCACTATTAGTCATTATATCTATTAAAATACCTTGTCTGAAGTAAAGCCTCCATTGGCGTTAGCCTGTCCTGTAACTGTCTGGACACAGCAGTAAGCAAAGATGCACAAGCTGTACTGCACCCAGCCAAATCTTCATCTTTAACATAATTCAGTAAGACAAAATACCAATAGACAGAACCTGAAAACAACGAAAGTCAATGTCTCCTCATTTTTCTCTAACAAAGTAAACTTCAAATTACATCTTTATCAGTGTCTCCTTTTCCTAGACAGACTTTCTTACAGCTTGCAGTTTACAAAGAAGAACCAACTTCCTAACTACACATTTATATTTTCAAAACATGAGATGACTCTGAGGGACATTTGGAATACCTAAAAAAGTATAAAGATGTCAGGGCCTTCAAGCCATCCATCCTGAAATACTGTTTCTCTGTAGCACTAAAATTTTCAAGAACAATGGATGGCATCATTGATCTATAACTAACACACCTTTCTAAGCAAATAAATGTAGTATAGTTATTCTATACTGTCAGTTAAATACAGACAAATATTGTTTAAAAGATGATCATAGTAATGTATTTTAAGACTCTTTTATAAAATTAGAGATATCTAAGTACACACCAAAATTTAAGCATTTTACCTCTTAAGACTACTGTCAACAAAATATTTTAATCAAAGAAAACTATTAAAGTGATCAACCAAGTCCAAAATATTCTACTCTATATAACACAGAGGTAAGAGTTTTGTCCGCTATATGTTCAAGGTAACTATAAACAGACTATCTAAATTAAGATAGTGCCTGGCCAAGAGGCTCAGTGGTTGAGCATTGACTTATGAACCAGGAGGTTACAGTTTGATTCTGTTTGGGGTACATGTCAGGTTGCAGGCTTGATCCCCAGTGATGTTTCTATCTTTCTCTCTCCCTCTCCCTTCCTCTCTGAAATCAATAAAAATATATTTTTAAAAATTAGTAATAAATTAAGATAGTGATAAGTACCCATTTACCAAATAACTTTCAGAAGGCTTTTTTCCTGTTATACCCAAAGATCAAATCCTTATGAAATATATTTATCTAATTGAGATAACATGTTGAATGGGTTGGTCATTTATAAAAGAAAACATAGTAAGAAATGGCTACTAAAAATACAGCATTAGGGTTAAAAGGGCATATCAGTATCCTTTCACAATAACAACATAAAACAGCAAAAGACTTTTTTTAAAAATGTTAATCTTCATTACCTTATGTATATGCTACTTTAAGGGGTTGCTTTCTCAATTCCTACTTGATAATTACATTCATTCTTGAATGAAAAAAAAACCCACTGGCCCCTTTTAGAGAATTTCAGTTGACTATACCTGCTACCAATCATACACCTCTCTGATCACTTACTAGGATTTTAATTTGTGATATCTGATCTACAGTCAGTATAAAGACCACCAAACTCCATGATTTCAATGAAATTATAAAATGTATATATTAAGATTACTTGATATTTATACTTATCTAGCCCACTTTTTCATAGCAATATTAAACAGAAAGTACCCGCCCACCCAACCAGAACACAACCACTTAAAAAGATTAAGATATAGTAAAAAAAAAAAAAAAAAAAGGAAAATACATTTAAAAACTTACTAAATAATCCTCAAGTATATTGTGAAACATTTCCCATGACTACAGTTACAAGTGATTAAACTAATTTTACATACCACCCGTTGCAGCTGCAGGTAAAAATGAAATATTATCAAGTAAAGCTTTCAGCAGAACAGATCCAAATCCTGGTTGACATGGGTCACATTTTCCATTACTGAAAAGTTTTAAAAGAAAAAATTTAAATACAATGATATCAAGGTTCAAATTCAACTGAAAAATGGTACACTTCTTTTAAAAATCTTCTAAATGTATTCATACTGATCACAATAAAAATCTGCCTTAAATCCTATAAAGAGACAAAAAGATAGTAAGGACTAATTATACTAAGGGTCTTTGTAACTGTTTTCTTATGCATTAAGCCATTCACTTTCCCAAAAGGGACTGATAAGCAGGTATAGTCAATATTGACAGTTAGAAGTGAGTAAGTGGTAAGATTTTTAACAGTAACAACAGTTATAAACTGAAAATGTTTTATATACTCCTAGGTAAGAGTCTCAGGGTCTAGAGAAAATGATCTGGACCATATTACAAATAAACCTGGTAAGACTGACATTTAACAGGAAACAAGGCCTCAGGTGAAGGATCCAAAGACAACCAGGGAGAATAAGAGTGAAGGTGGAGAAAGAGTTCCCCTTACCAAACTCCCTAAACTGCTACTAATAGGCAGAGAAGCCTATTTACTAATAGGTTTATTTAACGTAACAATTCCCCCTAAAAACCTTAAATTCTTTCTTAGAATCTCATCAACTTTTACAAGTTCTCTTAAGTTATACATACATTCAACAAGGTTCATATTACACTAGAGACAAGGTATCATACACCAAAACTGCAGATGCATCTACAAAATATACATTCAAATTTAAAAAAATACCAACCTAATGCACAAGGCTAGAAATCGGGCACACTTATGGGCTATACTTCGACCTGCCTCAAAGAAGCAAACACGTACAATATCCGAGAGACATTTTCGTGTTTTTGAAAGCAGGCTCTCATTTCCTTCCTTTGAGCTGCAAAACAATAGCACACATTTGAACTTCCAATTATAACATCCAAAAAGCAATCATCAATGGTAATAAAATCTTAATTATTAACCTTCCAGGTCCATTGGAATGTACTCCTGCTAACCAACAAAGAGTATCCAACACGAGGCTCTGGGCATGTTCTGTGATTTGGCCATCATCATCTGCTTTTCTACAAAGGGTGTTAAGAAGCTTCTCATGAAATTCTGAAAATTGTAACATGGCACATCGTTGTACTCTACAAAAAAGAAAATATAAATGCATTAACAACCAAAATAAAACAGACAAAAGCTATCACAGCTGGTTGCTTATATGTTTCATTTTAAATCGTGAATATTACAATTTTTAATATGTTTCAATGCCTTATATTTTTTAGAGAGAGGCAGTAAGAGGGAGAGACAAAAAGAAACATTGATGAGACCCAGAAACATCCATCAGCTGTCTCTGCACATCTCCTACTGGGTATGGAGCCTGCAACCTGAACATATGCCCTGAGCAGGAATTAAGCTGGTGACATCTCAGTGCACAGGATGAGACTCAACCAACTGAGCTACGCCAGCCAGGGCAAAATCATGAATATCACAACTTAAAAAAAAGAACTTTGAAAATAAATATTACAGTGGAATGTCAGCCTCTGAACTTAATGTTATGGTATTAAAAGATGTAAAATAGTATGTAAGCAATACTTGGCTTGTAGGCAGTTTTAAAAGAAATAAAGTTTATGATAATGTATTATATTCTGACATAATAAAATTTCAAATTATTTCTTTCTTTCCTCATGCTACAAATATTGTATTCCTGGTATATACCAAGTAGTATATAGACACTAGGGTTAAACCAATGAAGTAGAAAGACAATTCATACTTTGACTGAGATTACAAGTTCTTAATAAAAGAAATGAAAATTAAAAAAGATTTTTCAAGTTAGATTTTAAAATATTGTGTTAGTATATTTATTCTTCTTTTGCATGTACTTTTATTACTATAAGAATAATAGGGAAAGGGAATGAGGTTACCTTTCCTTAGAAATAGACGTTTTCTTAAATCTTCGAATTGTGACTGAGACCTCTTGAAGTAAGTCACAACCCCGAAGGTTTTCAGCCTTACGAGTGCCACTTGCATTTTCATTTTTAACATTAGATGATTTTTCCTAAATGTACAAAAATAAATAACTGAATGAACAAATGATACTAAAAAGTATTTATTATTAAAGTTTTCAAATAAAAGACAATAACTGAATTATGACTATCATAACATAAATCTCAAATTTAAATGAGTTTTTACCTTATATTCAGTAAATGACTAATTTCCCTCAGAATTATAATAGAAGAGAAAAAGACAGTTATTAAAGTTAATACCCAATGGTTAAGATTACAATGCTAACATCCTGAATCCAAGTTCCAACAATAACACTTAGAAGCTACATGATATATGATAGCTCCCAATCTCTAATGTTCACTCACTTAAAAAATTTGTTTTAATCCTCACTGAAGATTTTTTACATTGATTTTAGAGAGAGAGAAACATTTACGTGGGAGAGAAACATCGGTCCGTTACTTCCCGGAGGTGCCCCCCACTGGGGATCAAACCCACAATCTAGGTATGTGCCTTGACTGAGAATTGAACTAGCAAATTTCTATGGTGCACGGGTAGATGCTCCTATCAACTGACCCAACTGGCCCCAACAATTCACTCATTCTCAATATGAAAAATAAAAATAATAGTTGCATCTGCTCTGCCTATCTCCATTATTTTAAGGATAAAGTTAGATAAAGTATACAGAAGTCCTTGAAAAATTAGAAAACATTTATAAACATAAGATGATTGGTATTACGATATTGCTACTGTTGCCTACGAATAATGATAATAAACAAAATCTCTATAAATTTCAGGAAAATCCAAAATCAGACAATTATGAAGACATCAGTTGCAGAAAATCACCATAATTATTACAATTTATCTCTAAAATCACTCCCCAACTTCTCTATCTACATACTAAGAAAAGAAACAGTGGTGAGTTACCAATAACAGGCATTAAGTCAAACTCTCTCACCTAAAGAAATAAACATTATGACCTAAAATAAGGTAAAGGGAGGTAGGTACTAGCTAACAATTACTCCTTAATAAATATACCTTATACAATTTATGCCGTTTGCTTAAAGTTAATTCAAAATATTTTCTCTTCAATATTTTTTAAGTTACAGTAAAGAAAAAAAAATACAAACCAATGATTTGCTGAAAAAAAAAACAGAACAAAAACGGTCATACTACTTCCAATAGTGTGTCAAATCTCATCTACAATGTCTAAAACAGTATTATTACAGTTCAAAATAACTGTTTCATACCTTGACTGCTGCAACTTTTGCCAAGAGTGAAGCAAGTGAATAACCCTTATTACTCTGGTGTTTCAGGGATGGAAGTCTTACTACAGGACGCATACCGCCGTTACAGATCTCATCTGTTCCTCGTTCGTTCACTGCCTTGACATGGATTAAAAATGAACGATATTTTCCTCCTGCCATACCTAGAGGAGCAGCGTAGAATGGGATAAATAACTGAATCACCAAAAGGGCAAATTGTTTTTTATCTTCACAATGAACATTAAAAAAATAACTTAAAAGAAAATACACAGTTCAGAATTCTTTCAAATTACACTGCTATTTTAGTGTAATTCAATACCTTCCTATATTCAATTGGTAGCCAAAGAACAAGAAGCATAGGAGTTACATGGGTAGCATAAGACAAAACATTTATTTTTAAATATATTTTATTGATTTTTTTTACAGAGAGGAAGGGAGAGGGATAGAGTCAGAAACCCCGATGAGAGACATAGATCAGCTGCCTCTTGCACGCCCCCTGCTGGGGATGCACCCACAACCAAGGTACATGCCCTTGATCGGAATTCAGCCTGGGACCCTTCAGTCCGCAGACTGACGCTCTATCCACTGAGCCAACCCGGTTTTGGCAAGACAAAACTTTTGACTGTTGGGCATATTTTCCCCAAGAAGTTATTGATTCTAATAACAAATTTTTATGAATCACAGAAAAACACAAAGGAAAAAACTGTCATTAAGGCACTACCCATATGTGTATCTACACAATCCTTTTATGCATCCATGCACACCCATACAAATAAGCATTATAGTATTAAGAGTTGAAAAAGCAAAGGCTTTGGGGTCATTACCTGTGTTTGAATAATGACTGCCATTTATAAGGCATATGACAAATGAACCTCTCTGTGGTTCAGTTCCTTCAAACGTAAAATGAAAATAACAGAACGACCTCAAAAGTAGCTTGAACATATAACTACATGGATCAAATTAATACACTCATCAGCAAACCATCAACCAACTGCTGTACCAACAGCATTAAATTTTCCTGTGATTATAAACTTTGTTTTCCACAGATCTGCCTGCCTACCATACTAGCACTACACTATTACCCTCTTCTTTTTTTGTTTTGTTTTGTTAATCCTCACTCAAGGATATTTTTCCATTGATCTTCAGAGAGAGTGGAGGGAGGAGGAGAGACATCAATGTAAGGAGACATATCAATTGGTTCCCTCCCACACCTGGGCCAAGAATTGAGTCTGCAAACCAGGTATATGCCCTTGACCAGAACTAAAGGTAAATGTGTGAATGTAGATAAGCATTATGAAGGAAGCATATATAAAATAAAAGTTATTTAGATGGTCAGTTATTTCTTGGTTTGGGAAAGGATCTCCACAACCCACCCCACTTCCAAATTTACTTTAATAATAACGGGGTATTTTGTTTGTTGGCTTTTTCCCCCCCACATTTGCGAGACTGGGAGAAGCTGAAATAGGAGTCCTACTGCAATATCTATTATCTATATAATTGCCAATTATTTTTAAATATACATTAATTATAATTTATGTTTACTTGAGACACTCAAAGTGTTACATCTGATACTTATCAAGAATACTCTTCTATAAAAACCCTCTTCAGAGACTATATTATAACAGTATACAATAAACATGCCAAACACACAGAACTCTCCAATTGATGGGAAAGGCATACATATCAGGGCATAGTTGGCAACTGTAAAGAGCTTTGTTAGATCACACTAAAGTACCCTGTGTTCACTTTATACTTTTTCAAAAAGCACTAAGACCTTTGAGACAAAGAAAGTAGGGTCAGAAAATTTCACATAAAAATAATCAATTATGCCCTAGTTGATTTGCCTCAGTGGATAGAGCATCAGCCTGCAAAATGAAGTATCCTAGGTTCAATTCCAATCAAGGGTACATGCCTAGGTTGCAGGCTAGATCTCCAGTAGGAGGTAAGCAGGGGGCTGTCAATCAATGATTTTCTCTCATCATTGATGTTTCTATCTTTTTCCCTCTCCCTTCCTCTCTGAAATCAATAAAAAAAAATTTTAAGTAATTTATGAGATGAAATGACATCAGCTACCAGGAAATTGATGGAATTGCTAATAAAAACCCCAAATAAAACAATATCTTACTTTTTATTAGGTCAGGATTTGTTGGGGTTTTTTTTCTATTTTTAAAATTGGGTCACTATTTATTCTGCTTTGGTAAAATATGTTACTTTACCTTTAACAAGTTTGGGACTTGTTAATGTCAACATCCCAGCATGCCCTGATAGATCAAGGCCACTAGCAAGCCATACTGGTCCACATAGAATGTCTTCTTTATGATCTTCTAAAAATGGACATAATCTAAGACCTAGAAAGAAAAATATGCATTTTCTTTGAAAGTAGTTGATAATTTAAAATATATTTAAAAAACAAATACCTGTCCCATTTATATGTATTACCACATTTAGAATGTGTTCAAGTATGAATTCATTATCATGATAAGGAACTATAATAATCAATTACCTGACATTTTATGGTTTTTTCCATTCCCATTTTATTTATATTCACTTTGATTTTCAATAGTAATAAAACCATGACATAATTTCAAATCCCAAGATATTAAAAAAAAATAATGCAAGTAATAGTGCAGCTGTGTTAAAAAAGATGAGCTGAAAGTTAAAGCATTTGGCCAAAGCAGAATTATAGGTTACTTTTTAATCATGTTCTTAAAACCAAGTTTTTGCAAGCCATAAGGAAATCTGTGCCCAGCATGATGCATTTGGTCACTGTTCCTTCTACTGTTATAGACAACAGCTCTTTAACTCACACTGTGATTCCTCTACATCCATGTGCTGCATTTCTTCATTCAAATCAACCAGGGACGGTTTTCCATTCTGTTCCACTTCAATGTTAAGAGCTGGAGACAAAGGAAAGGTGATCTGCCTATCTACTGCTGTTTCTAGAGGATAAAAATATTAGTACACTTAATTTTACTTAATATCAATGATTTATGTGCCTAAAATTCTAAAATATTCTATGAAACTGGGAACTGTTGTGATTTTCATCACAGATGCTACAAAATAGTTGTCAGGAAGAAAAAAATTACATTTCATTAATTGTTCATATACTCATCTCTCTCCTTTTTTTAATATATTTTATTGATTTTTCACAAAGAGGAAGGGAGAGGGATAGAGAGCCAGAAACATCCATGAGAGAGAGACATCGATCAGTTGCCTCCCGCACGCCCCCCACTGGGGGTGTGCCCACAACCAAGGTACGTGCCCTTGACGGGAATTAAACCTGGGACCCTTCAGTCCGCAGGCCGACTCTCTATCCACTGAGCCAAACCGGTTTAAGCCACTCATCTCTTTTTTAATCGTGGTAAAATATTCACCTGAAGAAATAATTTGCTGGCAACTGAACTAAAAATTCTTATCCTAGGTTGTACAATACAAGCACCAGCAGTTTTTTTAAAAGATCAATGTCTGTCTTAAACCAAATTAAATCAGAATCTATATTTCAAAAGGATGCACACATACAAAAAAAAAATCTCTCTCTCTCTCTCTCACTTTCACACACACACACACACACACATTTTTTTAAATAGGAATATTTTCAAGTGTCATTGTCTTTAACTCCCTGGGTAAAGTAGCCATTTTATTCTAAAATTACCCCCTGCCTAACCTATTAAGAAGAAATGACTGACAAGTAAAATCTAGTTCCCTATATGCTAAATGTTAATGTGTAGGATCTTTTGATAATTCAGTATATCGAATTCTAAATTTGTGACAAAGATAATAGAAATGGGTACATTTCTGGCACGACATAAAAGGTTGGCTTTCACTAGTAATCTTACAAGAATATGACTTCCATAACAAAGTCCTTTTCCCAATCAATTCTACTCTTATAAAGAGTAATATATTAAGTTTAATAATGCTAAAAGTGAAACTAATTCACAAAGGAACTAACTGTATTCCCCCAAAGTGTATAATTAAATTATTTAAAAGTTTATGCAATTCCGAACAATACTGGGTTGCTGAAAAGCTCTAAAGTATTACCAGGATTAATTTTTATAAATAAAATCACCAGAAGTAGTAGAATATATTGGGGATGAGAGTAGAAGAGAGAACCGGCAATCCTAGACAACAAATTAGTTTTTTAAATAAACCAACTATAAGATAAAATTTTTAAATATAAATTTCTATTCATTCTTACCATTGACTTTCCCTAAGCCCGGAGCTTTATTTTTCAGCAGTGTCACTTGTATCTGTGGAATATTGGTGATGTTTGAGTTTAAAACGAATTTGAAGTCCACATGTCCAACCATACAAGCCTTCGGTAGAACCAATTCAAATACATGCTCATCCCAACTGTTGCTGTTAAAAAGAAAGAATATGCTAAATAAAGCAAAAATCTTCCTTCAGCCTTAACCATATTACAATTCATATCATATTTTACACTCTAATTTTTAGCCCCCAACAAAACTTAACACTTCTCCATATCAGGAGAGAAGAAAGCAGCTCCCAACACAGAGGTTATTTAGGGCCATGAGTCATCTTACCTTAGATATCCATACCTGCCTTGGGAAGTGTACACTATATAAATCTTTTTTGCTTACAGTATGGACCATTATGCATCAGAATCATCTATAGATTCCTGGGCCCGACCCTAAATCTATGAGTAGGATCCCAAGAATCTGCATTTTAAAACAAGAACTTGTATTTCTTATGTGACCATTCTGATTTAAATTCTATACACATATGTGCTGAAAAACAAAAACAATCTCCAAAGCATACTCCTCCACTAAAGTCCAGATTTATATTCAAATGTCTATCAGACAGCTCAAATTTATCATAAATCCAAACTTCATAATCATCCATTCCAAGCTCAGTAAACAAAATTCCACTAGTTCAACCCAAAACCTTAAAATCATCACTGATTCTTCTCTCACATCAGACGTTCATTACATCAGCATATATCGTTCCTTCTGTCTCCAAATTATATCCATATCCAGAAGCTGATCACTGTTTTCATTACTTCCCTCAACTATTACCATGCTACAAGCTATCCTCACCATTTCACATGGATTACCACAACAGCATCCCAACTAGAATCCGTGCTTCCATCACTGCTGCCTAACACACACACCATAACCATTCAGTCTACAGTTAACACAGCAGTCTTATAGCATCCTTTTAATATGTAAATTATATCACATCACCCCGATACTTAAAACCCTCTAACATCTTCCCCTCTCACTCAGCATAAAATTCTCACTGTGGCCTATAAATACATTCATGATCTGATTACTAGCTACTGTTTTAGACCTGGCCTCCTTCCAAACAATCTCACTACGTTCACTGAACTCCAACAAATGGTCTCCTTGCTCTTTCTAGAATTCATAAAACATATTCCTCATTATCTTTGCATTCCTACTGTCTCTGAAATAATCTCTTCATGGAGGCCTCTCTTTGGCCTCTTACATTAAAAACATCTGACAAATATGCTCTCTATACATCTCATTCTTACACACATGTACACACACAACTATTCTATACCCATATTGTTTTAACAAATTTCAGTATCTTTTATGACTATATGAAATAGTCAATATCTGCTTACTGTCTATCAATTACAATATAAATTCCATCACTCAGTAACTGTTAAATTTGTGGACTGAGTGGCCAAACTAATGACAAGGGTATATTATTTTCACTATTCTACAAGTATGAATATAGCAACTTCCAAAGTTAAGGCAAGGAATAAAACAAACAAATGCTATTAACATCAAAAGAGAGACAATAATATATACCTAAGAATTCTTTTGCCTCTAAAAAAATATATGGATTTCCAGTTTAATACCCTGGAAGAATGTTTTACCTGTCAGTCTGTAGTTTCCAAGTTCTAGTATGCTGAGCAGCATCTCCATGGTGTTGCTGATGCAAATGTTGAGGATGCCTCCTTTGCTGCTGTTCCTGTTGAACTTCTACCCAGCATGGAGGAACAGTAGCTGAAAACCGTGGAGTCAAAGTCTCAAAGCGGGTTAGCTCCACTAAAGATGTCAAGATGTCAAGGGAGAATGGCTGGTCCACCAATAAATCAACTCCTTAATAATAGTGAATGAAGAATTTGAAGGTTTTATTTAAAAATTAGTCTTAATTAACGTTATTATCTACTCAAATTGCAACATTTACTAAATATCCTGAAAGTTAATAATGTTGGTTCAGATACCTACATGCAACTAAAGTAACTAGCACAGACTACATAACAAGCATAAGAAAAATACATCTTGGATATTTTAAATTATAGGAAGGGTACTCATTACTGGAGAAACCCAAAGTCAATCTATTAGAAAAGTCCTCACTAACTTTACCTCGCGCTAAATTAGAAAGAGCAACAAAAGTAATGGTGCTAAAATGAAAGTCTAATTTACATCAGATAAATATCAAATTTTAATTTTCTTATTCATGAAAAAAATTGCTAACATGTAACATCTGCCCTTTAAATAGTATTTTTTCCACTTCGATGGTAGTTGAAAATACCATATATACATATCATCATTATAAGAGTAACAGTAGGCTTCAGACAGATTAATTTTTTTAATAAATATATGTATTCATATTTGTGAAATGTCTAACATTAGAGAAAGATAAAAGGCTGTTATTCTTCTTCCAATTAACAAAAGCTTAAAGAAAGAATAAGCCATGACCGGTTTGGCTCAGTGGATAGAGCGTTGGCCTGCAGACTGAAAGGTCCCAGGTTCGAATCCGGTCAAGGGCATGAACCTTGGTTGCGGGCACATCCCCAGTAGGGAGCGTGCAAGAGGCAGCTGATCAATGTCTCTCTCTCATCAATGTTTCTAACTCTCTATCCCTCTCCCTTCTTCTCTGTAAAAAAAAAAATCAATAAAATATATATTTTTTAAAAAACATTTAAAGAAAGACTAAAATACAAAATCTAATAGGTTTAGAACATGCACACAAAGAAAATGTAAACCAAGTTCCATAAAATTGTTAAGTGTACTTCAAACCACATTTTTCCTCAAAGTTTAACTCTATAAATCTAACTGAAACTATTAAATTCTTGGTAAATATTAACAGCATGTCAATGTCTTTTCTTTAAATTATAGTCATGCACTGCTTAACAACGGGATACATTCTAAGAAAATACATAAGAATTTTACAGCTCCTTTATAATTGGCTAATTACATCATTGTGCAAACATCATAAGGTGCACTTATGCAAACATGGATGATTTAGCCTACTACATACCTATGCTATGTAGTATGGCATACTTCTCCTCGACTACACTTAGACTATGTGGTACGGATAGCATATTACTGTACAAAACAAGAGTAAATCAAGCCAAAACCAGTTTGGCTCAGTGGATAGAGCGTCGGCCTGTGGACTGAGAGGTCCCAGGTTCAATTCCGGTCAAAGGCATGTACCTTGGTTGCGGGCACATACCCAGTGGGAGGGGTTCAAGAAGCAGCTGATAGATGTTTCTCTCTCATCAATGTTTCTAACTCTCTATCCCTTTTCCTTCCTCTCTGTAAAATATCAATAAAATATATTTTTTTAAAAAAAGAGTAAATCAAGCACAAGAGAAAATAATGCAATCAGGAAACATGGCAAACATGAGATGTGAGACTACTGCTATTGTTACACAGCAAACTATTTGTGCAGCAAACTGTTTTTGTAAGTAGAAGGATTACACTCTAAAATAATAATTTAAAGTAGAGGATAGCTGGGCCAGTGTTGCTCAGGGATTGAACTTTGACCCATAAAACAGAAGGTCATGGTTCAATTCCCGGTGAGGGCACAAGTTCAAGATTGCTGCTCGATCCCCAGTAAGGGGCATGCAAGGGACAGCAATCAGTGATTCTCTTTGATCATTGATGTTTCTATTTCTCCCTCTCTCTAAAATTAATAAAAACAATTTAAAAATTAAAAAAAAAGAATTATGTACTGTATATAAATACAAAGTGCATACTCTATATAACTGGAAGCACAGTTGATTTGTTTATACCAGCATCATCACAAACACCTGAGTAATGCATTGTAATATTGAGTAATGCATTGTAACAGTAATATTATGACAGGTAAGAAATCATTATGCATTAGGAATTTTACAACTCCTTTATAATCATACTAGGGGCCCAGTGCATGAAATTCACCTTAGCCCAGCCTGCCCAAACTCACATACTGGAAGCCCTTAGGGGATGTTCTACTGACGGCTTAGGCCTTGTTCCCCATGGCCTGGCCCAGGACCCTCGCCCTAGTGCCAGCCCAGGGGACCTCAGGCCACACCTTCCCACACAAGATGAGGCTTAACAGGGGACTTCAGGCCACAGCCCCCATCCTGGCACCAGACCAGGGACCTCAGGCTACACTCCCTGCCCCAACACTGAGCCAGGGGACCTGAGGCTGTGCCCCTGGGCTTGGCTTGGATCCAAGGCTTGGATCCTGGCCAAGACCCCCCTACACCCCCAGCTCCATCTAATTGCCTGGCTCTATCTCTGCCTAGGAGCCCCAAGGCTCAGGCCCTTCCCGATTGATCAAGACCCACCCTAGGCCTAACTCAGAGTGACCTGGGTGCTGAGAAAGTTCCCAGGACCCAGGCTACTGGGTGCCAACATATGCAATTAACCTCAATCTTTGTTGGGTTAATTGTATACTCACTCTGATTGGCTATGGGTGTGGCAAATGTATGGTCAATTTGCATATTTGTCTATTATTAGGTACTAGTGACCTGATGCATAAAATTCATGCACATTAAAGGGAGATTAGAGGAAATAATTTAATATTGCTATTTGCCCTTTCTCTATAATAGAAGTGTCAGAGATGAAAGAAAATTAGTAAACTGTTTATGAAAACTTTCCTCCTGTCAGAGTCTGGGGCACACCATGGGATCCAGAATCAAGTCCCCACCCACCCACCCGCACTTCAAAATTGCATGAGACTCAGACCCAGCCGCCCCCACCCCCATTGGGCTAGATCCAGACCCAGCCAGTCCCACCCTTGTTAAGCCCTACTGGGGCAGGAGGCGTAGCCTCAGGTCCCTGGCCTGGTGCCAGGATGGGGGGGTGTGGCCTAAGTTCCCCCAGCCCACACCAGGGCAGGGGGTGTGCCTTGAGGTCCTCTATCAAGTCCTACCACGTGGGGGACATGGCCTGAGATTCTCTGTCAAGCCCCATTGGGAGGGGGGCATGGCCCGAGGTCCCTTGTCAAGCCCCACCAACATGGGGGGTGGCGCAGCCTCAGGCTCCCCAGCCCAGCACCAGGAGAGGGGCACTGCCTCAGGTCCCATGTCAAGCGCCACTGGGCAGGGGTGCAGCCTGAGTTCCCCCAACCCAGCAGTGGGGGTGCAACTTGAGGTCCCACTGGGTAGGGGCATGGCCTGAGGTCCTCTGTCAAGTCCAGCCAGGCAGGAGGCGCAGCCTCAGGTTCCCTGGCTTAGTGCTGGGCCAGGGGAGTGGGGGCAGGGGGCAGCCTGAGGTCCCCCGGCCTGAAGTCCCCTCTCAAGCCCCAACTGGTGGGGGTCATGGCCTCAGGTGCCCTGGCCTAAAGCTGGGGTGTGGGGTGCACCCTAAGGTCCCCCAGCCTGACACCAGGGCAGGGGGCACGGCCTAAGGTCCACTATCAAGCCCTGCCAGGTGGAGGTGTGGCCTGAGTTCTCCTGTCAAGCCCTGCTAGGTGGGGGATGCAGCAAGTTCCCCTGTCAAGCCCCACTGGGGAGGGAAGGGTGTAGCCTCAGGTCCCTGCTGATTGCTCATTAAGACTCCTTATGGGAACTTGGCCTCAGCTGTGGGTGCAGCCATCTTTGTGATGAAGTGATGATCAATTAGCATATTCCCTCTTTATTATATAGGACTATAGGCCCAGTGCACGAATTTGTGCATCAGTGGGGTCCCTCGGCCTGACCTGCGGAGTGGGGCTGAAACCAGCTTTCTGACATCCCCCAAGGGGTCCCAGATTGGAGGGACCCCAACAGTGCATGATCACAGCTGGGGAGGGAAGTAGGAGGTTGGCCTCCTGTGGAGGGATCATGGGAGGGCTCCAGGGCCTGTCCAGCCCATCTAGTTCAATCCTGATCATCTGACCCCAGCAGCAAGCTAACCTACTGGTCAGAGAATCTGCCCCTGGTGGTCAGTACACATCATAGTGAGTGTTTGAGCAGCCTTAGATTATCATTAGCATATTTTGCTTTGATTGCTTGAATGGCCAATGGGTCGACTGGACACTTAGCATATTAGGCTTTTATTTTATAGGATATCTAGAGTTTCATAATGGGGCAATTTTGGTCTGAATACGCTATTGCAGAGTGAAAGTATTTTTTTGACTTTTCAACTCCATAGTAATATTAGTAATATAGGCCATTCCACTGACTTTACACCTACTTAATAAATCTTCTCTTTTTCATGTTTTTTTTCCTTCCTTTGTTAAACCAAAAGCTCCTTAATGACCAATGTAATGTTTTTTCCTTAGGTAACTGAACCAATATTGGTCAACCTACCCAAAGTTGAGAATCACTTCTTATTTTAATGTTTGTAACATTTTCCAACCACTGAGGGAAAAAATAACTAATATAAAAAAACAAGACTAGTAAAAGTATGCCAATATAGAAATTAATGCCCTCAGCAAAGTAAGCAAGAGTTGACTATAAAAATTGAAATATAGCCGAGACCGGTTTGGCTCAGTGGATAGAGCATCGGCCTGCGGACTGAAAGGTCCCAGGTTCAATTCCAGTCGGGGGCATGTTCCTTGCTTGTGGGCACATCTCCAGTGTGGGGTGTGCAGGAGGCGGCTGATCGATGACTCTCTCTCATAGATGTTTCTGACTTTCTATCCCTCTCCCTTCCTCTCTGTAGAAAATCAATAAAATTATTTTTTTTTAAATTGAAATATAGCCCTAATCGGTTTGGTTCAGTGGATAGAACGTCAGCCTGTGGAATGAAGGGTCCCAGGTTCAATTCTGGTCAAGGCATGTACCTTGGTTGTGTACACATCCCCAGGAGGGGCTGTTGCAGGAGGCAGCTCATCAATGTGTCCTTCTCATCAGTGTTTCTAAGTCTCTATCCCTCTCCCTTCTTCTCTGTAAAAAAAAAAATCAGTAAAATATTTAAAAAATAAAAATTGAAATATTGTGTAGGAATATAATATTCTCAGCCCTAACTGGTATCATCCTGCGGACCAAAAGTGTCTGGTTAGATTCTGGTATCCCGGTTACAGGCTGACTCCTCCTTGGTCCAGCTCCTGGGTCTGTGCATGCAGGAGGCAACCAATCAATGTGTTTCTCTCACATCGAGTTTCTCTCTGTCTTTCTCTCTCTCTTTCACTCTCCCTAACAACTGAGAAAATATCCTCAGTTGAGGATTAACAACAAAATAAAAAAACAGACTCAGAAAATTCTGAGCATCACAGGAATCTGCATTTTTAAAATCATTTAAAAACTTAATACCATTTAAAAAAAACAACTTAATACCATACCTGAAATGCCAGGACTTGAAGGATTCGATAAAGGTTTGGAACCTTCTGAAGATGGTTCTATTGCTTTAGAAAGAGATCCATCCACTAATATATCAGCTTCATCAATATCATCACAGGTTCCTCCAATTTGGAGAAAATGAAGCTCACCACCTACAGTGTAGTAATATTTCATCAACATACATACATGGATGGGTACACATACAAGTACACTTTACTTGGTTAAGAAAACTTATTTTATAATCACTTGATAGTCAGATAAAGAAGGGTAACAACCCAGCCTGTGTGGCTCAGTGTTTGAGCATTGACCTATGACAAGGTCACATTTCAATTCAACAAAGTGATGTATTGCCAAGAACTTACAAGTTAAACTGCCAAGTAACTGCCAACTGAAAGTTAAATTAGGAAAATGTCAAATACACAAACATGTTTAAAAATAATTATTCAACTAGTATTTACTTGCTATATATAAGGTTCTATTTTAAATGCTTAAATTAATTCATTTAGTCTTCACAAAAATCTTAAGATAGGGACAATAACTGTAGCCATTTAACAGATAAGGAAACTAATACACTAGCTATTTTGGGATCAAGGGTCAATCTCAATCCCAGCAGTAACAAACCTGGCCAGTGATTCAATTCCCAGTCAAGGCACATATCCAGGATGTGGGTTTGATCCCCGAGTCAGGGCTCATATGGCGGCAACCCATCAATGTTTTCTCTCATTTTCTCCCCGCCCCCCCCATACCCCCGCCCTACCTTTAAAATCAGTGAAGAGTTGGGGGAAGAAGTAAAAAAGTCTTAATTTCACAATGAAACTGAATCCCTATTTTTTATATCTCTATTACAGAAAAACACTGAAAACAAACTTAGCAAAATTTTAAGACAAAAATGAATGAATAAAACCATATTCTGGCAAAAGTATTTGGAGATTCGCTTCCAGAATTACAGAATAAGGAGGACAATAAAGTCTCTTCCTGAAAAGCAACTTTATATAAACCAGGATAAAACTGTCATTCAACTAGGGTGGGGAAAGTTGAGAAAAACAGTTGATTCACTTCTATTGCCAGAGGAAGCTCATTGATTTGGAGAGCTGTCAGTTTAAAGTAGCTCAGTGGCAACTAAAATGAGGACCATCAACTCTGCTACCTGCCGTCAGGATCCTGGGGCAAGCAAAACACTGGAAATAATCAGGAATTTTAACTTAAAAGACGTGATAGAAGCATAAGGAGCTTGGTAAACTATAAATCCTACATTGATTAGAGGTTGTACACATGTGTAGTAAAGACCATACTAAGCCTAAGCCATCAACACATTCCCAAACAAGCCCCCTATGCCAATGCAGGGAAAAACTGGAAACAAAAATAAAGAAAATAAAAGTTAGGGCACACATGAACACAGTCTTAGTGGTTAATGTATTTGGTATTTGGGCACAACCACTTATCAAAATCTTTAGCTGAATACTAAGCTATGTGGACAGAGAGTTGACAATAAAAAAGAAACAAGGCTTAAAGTTAAAACAAACAAAGAAAAAAGAGTTATCAGCAGCTACACACTGCAAAAGAAACATACTTCACAGATTTGGTCCAAGTGGGTTATAAAACAAAGAACAACAACCATCAAGAGGGATGGATGAGGTGGGTAGGTGGTGGAGTGGGGATCAGAATCCAGAGTATCTCCAATGTCATTAAAAATATCCAATATTAAGTTAAATTAAAAACTATAAAATATGCAAAGGAAGAGCAAACCATGGCTTAAGAAAAACAAAATCAATGAGAAATATCTGAGTGCCCAAAATTAGATTTAGCGAACAAAAACTTCAAGTAAGTAATTGTAAATATTTTGATAAAATAAGAAACCAGAAAAGGAGAATTAAGGGAACAAATGGGAAAAGTGACTCAACAAATTAAGAATCTCAACAACAACAAAAAAGAAATATTCTAAAAGAACAAAGGGAAATTCTGGAGTTGAAAGGTAAAATAACTAAAATTAAAAGTTCACTTGAGAGGCTCAAAGTACATTTGCAGTGGCAGTAGAAGAAATCAGTGAAATAAAAATGGACCAGTAGAAATCAAAGAAGCTAAATAAAAGAAGAAAATTTTAAATGAAAAAAGCATCTCATTGACCTATGGGACAGATCAAATGTAAGTGCATACATGTAATAGGATTTTAAAAAAAGAGAAGAGAAAGACATAGGAAAAAATTTTATAAAATAATGGGCAAAAACTGCCAATATTTGATGAAAAACATTATACAAATACAATCAGTTCAATTAAACTCAAGTAGGCTGACTACAAAAAGATCCAGATACACATACATTACAGTCAAAGTCAATGAGAAAATCTTCAAAGCAGCAAGTTAAAAATAATTCATCAGACATGGAAACTACAAAGGAAATTAACAGCTGACATCAGAAACAATAGAGGCTAGAGCCAATAGAAGGACATGTACAAAAAATCATCAACTAATTCTACATATATAGCACTGTTCTTCAAAAAGAAGGTGAAATAGACACTTTCAGACATTTCCAGATAAACAAAGACTGAATTTTTTGCTAGCAAACCTGCCTATTAATAAGTACTAAAGGAAAGTCCTTCAAGATAAAAGAAGACAATACCAAATTCACCTACACAAAAAAATAGAATTAACAATTAGGTGATCAAAATGGTTTTTTCTGATTTGTTAACTTTTTTAGGAGACAAAAATTTTATAGAATAACACTTTTTGGCTCGATTTATAACATCTAAATATTATACTTAAGACAACAGTAGCACAAAGCATTAAAAAAAAGATTACAGAAAAATTTCCATATTTTACTAGAATTAAGTCAGCATTATTCTGAAGTAGATTGTGGCAACTTAAACCACTACGTCTGCAACTCCAGAAATAAAAACGACGCGCCTCATCTTATGATGGGAGTTACTTCCCAATAAACGCATCCTAAATTGAAAATATTAAAATTGCATTTAATACACGTAACCTACTGAACATAGGTTAGCCTACCTGGTTTCTACTGGATATATATTGCTTTTGCATCATTTTCTAGTCAAAATATCCTAAGTCAAACCATCTTAAGTTGGGGATCATCTTATATATCTTTAAAAATATCGAGTGTGGGGGAGGGCGGAGGGCATTTCTTATATATATATAATATTAAGGCACTAGTGATGTCATGCCAAATGGCAAATTGAATTCTTTTCATTTTTTAAATCTTTCAGATTAAGATTCCAAAAGTCACCAAATGAGTCTTCTGATTTGGGTACATTCAGACAGTATAACTTAATCATTCTGATGACAGACTGCCAGGTCTGAATGCTGACTTGGTCACTGATTAGCTTTCTAAAGGCAAGTTACTTAATCTCTCTTTCCCTCAGTTTCCTTATCTATAAATTGAGACAACGATAGCACGTACCTCATAAACTGGTGTGATGACTAAACAAATTAATGGAGGTAAAGAGCTAAGAACAATGAACATAGATGATCAATAAATTCATATTACCCTTCATATTGCTTAGTACTTTAATGTGTTTTTTTAACTTTATTAACTAATGCAAAATTTTATTAGTCTAAACTTATTATGCCTTGCCATTTGTCAAGTTAAAACCCTGGTTAGGTTTTTGTGTTATTTGAAGATGTTTGTCCCTTTGTTATTTCACTTGATGTATTTCAAAAGCAACCTGAACCACTGTATTCACTATTATTTTTTTAATGTCATCTCTTGCTTTATTTTTTTATTTAATTTCTTTATTGTTGAAAGTAACCACTATTCTTTTTAACAAAAGTGTTGATATATTTTGAAAGAGAGAAAAAACAGGCTAATTCTTAGTTACATGAGATATATCACTCTTCTCAAACCTAATTCCTCTGCCCAAGTAGTAGCAATAGTTACCTGGGCTTCAGTATCTCCTGGACCTAAATTCCTACTAAACTATCAACAGGACTATTCATGTTGTCTGATATTGTCACTAATCCTTTTCAAAAACAGCTTTTACTTTATGACTTAAAATACAAATTAAGTAAAATAAAAATGCATATTATATAATTTATACAGAGCCTCCGATGTTATAAAACTGATTTCACTATCAACCAGATGTAGGAATAAATCAAACAAACAAAAAAAAAACTAGTAAAAATACTAATTATTTGCTAAATATTTTTATTTCAGGAGGAAATGAGGATCAATACCTATGTGAGAAACTTTATATATATGATTTTATTTAATTCTAACAAGCCAGGAAATAGGCCTTCTTATCCTAGTTTATGAATAAAGAAACAAAGATTTACTGAGTTTAAAGTAACTTGCCCAAGGCCACAAATTTAAGCAAATACAGAGTCAGGACTCACTGAAAGAACAACAGGTTATTTTGTTGAGGTTAAAGCAGAGAAGATACTTTGAGATATTTATTAACTTATTTACAGTTAGAATCCTTAGGGCAATAGAAAAAAGTTTTAAAAACAGTTTAAAATGTTGAAAGGTTTACCACTTAATTATAAAAGAATAAATGTCTCTTTACATGGATCTAAAATTTGCACATCAACAAATGCCATATACAGTAACTTTTTAAGTTTTGTAGAGAAACCCAACAAACCAACCACTTACCTTTGGTGCATGCACACAGCCTGTCTGTGCCGGAGCAGTAAATGACAGAAACAAATGTGTCCTGTTCCTCAGTGCCCTCCTTTTTGGGAGGTTCCACTTTTGCCAAAATTTCAAAGTTTGAAAGATCTAATATTTTTACATATCCTCCCTGAGTGGTTATTACCAGGTGCCCAAGAGTAGAAATATCAGACTTTTTTTCTCTCTCAATGCCATTCTTTGAGGTTAATTGCATTTCCTCAATAGGTTCCTCACAGTCATCCTCTCGATTATCCAATATATCTGGTGGAAGCAAAATGAGCGAGGTAATTGCATCCTGGGGATCTTTGATATGTTGGATTTTTATTGGCTCCTCTTCTAAAGTCACTATCCGAGTGGCATAATTCATTTTATAAAGTATTAAATATCCACCACTAACATTCCTCTGCTCAGGCTGAATTATCAAAGGGGTCTGTACATCTGCTGGTGATTCATGTTGGATTACACTAATATTTGCACCATTCACTACAGCAAGATTGGATTCCAGCTCACCTTTCCGTCTACTACATAGCGCAGAGTTTAATTTATTTAAATTATTCAAGGCCTCTACTTGATTTATTGCACTCAAGGGTTCAACAGGGCATGTCCGCAGTCCTACCAACAAATGAATTCCATCAGCACAAGGAGTTATAGAGTCTATACAAAGATTTTCTTCCTCTGCAAACTTTGGCAGTCTCAAGCACTGAACCAAAGTCCCAGGCTTGGGAAACACAGAGTTCCACTTCTCAGAATCTGGAGAGGTAAGGTTGGCCGCTGCATCTGCAAATTGCTGAATGTAAGTCACAGGAGGATCCTGCAACAACATCTGCTCCTGACTATCCAGTTCCATTTCAATAATCTGTGGAACTGTAAAACCATCATCATGCAGGCTTTTACTCATTATACTGTTCATCTGTGAAAAGATTTTTCCTGCTTTCTCATCAGATTCCTTGATGCTATAAAGAAGCAAAATAGGTAAAGTCCTCCTTACCAGAGGAGAATTTAATTCTGAATTAGTGCAGGATTCATTGTCAGTTGACCCTTGTTCTGATATACTTTCACCCTGAGTTCTGTTTAAACCATCCAGTGACCTGTGAGAATTACTACTAATGGGTGAGGTAGCAGGAGATTTGTATGTTAATAAACCTCCAGCCAATAAACATGGAAAGGGAATGTTGTGTTGTTCCTGGTGCTTTTCCTTTGTCTTTTCACTCTTAGAGTTTGTTAAGCAAGGATTTGCCCCAAGTTCTTCAAGATCCTTAACAGTATCTTCAAGCACATTTGCAACAATTTCCCACTGAAGTTTTTCTGGCTGCTGGAGAATGCTGAGTGCTGTTATGTCAAGGCTCACTTCCATGGCTTCCTTCTGTGATATATGCCCTGTGAAAAGAAACAATATTCATTAGCAATGGCCTTCTGAATGTAAATCAAAATCTCTTGTGCGAAGATTCTGTTAATTTTCATTTTTACTCATCTAGTCAATGCATTATCTATATAAAGCCTAAGCAACCTAACAACAGAACTGGTCGACCAGTCACTATGACGTGCACTGACCACCAGGGGGCAGATGTTTCCATAGCAGGAGGGCTGCTCAGCTGACTGATGGGCGCCAGATGCAGAGCTCACAGCTGGCCACTGCAGTTCAGAGACCACAGTGGAGCGGCAGCAAGCCTACTGATTGGCAGAGGCAGCAGGCCCGTGGGGCCCCCCCCCCCCCCCCGCCCGGCGGATGAGTAGGAGTGGCAGGCAAGAGCAGCAGGCGGCTGGTCTGCTGGTTTTGGCCTGATCCCGGCAGGCCATGCCAAGAGACCCTCTATTATCAATATAATTAGCTTAGAAGATACATATTTTACTGCAAATAAATGAGCTACTTACAAATCTCAAAAGAAGGTAATACTAAATCTCTTAAAATTTTTGAACTAGAAGAATGTTTTTCTATTACCAACCCTACTGAGATTTCACAGAGTTAAGAATATATGGTAATTTTTTAGATATAAGGATGTCAAGTAAACAGAACTATAGTTTCTATAGGAGTAGTGAAAGATCAACCAGGCACAGGTGAAAAAGATAAAGGACAGAAAAGGTATAAGGACACAGATCAAACGTAACAATTAAAATTACAAAAATACCTGACATCCTTAGACATAAAGAGCAAAACCATAGCATACAAAGAAAATGTTATAGGTAGAATTTAAAAGTTTAAGAGTAGAAAAAGAAAAATTTATTTCAAACACTTTAGAGTACAAGGGAAAAACTGAGGGCCAGAGAGTTAAAGTGACTTGATTTTGTAGAAGAGATCAAGCTCTAACCTAGACTCCAGGTGACCAATGACGAATTTATCAAATTCAGAATATGCAATGGTAGCCCTTTTTTGTTTTTGCAAAAGGACAACAAAAATGGGAACAATTATCAGTAGAAGACTAAACATTTTTAATGAAATCTTTATTATTCGGAAGCTAATTATACATTTGTACATCACTCATGGCGTTTACAACAAACTGATTTTTAAAAAGCACTTGCTATTCTAAACTAACTATAACTCTTAACAACTATACTACATAAAACCATGTCTCTTATATAGAGATTTAACAAGTTATAATAGTCCTTAATTCATGAGACTTACTATCAGAGAAGATAGCACAATGTAATAACAGTCCCTTTTTAAACACACTGGCTATTTCCAGGGCTTCACATATTTTTATCTTAATCCCAAAAATGCTAATTAACAGATGTTCGCATCACTATTTTATATATTAGAAAATGCTATCAGACTATAATTAAATTACAAGATTTTAATTCTGACCCAGTAAAACTATTTTGAGATGTACTATTAGCTTTGCCCATACTATAACTATATTAAATATGAAAAATACTGTTTTAATATTTCAAAAAATAATAAGGCAGCATGTAGTTGAAGTCTTAATGTCTATGATTTTATATATAAAAATGTATTTTCTATTCACCTTTTACCTTAATTTAAATGTTACTTTTATTTAAAAAGAGAAAACGTTAAGCAAATAAATTGAACACATTCTTAAGAGCTCAATGTCAACTCCCTGACATCTGTAACAAAAATTTGATAAAGCTGTCCCTTTACTTCATTTGGCCCAAATAGGTACCATTTAAAGTTAAGCAGGAAACATTACGTACTACTAATTGAAGATCTCTGCTAGAAATGAATTATCTAACATTCTTTACATACCTGTCACAGAATCTGATCTGGAATGCTCTTCACTATCTGAATCCTCCAGTAAATCATCACTTAAAAGACAAAGTAAAAATATAATTTGAATTTCAAAAAAATGTATACATATGAGACAGAAAAAAAGTACAATGTTACAACAACCACTGCTTTATATCTGGAATATAAGCATCATTAAAACTAACTTAAATTATTTATAAGTATCTGAGACCATAAGTGATTAAACAATGCTGATAAACTATGGATTCGATTCCCAGTAAGGTTTATGCAAGAGGCAGTTGATGAATTATTATCTCTCAACATTGATGTTTCTATCTCTTTCCCTCTTCCTTATTCTCTGAAGTAAATAAAAATGTTTTTTAAAGGGGGTCCTCTTTAGGAAGAAAAAGAAAAATAGATCAAAAGTATTAATAAAATAGAAACAGATACTATAAATAACTTCAACTGCAAACAGATTAAATGTTCCAACCAAAAGACATAGGATGGCTGAATGGATAATAAAACAAGACCCTACCCATGCTATCTACAAGAGACTCACTTTAGAGCAAAAGACACACAGTGTGAAAGTGAATGGACAGAAAAGGATATTTCATTAAAAAAGAAAACAACAAAAAGCTGGGGTAGTAATACATATACCACACAAAATAGATTTTAAAACAAAGACACAAAAAAGGACCCAGCAATTCCACTTATGGGTATTTATCCAAAAAACCCAAAATACGAAATTGAAAAGCTATATGTTCACTGCAACAGAATTTACAACTAGAAGCCCAGTACATGAAAATTCATGCACTGGAGGGGTGGGGGGAAAGTCCCTCAGCCCGGCCTGGCCCCTCTCACAGTTTGGGAGCCCTCAGGGGCGGGAGGCAACCCAGTGATTAGGAAGGCAATGCCACATCACACCTCTTCTGCTGCCACTGCCAGCAATGCAAGCCTTGGCTGGCCCTGGTTACCTGAGCTACCATCCAAGGCTTGCCTATGCCTCAGGCCAGTCCTGGGCAACTGCCATCTAAGGCTGCCCTGGGTGGCTAGGGCACTCAGGGGAACGGGGGACTCCAGAGGCAGGCACGTGGGCGGAGGCAGGCTGGGGCAACTGGGCATGGCAGTCAATTAGCATATCCCCTCCTTATTGGCTGTGGGCACCCCCAACTTTAAGGGTGGGGCAGTTAATTAACATATTTCATCCTTATTGGCTGTGGACACCACCATCTTTAAGGGAGAGGCAGTCATTTAGCATATTCCCTTCTTACTGGCTGTGGGCACTGCCATCTTTTGGGGGGCAGTCAATTAGCATATTCCCTCTTTATTAAACAGGAATAGCCAAGATATGGAAGCAATACAAGTGTCTATCAACAGATTAATGAATAAAGTGGTGCATATATGCAACTTGACAAAGCCATAAAAAAAATTCTTGCCATCTAAAACAAGATGGATGGATCAAGAGGGTATTGTGCTGAATCAAGTAAGTCAGACAGAGAAAAGGCAAATATTATAAGATTTCACTGATATGTAGCATCTAAAAAGAAAAAAGCAGAACAGAAACAGACTCATAGATGCAGAGAAGATTTTGATAATTGCTAGATTGGAGGGTAGAAGGGGAAATGAAAAGGGTGAAGGGATTAATAAGTACAAATCAGTACTTACAGAATAGTTCTGGGGATGTAAAGTACAGAGTAGAATATAGTCAATAATATTGTATTAATTATGTAAGTTGTTAGATGGGTACTAAATTTATGATTTTGTAAGTCATACTAGTATATGTATAATCACTGGGTTTTGCATCTGCAAGTAATATAATATTGTACATCAACTGTAATTAATATATATATATATATATATTTAAAATTAAAATTGAAGAAAAAGGGGGAGGGGAGCTGTTAAAACTTAAGACAAGTTGAGTGGTTTGTGAAACCCTTCATTCTGCCTACTTGAGAATATTGCAGATGTTGCCCTGTAATCCTAGCCCACTTCAGAGTTACAATTGCAGTTTTTTGGAACAAATGAGTGAAATGGGATTGTATTTTTACTCTCCTTCCCCAGAAAAATCAAATAAACCTATAGAAATCAGGAATCTGCCAGAAAAGCTCAATGGAAGAGAATCCAGCACAGAATTTTTAACAAAATGTTTCTATAGCAATATTTTTGTCTCAAATCTTTGCTGACTAATAATAAATTGTTTTAAATACTTAGGTCATCCTCTCTAGCCAGTTATGTCATTATTCATGAAGATGTCTAAAATTTAAAGTGCTAATTTAAAAAAAACGGAAAACTAAAATCAATTAGCTATTTGGTTCTAATGCATTATGAAAAGATTTAGTAGAAGGGGAAATTACAAGCCTAACCAAAGGTGTGTCTTTTTCATTATTTACACTATTTTCTGATGCAGTAATTATGTCAAATTAGTACCATGGGTTAAAGTACAAAATAAATAGTTTACAGACTATGGCATTTCGAAAAGCATTATACAGCTATTTCAGATTTTAAACCAAACATTTATCATCTAATTTGTTAACATAATAATTTTTCTGCCTCTTTAACTAGAGTTAAAGGAATATACATATAAATTTAGGAAAAGAAAATACTTAATGTCTATAAATACCAATAAACAAATTCACATACCTATCTCCTTCCAATTTTGGTATATCTGAGCAACTAGAGGAGTCTTCCAGCCACGCCAAAGTTGGTCTCCTTGATTCGACTGTTGAGCTTGGTTCTCCTGACAGAATAAGCTGTTGTACAATAGCTGGATCATATGCATTAATTTCAAACTTTAAGTGCACCTAAACAATGAAAAGGCTAAGTTTACAACTGCTTTTTTATCAAATACTAATCTGTTACTTCAAAATTAAAATATACCTTCATAAGTTTGGAAACATCCCATATACAGATCTTTCCTCGTTTCGTTGCAGCAGCTAGAAAGTGGGGGCAGCTTCCCGAACCAAAGCAAGATATTCTGTCAGTTCCATCCGTACAAGGAAACTGTGCAGGACTTGTTGCAAGGGTGACTGACAATGGCACATTCTGTGTGTGCTCACCTTTCACAAAGGGGCAGTTTGGGGAATGTCGCTCGTGCTCAGACCTTCACAAATATTAAGAAAGGAAAAAGTTTAATGAATAACAAAGCAGTTAAATTTGCACATTAAAACAGAACATCAGGATCATCTTTTCTTTTTGCAAAAACAGGTATTCCTTATTAAAAAGACTCAAATACCAAGTCATTCAACATCATCTAAGATGTCCAACCAGAATTTCATAATAGCAGTTATTATACACTTTAACTCAATACAAATTCAGTCTCAGATGAAACTCAGAAATGCTACAGTATAATTTATGCTGTATCAGCATACTTATTAAATTGCTTAATGTCCCAATATTTCCTCATAATGGTTTCCTACATCTTTAAATGAGTAACTACTTTGTTTAGACTTAGAATTCTCCATATATGCAGAGTACAGTGACAACAGTTAATACTGCACTGTACATTTAAAATGTGTGAAGCCCTAGCCAGACTGGCTGAAGGATTAAAAGATCAGTTTGCTGGCTGGAGGGTCCCAAGATCAATTCTGATTCCAGTCAAAGGCACATGCCCAAGTTGGGGGCTTGATCTCCAGTAGGGGGCGTGCAGGAGACAGCCCATCAATGATTAGTCTTCTGGTTTTGGTTTTCAGAGTCTGATTCCACTTTTTGCTCCTTTCAAGTACAGATTTTAGGAAGTGAAAGATCTTAGCAATACTGTATGCAAAGTGATGTGATAGAGCACAGATAGTGTTACCTTAATCTCTTGGGACAAGGGGAAAAAAATATTGATGGCAGAAAGACATGAATATTATTATATCTAGATCAGAAAATCACAATGTAGAAACACATATAATGTGGAAAGCGGCTAGAGCGCTCAGACAGATTCAAGCCTCGGACTGACTTGTGGCAAAGCCACATGCAAGTCCCAGTTTAGACGGCAAAGCCCTCCCAGCACAATTATAGCCAAAAAACTATAATTGTAAGGTTGACCTTAAAAGTCTAAACCTGCAGTCCTGGGTAGCTAGTAGCTAAGGGATGTGGGCTACAGGGGAGGGGCAGCAAGTGCTGCATAAACAAAGTTGAAAAAGTTCAGAGAATGACAACAACAGGAAAGAAGCAGATTGGAAAATCCTAAGAACATTGTAAACGTCTTGCCCTTGTTTAGATTTGTGTGATTTGACTATAAAATAAAGCTTCGGCTTACAGACTGAGTCACTGTTTCCTCATCTAGGCACAGTGATCCACCTGGTTCCAACTGTATTCTCTTATTTATTTTCTTTAATCCTTCACCGCCCCTCCTCAGGTCCACCCCTGGCAGGGCTGGACACCGTTCAATATATAGTATTAATTTAGCTATTATGGCCAGAATAATCAAGACTCACCAAGGTTCATCAGTAGGTTCCCAACAAACGAGGCATACACTACAAGTAAAACACATGGCTCTATCATCTCCAGATGAGGCAGGCTGCAAATTTATAAAGAAGACAAACAAGGTTAATCAACATTAAAATAACTTTTAATAGAAAGTTCTAAGAAAGCCCTAACCTGTTTGGCTCAGTGAATAGAAGGGTCCCAGGTTCGATTCCATGCAAGGGCATGTACCTTGGTGTAAGGCACATCTCCAGTAGGGGGTGTGCAGGAGGCAGCTCATTGATGTTTTTCTCTCATCGATGCTTCTAACTCTCCCCTCTCCTTCCCTCTCTGTGGAATATCAATAAAATATATATATTTTTTTAAAGTTCTAAGAAAGATTATAAATTTAGGAAAAATTCTTTATTGAAAAAAAAAAACTAGCCTCCACTATTAGGATCAAGCAATATACTAAATCCCTAAATGTTTGTAAACTTGCTGCTTTATTTGAAAAATTGTGTTTCATCAGAAAATGGTCACTAAAACCAACATCAGAATCTCAGATTTATTACTGATTAGAAGCTCGATGCGAAGTTGGAGAAACTAAGATGGTGGGATAGGTAAACACCTAAACTGCTGCTCCACACAACAATGTCAAAAAAACTTAAAGACAAAACAGACACCATCAAGACCATATGGAGGCTGGCTGACTGGAAATTCTACAACTAGAAGGAAAAAGAAAAGCACGCTGAGACTCATAGGAGCTGCATAAGGCTGAGGTCCGGAGACCCGCACTCGTGGGGAGGACTAACTGCTGCGTGCACAGACGGCTGAGTGCGTGGCTGGCTTTCTAAAGCACGAGGGAGACAAAATCTCCCGATTGCGTTGAACTCCAGTTCCAGGCAAGTTTTTAGGAACTCAGACTCATTCGGGGAGAAACTGGACATTCTGGCAGCAGGCGAAACTTGAGAGCATCTTTCTCTCAGAGGTACTGGCAATGATTACCGAGGGACACTGAGACCCAGGGGCCTCATAAGGCTGATCTGACAGAAAGCCAAGGCTGTTTGCACCGCCCAGAGACTCCGCCCCATCCAACATGAGCACAGAGGCTTTTGCAATTTTGCAAGTCTTGTCTCATAAGGGTGTCTTGAGCACAGAAGTTATCCCAGCGTAGACACAGATGATCCTCACAGCTAACTGGCCTGGAGGTCAATTTCTCACAGTGATACCAACAACAATCAAGACTTAAGCACAACAAGGCTGTGCACACAGTCCACAAAGGGTACACCATAAGTGTCCGCCTCAGATAACTGAGGAAGGCTGAGCCACTAGGCCATATAGGACACCTAGCACACAAAGCTACTCAACCATCTCAGGGAAGCAGTGAAAATGTGGAGACAAAGAAACAGATGACAAATGAAAGAAATGGAAGAAAACAAACGACTGGATATAAAGTTCAAAACTGCAGATATAAGGTTTTTCAAGAATTTCCTAGAAAAGGTCGATAAATTTAATGAGACCCTCGAGAATAGGAAAAAGGATTAACTAGAAATTAAAGATATACTGTCTGAAATAAAAAATGTTATAGAGACCTAACAGCACACTAGACGACCACAAGAATCAAGTCAAAGATTTGAAATACAAAGAAGCAAAAAACATTCAAGCAGAAAAACAAAAAAAAAAAAAAGAATCCAAAAATTTTGAAGACAGTGTAAGGAGCCTCTGGAACAACCTCAAGAGTACCAACATCCAAATTATGGGGGTACCAGAAAAAGAAAGAAAGAAAGATACTGGAAACCTATTTGAATAAATAATGACTGAAAATTCCCAACTTGGTAAAAGAAGTAGACTTACAAGTACAAGAAGCACACAGAACCCCAAACAAAAGGAATCCAAAAAGGACCACACCAAGACACCTCAAATTAAAATACCAAGAGCAAAAGACAAAGAGAGAATATTAAAAGCAGCAAGAGAAAAACAGTTAATTACCTACAAGGGAGCACCCATTTGTCAGCTGATTTCTCATCAGAAATGAAGCAGGCCAGATGGGAGTGGCAAGAAATATTTAAAGTGATAAATAGCAAGAACCTACAACCAGGATTACTCTACCCAGCAAAGCTATTATTCAGAAATTGAATGGCAGATAAAGAGCTTCACAGATAAGAAAAAGCTAAAGGAATTCATCACCACCAAACTAGTATTATATGAAAGGCTGAAAGGTACTCTTTCAGAAGAAGAAGAAAAAGGTAAAGATAACAATTATGAACATCAAATACATATCTATCAACAAGTGAATCTAAAAATCAAGTGAATAAAAAATCTGGCTGAAACCGGTTCGGTTCAATGGATAGAGCGTCAGTCTGCGGACTAAAAAGTACCAGGTTTGATTCCAATCAAGGGCATGTGCCTTGGCTGCGGGCACATTCCCAGTAGGGGTGTGCAAGAGGCAGCTGATCAATGTCTCTCTCTCTCATCGATGTTTCTAACTCTCTATCCCTCTCCCTTCCTCTCTGTAAAAAATCAATAAAACATATATATTTTTTTTAAATATCTGATGAACAGAATAAACTGGTGAATACAATAGATTCAAGGGGATAGAAAGGGAGTGGACTGACAATTCTCAGGGGGAAAGAGGTATGAAGGATGCAGAAAGAGACTGGACAAAAATCATACACATATTGATGAGGACACTGGGGAGAAGGTAAGGACAGAGGATGAGGTGGGAACCGGGTTGAGGGGAGGTATGGGGGGAGAAAAGAGGAACAACTGTAATAATCTGAATAAAGGTTTATTAAATTAAACAATAATAAATAAAAATTAAAAATAAAGAAGCTCAATGCATGAAATTCTTGCAAGAGTAAGCCTTCCTTCCACCAGCTGCCAGAACCAAAGTGAATTAAAAATTTCATCAACAAAATAAACTGGTGAATATAATAGAATCAGGAGCATAGAAAGGGAGTGGACTGATAATTCTCAGGGGGAAAGAGGTGAGGGGTGTACAGGGAGAGACTGGACAAAAATCATACACCTATTGATGAGATCAATGGGAGGGAGGTAAAGGCAGAGGGAAGGGTGGGAGCTGGGTGGAGAGGAGCTATGGAGGGGAAAAAAGAGAAACAAATGTAATCTGAATAATAAAGATTTAATTAAAAAATATATATTAAGTTACCGCTTCTCAGAGACTATTTTAGAAAACGACACCAAATCTTATTTAATAAAAGCCTGATATGCTAAGTGTCTAGTCGTCCAATCAAAGCATAATATGCTAATAAATATGCCAATGCCACTCAACCACTTGCTATGATATGCACTGACCACCAAGGGGCAGACAGTTTAGCAGTCGACCAGTCACTAAAACATGTACTGACCACTATGAGGCAGATGCTCCAACAGGTAAGTTAACTTGCTGCTGGGGTCAAGACTGAGCAAGATGGGCCAGACATGCCCTGGAGCCCTCCTTCATTCCCTCCCTGTCTGATCAATCTTCTGTGTCCTTTCCCAGCCCTGATCATGCACCGGTGGGGTCCCTCAGGCTGGCCTGTGTCCTCTAGCAATTAAGGACAACTTGAGGTAGGTCAGAGGGCCAGTTTCAGCCCAATGGCATAACTGGTTGCTATGATGCACACTGACCACCAGAGGGAATGTAGGAGCTGACCGCTAGTGGTCAGTGCGCTCCCACAGGCGCAGAACCGCTCAGCCAGAAGCTGGGATCACGTCTGGTGAGCACAGAGGCAGGAGCAGGAGCCTTTCCCGCCTCCACAGCAGTGCTAAGAATGTCTGATTGACGGCTTAGGTCTGCTCCTAGACTAAGAGAAGGCGCAGGCCTGGCTGAGGGACCACACCAAGGAACCACCCCTTCCAGGTGCACTAATTTCGTGCACTGGGCCTCTAGTAAGAAGATAAAAAGTTAGGAAAAATGGTCCATATTTAATCCTTATTTTAAGAAAATAATTCAAGTGATTCTAATATTAGCCAGTCTCCAAATGATTCTAATTAAAAATCTGAAAAACTTTAAATAAAATATTCAAATATATATGACATTCTTAATTTTAGTTAACATATTCAGAAACACTTCAAGAGAACTAAGGAATAATCACTTTGCAAATTCTTTGTAATAGTAACTTCAATGTATTTCAAAGTTTCATGAAATTCTAAAATTAAATAAGCAAGCAGAATGAAAAACTTACATGTAAATGTTATCTTAGATTCTTTAGCAGGAGTAAAACAATGGCAAGCCTGTCTACGCTATATTCAGTATAAGAAGTATATTTTTTCCTATTTAAACCCATTTTTTCCTACCTTCCCTCTACTTTATTCAGTGAAGCTCTCCATAGTATCCCATTCTCATGTCTTTTTGTCACACTAATTCTTACAATGTACACAGGCCTCTTTTCCTGTATAAAACAATGACTATTTTCCTTCACTAATTACTCTTCTTTCTGTGCAATATCCTCATCAATTTTTCAATACTTTATATATTCAGTTTGCATTTTATTATACATAATGTTGTTCCTATAGTTATCTAGTATATAGTTAATTGTTATCCTAAATAAAATTAGAATTTCAGCAATAACGTATTCCTTTTATTGAATTACTTTAAGTAATTTCTCCCTATTATGCATGCAGAAGTCAAAAAGTAAAAATAAATATACATCCAAAGAGAACAGTTTTTAAAAAGCATATCTGAAGAATATTACCTACTTTTAAAAGAAAATAGTTATGTAGCATTAACTCAGTTGTTAGTTACTTTTAACACATTTTTTTTCTTTTCGTGCACATTACATGACATAGTAGTCAGTCAATATTATGATCAAAGGTATAAGACGAAAAAAACTCACATAAAGGCATACACATAAACACACAGGGTATACAAAATAAGCTTTTGAAAGAGTTTTAAAAAAAAAAACTGAGTTTTTTTATAATATTTTTTACCTGATGATAGAATCCAGCTTGAGCCATGGGATCTGGTTGTGCCCATCTATAGCCTACATGAGGCCATGATGTAAATGTCTCTCGTCTGTTAGCTTCACTATACATTAATGATCTAAAAGTAAACATACTTTATGTAATCAAAGTTAAGCATCAAATGATAGTGACACTCCTATTTCATGCTAATGAAAAAACTAATAGGTTACCAACAAAAAATGTAATAGTGTAATAACCACTTTCAAATTTGTATTTTAAACTAAAAATCACTGTAAGGAATTTTTCTTAAATATGGTAGAAAAAATAAGCCTGATTAATAGCCACAAATTATAGACAATTCTAGGGATAGGTTTAATTAACCAATGTTACAAAATTACCAAGCCAAGAACACAAAATCTGGAAACGTAGAGGCAGAGAGTCGTATGCCTTAATCATTTACTAAGTTTTGTATAAGTGGGTAAAATTACAACCAAAGAAACAGTGGTTTCATCTCATCCATATTGAGAAAATATTTTCTAATTTAATATTTTTTAAATAGAGGGCAATTTTTTGTTCTTTCAGAGAAATCCTTTTCCAGGAAAGTTATACTCTCTATGGAATTATAAAAAAGGGAAATCTTCCTATGTTTTCATATTTAAATATGTGAGCTCACTGAGTATGAACCTGTAACACAGAGAGCATTAAAATATTTCTTTAAAGCATCATATCAAAATTAGAAAAAGTCTAGCCCTGTGGACTGAAGGGTCCAGGTTTGATTCCAGTCAAGGACATGTACCTTGGTTGTGGGCACATCCCCAGTGAGAGGCATGCAGGAGGCAGCTGATCTATATTTCTATCTCATCAATGTTTCTAACTCTCTATACCTCTCCCTTCCTCTCTGTAAAAAAATTAATAAAATATATTTTAAATATATATATAAATAAAAGTCTAAATAGCTTCACATAAGAAAGAACTGGCAAACAAAGCTTACTCTTCCTAACATTAATGAGTATCTAATAATGGGGGCTAGGGGGAGAAAGTGGTAGAGGTCATCACAATGAGATCTGAAAAATGATTTTTCCTTAAATTAGTACACAATCTACTATAATATTGCTAGTGATTTTATGTTTAACTCATAGTTGTGTTCTGGTGCTGGAGGCTAAATCCAGCAGGTCATAATAGATTCAAAAAGTCCTCAAAAGGTTGAATGAATATATTCAGCAGGTTTGAAAATCTGCATGTTATTAGCTGCTGCTGGAACAGCTGAAGGCAATTACCCCAACCTGATGGTCCTTTACTATTTACCAAACCTTACCTTTGATATGTTTATCTGCTTTGCTAAAGGGCAAAATGTGTGAAAAAAAAAAGCCCTAGGTCCTGAGATTTGGAGAGCCTGCTTCACTAGAAAGTAGAGCCTCCCCTGGCTTCCCATGCCTCCTAAATTTATAATTCATGTCTAGTCTCAACCCATTTACACATAGCCTTTATCCATGATCTGAACCCTACTGCAAAAAAGACTGCAGCATTCTGGTTTGAAAAGAAAACACACCATTCTGTTAGAAAAGCCTTATCCTTTACAGGATATATAAGTCTTCAGGCCTGTGTCAGTCTTAGAAAGCCATCTCCTTAGTTATACTACCAAACAGCAATAACATCTACCCAATCCAACAGATCTAAGTTCATCAAGGTCCTAATAAGGTTCCTAGATTCACTTGTAATGAAACAAACACAGACTAAATCACAACTAATATTTGAGACATTAACACCTCCAGAAACACTGAATATCCTATCTAATCAATGCATTTACTAAAATAAAATATTTACCATTTTTATTACACTGCTTTCTTTACAAACCCTGCTATTGTTTGCAATAAAAATAGCACTGAGTAGCTGTTTTATAATCTCTTCAAGATAGAGACAAAAAACATTTATTCTAAGTACACCTTTCCCTCTGCTCCAGACATTCCAAAGAATATTTTACGGACAGCCACAGCACTATTACCTATAGTTATCACATTAATAATGACAGTTTCACCCTAATCAGTTTGACTCAGTGGACAGTGCGTCGGCCTATGAACTGAAGTAGGATCCCAAGTTCAATTTAGACAAGGGAACATGTCCAAGTTTCAAGCTGATCTGCAGTGGGGAGTGTGCAAGAGGTAGCCAATTAATGATTCTCTCTCATCACTGATGTTATTATCTCTCTCCCTCTCCCTTTCTCTCTGAAATAAAATATATTTTAAATATATTTCTACATTTTTCCCAAAGGGCAGAGATAACAATATTACTACCCTATATAATAAAACTGTAGTAATATGCTAAGTGTCTGACTACTGATGGTCGACTGTTTGGGCAACTGCTCGACCAGTCGTTATGACTTGCACTGACCAGTGGACAGATGCTCTGACCGGTAATTTAGCTTACTGCTAGGGTCCAGCCAATTGGGACTGGGCGAGAGGTCCAGACATGCCCTGGAACCTTCACGAGGTCCCCCCAATCAACCCCCATCGGGACTGGGCAAGGGACCCCAGCTGTGCATGAATTGGTGCACCAGGCCCCTAGTGCAGCGGTTCTCAACCTGTGGGTCGCGATCCCTTTGGGGGTTGAACGATTCTTTCACAGGGGTCACCTAAGACCATCGGAAAATGCAGATATTTACATCACGATGCATTAACAGTAGCAAAATTTCTTGGTTGGGGGTCACCAACCCATGAGGAACTGTATGCAAGGGTTGCGGCCTTAGGAAGGTTGAGAACCACTGCTCTAGTGGAATATAAAAATTCTTTGCAAATTTTAATACAACCAATAGAAGTTATTTATAGAGTAAAATCACTTTTAAAAAGCACTGATTAAGCAAAAATCTCAGTTTACTGAGATAAACTAGTAAGTACTGCAAACTAACATAAGAGCCATACTTAAAATAATAAAAGTTAAAAGTTAACTCATTCAGTAGTGCCTTTGCTAACATTAGTATGTATTATTTCTAAATGTACTTCAAAAAAGAGCATAAAAAGTTATAATTCATATTCAAGAAAATGTAAAAACATAAAATGCTGCATGTGAAGGCAAATGTGAACCTAAATCAAAAATTAAATTCAGTATTTCAGTATAGCATTTTCATATTTTAGAGAATCTGATGTTAACTTCAAATAACGAATTATTTATGTTTTTAAATGAATACATTACTAGCTTTTCAATTATTCTGACACACAGCGGAACCCCAATACATCTTTATTAAAGAAAATAATGGTTGAGGTATGATTTTTATAATACTCTATTTTTTTTTTATTGATTTCAGACAGGAAGAGGGGGAGATAGAGAGAAAGAAACATCAATGATAAAGAGTGAATCACTGATCGGATGCCTGCTGCATGCCCCACACTGGGGATATATCCTGCAACCAAGACATGTTCCCTGACCATGAATGGAACTGTGACACTCTGGTCATAGGTCAACAGTTAACCATTAACCAGGCTATAATATTCTTTAAATAGAGGGCAGGCAGCATAAAAATCTTAATTCAAATTGTCCTAATTTTTTAAAAATAGTTTACATTACTTTTAATAAAAAATAATAGATAGCTCTTTTTTTTTTTAATAGATAGCTCTTATAGTCAGATTCCAGCATGGTTTTTATTAAAAATTATTTCACAGGCTCTGGCCAGGTAGTTGAGTAGGTTAGAACATTGTCCCAAAACTCCAAAGTTTCGGGTTCCATCCCCAGTCCGATAACATACAAGAATCAACTAATGAATACATAAATAAGTGGAACACGAATTCAATGTTTGTTTCTCTTTCTCTCTCTTCTCCCCCAACCCCCTTCCTTTCTCTAAAATCATTTTTTAAAAATTCATCTCTCCCTAACTGCTTTGGCTCAGTGGACAGAGCATCAGCCTATGGACTGAAGGGTTCCAGGTTCGATTCCAGTCAAGGGCATGTACCTTGGTTGCGGGCACATCCCCAAGTGCAGGTTGTGCAGGAGGCAGCTAATTGATGTTTCTCTCTCATCGATGTTTCTAACTCTCTATCCCTCTCACTTTCTCTATATAAAATAATCAATAAAATATATATTTTTTTAATTTACCTCAAAGTCACAAAATTTCAACAAGAAAAATAATTCTTATATAGTAAATAATTATATTTTTAAGTTTGAAAATACAGTTTTACGAGCCTTTTAAATACCTTCCAGGTACCAAAACAAATGACAATTCAAGTGGTCGTTCGCTTTTTTTTCGTTTTTCAGAGAGGAAAGGAAAGGAAGAGAGATCTGGAAACATCAATGATGAGAGAGATTCATTGATTTGCTGCATCCTGCACGCCCACACTATGGATCAAGCCCAAAACCTAGGTATGTGCCCTTGATCGGAATTGAACTTGGGACCCTTCAGTCCACAGGCCGACACTCTATCCACTGAGCCAAACCAGCTAGGGCCACTTCAATATTTTGATAGAAATGACCATCTAAATGGTTTTCAAAAACTTGTGAAAAAGTTTTTAATCATAATCAAATTTACAGTTATTCTTGGTTAATTCAAAAATGAATAAATTTAATCTCAGTGTCATATCTCTTTATAAGCAAAGTTATACCTGTCCACAGAACGGCCTGGCCCCACTCCAAGTTCTGGACGTGCACTAGGTAAGAGGTAAGACAATCTGTCCATCACTGAAGATGCCACAGGTAAGGCAGCAACATTTTGATTTATTTTCTTGAGTTCATTCACAATGGCACTGGCAATGGACTTTAATACATGATGAGGAAGATGAAATGTAACTGTGGCCCACTGAAAGAAAATGGGGAGTGTAAGCAAAGGAAAATGTACTCAACAGTTTTAACTAAACCATAATGTATACATGACTAAATAAATACTTATCAGTCTCAAATCCGTTTACTTCATTAATTCATCAGTTAAAGCAGAAACTTGCAATTATATAAAAAGTGAAATCTCAATTAGTCACCCTCAAAAAGACAGTTAAGAACCAGATGGTAATACACTTTCTCAATATCCACCCACAATTATGAAAAAAATCATCTGTAATTTTTTATATTCCTCCAGTACATATACAATGTTAAGCACAAACTAGGCACTCAAATATCTCTATTCATCTCAATTCATAAGAATATAGTTGTAGCCCAGGCCAGTTTGGCTCAGAGAACAGAGCATTGGCCTGCAAACTGAAGAGTCCCAGGTTCGATCCCAGTCAAGGGCACATATCAAGGTTGCAGGCTCCTTCCTGTCCCGGGCCGGAGCCCTGGTCAGGGCTCATGCAGGAGGCAACTAATCTTTGTGTGTCTTTCACATTGATATTTCTCTGTCTTTCCCTCTCTGTTCCACTTTTCTAAAAATCAATGGAAAAATATCCTCAGGTAAGGATTAAAAAACAAAGAACAATATTTGTACAATTTATTATTACTAAGGTAGTTGATAAATTACTTTGGGCTTAGCATATTCTTATGCATTTATTGTTGTTGTCATCATAATCCAGCAAAAGTAACTAAAAAATAGATCTATAATCACACAGACTTGGATTCCAAGCCCATCTTCCACCATCAATAATGGTACCCTAGTCAAATTAACTTCTGATTCCTACTTATGAGAAATGGGGAAAAACAAATACTTATTCATATGTTCTTATGAGAATTCAAATGAGAATTGGTTCAGTGTTTAACAAAGTAGGTACTCAGTAAATATTAACCATAATAATTTAATATTAAAATAATTACTTTAAAAATTAAATTTTTATAAGCATTATTGTCCCAGAAATCTATAAAGTAATTTCATCTTTATATCCTGTCCCCGCTCACCTATGGTTTCCACTCTCTAATATACTCTAGGCTTCCTACTTAAAGTATTAATTATCTAGAAAACTGGAAAATTTGTGTCCAGAAATATAATTTGAATTGCTAAACTATAAAAAAAAAAAAAACAGAAAGGCCCTGATTGGGTAGTTCAGTTGGTTAGAGCATCGTCCCAATACACCAAGGTTGCAGGTTTGATCCCCACAACCAATGAATGCATAAATAAGTGGAACAACATATCTAAAAAATTTTTTAATAAAATAAAAATGTATAAGAGAGAGAATGAAAGCCTCTTACTTTGTTTCTAAACCTAAATTGTTCATACATCCAGAGCCTCTTGGTTGAAAGGGAGGCTAAATCCCCTTGAGAAAGAATCCTACAACAATGCCTCAACTCTACACTGTAAATCATATTCCAAGTCTTCCCCCAAAGGCATCTCTGTATTCACTACAGTCACTGTGCACTGGGAGACATGCTTGAAAGGTTGGAGTTGTACCTTACAGGATTATTCTTTGAATCAACCAAAAATATATGAACAGTTTCTCCTGAGCAGGGTCAGTATTACACTTAACCAGTTCTCAAACTTTTAAGATTTATGCTCTGGAAATCTTATGTCCCTAGAGAAGAAGATTCCACCAGTATACAATATTTCTTCCACTGAGTTACATGATGACACTGCTACCAAACATCAGGCAAAAAAAGGAGGTTATTCTACTGGTTGGTATGGTTAATAGTCAGACTAACAAACAAGGGAAATTGGATTGTTGCTAAATAACAGGGGCAAGAACTTAGTTAAAATCCAGATTTTCTAGGAGGCCCGTAAGTTCTATGTCCACTAGTAAAAGTGAATGGATGATTACAACTTAAACACAGCACCACTGAGGATTTCAATCCTGCAAGTTAAGATTTGTGTCACTGCACCATGTTAAGACATCTGACGAGATGAGGTACTAGGTCAGGACAAAAAGAATATGGAATAGGTATTTGAAGAAGAAGGTTATAAATGTTGTCTTCACCATTATAAAATTGAGGGTTAGAGCAGCTCTGCATATTTTCTTCCCTTATTACATAATTGATGAATGGATAAATGGATGGATGATTTTCAGGGGTGAGAAATACCTAGCCCGCTGTATAAGGTGCAAGAAATCATTTGGTCTGACCTTACTAAAGCATTATGGGTGAATTAATTAAATGTTTGACCAAATATAGCAGGCTAATTTTTAAGTTGATTTTGAATGGCTTGAGAATGACGTTACCATGATCCAAATGGCCCATGGCAACTGAAAAGAAAAAGGTTCCCCTCCCCACATTTAGATACAGACACACATATATAGACTTACTATTTTATGTAAGAATGTTTAGTTATAGCTAACTTAGTTTTTAGGTAGCTGAGTTCTGTTACGTACACATTTGAGACTGGAACTAAATTTTAGGTGTAGTTAATATTATCTAGGGATGAATAAAATTCTGTTGAAAGCTTGTTTCTCTCCTTTCTGGGAAATGGGGAAAGAAATTCTGCATTTGTAAAAAGAACTAGTTTCCATTGTTAAGTAAAAGCATAATATTTTTGTTCAAATACATATAGATTGTGTGTATGGGGATGCTGAATAGGCAAAAGGGTAGGCTGTGCCTGTTATTACACCACTTCTCTAAGCACCAAGCCTACCCTTTAGTTCTCTTCTCTGTCATCTTGGGTCTGGGACTCTACAAACTATATTTCTTCTTTGCCAACCAGTTTTCTGGCTGATGGGTTCTGACAAAAGGAACACGGGATGGAAATTGGAAAGCATGGTAAGGGGAGAAAAGCTATTTCTTGTCATTGTTGTTAGGATTGTTTCAACAAAAGACCTGGCGGCGGCAGTTTTTGGTTTGTTTTCTTAGGATTCCCAAAATTAGTCTCATAAAGGTCCCTCAGAGCTCTAACAGAGGTACTAACATCAGCCAAGCAGCAACTCTCTTCAGAGATAAGTCTCAATGACACAAGCTTCAAGAACCACACTATCAGCTGGGCAGCAACTCCTCTTCAGAAATCTGAGTCCCAGAGCCACAGGGCACCTTCTCTAAGTTTGTAGAGTGCAGCAAACTTAACCTCTTGTTTCTCCAGATTACGTGAGAGCTACTTCCTGTAGGTATCATTTATGTGTCAATTCAGCATTTCCTGTTCATTTTTTCAGCTCAAACAATTCCTTACAATACATTCTGTTTTAATGTATAGTATGGTTTCTGTTTTACTAAATAAAATGTCCTATCACTGGAATTAGGGTTAATAAAATCATTGTAAATCTAAAAAATAAAATTCAGCAGAAACCGGTTTGGCTCAGTGGATAGAGCGTCAGCCTGTAGACTGAAGGATCCCGGGTTCAATTCCAGTCAAGGGCATGTACCTTGGTTGCGGGCACATCCCCAGTGGGGGGTGTACAGAAGGCAGCTGATCGATGTTTCTCTCTCATAAATATTTCTAGCTCTCTAGCTCTCTCCCTTCCTCTCTGTAAAAAAATCAATAAAATATATTTTTAAAAAATAAAATTCAATGTAAATATTATAAATATCATCCCATCTAATAAAAGCATAATACGCAAATTGACCATCACTACAACACAAAAGATGGCTGCCCCCATGTGGATACAAGATGGCCACCACAAGATGTCCAGCAGGGTCAGGGAAGGGGTACGGGGAGGAATAAAATAAAGATGTCCAGCAGAGGAGGGCAGTTGGGAGGGACCAGGCCTGCAAGGGAGGACAGTTGTGGGTGATCAGACCAGCAGGGGAAGGCAGTTAGGGGTGACCAGGCCAGCAGTGGAGGGAAGTTGGAGAGGGACAAGGCCTTCAGGGAAGGACAGTTGGGGAGGTCCAGGCCTGCAGGAGAGGGCAATTAGGGGTAACCAGATCTGCAAGGGAGAGTCATTAGGGGCAATCAGGCTGGCAGGGGAGCAGTTAGGCATCAATGAGGCTGGCAGGGGAGTGGTTAGGGGTGATCAGGCTGGCAGGCAGAAATGGTTAGGGGCAATCAGGAAGGCAGGCAGGTGAGCAGTGGGGAGCCAGCAGTCCTGGATTGTGAAAGGGATGTCAATTTGGAGAGGGTGTAGGCTGGGCTGAGGGACACCCCCACACACACCTAGTGCACAAATTTCGTGCACCGGGCCTCTAGCAAAAATATAATCCATGGGGACTTATAAGAAAAAATATTAAAGATACATTAAGTTAAAAAACACAAACAGCTTTATGCTACAGTTGGAATGTTTGTATCCCCCATACTCCCAAAATTGATATGTTAAAATCCTAACTCCCAAAAATGATAGTACAGTGGTACCTCGAGATACGAGTGCCCTAACATAGGAGATTTTTGAGATACGAGCCGTTGAGCGAGTGATTTTTGCTTTGAAATACAAGCAACATTTGAGATAGGAGTAATCGTGAGGATCAGCCGGCTGCACATGACCCACCAGTTTACCGCGACTCTAGCCTCTCATAGTTTCCCACGCCTCAAGGTTATGGAACGAATTAAACTCGTATCTCGAGGTACCACTGTATTAGAATGTAGGACCTTTGATCCCTCATGAATAGAATTAGTGTCTTTACAAAAAAGGCACCACAGAGATCCCTTGCTCTTTCCACTGTATGAGGACACAGTGAGAAGGCACCAACTATGAATCAGGTAGGACTGCCTTCTTCACCATGGAATTCCCTGCCTCCACTATTGTAAGCAATAAACTTGTTGTTTATAAGCTACCATATCAGTGGTATTCTGGTATAACAGCCCAAACAGACTAAGATAGTATATCACAGTAATTTCAAATAATTATAATTGTACATGAGAGAAAAAATTTATAAGTGTAAGTTATTTTTAGGAAAATGGCTTTTACCTTCTATGTTATATTCTTCAGTATAGAAATTTTCATGTACTACAATTATAACTTAAAAAGATCTTTAAAATAAAAATGCAAAAGAAATTAATGAAATATACCCACAGATTTAAGTCAAAGCACCATCTCCCACAGACATCCTAATCATGCAGAGAAAAAAAATTTTTTTAATTACAAAGAAAACCCAAAATGGTTGTCCCATTTCCTAAAACATAATCCATTTCTCATCGAAGCTGATAACCTGACAAGGTCTCTGTCATCAGCCTCTTGATCAACAGAAGCTCATCAAGCACAGAAGCTTTAGTAACAAAGTCACCAAAACAGTTCCCATAAACTGAAGTCAAACTTAAATAAAAATAATCTCTATTTTAAGATGACTTATAAGCACATTGTTTTAAAAAGAGAAAAATCTAGAATTTATGCCGGTCGGGGTAAAGGGAGGCCAGAAAAGTAAAGTATAGAAAAAAAAAGAAAGAAAAGTAAAAATATGAAGGTTTTTTTCCTATTATAACTCCAAAATATTATCTTTATTTTCTTACCTTAGCAACTTTGTGGTTTGCTGCAGTCTCATGAGATGTATTTTTTAAGCCATCTTTAAGCTGTGTGATGAACAAATCATAACCCTCTGTACTAGAAATATCTATCTTTTCTAAACATGCTGATAAAAGCTGCTGTGCCTAAATGAAAAAGATGAACACAGAAAATTAAACAAAAAATGTTAAGTTCAAATTCTCATTCAAATAATTTAATTTGTAATGATTCTAACAGTTACTATACCGAAGCTTGCCTACTTTTACTTTTCTTAACAAACTTAAATAATTTGAAAGGGCAACTGCAAAATTAAATGATATGAATTCAGTGTATTACCACACAGGAAAAGTTTCAATACAAAGAAGCTATCATAAACCAAAGCAAGTTAAAACAAACAAACAAAAAAAGTTGGCAAACTAAAGCCATGAACAAAAATAATATAGGTAAAATTTTGAAGACATCAATGTCTAGTCCTTCAAAGAATTTTAAATACTCAGACTATGAAAAACCATCAGAAGGCATTCATTCACTAAGTTACCATGATATATTTTAAAAAGCCCTTTGAATTGGTATGTATATATTCAATATGAACTACCTTAACAAAAATATATGGTTAATATATAGAAAGAATACATCTACTCTGATCCAACCAAACATAGCACCCATAATTTCGTCAAGAGAGCAACAAATTAATGTGGTGCAGTAAAGGATGCCTGGAGTGTTGGATGGTCTACAAATAATATATTATGTGAATAACAGAGTTGTAATTATTTAGGTAAAAAGAGAGAAATCCAGCAATAAATGTTAAGAGCCAGCAAGGTCCAGGAGGTGATAAAAAGACCTAGCTATATATCTAACATTTCAGTCAGTGTAGATGAAAAAATAATGAGTAGGGTGTCTATTTCTATATATAAATATTCAAATATTCTATTGCAATTCTGCAGTGTTTTTTTTTCTAAACTTGAACAGTGTAATGCCATCTTCTATTATAAATATACTATAAACCCTTTATTAAGGCATCAGCTTTATTAAGATATCCCTTGATTTAAATTCCTTAAATTAGGAGGGAAAAAATGTTCAAAACAAGTAGAACTAATTAAGTCTCTGTTCAAAGATTTTAAAGATGCCCCCCTATCCAGATATTCTAATAAAAGATGGATATTCTGTTTTCAGACTTCTAACTTCCAGCCACATGATTTCAGTATTAAAATATAACAGAAAAAAAAAAACATATAATAGAAGACTGTGCTATGACACTAAGTGTGAAACCTAAGTGGATATAGGTTGACTGTTTTTAAATGCCACCTAGTAAGAATAAAAATACCTAACATGTTGACATTTCTCATGTCCTAAATAGAAAGTATACTATACTGCTTGGCTGGTGTGGCTAAGTGGTTGAACCTTGACCTATAAAATAGGAGGTCACGGTTCAATTCCTGGTCAAGGAACATCCCTGAGTTGCAGGCTCAATCCCCAGTAGGAGGCATCCAGGAGGCAGCCGATCAATGATTCTTTCCCCTTTTTTAATACTTAAAAAAAAAAGTAGAGAGAGTCCTGACCAGTTTGGTTCAGTGGATAGAGCTTCAGCCTGTGGACTCAAGGGTCCCAGGTTCGATTCTGGTCAAGGGTATGTACCTCGATTGCAGGCACATCCCCAGTGGGGAGTGTGCAGGAGGCAGCTGATCAATGTCACTCTCTCATTGATGTTTCTAACTCTCTATCCCTCTCCCTTCCTCTCTGTAAAAAAATCAATAAAATATACTAAAAAAATAGAGAGAAACCAAGATGGCAGCGTAAGTAAACAACCTGAAATTGCTGCCTCGCACAACCACTTCAAAACTACAACTAAAAGACAAAATGGACATCATCCAGAACCAATGGAAGGCTGGCTGAGTGGAAATTGTACAACTAAAAGGAAAGAGAAAAGCATACTGTGACTCAGAGGAAGAGAGGTACGGAAGTGAAGTGCAGAGTTACAGAGGTGCGCTCAGGGAGAGAGCTGGCAACTGAGTACGAGGCTGCCTTTCTCAATCAGGAGGGAGACACAAGCTCCTTGACTGCTCTGAACTCCAGTTCTGGCCAAGATTCTGGGGGCCCAGACTTATACAGGCAGAAACTGGACTGTCTGACATCTGGTGGAACACAAGGGTGGCTTTCTCTCAGAAGTGCTTGGATTGCGAGAGACACTGAGACCCAGGGGCCTCTTAGGGCAGGGCTGATGAGAAGCCATTGCTGTTTGCTCTGCCCTGAGACCCTGCCCAACCCAAGCTGTGTGCAGAGGGTTTTGCATATGAATGGCCTGGTCCTTTGAAATCTAAAATTACCTAACAAACTGCAGCTGAGTCAGTGGGACCCAGAACATCCAAAAGAAGGCCCAAGGCCCCACAGCAACTTGCACTACTTAATAGTTGGGCCTCATCTGGGCACCTCCAAAACCCAAAGAAGAGGAATCTGCATATATCTCTGTACCTCCTGCAGGGTGGCCTCAGGCAGAGGCTAAATTAGCACCTCCTTGGAGATCCAAGAGCCAGTGTACTCAGTGGTCAGAGTGAGACCATTCAGATTACAATTCCTCAGATCTATAAGGGACACACTCAGGGGGCAGAATCAGTGAGCATCAAAGCCCCACTGAAGCAAGTCTTGCCTCTTAAGGTCATCTCCAGCACAGAAGTTCTCCCATCGTAGGCACAGCTGATCCTCACAGCCAATTGGTCTGGAGGTCAATTCCTCCCAATGATACCAACAACAATCAAGACTTAACTACAATAAGACTGTGCACACAGCCCACAAAGGGGTGCACCAAGAGTGTGCACCTCAGGTAACTGGGGAGGCTGAGCCACTGGGTCTTATAGGACACCTAGCACACAAAGCCACTCTAGCAACACAGGGAAGCAGCCAAGATGTGGAGACAAACAAACAGGTCACAAATGACAGAAATGAAGGATGCAGAGTTCAAAACCATGGTTATAAGGTTTTTCAAGAATTTCCTAGAAAAGATGGATAAATTTAGCGAAACCCTCAAGGAGATGAAAAAGAAATACGACATACATTGATTAAAATAAAAAAATATACAGAGACCTAACTAACAGCAGACTAGAGGAATGCAAGAATCAAATCAAAGATTTGAAATACAAAGAAGCAAAAAACATTCAACTGGGAAAAAAAAAGAATGCAAAAATTTGAAGATAGTGTAAGGATCCTTTTGGACAACTTCAAGCGTGCCAACATTCAAATTTTGGGGGTGCCAGAAGGAGAAAGAGAGCAAGATACTGAAAATCTATTTGAAGAAATAATGACTGAAAACTTCCCCTACCTGGTGAAAGAAATAGACTTACAAGTCCAGGAAACACACAGAACCCCAAACAAAAGGAATCCAAAGAGGACCACACCAGTAGGCCTCATAATTAAAATGCCAAGGGCAAAAAACAAAGAGAGAATATTAAAAGCAGCAACAGAAAAAGTTAGTTATCTACAAGGAAGTACCCATTCGATTGTCAGCTGATTTCTCAACAGAAACTATGCAGGCCAGACGGGAGCAGCAAGAAATATTCAGTGATGAATAGCAAGAACCTACAACCAAGAGTGCTCTATCCAGTAAAGCTATCATTCAGAATTGGGAGGGCAGACAGAGCTTCATAGACAAGAAAAAGCTAAAAGAGTTCATCACCGCCAAACCAGTATTACATGAAATGCTGAAAGGTACTCTTTAAGAAGAGGAGGAAGAAGAAAAAGGTAAAGATAAAAATTATGAACAACAAACACATACCTATCAACAAGTAAATCTAAAAATCAAGTGAATTAAAAATCCGATGAAGAGAATAAACTAGTGAGTATAATAGAATCAGGGGCATAGAAAGGGAGTGGAGTGACAATCCTTGGGGCGAAAGAGACTGGACAAAACTCATACACCTATGGAGGGCAGGTGGGAGGGTGGTAAGGACATGGGGTGGGGTGAAAACCGAGAGGAGGGGAACTGCTCGGGGTGGCAGGGAGGAACAGCTGTAATATTCTGAACAATAAAGATTTATTTAAAAATAAATAAATAAAAATAAATTTTAAAAAAGTAAAAAGAAATAAAAATTTTTTTTAAATAAACATTTTTCCTGAACTTCTTAGCCTGAAATGGTTATGTAACTAAATTCTGGCCAAAGGGGTAAATATGAAAAAGGCATATGTAAGAGACTTTGTGAAAAAGTTCAAGAAGAAAGAAGGAGAATGAGACACAGGGAGGAGGGAGAGAGAGAAACACAGGAAAGGTAGAACAAAAGTAAGGTTGGAAAGTCGTTTGACGCTGTGATCTCCTGGCCTTTGTTGTCCTTGTCACTATAACTAGGAAATAATGACACTTAAAGCAGTTGTCTTATACTCACAAGAAGAATTGAGGTAAGCAAAGATGCCTCTACACTTAGCTCTGTACTGTTACTGTAAAGAAATTATCCTGTTTAAGGCATTGTATTTTGAAGTCTCTCTTACAGTGGTTTAATCTGTAGAGTTCACACTTAAATACTACTTCAACAAACATAATTATGCACAGGAAATACAGTATTTAAATAAAGTTGTGATTAGTAAGTTAATTTTTTGTTCTTATTAAACAACCCAATTTCATTTAACAGCTAATAGGTCTGAGGTTACATTAAGCAGAAAAATATATTGATACTTATTTTAACTTACCTCTGTAACAGGTAATTCAAGCTGAACCACATCATCCTGCTTCGAAACTGGAGTTTGCAGAGCAGTGTCTAACAACAGGATTCCGTTAAGGTCCTTCCTACATCCTACTGCATAGTCATCCACAAATATAACTTTATCCACCGCAGAAATATACTGACATTTCACCTGTCCACCTGGTTTAGCTGTGAAAAGAACAAAAATTCAACACTTCAGATTTTAAGACCAATAGTCCATTCAAGATAAATGTTTACATGGCAACTAAATATACTATAGAATCCTAGACTGGAAAAAAAAATTGTTCTAAAGAACATTCTAAGAACAACTGGTTATACTGAAATATATACTGTAGATCAGATAAAAGTATCAATGTGAAATTATCAATTTGGTAACTATCATTGCTGCTATAAAAGGGAATTATCACTGTTCCTAGAAATAAAAATAGTAAGAGGTAGAAGGGTATACTATATGCAACTTATATTCAATAGAACAAAAGTAATATATATGTATATGTGGGGGAATATATTAGCCCCTGAATGAATGACCATATGACTAGGTCTATGGTCAAGACAGACTCACAGTGAACAAAGTGGGTTTGAGATATGTGATTGCTGTGACACAGGAAATCATAGTAGTCTACCGCTTCCTCCTAACCCCGACATTCTTACACACACACCCACCCCCACACTACCCACCGACACACTCCACAAAGGAGTGCATCATGCTCCCTGCAAGACAGATTCTCAGCATCTGCGAAGTAGAGAATGGTAAGAACTGAATTTTGACCTTCCCTGCTGAAAACACAAAACTTTATCATGGTCTGTATCCCTTTTTACTTCAGACCTTAGAAAAAGCGAAAGACCTCTAGGTCACCCTCACTACGTGACCTGAAATCCCTAAAGGGCTTTTTCCATCCCCCACCCACTTCTTGCTCAAAATGGCAACCGCAACCTTCTCAGGGGTGGCTGTTTTCCCCTCACACAGCACCTGTTTGGGTCTTGGAAATGGGTTGGGTATCGCTTACTCCTTATTGACATTATACCTCCCTTCTACCTAACTCTCTGCTTTTTTTTTTTTAACTATTAGTGAGCTCTAATACGTGTTATTTCACTCTTTGTTGCAGTGTTCTGAAGATTATAATTTTGTGAAGATTTTAGCACTCGAATCACTGTTTTACAATCATGTTGTTAATTTCAATACCCACAAAGAAGATCCTCCTAAAATACTGATCTCTCTGTTCCTTAATGGCTCACCTCCATTGATCTCATCTTCAGCCTCATGTCAAGCACCTTCTTCCCATGGTCACACCTAATCTGTTTCTAGAGCACTGCTCACTTGGCCATTCCAATCCCCAAACTCCAACCACTCTCTGACCCCCAATTCATTAACCAACATTGTCTGATGTCCTTACCTAACTCTAGCTTTCCTCTGTAGCCAGCTCTGATCATTATCATAATAAACTTTTTTCCTCACTTTCTCAGCCACATTCACCTGACAAAACATTAAGCTTGACCTCCTCACTATTCTTTTTGTTTTTGCTTTTGCTTTTAAATGGCTATTTATTCATTCATTTATTGCCATCACCATTTATCCCCTCCCAATCTCTCTTCCACTTCCACCCAACTCCTTCTCCCCCAATTACCACTGCTGTCCCTGTCCAAGAGTTGTTTTTCGCTCAATCCCTCTATCTACCCCCCAAAGCTGTTGGCCTGCTCTCTGTGAGTCTGTCTCTATTCCAGTCCTAATTTCTTATGGTATTTATTACCACCTAACATTGAGCTAAACCATGAGCTCTAGGAAAGCAATACTTTAATTGCTGTATCACCAGTACTTGATACAAAATAAGTGTTTTTGAATAAATGACTTATTTTCTATATATAGTGAGGGTTTTTATTGTCGAGAATATTATGGATGTACCCCATATACCCCCTTCCCCACTCAACCTGGTTCCCATCCCACCCCAGGCTTTCACCGCACTACTGTTTTTGTTCATGGGTTATGCATATATTCATATAAATTATTTGGTTAATCTCTCCCCTTCCCTTAAGGTCTGCCAGTCTGTTCCATACTTCCATGTCTCTGGACCTATTTTGTTCCTCAGTTTATTTTGTTCATTAGATTACACATATAAGTGATATTTGAAGTCATATGATATTTGTCTTTCTCTGACTGGCTTATTTCACTTAGTATAATAATCTCCAGGTCCATTTATATTAAAACTAAACTAAAATATGGCAAAATGCAGTATTCTCACAATTATTTTAGGTCACATGTAACTTAGATATTTCAGGTATGAAACTAGTAATCTGGAACAAATAATCCAGCCATCTCTACCCTTCTTTTTACCTCCTCTTCTCCTGCCAGTATACAGTCACTCTCCTAAGCTGTAGTGGCATTTTGGTAAAAAAAAAAAAAAAAAAAGTACCAGAGTGCTCTGTAGCTCAAAAAAAAACAAAGGGAAAAAAAAATCAACAAAAACTGAATTAGAAAAAGAAGAAATAGAAAGTAACAGAAATTGAAAGTAATTGAAATATCCCTGCTCTTCCATGCACTATTTCATTATATATTAACTAAATGCAATTGAAAATATAATGAGATAGGTTTTATTAGCAGATAAACTAATCTGGGAGGTTTTTCTTACCAAAAAATTAAGACAAAATAGTTACTATTCAGTTCAAATGAAACCTGTTTCTCGTTTATCCCAGGCAGATCAAATAAATGTGCTTGCTGAGGTCCTAGTTAGTTTGAACCTCTAAACTTAGCTGCACATTAGAATCACCTGGCATGCTTAAAAAAAAAAAAATGCCTGGGCTGCACTCCAGACCACTTAAACCAGACTACTGGGGCCCAGAGTATTTTTTAAAAGCTCCCTTGATGATTCTAATGAGCAACCAAGGCTGAGAACCACTGCCCTTTGCCATCTCCCCTGTCCTACTTCTCTCTTTCCTACTTCATAAATCAAAGTAAAAGTAGAGAAATCACAAAGATTTAAATTCCTGGGGCCCACAACAAATCTCAAGGAAGGGATTCCTATCTGCCTCACTAAAACATTTCTATCATTTCCTCTAAAAAGCATAATATTAATATCCTCTAAAATACACCCCTGACTTAACACATTCAAACTAGACCACACTACTTTTTAGGAGCCCTTGTCACAAACTTTTTTATATAGCAATTACTTTATTCTCTTTGTTTTTTGTACATCCATTATCTCCTCTCTATACATCCTTCCTTTTATTATTTGTTCCTCTCTTATCTCCTCTTTTATACCCAAAGAGTTTCTCTTAACTTTGTTGTATACGTCACATTTTTTTAAAATATATTTTATTGATTTTTTACAGAGGAAGGGAGAGGGCTAGAGAGCTAGAAACATCGATGAGAGAGAGACATCGATCAGCCGCTTCCTGCACACTCCCCACTGTGGATGTGCCCACAACCAGGATACATGCCCTTGACCGGAATCGAACCCGGGACCCTTCAGTCCGCAGGCCGACGCTCTATCCACTAAGCCAAACTGGTTTCGGCAATATACCTCACATTTTTAAAGTTCTACAGGTTACAAAGAATTTCTCCATTATCTTACCAAGTAATAAAGAATTACTAGCCCACTTAAAGATAAGTATAAGTAAATCAGGCCTAACTGGTGTGCTTAGTGGTCCCAGCCAGGCCACATGCTGAGATTGTGGACTCAATTCCCCATAGAGGGGGAAGGGGGCGTGCAGGAGGCAGCCAATTAATATTGATGTTTCACTCTGATCAATATTTCTAGCTCTCTCCCTTCCTCTAAAATCAATAAAAACACTTTTAAGGAAAAAAGAAAAAAAAAGATAGTAAGTCAAAGAATTGTCTTGCCAAAGGCACCAAGAGGCATAAGGTCATGAGCAGTACAATGCACATGAGAGAGGTACCTCCCAACCATCTTCCCACTATTCTTACATACTACATTACAGCAGTCTATTACTGTTTACAACCTAGCTACAGTTATAGCCCACATTCCTAAGTAGAGAGTAACAAACGCACAACTTAAGTACAATTACAACTACAAATTGCCAGTTAAACAATAAGGGTTCGTAATACACTCACATTTATCCCTGTTCCCTCCCCAGCTCCCATTGCAAAGACAGTGAAGAAATAAAGAGAGCCTTACCAAGTCCACAAAGAAAAAAGGAACAGCAAAAATATGACAGCAAAAAAATTTATTGGAGGACAGATGGAAAAGTATTAACTGACTTGTTCCCATAAAAATCTAAAAGCTAAACCAGCCAGAAGGGAATTGAATGTTAACTGATACTAAGCATGTAGCTCCTAATCATAATAAGGTCCTAGACTTTTTTGTACTTTAAACTGGGAGTTCTTGTACTACTTAAAAATATGAGAAGTATAGCTCAGAAGGAACAGGTCTGAGTAAGATCCTCAAGCTCTCTGATCAGTCCTTTCTGTATGCTTTGTACTCTAATGCCAAGCTGCTTATAACAAATATTACCAACTTCTACCTGTGTACTCTTGTTCATGCTGTTCCCACTATCTAACTCATTTTCTTTCAGGTCTCAATTGATATGTCATCTCTTATAGAAAGCTTTTTTAATTTGGCATTCATCTTATTACCTCAAATGACACTTGTTGGACTGAACTATCTATACTAATAAAAGGGTAATATGCTAACTAGACCAGACATCTTCCGGATGTCCTTCCAGACAAAGCCACAGCTGCAAGAGCCAAAAGCTGCTGTGCGGGCCAGTCCAGAAGATCAGACCCTTTCACAGAGGTGGCACAGGAGAGGCTGCAGTGCCTCAGGCCTGGAGCCTCTGCAGAGGCCAGACAGGGTGCCTCAACCTCCCACAACCCCTTCCCCAGTGGGCCAGGAGCGGGACAACACTAAGAAGCAAGGGTCAAGGGCTGAGGGCCGGCAGCCACAGCAGCTGGCAGTGGCAGCAGGAGTGGGGTGATGGGAGAGGCACCTTACCCTGATTGGCCCAGTTGCCTCCCACAGAGGTGCTCACCAGCCACAGGGAGCAGGCCTAAGCCATTAGTAGGACATCCCCTGAGGACTCCCAGACTATGAGAGTGGGCAGGCTGGGCTGAGGAACCCCCCTACCCAGTGCATGAAAATTCAGGCCTCTAGTCTAAATATATAAAAGCCTAAGTGACCAGCCAACCAATAGCTATGATGTGCACTGACCACCAGGGGGCAGACGCTCAATGAAGGAACGGGAAACCACAGGCATGGAAACATGAACTTCAGAGGAAAAGGAGAAGGGGGGAAGGCAGGGAAAGATTAATCGAATTCTTTTTTTTTAATATATATTTTATTGATTTTTTAGAGGAAGGGAAAGGGATAGAGTAAGAAACATTGATGAGAGAGAGACAATGATCAGCTGCCTCCTGTACACCCTCCACTGGGGATGTGCCCACAACCAAGGTACATGCCCTTGACCAGAATCGAACCTGGGACCTCTCAGTCTGCAGGCCGACACTTTATCCACTGAGCCAAACCAGTTTCAGCTAACCCAAATTCTAATATACATACTAGAGGCATGTTGCAGGAAGATTCCTGCAATAGGACTTCCTGTGGCAGTCTCAGCTGCCCCACCTGCTTCCCTCCCTTCTCTGCTGCCCCACCTGCTACCCTCCCTTCTCCCCCACCCTTCCTTCTTCCCTCCCTTCTCCACTGCCCCGCCTGCTTCCCTTCCTTCTTCACCGCCCCACTTGCTTCTCCCCAGCTTCACTCCCTTCTGCAGCACTTGGCTTCCTTCCACGCTGTTTTCAGTCTTCGCTCTGCACCTGGATATGCAAATTAAACATCTTGGTTGCTTTAATTTGCATGCTTGCTCCTGATTGGCTGGTTGGCATAGTGGAGGTGCAGTCAATTTACATGTTTATTTTATTAGATAGGACTAGAGGCCTGGTACACGAGCTTCCTCACTCAAGGGGGTCCCTTTGCCTGGCCTGCACACCTCTTGCAGTCCAGGAGCTCTTGTGGGATGTCTAACTGATGGCTTAGGCCCGCTCCCCAAGCCTAAGCCAGCAGTCGGACATTCTTAGTGCTACCACAGAGGCAGGAGAGGCTCCCACCACTGCTGCTGCACTCACAACTTCTGACTGAGCAGCACTCCCCCTGTGGGAGCACACTGAGCACCAGGGGGCAGCTCCTGTGTTGAGTGTCTGCCCCCTGGTGGTCAGTGTACATCATAGCGACCGGTAGTTCTGCCATTCAGTTGATTTGCATATTAGCCTTTTATTATATAGGACTAGAAGCCCAGTGCATGGATTTGTGGACCTATGGGGCCCCTCAGCCTGACCTGTGCCCTCTCATAATCAAAGACCCTTCAAGGGATGTAGGAGAGCTGGTTTCAGCCTGATCCCCACAGGCCAGGCCAAGGGACAGCACTGATACACAAATCTGTGCACTGACCTCTAGTCTTAATTCTTATCCAGTGGTCGGCAAACTGCAGCTAATGAGCCTCGGTTTGCCACTCTGCTGACTAATGAACTTGCCTACCACTGACCTAGACTCTCAATTCCAATAATTACAGGCTGTTGTGATTAAGCCCCTATCCCAGTGGTCAGCCAACTCTTTAGTCAACAGAGCGGCAAACCACGGCTCACAAGCGCAGTTTGCCAACCAATGTCCTAATCCTAATATATAAAAAGCCAGGGTCCATCACAATCGAAACAACCAGATATGGGGCAAAAAGGCCAGCAGGAGGGTTAGTGAAGGACAACCCAATGACTGAATAGCAGGCTGCGTGGGGAGACTAGGATGGCAGGGGAGTTCGTGAGGGACAACCAAATGACTTAACAGCAGGCTGCGTGGGGCAACCAGGCTGGCGGGATTGGGGGCAGATCAGGCCGGCAGGAGGGGGCAACTAGGCTGGCAGAGGGGGGAAGTTGGGGGCAACCAAGCCAACAGGGAGAAGCAGTTGGAGCAACCAGGCTGGCAGAGGGGGCAGTAAGAGGCAACCAGGCCGGCAAGTGGTTAGGAGCCAATGGTTCCGAATTGTGAGATGGATATCCAACTGCCAGTTTAGGTCTGATCCTGGGCCTAAACTGGCAGTCAGACATCCCCTGAGGGGTCCTTTATTGAAGAGGGTGCAGGCTGGGCTGAGGAGAACATCCCCTCCTGCCCCAGGCACGAATTTTGTGCACTAGACCTCTAGTATAAAGCACCAAGATTACCCTAAATGGTTTGGCCGTGGATAGAGCATGGGCCTATGGTTGAAGGGTCCTGAGTTTTATTCCAACCAAGAACACAAGCCCAGGTAGTGGGCTTAGTCCACAGAAGGGGGCGTGCAGGAGGCAGCCAATCAATGATGTTTTTAGCTTTCTCTCCCTCTCTGAAATCATTAAAAATATTTTAAAATGAAGTCTGTTAAAAACAAAAACAAAACAAAAAAAGTACCAAGCCCTAGCTCGTTTGCTTCAGTGGATAGAGCGTTGGCCTGCGGACTAAAGGGTTTCAGGTTCCATTCTGGTCAAGGGCACATGCCTGAGTTGTGGGCTCACTCCCCAGTAAGGGGCGTACAGAAGGCAGCCAATCTATGATTCTCTCATCACTGATGTTTCTATCTCTCTCCCTCTCCCTTCCTCACAGAAATATATTTATATATAAATATGTGTGTGTGTGTGTGTGTGTGTGTGTGTATGTGTGTAAAAGTATCATTTATTGAGTGCTTTGGTAGATGGTTCAAGCAGTGTCTACAGATATCAGTTTACTTAATCTTTCCAATAACCCACTGAATTAGGTATTAATTATGAAGAGAGAGGTTAAGCATCTTGCCTATGGGCACAGCTACTAAATGGTGAGTCACAAACTGGAACTCAGTCTGGCTCCAGAGCCAATATTCTTAACCATCAGACTAAGCTTTCTCTATAAATGTCAATGACTTCCAAATCTGGATTCCTAATTTTTCAAACTTCAATCCTGAATTTCCAAATACCTTCTGGATAGCTCTATTTGAATGCCCTTCAAAATTAACACAACTGAAATCACTATCTCCCTCTTGCTTTTTCCAACAAAAGCTACTCACCACACTTTCTTTTACAGTCTCGCCCCCCCTTATGTATGGGAATACATCCCAAACCACAAGTGGATGCCTGAAAGCATAGATGGTACCTAACCCTATATATACTATCTTTTCCTATGCATACATACCGATAATAAAGTGTAATTTGTAAATTAGGCACAGAAAGAAATGAGCAACAATAACTAATAATAAAATAGAATAATTATAGCAAAATAATATAACAAGTTATGTGAATGTGGTGTCTCAGCAAACTAGCACAAATTTCTTTTTTCTTCTTCACGACTTCAGATGGAAAACTCAGTCTTACTATATAGATCTCAGCAAATTTAGCATAGAATTATTTCTTTCTTAACTTGAGAATTTTCACCTTTTCACTTTATAGCTTCTCTTTAGCATAACCAAACTGCTAGCATCACTTTGGAGCCATTATTAAGTAAAATAAAGGTTACTTGAACACAAGCACTGCCATACCATGACAGTTGATCTGATGTACCAAATGGCTACTACCTACCTAAAGAATGGGTAGTGTATAATACAGTATCAATATATAAGACAGACAGAGGGATGATTAGCATCCAGAGCGAAATGGAGATGGACAGCTTGAGGTTTCATCATGCTACTCATAACAAGACACACTTTAAAACTTATGCATTCTTTACTTCTGAAAATTTCCATTTAATATTTTCAGACCACAGCTAACTGCACAACCATATATAAGAGGGACTACTGTATTGCCTCTTTGGGATAATAAACGCTATTCATTACTTAAAGTAGGAGCCTAAATATGAATAATTTTCATCTTTTCAATCACATCCCCACATTCACCAAATTATGTTGTTCCCAACTCTCAAACTAACTTAATGATACTCTCATCACTTCTCACAACTGGATATTAGCTTCAATGTTTTCTAAAAATGAATCTGACCTATAATGATTCCCTACCATTGACTTTTTTTTAAATATATTTTATTGATTTTTTACTGAGAGGAAGGGAGAGGGATAGAGAACTAGAAATATCGATGAGAGACATCGATCAGCCTCCTCCTGCACGCCCCCCACTGGGGATGTGCCCGCAACCAAGGTACATGCCCTTGACCGGAATCGAACCTGGGACCCTTCAGTCCGCAAATCAATGCTCCATCCACTAAGCCAAGCCGGTTTCGGCACCATTGACTTCTTAAAAATATATATAATGGCCATGGCTGGTGTGTCTCAGCTGGAGCATTCTTCTGTATACCAGATGGTGGTGAGTTCAATATCGGATCAGGCACATACCCAGTTGCAGGCTCGATTCCCAGTAGTGGGCGTGCAGCAGACAGCCAATTGATGTTTCACTCTCACACAGATGTATTTCTCTCTCTCCCTCACTCTCTACAAAATCAATTTAAAGGTGTGGCTCAGTGGTTGAGCAATGACCTATGAACCAAGAGATCATAATTTGATTCCCAAGAAGGGCACATGTCCCAATTACAGGCATGATCTCCAGTTTAGGGCATGCAGAAGGCAGCTGATCAATAATTCTCTCTAATCATTGAGGCTTCTATCTCTCTTTCCCTCTTTCTTCCTCTCTGAAATCAATAAAAATGTTTTTTTATTTTAAAAATCAATTTAAAAAAAAGTCTTATATAAATTCACACATTCAATACAAGAAAATTTTTTTTGCTAACGCAAATCTTTGACATAAGATAGAGCATCATGCCAAAACCGGTTTGGCTCAGTGGAAGAGCGTCTGCCTACGGACTTAAGGGACCCAGGTTCGATTCCGGTCAAGGGCATGTACCCTGGTTGCGGGCACATCCCCAGTGGGGGGTGTTCAAGAGGCAGCTGATCGATGTTTCTTTCTCATCAATGTTTCTAACTCCCTATCTCTCTCCCTTCCTCTCTGTAAAAAAAAAAATCAATAAAATATATTTTAAAAAATAAAGAGAGAGCATCATATAGCATTATTAAGGTCAATCAGTTGAAATAGAACCAATGTATGTACTCATAGCCCACAATAAGATTTGCTGAATTTACTTTTTATAAAGAACTCATAAATTATCTTGTGGGGCTATTAAAATTCCAACTTATACTGTTTATTATCTTTCATAGAAGAATAATTGAGACTAGGAAGGCTGCATGTACCAATGTTACTCTAACACAGTGATAAGTATGAGTTTTTTCCTTAAAATATATTTCTTCAGTACTATGCAGTTTAAACTGGTAGTTTTCTATATTCTAAGACTTCTAGAGCAGGCAGCTCTGGGCTGTAAGTAAACCAAGAAGTTGTTACATCAGCCAATCAATCAATAAGAATTCTCTTAATCTGAACTTTGCTGCAACTGGAACATGATCTTTTTCTCATGTATGATCACTGTACAAACTTTTCAAATCAAATCAAAGTCAATGCCTATCTAGGACAGAGGTGGGGAACGCCTGGCCTGTGGGCCACACGGGAAATCATTTGGTCTGGCCCTGCCAAGGCAACCGCAGGCAGGACTTGAAATTCAATAAATCTAGTAGCTTTTTTCAGAGCAACATAAATTTATATTAAGTGAATTATAATAAGTGAGTGATGTATAAATATCCAAATGGCCCTTGGCAGAAAAAAGGTTCCCAACCCTTGATTTAGAAAAAAGATAAAGGGAGAGAATCATAGAGGAATGTAAAACCAGAATATTTATCTAAAAACAATAAGCAGCTTTGGAGTTCTGGGTTTGAAAACTGTGACAAAGATTTGGAATCCCCTTAAAAACCTGAAGAGATATTAATTTCTTTTACACATATACTATATTATAATATCCACCGATTAATAGACACATATATCTTCATTTACTTATATACGTATACTACATGAACAATCCATATACAGAACTAATATTACAACAGACTAAACTTCATTCTGACATTTAGCCACTCCAATACACTGAAATGTTACTAACATTTATATTTCCATCTACATTTGAATGATATCTATTTATCTTCTGTATATAAACACTAAGTCAGTGAATATTTTTTAAAGTGATAAACAATGAGCATGTTAATATTAAGCACCTATGAGACCAGAGAATTAGCATCCATTGTACATCTACTGTACCAAGTAGGTACAAGAATTGTTAGATGCTTTATGCCAAAAACTGTTAGGACACTTTAGGCCCTAACCGATTTGGCTCAGTGAATAGAGCGTCAGCCTGCGGACTGAAGGGTTCCAGGTTCAATTCCGGTCAGGGGCATGTACCTGATTGCAGGCATGTCCCCAGTAGGAGGTGTGCAGGAGGCGGCTGATTGATGTTTTTCTCTCATCGATGTTTCTAACTCTCTATCCCTCCCCCTTCCTCTCTGTAAAAATCAATAAAATATATTTTAAAAAAGAAAACTGTTAGACACTTTAAATATGTTTACCACTTAGTCTTCACAGCCACATATGAAATATTAATCATGAGGAAGCAGAAGTTCATGAGGTTTAGTGAGTTAGTGAGCTAAAGTTCAAAATTCAGGACTACCTAAAACATAAAAGCCCATTCTCTCCACATGCTCTCAAAAAACTGTAAAAATAAAAAAACAGCCCTAGCTGGTTTGGCTCAGTGGATAGAGCATTGGCCTGTGGACTAAAGGGTTCCGGGTTCAATTCTGGTCAAGGGCACATGCCCAGATTGCAGGTTCGATCCCCAGTGTTGGGCATGCAGGAGGCAGCCGATCAATGATTCTCTTTCACCATGGATATTTCTATCTCTCTCTTCCTCTCCCTCCTTCTTTGAAATCAATAAAAATATTTTAAAAGTATATATATATATATATATATATATAGAGAGAGAGAGAGAGAGAGAGAGAGCCCGCCCCCCCCCCCCCCCGCACGCGCCATTTCAGGAACAGGAAACATCACCAGCAATAATTAAATGAATAAGAAAATATGTACTGAACAAATTAACAATACTTTATTCACCTTTTTAAGATTTGTATTGATTTTTAGAAAGAGAAGAAGGGGTAGGGAGAAACATAAACATGGATGTGAGAGCAGAACACCAATCAACTACCTCCTGCATGCCTCCCACCAATGATCAAGTGGGCAGAAGCCCTGAAGGAGAATCATCGGAACTAGCAACCTTTAGGTGCATGGGATTACACCCAACTGAGCCACAATGGCCAGGGCAACGATACTTTATTCTTTTTTTTTTAATATATATATTTAAATATGTTTTTATTGATTTCTAAGAGGAAGGGAGAGGGAGAGAGAGACAGAAAAATCAATGATAAGAGAAACATTGATCAGCTGACTCCTGCATGCCCCGCAATGGGGATCGAGCCTGCAACCTGTGCATGTGCCCTTGACCAGAATCAAGCCCAGGACCCTTCAGTCCACAGACTGAAGCTCTATTGACTGAGCCAAACCAGCCAGGGCAATACTTTATTCTTATATAAAAGTAAAAACTAGATGAATTCTGTGGGGTTGCAAAAGCTGGTAAATCAGGGAAAAAATCCTAAGAAGTCGAAATTTGGAGTTAAGTTGAAAAAATTGAGGTTTTAAGTAAAAAAGAACCAAAAAGTAAGAAGAATATTTACAGAGATTTACAAGTAAATAATAGAAACATTTTTGAACATTAAACAGTGTCCTAAGTACTTTATAAACACTTTATCCACAAAATTAGTACAATTATTATCCCCATTTGGCAAAAGGGAAAACTGGAAAAGTTAATTTAGTCAAGGCTACAGAATTTTGTTTGCTATAACTTTGTTTTTAATATACTTTTATTGGTTTCAGAGAGGAAGGAAAAGGGAGAGATAGAAACATCAATGATGAGAATCATTGATTGGCTGCCTCCTGCACACCCTCCCCACTGGGGATCAAGCTCGCAACCCGGGCATGTGCCCTTGACTGGAATCGAACTGGGACCCTTCAGTCTGCAGGCCAACACTCTATCAACCTAGTCAAACTGGCTAGGGCTGCCATAACTCTTACATGTATACTAGAGGCCCGGTGTATGAATTCATGCACAGGTGGTATCTGACTGGCCCTCCCTTATCTGGGCCCAGCGGGCCAGGCCAGCCAGCCAGCCAAGGAGAGGGTCTATGGGCAGTTGGCCAGCAGGCCACACTCCCTGGTCAAACTCCTAATCAAGGGAACAATTTTCATATTAGCCTTTTATTATATAGGAAATTTTTCTAAATCCTCACCTAAAGACATGCTTATTGATTATAGACAGAGGGGAGGAAGAGAGAGAAACACTGATGTGTTGCCTTCCCATGTGCCCAAACAGAATCACATGGCATGTGCCCTGACAGTAAATAGAACCCAGCAACCTTTCAGTATATAGGATGATGCTCCAACCACCGAGTCACACCAGTCAGGGCCTATATATTTTTTACTTTTACATATTCAATCCTCAATGTATAGGCATCTGCAATTGTACCCAATCTCATTCCTTTCTAATTAACACATGCCCCAACAAAGTCATCCCAAATCAGTTCTATGCATCTAAACTTTACCCTTATATTATGCACCTAAAAGCCACCCCTTTAGTAATCTACCATAAGAGTGACTACTTTCTTTTGCTTTCATGAACAGGTACATACATATATGTCTAATTTCCCCAACCACTTATAACAAATTCTAGCACATATTTTTCTCAAACATGGCCTCCAGATATTATAAAATTCCTTGAGACTACTCTTTTTATGGAAACCACTTTTAAGACTTCTGTTACTATGGCTTTTTATAGAAATCCAATATTTATAATATAATACCATTTATACAAAGTTCAAAATCATGAAAGACGGTACTGGATATTGTTTAAAGTTACAAGCATATACTAAAAAGCATGAAGATATGTATGCAAATGATAAAACCAAGTTAAAGATAATATTCATGGAAGGAGGAAGGTTGGAGGAATACAATCCAAAATGGACACAGAAGAGGCTTCAACTCTATAAAATTTGATTTCTTACACAGAGTAGGGGATACATCACAATTCTCTATACCCTCTCGAATGTGAAATATTTTAAGTGAATTTAAGAGGATATCCAATTACCAGTGACTGGTGATGTAAACTATAATGCCCAAGTTGCAGTAACTGCTCATTGGTCTATCTAGGGCACCCCCTCCTGTTCCTTAAGCCAAGGAAAAGAAACATGACAAGCCAAAACTTCCTTTTAGACGTATCTTGAGATATGGCTCCGGGTTTACATTCCGGAGACATCCACAGCCCATCCCTTTCACAACTCCCGCATCAACAAGAATTAAATCCCTTATTTTACCTCTATATCCCCAAATCGCCGTTTATCCCCGAAGTGCCTTGTTTACTCCCACGGGAAACGAGAATAACGACCTTTCCTTATCGGTCTGTGTTAAAACACCAGCGAGCTCGCTGGTAGTAGTGTAACCACCTCACCATGTCCACTCGGCCAAAGGCACGGTCGTCTCCACCTGAGAAATCTGTGCATGGATCTAAACTCGCTCCAGACGTGCTCCCTTTTCAGACTCGATGTGTATATATACATCTAAACGAAGTCGCTGCTTAAACCTCAAATGAAATGTCACCTCCACCCAACACGTCACTTGGCCAGGGCGGTTCCAAAACACTTCGCTCCGCTGCCCCGAGCGTCCACCCCCCACCCACCCCACCCACCCCGCCCCGCCCCGCCGGCTAAGAGTCCGGTCCCTGGACCGGCGCGTCCGCCCGCCCGCCCCGCACCGCTCTCCTCGGGCTGAGGCTCACCCGCACCTCCGAGCCCCACCTTGGGCTCTCTGCGCTCCCACAAACAGGCGGGGCCTGAAGTTTCACCTCACCGGGGACCCCGGGGGATCGGCCCGTCCAACACCCCGCGGCCCCGACTTTCTCGCCGCCGAGGGGACAAGGTCTAGCCTCCCCTGGCGTCAGCCAGAGTCCTAAAGTCGGCGGCGGCGGCGGCGGCGGCGGCCCGCTTCCCTCCCTACCCCCACCCCGGGGCAGCCTACCCCACCCCCCCCGTTCCCCTTCCCCTTCGCCTCCCCAGTGCCCCTCCCGGCGCCAAGCCTGCCGCCAGCACCGGCAGGTCCGCGGCGCCGCGGGGACCCGCTTCCCTCCGCCCGCAGGCAGAGCCAGGATGCTGGCAAGGGCGCTCGCCGCCGGCCGCCGGCCTCTCCCGTCGGGACCAACCCTGCGGAACCCGGCCTCGCTCATCCGGCTCCAAGGCAGCAGCGACAATCTCTCCAGGACCTGCCCGGGGAGCCGGCCTTCCCCTCAGGGCCCGGCTCCGAAGCCGCCTCCTCGCCCCGCTCCCGGAGGACCCACCGACCACCCCGGGCGCTCAAGGCCAGGGAGGCAGCTCCCCGGCTCGCCGGCCGCTCCGCTCCGGCGGCAGCGCTGAAAGCCAAGTCCCACGGTCCCCCGCTCCGTCCGCTTCCGGGCCGCCCTGCGCGGCCAGGCCGGGGCCCCCTGGCCCGCCCCCCGCCGCCACCCGCTCCCCCGTTACGCCGCTTCCCCTCCTCGGGAGGCCGGGTCGCGGCGCTGGGCGGCTTCCTCGCCCGGCCTCCTGCGGGCCCGGCCCCTCCCGCCGCGGCCCGGCGCGCCGCACACTCACCGCTGAGCGCCGAGGCCTGCAGGGTGGCCCCTGAAGTACCGTCGATGACTTTGATGGTCCCGCGACTGGTGACGGCCAGGATGGCGTTGAGCGCCGGGTGGTAGGAGAGGCTGTGCAGCCCGTCGGGGTCGCAGCGCATGCAGCCGTCCCGCAACACCAGCCACTCCGAGGCCCCGGCCGCCGCCGCCGCCCCCGCCGCCCCCGCCGCCGCCGCCGCCGCCGCCGAGGAGCAGCCCGGGCCCGAGGCCGCCGCAGCCGCAGCCGCCATCTTCCGGCCTGCGCTCAGCACAATCACACTGGGAAGCGGCTCAGTGACAGTCCCGGGAGGTGCACCGCCGCCGCCAGTCACCATCCGGGGCCAGGGGGCAAGCGAGCGCGTTAGCCGGAAGTGAAGTCAGGCGCCGGCACGCACGCTGGACGTCGGCCGCGCTCCCTTCAGGGGCCCGGCTCTGAGGGGCCCTGTGAGGAGGCGGCGGCGGCGGCGGCGGCGGGCCGGGGAGGGGGCGCGGGGGCGAGGGGGCGGGGCGGGGGCGGCGGGAGCATGCGCGGGAGGACTCGCGCGTGCCACGCGCCGCGGGTCCGGCCAGCGCTTGCGTCCTCAACGTCCCAGATTTTCGGCGAGGCCTGGGCGTGGCCGGGCTCCGCCCCGCGCCGGGACTCCGGCCCCGGGGGGCGGGGCCCCAGCCGGAGTCTTTCCGCCGGGCGGGGCCCCGCCGGGTCTACCTGTGCCAGGCGCCCGAGGCCCCCGTGCGGGGCTGCAGCCGCGCCCGAACGGCTCCCGGCTCGCGCGGCGGCCGGAGGGAAACCTCGGGGCCTGGGCCGCGGCTCCGATCAGAACCAACAGCGAAAAAGCCCTGAGCGATCCCCCCAAACCCGAGCCTGCTACAGCGCCCCACTCGCCAATTCCCGGCTCTAATTGTTGAGTAAAAAAATGCCAGCTCTGGGTGCTGGGGGCTCATCATTGAGCGCCTTCCACACAGCTAGAGTTACTGTGAACTGTTAGTAAGTGCGCGCGGGTGTTGGGGGGACTCGAGTAAATGCACTTCTTAACAAAACAGCAATGCTGTCACATGCCGCACTCTTTAGGATGACGACCATTTTTAAAAAAAAGGAAAATAAGTGTGAGCGACAAGGTGCAGAAGTTGGAGCCCTTGTGCACTGCGGGTGGGACTCGATGGTCAGCTGCTAGAGAAAAGAGCATAAATGCAAAAACAGAATTACTGTATGGTCCGGCAATGCCACTTGTGGGTCTTATAGGCTCAAAAGAATCGAAAACAGAGTCTCAAATGCATCTGTTTCTGAACAGCATTACGGGTCAGAACAGTAGTGTTGTTCACAGTAGCGAAGGTGCAGGCACCCAGGTGTCTGTACCGTGACAGTGAGGATGCAGCCGAGGACCTGATGCCGAGGGGAGCCAGACACACAGGGGGAAAGGGGGTGTGGTTCACTTCTGTGAGGACCGGGGTCCTCGGGTTCAGAGAGACAGAAACTAGAGCGGCGTCGGGAGGGGTACGGGGGTCAGGGTCTGCGGAATCACTGTTTAAAAGGTGCGAGTTTTTATTTGGCCGGAGAAGAGAATGCTGGGGATGGCGGTGGATGCATTCCATGCCACCGAGTTGTGCACTTGGAAACAGCTGATGCGCCCCGGCTTGTTTGGCCCAGTGGATAGAACACCTGCCCGCGGGCTGCAGAGTCCCAGGTTCCATTCAGGTCCAGGGCGCAGGCCCAGGGCTGTGGGCTCCGTCCTCAGCTGGGAGCCTGCAGGAGGCAGCCGATCAATGATTCTCTCTCATCATTGATGCTTCTCTCTCTCTATCCCTCTCTGAAATCAATAAAAATATATATTTTTTAAAAAAAAATAGCTAAGATAGCCGAAACCGGTGTGGCTCAGTGGATAGAGGGTCAGCCTGCGGACTGAAAGGTCCCAGGTTTGATTCCGGTCGGGGGCATGTACCTTGGTTGCGGGCACATTCCCAGTGGGGGGCGTGCAGGAGGCAGCTGATCAATGTCTCTCTCTCATCGATGTTTCTAACTCTCTATCCCTCTCCCTTCTTCTCTATAAAAAAAAAATCAATAAAAGTATATTTTTTAAAAAAAATAGCTAAGATGGAGCCCAGCCCAGCCATTGTGGCTCAGTGGTTGAGCATATCTACCAATGAACCAGGAGGTCACGGTTCAATGCCCAGTCAGAGCACTTGGATTAAGTGACTGCAGAAACAGCCTGTGGTACATCCATGAAAATTACTGGTCCGTGATGAAAAGAAATAAGTTGTCAAGCTGTGAAAGGCATGGAGAAAACGCAAACGCATATTGTGAAGTGAAAGAAAGAAGCCTCACTGAAGAAACTATATAAATGACATTCTGGAAAAGGCAAAACTATAGAGATAGTAAAAAGTTAAGTAGTTGCCAGCAATTTGTGGGGAGGAGGAAGGGATGAATAGATGAAGGATAGGGTTTCTAGGGCAGTGAAACTTTTGTGTAATACTATAATGGTAGATACACGATATTATTGTCAAAACTCACAGAATGTACTCACAAAGAGGGAACATGAGTGTAAACTATGGACTTTAGTTAATAATAGTGTACTAGGATTTGTTCATTTACTATAACAAATACACATGCAAGATGTTAATAATAGGGGAAACTATTATTAACCCAGCTGGCATGGCTCAGTGGTTGAGCATCGACCTATGAATAGGAGGTCAGAGTTGGATTCCCGGTCAGGTTATATACTCGGGTAGCAGGCTCAATCCTCAGTGTGGGGTGTCCACAAAGAAGCCAATCAATTATTCTCTCTCATTATTAATGTTCCATCTCTTCCTCTCCTTTCTGAAATCAATAAAACTATATAAATAATAACAATAGGGGAAAGTGAGTGCAGGGAAAGGGATATAGGAATTCTACCATATGCTCAATTTTTTTGTAAATCTAAAACTGTTCTAGAAATTAAAGTGTACTAAAATGGTTAATTTTTTAAAGGTTTTAAAATTTTACTGTCAAAATAAAAGAGGAACAACATCCACATTTTTTTCTCATCATTAAGAAGGGAATAGGCTCTCCCCACCCCCAATTTTTCCAGGTACAGTTTTGTTTCATCTCAGTGAGAGCCTGGTGTCCTGGGAAGAGGCCAGAGCTAGGGCTGTCACAGGATGTGTATATTTGGGATATGAATCTGATGATTTAGAGGAAGAAAATGTTGTCAGGGGGAAGATAGCATGTTAGCTCCAAATATTGCATCTAATGCAAAAAAAGCAGGCTTATGAAGTTAATACAAAAAATCAGGCTTATGAAGTTAATACAAAAAAATCAGGCTATGAAGTCAATACATAATATTTAGGAGGTACTGTTTTTTTAAATGACTCTCCGTAAATTGAATCGCCACCTGATTATTTCACTGCAGCCTGGCCGGTGTGGCTCAGTGGTTAAGTGTCAACTTATGAACCAGAAGGTCACAGTTTGTTTCCAGGGCATACCCAGATTTCGGGCTCAATCTCCAGTAGGGAGCATGCAGGAGGCAGCCAGTCAGTGATTCTCTCTCATCATTGATGTTTCTCTCTCTCCCTCTCCCTTTGTCACTGAAATCAATAAAGATCGATTTTAAAAATAAAAAATATATAAAAAGAATAAAAATGCATACCCTCCATCTAATCATGAGAAAAACATCGAACAGATCTAAACAAAGAGACATTCTACAAAATAACTACTTTTCAAAAGTGTCAAGGTCACAAGGACAAGGAAAGACAGGAACTATGGCAGATTGGAGAAGACTTAAAGAGACATGATGACTAAATGGAATGCTGGATTCTGGAACAGAAAAAGGACAGTAATGAAAATCTGATGAAATCTAAACTAAGTCTGTCATATAGTTAATAATATGTTACTGGTGCTAATTTCCTGATTTTGATAAATGCATTATGGTTATGCAAGGTGTTAACATTAGGGAAAACTGGGTGATAGATATTCAGGAACTTCAGGGATTGTTTTTGCAACTGTAGTATCAGTATAAAATCATTTCAAAATAAGAAGTTCACACACACACACACACCCTTAAATGGTTGGTTAAGGCCCTCTGACATGGTCTGAGAGGCAAAAGGAGAGCCAAAATTCATTGCCTAACAAATTCAGAATAATTCTGGGAGTGACACCAGAGGACAGGGGAGAAGGTCAAAGAGGAGACAAGTACGTACCCAGTTTTCAAGGCTCTTTGTAGAGAGGCAATCAAAAGGAGGGAGTGAATGAGGAACTTTTAAAGAAAAGGATCCACTGAAACTGGTTTGCTCAGTGAATAGAGCGTCAGAATGCGGACTGAAGGGCCCCGAGTTCGATTCCAGTCAGGGGCACGTACCTTGGTTGTGGGCACATCACCAGTTGGGGGTGTGCAGGAGACAGTTAATCGATGTTTCTAGCTCTCTCTCTCTCTCCCTTCCTCTCTGTGAAAAATCAATAAAATATATATATATATATTTTTTTTTAAAGGATCCAAGTTGAGGTTGTTTGTTGGGCCATAATGTACCCCCTTTAGTAACAGTGTGCTACAGACGGCCTGTGGTGGTGCTTTGGAAATTGAATAAAACGCCATGATGTACAGCTGTGACAAAAGACTGCAAAGGGAGCCCTAGCTGGTTTGGCTCAGTGGATAGAACATTGGTCTGCGGACTGAAGGGTTCTGGGTTCAGTTCTCCTTAAGGGCACCTGCCCAGGTTGTGGGCTCAGTCCCCAGCAGAAGGCAGCCAATCAATGACTCTCTCTCATAATTGATGTTTCTAGCTCTCCCTCTCCCTTTCTCTCTGAAATCAATAAAAATATATTAAAAAAAAAAAAGACTGCAAAGGGACATCACCACTGGGAGGTAAAAAAAAGCAGAGAAAAAAGAAAAATCAGAAGCAAGAACTCAAAGACAGAGATAAGTAGGAAATATGTGGGCACCATAGAAATTTCCAGAGGTTTTGGAATGATGTTGGATTTCTCAGTATACTGTCCTCTGTATTATTTTACTTAAAGTGTATTTTCTTTTAAAAAAAATCAATTCTCCCTCTCCTTCCTTCCCTCCCTTTATCCTTATCTTCACTCTTCCATTTGCCTGGCTTTCTTTCCCTTCCACTAGGAGTTAACCACTGTTGTTAGTTTTGTATTTATCATTCCTAGACTTTTTAAATATTCATTTACAATAAAATTTGAGTATATATGTCCTTCTCTTTATTATCACACAATTTAGAAGCATACTATACATAATTATCTGCAGCTTCTTTGCTTAATGATGTTTCTAGATCTTTCCATATCGGTTTATGAAAAGCTGTTTCATTCTTTTGTACAACTAACAGTAAGCCACTGACTATATGAACCATAGTTTTTTTAACCAGACCCTATTGCTAGATATTATGGTGATTCTAGTGGAATTGCTGGGTGAAGTGTACATGCAATATTTATTTTGATACATATCGATAAACTGTCCTACAAAAGAAAATTTTACTTTAATTTTAAAGGAAAAGTTTATCATAGTAAATTGGATGGAAGCTTAAGGGACAAGCAAGCAAGTAAAACCTGGTTTTCACAAGTCCTAGAGGATCCACCACAGAGTAACTCAAATCTAAACACATTAGGGTGACCTTATGCTGCAGAAATATCTGAATGCCTTTGGGTTTTCCTCCTCATTTCTAGTCCATGTTGTTTTTTGTTTTGTTTTTGTGTGTGTGCTTTTATTGATTTCAGAGAGGAAGGGAGAGGGAGAGGGAGTTAGAAACATCAATGATGAGAGAGAATCACTGACTGCCTCCTGCACGCCCTCTACTGGGGATGGAGCCCACAACAAGGGCATGCACTCTGCCAGGGAATGAAACCATGACCTCCTGGTTTATATATAGGTCAGTGCTCAACCACTGAACCATACTGGCTGGGCAGTGTGCTTTTTTACATACCAGCAATTGCACATTTGGGGTTATCCTATGGATATGCCTGAAGACTTGTGACATGACATGTGTACAAGATTAGGAATATATTACCTGTTCACAAAAGGAGTTTTCTGAAAAGAGAAACATTGGAGTAATAAGGCACTAACAGTTAAAAGTAAATCAAGCCGAAACTGGTTTGGCTCAGTAGATGATAGACTGTCGGCCTGTGGACTGAAGGGTCCCAGGTTCGATTCCGGTCAAGGGTATGTATCTTGGTTGCGGGCACATCCCCAGTAGGAGGTGTGCAGGAGGCAGCTGATCGATGTCTCTCTCTCTCATCGATGTTTCTAACTCTCTATCTCTCCCCCTTCCTCTCTGTAAAGAAAAATCAATTAAAAAAAAAAAGTAAATCAAGACCATAATGATTGTAAACACCACAGAAAAATGTTTGCGCCGAGACCGGTTTGGCTCAGTGGATGGAGCATCGGCCTGCGAACTGAAGGGTCCCAGGTTCAATTCCGGTCATGGGCATGTACCTTGCTTGCGGGCACATCTCCAGTGTGGGGCGTGCAGGAGGCAGCTGATCAATGTCTCTCTCTCATCGATGTTTCTGGCTTTCTATCCCTCTCCCTTTCTCTCTGTGAAAGATCAATAAAATATATTTTTAAAAAAATGTTTGCTATTGAATCCGGTACCCCTGCACAGCATCTGGCCACTAGCTGACATTCAGAATAGGTGCAGAAGGTCACCAGGGTGGAAAGCCCTAGGTGCCTAGCAAAGGGCAATTATAGGTTGCGACCTCACTCCCAGGGTGACCTTACCTCCTCTACATATTACTGATCATGTGACCTTTCCTTCATAGAGATAACATCAAAACTTCAATTGTATTTCAGCCCCACGTCCAAAAAAGCAGCAAAACCAGACAAGTAACACCAAGGCTGACCTCAGGACCAGCTGCATTGAATAGTGACTCCCTGCCCTGGAGCTCACCAATCCATCAGTGGAGACCCAGACCCTGAAAGGACACACCTGGAAAACGGCTGAATATTGATCGTCCCTCAGGACCTCCCCTAAAATCTCTACCCTTAAAACCCTTAGGCGGAGGACCCAGTGCACTCTCCCTCCAGGGAGCACATCCATGCTTTTCCCTTTCCTTTTCCTTCGCCTTTGCCTTCCCCTTTTCCATTCTCCAAATATCCCAAGGACATTTCCCTTACTTTCCTCACTCCCAAGCTCCTATGGCCCTTCCTCTGCCTCTATTTACTTGCTTCCTAAGCCCATTTCCTTTACATACCCTGTTTCCCTGAAAATAAGATAGTGTCTTATATTAATTTTTTCTCCCAAAGATGCACTAGGTCTTATTTTCAGGGGATGTCTTATTTTTCCATGAAGAAGAATACGGTACACATTCATTGTTGAACAACAAAAAAAAGAAATTTATAACCTGTATACGGTACGGTAGTCATTGTCATCACAAACCAGCTCACTGATGGGCCGCAGCGCAGCTGGAGCTGTTCAGGCAGTGCGAGGTCTCTTTAAATCAGTAGTCAGACGCCTTACAGTAGCTTCAGGGGCCTTATATTCCCAGGAGGCCTTATGTTTGAGGGAGGCCTTATGATCAGGGAGGTCTTATTTTCGGGGGGATGCATTATATTACAGCGAGAGGCAAAACTGGAAGTAGGTCTTATTTTCGGGGGATGTCTTACTTTTGGGGAAACAGGGTATTACTTCTTCCACCTCTATGATTTTCCAAATAAATGTTCTATTACAGTTTCAAGTCTTGACTCTGAATTCTTCTTTTCTAGCCAGAACTCATCTACGGAGATTGCTGAACCCAGGTTCAGTTTAACCCCACCGGCCTGACACCTCGATGCTGTTTCTGCTGACTATAACAGATACTGTGGCAAGGAGCCATATTTTATTCTTGAACCCTGGAAAGCACCATGGTGATAGGGCAAAAATAGAATATTGGGAACTAGCTATGGTAATTGAAAATATAATCATGCTCTGTTGTGATTGCCTTGTTCTGGTTAAAAAAAAAAAGAGAGAGAGAGAGAGACCATTCTAATCTAGCTGGGGGTTGTATGCACCCGGGACCTGGGAGTCAACCTTGGAATGAGGTCCATTCTCATTCAAGAACTGCTTATTATCTTTTTTTTAATTTAATAAATCTTTATTGTTCAGATTATTATAATTGTTCCTCTTTTTTTCTCCCATAGCTCCCCTCCACCTGGTTCCCACCCCACCGTCTGCCCTTACCTCCTCCCCATTGTCCACATCGATAGGTGTACGATTTTTGTCCAGTCTCTTCCCGCACCTCTCACACCACTTTCCCCCTGAGAATTGTCAATCCACTTCCTTTCTATTCCCCTGATTCTATTATATTCACCAGTTTATTCTGTTCATCAGATTTTTTATCCTCTGCCTCTATTACTTACTTCCTAAGCCCATTTTTAGATTCAATTGTTGATAGATATATATTTGTTATTCATAATTTTTATCTTTACCTTTTTCTTCTTCCTCCTCTTCTAAAAGAGTACCTTTCAGCGTTTCATAAAATACTGGTTTGGTGCTGATGAACTCCTTTAGTTTTTTCTTATCTGTGAAGCTCTTATTCTGTCCTTTAATTCTGAAGGATAGTTTTGCTGGGTAGAGTAATCTTAGCTGTAGGTTCTTGTTATTCATCACTTTGACTATTTCTTGCCACTCCTGTCTGGTCTGCATAGTTTCTGTTGGGAAATCAGCTGACAATCATGTGGGTGCTCCCTTGTTGGTAACTAACTGTTTTTCTCTTGCCGCTTTTAATATTCTCTCTTTGTCTTTTGCTCTTGGTATTTTAATTATGATGTGTCTTGGTGTGGTCCTTTTTGGATTCCTTTTGTTTGGGGTTCTCTGCGCTCCTGGACTTGTAAATCTATTTCTTTCACCAGGTGGGGAAAGTTCTCAGTCATTATTTCTTCAAATAGGTTTTCAGTATCTTGCTCTCTCTTTTTTCTGGCACCCCCGTAATTCGGATGTTGGTACGCTTGAAGCTGTCCCAGAGGCTCCTTACACTATCTTCAAATTTTAGGATTCTTTTTGCTTTTCCAGTTGAGTGTTTTCTGCTTCTTTGTATTTCAAATCTTTGACTTGATCCTTGCATTCCTCTAGTCTGCTGATTGTGCTGCTGGCTTTCTCTGTATAATATTTTTTTACTTCAATCAGTGTATGTTTAATTTTTAGTTGGTCCTTTCTCATATCCTCAAGGGTCTCACTAAATTTATCCATCTTTTCTAGGAAATTCTTGAAAAACCTTATAACCGTGGTTTTTGAACTCTATATCCAGTCATTTGTTTTCCTCCATTTCTTTCATTTGTAATCTGTTCTCATGTCTCAGCATTTTGGATGCTTCTCTGGGTTGGTAGAGTAGCTTTATGTGCTAGGTTTCCTATATGGTCCAGTAGCTCCACCTCCCCACTTACCTGAGGTGGACACTCTTGGTGCACCCCTTTGTGGACTGTGTGTACAGCCTTTTAAGTCTTGATTGTTGTTGGTATCACTGGGGGGATTTGACCTCCAGGCCAATTGGCTGTAAGGATCAGCTATGTCTATGCCGGGAGAACTTCTGTGCTGGAGACAGCCTTATGAGACAAGAGGTACAAAATTGCAAAAGCCTTTGTGCTCGGCTTGGATGGGGCGGAGTCTCAGGGCTGAGCAGACAGCCTTGGCTTCCCATCAGCCCTGCCATATGCAACCCCTGGGACTCAGTGTCTCTAGGCACCTATGCCTTTTGCAGATCCCATGAGTTTCCATGAGCTCCAGGGAACCGTATGAGTCTGGGTCCCCAGGGTCTAGCCCAAAACTGGGGTTCAGTGCAGCCGGGACTAGAGTTCAGTGCAGTTAGGAGGTTCTGTCTTCCTCCCGCTAGAGAAAGCCAGCAGCACAATCAGCAGTCAGTCCTCTCTGCTTGCACTCCTGTGCACACATGCAGACTTCTTCCTTTCACAGCACCCCTGAGTTTCCGTGCACTCCTGTCTTTTCCCGAACAGCCCAGACTCCCCCCGTATGAGTCTCGCCTGGAACTGGGATTCAATGCAGTCAGAAATAGTGTTCAGTGCAGTTGGGATTTTCCATCTCCCTCCCACTAGAGGAAGCCAGCCAGGCACTCCGCTGCCCGTCCTCTCCACGTGCGCGTCTCCGTACCTCAGCTTTTTGCAGCTCCTCTGAATCTCCGTGAGCCCCTCTCTTTCCTGCTAGTTGTAGAATTTCCACTCAGCCAGCTTTCCCGTGGTTCTGGATGATATCTGTTATGTCTTTTAGCTGTAGTTTTGAAATTGTTGTGCGAGGCAGCAATTTTAGGTGTTCACCTATGATGCCATCTGGGTTTTCTCTCTCTCTCTTTTTAAGAACTGCTTATTATCACGGAATGATTAATAACTTTATTGCCCCAAAAGTTCCACCCCAGCCTCCTACTCCCCTATACCTGTAATCCCTACTTCCCCATATAATCTTTGTTCTACCCTGTACAAGCAGCAGGTTTATGTGGGGATTGCAGAGCAGATCTTTGTCATGACCTGCTGCTCTCCCATACTGGCAGCAGTATTAGAATAAACGCTCATATATGATTCAACCCCGTCTCTGCTTAATTGGCTCAAGTCGTGACAGGCAGCTCGGACTCATTGGTTGCCGAGTTACAATGATATTGTGGTCTTGCACTCAGTCATTCCTGGTAGTAGCTTCAGATGGCAGTCTCCTGGTGAGTCACTTCTGTATTGTTCTAGGACTCATTCCTGAAGTCCCAGCCTAGAATCTGATCCTTCAGCCCTTTCACAGATTTTCTAAGCACATAAATTTGTACAACAAGCCCTTCAGGCTCAAAACACTTCCAATGGTGTCTGTTTCCTGCATGGAACCCTGGCTGATGCAATCAGTAGACTTTACCTCTCCGCCCCCTTGCTCCTGGCACCTACCCTTTCACTGAGATTCTAGCCCTAACCCCAGGCTAATAACATATGCAGAGTACATATTCAGTAGTCCTCTGGTTTTGCTACTTTATTCCAAGTTTCTCAGCATGTGGCATAACTTGCCCTCTGGAGCTAAATTTTTACATTTGTGACCCAGTTTCTTGCTTTTAAATATTTTTTTTTAAACAGACATTTGGAGAGAGAGGACAAACCAGGAAGAGAGAAAGAGAAACACTGATGAGAGCAAAACATCCATCGGCTGTCTCCTGCATGCCCCCTACTGGGGATAGAGCCTATAACCAGACATGTGCCCTGTCCAAGAGTCAAACTGGCAACCTTTTGGTGCATAGAAGGAGGCATGCACCCAACCAATTGTTAACATTTAAAAAAGCAAACCAAAAAAAACAACATTGAAACCTGTAAAGAATTTTTGTGAGTTCATTTGTGCCAAACTGTTAACATATGCCAGGAAACAGAACCTCAATGAATTGAGATAATGCTCTAGAGCAGTGGTTCTCAACCTGTGGGTCGCGACCCCTTTGGGGGTCTATCGACCCCATCACAGGGGTCCCCTAAGACCATCAGAAAACACAGATATTTACATTATGATTCACAACTGTAGCCAAATTACTATTAGGAAGTAGCAAAGAAAATAATTTTATAGTTGGGGTCACCACAACATGAGGAACTGTATTAAAGGGTCCCCGCATTAGGAAGGTTGAGAACCATTGCTCTAGAGAAAGGAGGGTTACATCTGTATTTATACAATCAAAAGAGGGACATAGGTGGGTTACATGAAATTCATTGGTGATAGATTAAGGAGGTGGGATAAAGCAAAGCAGAGGAAACCCCTGGGATTGGATAAAAAGTAAAATGATGGACACATACTTAGGTGAGTGCAGGAACAATTAACAAGATAATGAGGGAATTTGTGGTATCTGTCCTGGCGCCCACCACATTTGGTTGTGCCCCAGGAGCTCCAGAAAAAGGGAAGTTACAAGTTACCAAAACATTTCAAAGGTATGTTATCATAGATGCAAAAGACAGTCTCAGTTAAGGTAAAATGAAGCTACTGGCCTAGGATATAACTGCCAACCATAACTGTGTTTAGGTAAAGTTTAATTTCAGACCATCCTTTGTGGTGACTTTAGGTCTCTGAGTTTGCAAGACTGTCACGCAGGCCTCCCCTGAGCTTGTCAGGTTAGCATGTGGCTCCTTTCATCCACACAACTGAGCCACACCAGCCCAGGGTGTGACTCAATTTCTGAAGAACTGGATTTTTTTTTTTTATCCTCACCTCAGGATATTATTTCCATTGCTTTTCAGAGAGAGTGAAGCGGAGGGAGAGAGAAACATCAATGTGAGAGAGACACATCGATTGGCTGTGTCCCAAAGGTTAAAGACAACAAGAAAATCTTAAAAGCAGCAAGAGAAAAGCAGTTAGTGAAGCATGGTGGCAATCATCTTGGGTAGAAACTGCAGTTGAACTTTAACTTTAACCCTGCTGTTTTGGCTTCTGTACGCATTTGCTTGCTAAAACAATAGAAGTTATTTTGATTTTCTGAACTTATGTATGCTCTCCAATCGATTGAGTACTCCATGTTGGTGGTTTGAATATCCCATTGATTGTAATCTCACTGGTTATCAAAGCACATCCTTCTGTACCTGGAGACCAGGAGAGCGCAATTACCCTAAATTGCCTCAGTGGCTCCAGATAATGTGTTTCGGTTGACTCAGTGGTCCCAGGATCCAAAACTATAATTCATCTTTATAGATAACTAACTTGCTCAATTTCACTTCTGTAACTGCTTTGTGCAAACCAGGTTCCTCATTCCAAACCCAAACATGTAATCGATACCTTTGTGATATTCTGCCTACATAAGCCTGATGTGACCAGCATTTTGGCATTGCAAGATTTGGATTGCTTTTGCCCCCTCGTAACTGCCCGCTTTTGAATAAATTACTCCACAATTCAACTTCTTGATTGAGGCGTCCTTTGTGAGATTTGGGGTTACACTACACATTAGTTACCTACAAGACAGCTCCCATAAAACCATCAGTTGATTTCTCTACAGAAACTTGGCAGGCCAGAAAGAATTGCAAGAAATATTCAAATTGATATAAAGCAAGGACCTACAACCAAGATTACTTGATCCATTGATTTTTAGGGAGAGTGGAAAAGACATGGAAAGACAGAGAGAAACATCAATGTCAGAGAAAAACATCAATTGGTTGCCTTCTGCATAAGCCCTGACCTGGGGAGGAGCTTGCAAACAAAGTATATGCGTTTGACTGGAATAGAACCTGGGACCCTTCGGTCTGCAGGCCTGCCAATGCTCTATCCACTAAGCCAAACCAATTGGTAAGAAACAGTATTTTTATAACATTTGTAATAGAGTTGCCAGTGTGGCTCAGTGGTTGAATATTGACCTATGAACTAAAGATCACGATTTGATTCCCAATCAGGGCATATTACAGGTTGTGGGCTTGACTCCGAGTGTGGGACAGAGCAGGAGGCAGCCAACGAACAATTATCATCATTGATGTTCCTATCTCTCCCTCTCCCTCTCCCTTCCTCTCTGAAATCAATGAGAAACAAAAACATTTGCAACATTAAAATATGCTTAAATTCTTCAGGCTATATAACGGTTTATCTCATGTTCATTATTTAAAAATAAAAATTTTGGTTATAATTTAGGTATATTCTTTACACAGTTACAATGTTTGTATCAACACCCTTACATTGAGTCCATCCATGTTATTGGAAAATACTGTTAAAGACCATTTGACAAAATCAATCAGGCTAACACTCAATCTCTATAAGAACTGGCACTTTACATGTTTCTCCATTTTATTTGGATTTCTATTCCACCATATAGAGAACCAATGACTGCTCTAAGTTACAGAATTAACATTATAATTTCTACCTTAAAAAGCATGTTGGTGCTTTTCTTGCATGGGATCTAAGAAAAAAGTTGGAAGATAAGTACAAGAAATTCACTTGGGTCCAAACTGGTTTGGCTGTATGAATAGAGGATTGGCCTGTGGACTGAAAGGTCCCGGGTTCGATTCCAATCAAGGACACATGCACGGGTAGCATGCTCAGTCCCCAGTGGGGGATGTGCAGGAGGCAGTCAATCAAAGATTTTCTTTCATCATTGATGTTTCTCTCCCTCTCCTCCCTTCTCTGAAATCAACAAAAATACATATTTAAAAAAAATACACCTGGGTGCATATCACTTCCCCCCACCAGAGAGCAGAGTCAACAACATGATCTCAATGAGAAAATAAGGAACTCTTATTCTGATGAAAATGTTCGGATGTATGCCAGCAAGACAAGGGCAAAAATCAAGAAAGAAGACATGGGATACAAGAACATAGCAAGCAACGCCAGTGTAGTAGATGCAGTAGAGCTGGAAGCCATCTTTCTCCACAGGACAAAGCCAGTGGGCTCCACGCAGCCAGAATTCAACAATGGGAAAGGACTTCATTTCATGCTGTAGATAGAGAAAGGAGGCACATATTCTTTTCTTTTAAAAAAAATATATTTTATTGATTGTTTACAGAGAGGGAAGGAGAGGGATAGAGAGAAACAACGATCAGCTGCCTCCTGCGCACTCCCTACTGGGGATGTGCCCATAACCAAGTTACATGCCCTTGACGGGAATCGAACCTGGGACCCTTCAGTCTATAGGCCGTAGGCTGGCGCTCTATCCACTGAGCCAAACCGGTTAAGCCACAAAAAAGAAAAGCAATTGGAATTTGTGAGGGAAAAAAAAAATCACAAGGAAGCTACCAGACACGAAGCAAATTAAAATATGTCTTGATTTTAAACAACTAATAGAATTTAAGAAAAGTAGCATTCTTTCTGGGTTGGCTGAAGGGTCAAAGAGTGGACCCATGAAACAGGAAAGAAATGTCCTGGTGTGGCACCTCTCTCTGCACTAATATTTACATAGTGATAATAAAGCAAATGTTGAATCAATTACAGACAAAACACTGACTATTTATTTATAGCAACAGAACAGCGTGCTGCTCTCACGAATCGTTGTGTCATCAAATTAAAAGACAGAAAGCAAAAGTGAAGCCGTCAGAGGCTGGTGGGAGAAGAGAGGGGAGGAGGGAAGGAGGAGGTGGCAATGGCCTCAGCATACTTCATCGGGGAGACAAGAGCTGCTACAATAAAGCTGAAGAACAAGAAACAGGAGTATATCTCGTTTTAAGTTATGAAGACTTCCAATAAAGTAAGTAAAGATAACAGAACTACCAAAAATGGATAGGATTGAGAGAATACCTTAAGCAGTTAAAACCACACATTTCAGAGGTAGGAGTAAATGTAATTGATACAGCAAGAAATATTAACATAGGGACATTATTCTAAGTCATAAAGAGGACCACCTGAAAAACAAAAATAAATGAGTTACCCCTGAGTTGGGATGAGGAGTGGAGAAGGAGTGGCACTGGGGCTGTGGCATCTATCTATAATATATATAAAAAGCTAATAATGCCAAGTGTCCATCCGATCAATAATCATGACCACCAGAGGGCAGACGCTCAAAGCAGGAGCTGCTTAGTTGCAGTGATAGATCTTGGGTGAAGCACCCCGAAACCAGAGAGGAGAGAGCCCGATTCCTCGTGGAGCCACGCAATTCCACCTTCAGCCTTGGGTTATGTTGTCGCTGGGGCACTGTTGCCCCGAATCTGCTTTAGGCACAGCTGCATTTGCATTCCATACCTTGTATGACAGCAACTTTGCAGAATGCCCTCTCGCACTCCAGGAACCCTTGGGGGAGGTGGGAGAGCCAGGAACCCCACACATTCTGCAGATGCCCTTCAAGTCACAGTGCCACCCCAGATGCGGCTCCAAGGCATGTCCGGCCCCTTTCGCCCAGTCCAAACCCTGCCGGCCACCTTCTAATTAATTTTCTTTCAATGTGTATGAATCTGTGCAGTGGGTCCCTAGTTTCATTATAAGTTCTCTGGATTGGCAATTTTCTTTTCTTTTTTTACTAAATATTAACTCAATTTCTTTCTTTCTATTTTATTGAATCCGAAGGGAAGGGAGAGGGAGAGAAAAAGAGAAACATCAATGATGAGAGAGAATCATTGATTGGCTGCCTGCTGCATGCCTCACACTGGAGATGGAACCAGCAACCCAGGCATGTGCCCTGACGAGGAACTGAACCGTGACTTCCTGGATCATAGGAACAATTCGCAACCACTGAGTCACACCGGGTGGGCTAACTTAATTTCTTAAAACAGCTAATAAAAACCAAGAACCAAGTTGGATTGAATTTAGATATAATCTTTTTTCTTTAGCACATCAATATAAAGAGTATTAATGTTTTTGTTTTTTCCTTAACCACTGTGCACCCTAAGCAATTCACACTTCTCACTTCAGGGATTTCAAGACAGATGAAGTAGTCATTGAACATAACACATTAAACATGATTTTCAAACCAATTGGACAACCCGAGGTTATACCACAAAAGTTTTGCGGACTATTATTTGCTAGAGAGAAATACAACCAAGCGGTATAGAGGAGCTCTCAGCAGTTCATATCTTCTCTTTTTAGCAGGGGTCACAGGTGCACCTTCAAGATGATGCTCCTGCGGAGTGGAGCAGGGATAACTTCCTGCAACATCCATTTCCTCAAGCACAAAATAAGCAGGGTGGGGAGAGACTTACATCCCCAGAGCGTGTCAGGACCAGTAGTTAGGGCCTGAGCAGCTCTAAAGATTTGCACAGTGTGTGAACCCTGGCAGGGCTCAATTCTCATTTGTGTTTTGAAAAGTACTTGAGTTTTTTTGTTTTTAATGAGGTTGCCTAATAGAATCTTTATTAAATTTAAAATTTTTTCATTATGCTAGAAGCCACTAAAATTGGTTCTCTTTTTTAATCAACCTCTAGAGAATATTGGCTTCATTCTGTAGCCTAGTTTATCTCTAATTTTATATATAAATTTCTCCCTTTCTTTATTTTGAGATGAGGGTGGAATACTTATGACGCAGAGAGTAATGAAGTACTAGTTCAGTTTTAGCGCATATATAAATGAAGGTAAAACCATACAAAAATTCAAAGAGCAGTCCAAATTTTTGATTGATTAAACAAATATATATTGAGTGTGTATTATGTATAGGCACTAGGCTAGCTGGTAATATTCTATATTAAGACAGGACTAGAAACCCTGGCCGGTGTGGCTCAGATGGCTGAGCCGTCCTCCTGAGCACAGAAGGACCTGGGGTTCAATTCCCGGTCAGGGCACATGCCTGGGTTGTGGGTTTGATCTGTAGTCCGGGTGCATGGGGGAGGCAATTGATCATTGTTTCTCTCTCTCACATCAATGTTTCTCTCTCTCCCACTCTCTCTTAAATAATCAATAAAACATTTTTAAAAGATGACAGAACTGGAAACATTATTCCACCCCTTGCAGCATTTTAACTGCTTGAAATTTTAGAAAATGTTTTCATTTAGTCCAGGATTTCTCAACACTGACACTACTGACATTTTAGATAAGATAATCCACCGTTGTGGGGGCTGCCTGTGCCGCACTCCTGGTTTTTCTTTCTTTCTTTTTCAAAATATATTTTATTGATTTTTTACAGAGAGGGAGAGAGTTAGAAACATCGATGAGAGAGAAACATCCATCAGCTGCCTCCTGCACATCCTCTGCTGGGGATGTGCTCACAACCAAGGTATGTGCCCTTGACCAGAATCAAACCTGGGACATTTCAGTCGGCAGGCTGATGCTCTATCCACTGAGCCAAACCGGTTTCGGCAGCATTCCTGATTTCTATCACTGGATGACAGTAACATGTGCTCCCCCTCCCCCCATTCCCAGTAGTGAGGAACAAAACTGTTTCCATACTTTGCAAAATATTCCCTGGGGACCATATTATCCCTAGTTAAGAATCATCTATATATGTAAAAGGCTAATATGCTGAGTGTTCCACTGTTTCACCATTCAACTGGTAGCTATGATGCGCACTGACCACCAGGGGGCAGACACTCAATGCAGAGGCACAGAAACATGGAACGGACTGATGAATCTGAGGGAAGACGGGGAGCGGGGAGGGATGGGAAGAGATTAACCAAAAATTTTATATGCATATTAGAGGCCTGATGCACCTGTACCAGTGGGGTCCCTTGTCCTGGCCTGCGAGGATCAGGCTGAAACCAGCAGTCCAGCATCTCCCAAGGTGTCCAAGACTGCAAGAGGGCGCAGGCCTGGCTGAGGAACCCCATTGGTGCACAAATAAGATTCTTATTTTTAAAGAATTAAAATTTAATTTTAGAGATACTTTTACTGTGCCAACTTTGACTATTTTTCATGTGACGAATTTATCTTGCCACTGGAACATCTGAACTTGAGAAATATAAACCATAATGGACTTTGATTCTTAGATAAATGGGTCTTTAGCACTGCAGTTGAGTGGCATTTTCAACTAACTCATAAATAGCAGAATATGCTTCAATATTTTTAGCTTAGGGAGATCTATCTTAAGCCATGCATGGCTGATAAAAATGTGAAATCTAAGCTCTTGGAATTTCTCTTGAGTTAACCAGATGGTGTGCTTATGATCTGCCTACCAAATCTTTCCATTCGTTTCAAATAAAATGCTATTTTTTTTACTTTCCACTTAAAAATCATATGCTTTTAGATTTTTTCCAAGTTAAAAAAAAATCCAGGCTACATTAGACACTAAACTATCACGAGTCCTGGGATTCCTGGGACTTGGGTAATCTCAGGAACATGTCACTTACCTTCATGTTCTCTACCTTCACCTTCTTATATCTTCATGTCATCTAGGCTTCTCATATATCCTTATGGTAACAGCAAACACACATATATTCCTTATTATGTGTCAGGCACATTTCAAGCTCTTTTACACACGTTTAAATTTAAATTTTTTCCCACCTTATTGATATTAAAAAAAAAATCCTGCATGTATCTAATGTAGATAGATACTATCATAAAACTATCACTACAATGAAAGTATTTGGCAAAACTACCACAGAACCCCAGCCAGTGTGACTCAGTGGATTGAGCACTGTGCTATGCACCAAGAGGTAACCCCGAAAACATCATCTGTCTCTCTTTCTCTTTCCCTTCTTCTCCCTTAAAAAAAAAATCAGTTTAAAAAATACTACAATTCTGATCAAGGGCATGTACCTTGGTTGCGGGCACATCCCCCGTAGGGGGCGTGCAGGAGGCAGCTGACCAATGTCTCTCTCTCATGGATGTTTCTAGCCTTCTCCCTTCCTCTCTATAAAAAAATTCAATAAAATATATTTTTTAAAACTACAGAAGTGATGTTTCAAGTGACATATAATTTGGGTTTCTCCCATTATTGTGATGTTTGACATTGGTTAAGGTGATATTGACCAGATTTCTCTGTTGTTATTAGTTTATCTTTTGTACTTAATAGGTATCTTGTTACTGTTATTCTTCAAACATTCACCCACTAGTCTTAGCATCCATAATTATTACTATGATGGTTACCAAATGATTTTCTAATTCCATTATTTCTTCTACATGACTTTCTACTTTAAAAACTCTTTTTTAAAAATATTTTTTATTGATTTCAGAGAGGAAAGGAGAGGGAGACAGAACATCAATGATGAGAGATATTGGCTGCCTCCTGCATACCCCAAACATAAATATCTATATATATAAAAGCCTAAGCGACTGTTCAACCATTTGACCGGTAGGTATGATGTGCACTGACCACCAGGGGGAAGACGCTCAATGCACAGACATGGAAACATGGAAGACTGATGAGTCTGAGAAGGAAGGGGGCAAAGGGGAGGGTGGGAAGAGATTAACCGAAGATCTTATATGCATAATAGAGGCTCCATGCACAGATTCGTGCACCAGTAGGGTCCCTCGGTCTTGCCTGTGGGGACCAGGCCAAAACAGGCAGTCCAACATCCCCTGAGAGGTCCCAGATTGAGAAAGGGTGCACACCAAGCCAAGGGACCCCACTGGTCCACGAATCCATGCACTGGTCCTCTAGTTTATAAAGCTGAAGGATATATATATGTATGTATATATATATATATATATATAATTTAAAATTCTTATTGATTTTTTTTGTCTTTTACGGCACATGCTGTGTTCTACCTTGGGGAGGAGAGTAGGGAATGTACTGCTGACCTAGGAATCAAACCAAAATAACATATAACACGGAATTGCTTCTCCCCACTCCAAAAACTAAAGGTTTGCAACTGCACCAAACTCACTAAGCCTGGTTCTTCCTCTTCCTTCCTTAGGGAGGAGTCTAATCTTTTCCAGGCCCTCACCCTCCTGGTGACCCTGCTCAGCAATCTAGTGGATGTACTCCTGACTTTATCCCATGCTGTGCTGGGGCTCTACCTCCTGCTGTGTATTCAAATTCAAAGTCTTCATGGAAAGCAACAGAACTAATGTATTTCTTAAGTGAAGGAAGAACATGATTGTGTATTTTTAGATACGGTAAAAAAGAAATTTGTTACCTTTAAATTAACCAAGAAGTACTCCATGGTGGATAGATATTGAAAAAAAAAATTTTTTTTTTTTTGTTAATCTTCACCAGAGGGTATTTTTTCCGTTGATTTTTAGAGAGTGGAAGGGAGTGGGAGACACAGAAACATTGATATGAGATATATCAGTTATTTGCTAACAACCTAAAGGCCTAATCTCTTGCTAGTGGAAATCAGTTGTTTCTTCACTGAGTCTCAAGGAAAGCATTTCAGAAACCCAAGTGTAGGAGATTGTGGCATGGGAAGATTTATTTGTAGCATCAGATGCAAAATCAAAGGATTGTCCCTGGGTTCCCAATGTCCCATCTTGGTCCATCCAACCTTATCTTCATCAGGGCCAGAAATAGGGCCAATGTCCAGATATCCTGTACCATAATAGAACTTAGTCCTTTGGAGCCCACACAGTCTGCTGAGGGCATCAAGTGGCCGCTTTGAAAGGCATGAGTGCACAGGATGGGAGAAAGCTCTTTGTTAGGCTAATTATATTATCTATGGCTTGGGAAGGACCTGGCACCCTTTACAAACGGACCAATTAATTTTCCAGGCTTCTGATGGGCCCACCCCCTAACCAATCTAGTTCCTAGATCTTTCCAGGTTTGTCTCTTATCCAATCCAATCCTTTTCCAAAGTTAGACTGATGAGGTATACCTCCATGGTGGCCTTCTTGGTTCCTACTACACATTTGCTTACCTCCCCCTTTACTGTGATCTGGGAGGAACAGACTCCTGGTTCCCTGGGGAGTGTGTGAAGCTGTAACTTCCTAGGGAAGCAAGCCTAGGTGATTGTGCCTAATAATCCCTGACTTCCTTTGCTCCCTTCCTTTATAATAGCTATTATGCTAAGGTGTCCACTGGAGAATGAATAATAAATGATATGTTCATTCAAAGAAATCCTCTACAGAAGTGGAAATGAATAAATTTATAGCTACATACATGCCCACAGATGAAGCAAGATGCAGAAGAAAATATCCAGGAAGATCCCATTGACATACAAATTTAAAACATATAAAAAACCCTGCATATACGTTGCTTAAGAATATATACACAAATAGTAAGATTATAACAAAGTGCATGGAAATGAAAAACACCAAATTTAGTAAAATTAATTTTATTTGGGGAAAGAAAATGTGATCACAAATACAAACTATTGGTAATGCTTATTTCTTGAGACAGTTTCTGAGTGCATTAATCTGCATACCTTTTTGTAAGTCTGAAATGTATCCTATATATTCAAAAGCAAAACCGAGTTTCCCTTGAGTTTCCAGTTCCGGCCTCACAGGGATGGGAAGAAGCAGAGAACAGGCTGCTGCTATCCCCCGGGCCACATATTCCCCAGGTCACGAGTTCCCCATCCACCGGTTTCAGAACTTGCTTACAGGACTAGGGCGACAGGAATGCACTGAGGGGTCATGGTGCATGTGGACAAGACGAGGGACTATGCTGAGCAGCTCATGGACTATGGGAGGCTGGGAGATACCAAACGACGAGATGTGCATGTGGGTGACTTCTGACTCACAAAGACTTGATCTCAAAACAGTTTCAGGTACTGGCCCCTTGGTACCAAGGTCAGAATGGGGACTACACGAGAATGCTGCAGATCCCAAATGGGAAAAATCAGGACTGGGCTAAGATGGCAGTGATCAAGTATAAAGGCAACTGCCTCCCACCCGTTTTCATATAGTTCTTACTGGAATCATTTTCATGAACACCTGTAATAGCGTTTTATATCTTCCCCGGATGGTATCTTCAGTTCCATGTTAATCAAAGTCATTAAACTATTTTGCCCTACCTGGTTTGGCTCAGTAGAGAGAGGTTGGACTGAAGGGTCCCAGGTTTGATTCTGGTCTAAAGCAGTATCTCGGTTGCAGGCTCATCCCTGGCCCTGGTCAAGGTGCATGCAGGAGACAATCAACGCCGCTCGGTTGTCTCTCCCCCTCCCTTCCACTCTTTCTAAAAAAAAGAAAAATTAATAGAAAAATATCCTCAGCAGAGGATTAACAAAACAAAACAGTTATTAAACTTAAAATGATGGGAGTCATTGATGGCTACCTCCTAGATGCCCCACACTGGGGATGGAACCCACAACCCGGGTATGTGCCCTGATCAGAATCAGTGACCTCCTATTTCATAGGTAAAGGATCAACCACTGACCACAGAGCCACACCAGCCGGGCAGTCACTATTTTTTTTAAATTGTGATATTTTGCCTTTTAAATAAATTAAGACACTTTGATGTGTAACAACTGAAGCTTTGCAGTAATCACTACTTTCTTGTTTTTAATATATATGTATTTTTTATTGATTTTTCACAGAGAGGAAGGGAAAGGGATAGAAAGTCAGAAACATCGATGAGAGACATCGATTAGCCGTCTCCTGCACACCCCACACTGGAGATGTGCCCGCCAGCAAGGTACATGCCCCCGACCAGAATCGAACCCGGGACCTTTCAGTCTGCATGCCGATGATCTATCCACTGAGCCACACCGGACTCGGCGCTACTTTCTTGTTTTTGTTAGATGTTTTACGAGTGAGCTCATAAATCTAAATTGCAAAAATCCATAATAAGTTTTATTAAATATTTCATACCTAAAAATTTTTTACTTTATTTAACATTAACAGCACAGTAGATGGTGTTGACAATTTGTGGTGTGTTTTTTTATTCCTCACCTGAGGATATGATGTTTTTATTAACTTTAGAGAGAGGCCGAGGGAGAGAAACACTGATGTGAGAGAGACTGATTTTACAGAGAAAGGAAGGGAGAAAGGGCGGGAAGGAAGGAGGGAGGGAGGGAGAGAGAGTGAAACATTCATGTGAGATGCATGACCCAACCAGGGATCAAAACCACAACCCACATAAAGAAACAGAATATACTAGCATCTCAGAACCCCAATCCAAGTACTCTACTCCAGTTACTTCATTCCCACTCAAGAGTAACCAAGATCCTGTTTTTGTACTTTACATAAATAGATCCATAAAGCATATATTATTTCATGTCTGGCCTCTTTGGCTCAATATTAGGTTTTTGAGATCATCCAAAATCTGCCCTGATCGGTTTGGCTCAGTATATAGAGTGTCAGCCTGTGGACTCAAGGGTCCCATGTTAGATTCCAATAAAGGGCATGTATCTTGGTTGCAGGCACATCCCCAGAGGGGGGTGTGCAGGAGCAGATGATTGATGTTTCTCTCTCATCAATGTTTCTAACTCTCTCTCCCTCTCCCTTTCTCTCTGTAAAAACATCAGTAAAATATATTTAAAAAAAAAAAAGAGAGATCATCCAAAATCTTACATGTAGCTATAGGTCTTGCAATCTTATTTTTTCTCTTGTGACATAATTTGTTTATTTGGGTTGTTTCCAATGTTGGATATTACTAATGATGCTATGAATATTCACTGCATCTAAGTTAAAAAAATCTCAGTGGTAGCACCAGTATCCCATTGAACTATTCAGAAGGGGTGCTGAAGGAATTTTTTTCAAACACTTGCAAACTATAAATTAGCCCAGCTGGTGTGGATCAGTTAGTTGAGCATCATCCCATGCACCAGCAGGTCACTGGAATCAAACCAGTAACCTGCTGGTGGCATGGGGTTGCACTCTCAATCCCCAGTAGGGGGCATGCAGGAGGCAGCTCATCCATGTTTTGCTCTCACATCGATGTTTTGTTTTCACATCAATGTTTCTATTTCTCTCTCTTTCTCTCTCTGAAATCAATAAAAACATGTTTTTTTTAAAAAAAACACTATAAACTAAATATCTTAAAGTAAAAACCTGTGCATATCTTGGTGAAAATTAATAAAGTTGAAACCAGGATTACTACCAATACAAAATGTTAAATAGGGAGTTATTTTTACTAATGCCATTTTAATTATTCTGATATCTTTCCCTAAATTAAACTCCAAATTGCAATTCAGCATATCAAAAGAAATTCAAGTGAGAGACCTAACCCTAAATTTTATGTTTAATTATATATGGCTGCACAGGGAATTTTTTTTTTAGCCATTTCTTCTCTGACCATTACACCTAATAAAGACACGCTAGGATTAAGAATTTATACCAGTTTGTTATAAGTAAATGTATTCACAAAGTGCAACTTTTTTCAGGAAATACCATGATTTCAAGGGCAAAGATATAAGAATGTCTAGTATTTACTGATGTCAAAATCGTATTTCGGGATTTATTTAAAAAGTGGCAACAGATTCTCAAACACACAAACTACTGCCAGGAAATTATACATATGAGGGAAAGAGAACTTGTAATTTAGTTTCTAATGGGAAATAAAAATGTAGTACAAAGTAAGATATAATACAAGGGTTTAAATTAAAGAAACCATCTATAAAAGAGGATAATAAAATATCATTATTTTGTTTATGTGATTAAAATATCAGAGCAGAGAATTCTGAGGGCAATTTTTAGCTCTGTTAAGACCTACTTCAGACTGCCATGCCATGCAATCAGAAAGAATTATATTAACACAAGCCTAAATCTGTAATAGGTAATTCTCAACACTGTGAGACACCCTATGGCTCCCCATCCTGAGTGTTGTTCTCCTTTGTTGCAAAGAGAAAAACAATAAATGCAACTTGTTCAAATACCAAAAAAAGAGAGAACAGTATGGAAGTAAGTTATTTTAACAAACATGTGACCCCTACAGAAAGCAACAAACAAAAAGGCATGTCACAATTTCCTGAAGTCTAAAAATAACTAAATATGCCTTAGTAAAAATATAAAAGGTAAGTAATAATAATTTTAAAGTATTCTATTGGTTTTGCTGAATATGAAAAATATTTTTATTAGTTTGAAGAAGCATTATTTTATTACATCAAATTTGAAAAGAAACTGACTAAATTTTAAACATTTAAACAAAAATATCTGCCTTATTTTAAGTCAATGCAAATTCCACTCATAACTCTATACTAGCATATTAACATTTGGGGAATTTTTTGAAAGATACATTATTACATATAAAACTGTCTTATAAGATCTTAAGAATAAGAAATGGTTCATAAAACTTTACAAATCTTCCTAAATAATGTTTAATACAATGAAAATTATATATAGACTTTTGATTTTTAATAAAAATTTCAATTGTTTTACAATCAATTTGAAACAAGTAAATATCCCTCATCATTGTTTTGAGAACTAACATTCATCAGGATCACTATAGCTGTTAATACTTAAAACATACACTTGAAGAGACTATCTGGCTAGTTTTGTTCTAGAAATACTAATGAACTAATAATTAAGTTGGAAATCATGATTTAAAATCAATGACTCAGAAAATATTATATAAAAATTCAAGGAGAGAACACTGTAATGGTCAACTTATCATTATTAGTTGTAGCAGTACTATATTTTGTACACATTTACAAGTCATGTTTTCAAATTGACAATGTGATTTAACTGCTTTGCTCATTAACATATGAAGATGTTGGTTGAGCTTGAAACATTAAAATTGATGTTATTCTTAAATCTTTTTAAAACACAAATACCTCATTTATCTTACATCATTATAAATATGATAGCTTAAAAATATTCAACTTTTTTTTAATGTACTTAGTCCTGAAGTTCCTTGACTTATTGCTTAGTGCAGTGGTTCTCAACCTGTGGGTCACAACCATTTTGGGGGTCGAACGACACTTTCACAGGGGTCGCCTAAGACCATCGGAAAACAGGTACTTACATTATAATCCATAATAGTAGCAAAATTACAGTTATGAAGTAGCAATAATTTTATGGTTGGGGGTCACCATAACATGAGGAACTGTATTAAAGGGTCGCAGCATTAGGAAGGTTGAGAACCACTGGCTTAGTGAAATTCTATCCCCTAGTAAGGATCCTCAAGCTTTTGGGAAAAGATTCCAGGGTCAAAAATATGGAAATCAAATATAATAATTCACCATCACGACGATGTATTGATCCTCAGGAATTCCTTCAGTATGACAAATATTTACTTTACAGTTACTGCTTCAGTAGCTATAGATCCTTCCTTACAACATCATATTATTTAGGTTCCAGAAGTTCCATCACTCTGGTGCTTCCAATCTGTTTTCTTAAACTTTTTAAAAATCTCAGCATGTGAAATTTTCCACATTATTCTGCTTCAAAGGTAGAGCCACACTTTTCCTGCAGCCTAAAGTAAGTTTTTTCTTTCTTTTTTCATGGGGGAGAGGCTAAGAAGAACAGAGATGGGCTTAATATCTTGCTAATTTATAGGTTAGCTTCAGAGTTACTGTGTATTTCCTGATGGAAAAGATTGCTGAAGAAATACATACCAAGAGGTGGCCATATTATCATATTGAGGGCAGCAATTAACTCTTCCAGCTCAGAACAGAATACAATCATTTGCTAATAGTTAGGCATTTGCTATTTTTATGAACAAATATTTTATCTACTTTACAAGGTAATATTAAAGATACATATAAAGTCTATGAAATTATTTACAACAAAAATTTCACTAGCGAAAATTTCTTACTATTTCCCTTAGGAAATATTGTACATCTGGTTAGAGTACCTGATACTTGTTAAAATATCAAGTAATACAGGACAAGGTGTTATAACACAAAACAAACGGCTAGGAAGCACTTTATTTTTTTCTACTTCATGTAACATTGTTTAGGACCACAAGATTTTAAAGGTCTCTTTCAAGCAACTTTTATGTCTTAGGAATATCACTTAAAAATATTTACTGATGCTATAAATATTACTGCTTTTCTACATATTAATAATTTTAATGAATATCATGTCCATTATACCTTTTGCTCCTTTGGTCAGAAAGATAAACAGAAACTTTTAATGTTTAGATATTAAAAATGCTTTTTAAAAACACCCAAACAAATCAAATCTATATCAACGTATGTTAAAATTAGTTTTGTTATTAAGAATTTTAATAAGGACATACTGAAACATGTCTGAGATTTAAAAATTAAAAAACAAATTTAAATTTATAAATAAAAAGATTAATGGCCAAAATGAAGAAAATTTAAGCATCAGATTTAAAATATCTTCATTTCTTGCTATTCAGAAATATATTTTGTGAATAAGAATAATTTCATAAATATATATGTATAAATATAAATATAAATCTACAGGATCTACAGTGAAGAGAAATCCTTTAAAGAAAAAAATTGCACTTTTAGATTATCAGGATGTTGTCATATTTACCCTTTAAGTGAAGTGAAATTACCATTCCAGGTGCTTTTGGCACAAATTTTTAGGAGAATATCAACACAATCTTAAAAACACAATGCTTTTATATTTTATTGACTGGAATATGAAGAATCAAACAGAATTCAGAATTCTGATTTAAAAAAATCCAGGTAACTGCAATTGCTTAATTAAATCCAAAAACAAAATATCGTTTTAAAAAAGCTTTAAACCTGTCTTTTTATCTGGAATACGTAAAATTTTATCAGCAACAGTTTTTCTTCAATCCCTTCAGCAAGAATTCCCAACCTTCGCGCAAAGGTAACATTGTCTTTTTCTACTCACATGTGACTTAGATCACACTCCAGTATATAAGGACAAAAAATAAATGTATAATAAAAAGATTGGATAAATCAGGAGAGGCTTTTTGGTCTTGAATTCTTCACCCACTAACAATGAAGCAGCACTGTAGGCAGCCCAAAACACACCAAACAGCTTTAAAAAACAAACAAAAAAGACAAAGGGCAGCATATTAATAAGTCAGTTAACATTTTGCATATTATAAAGTAAAAATAATATTTACAATATTGTTTAAAACAACCCTAGCAACTAATGGTGGTAAACAGTAAAACTTACTGAGAATATTTAAAACTTACAAGAATGGCCCTAGCTGGTTTGGTTCAGTGATAGAACATTGGCCTGTGGACTGAAGGGTCCTGGGTTCAATTCGGTCAAGGGCACATGCCCAGATTGTGGGCTTGATCCCCAGTAGGAGACATGCAGGAGGCACTTGATCAATGATTCTCTCTCATCATTGATGTTTCAATCTCTCTCTCCCTCTCCCTTTCTCTCTGAAATCAATAAAATACACATTTAAAAAAATAAAAATATTTTTTAAAAAAACTTCTAAGAATGTTAGTCCTTGCTCTGCTCCTTGACTTCTGCAATGAAGTGTTTTGCTATAAAACATGTCTAATCAAAAGAATCACCTAGGGTGCCTATTAAAAAGAAAATCCTGAGATTCACTCTAGTTGTGATCAATTAGAATTTCTAAGAAACAGGTCTAGTTATAAATCTTTTTAACAAGTGTCCCTCGTAATTTAAGGTAAGGCAACTTCTGGAAAAACTATTATTGGGCCAAATTGCTAATTGACTCTTCTTACAGAGAAGAATTTACTTTCTTCTAAGAAGATAACAGATTAAATAAAAATTTTACACAATGTTTATGAGGTATCCCAGCATTTCCCCAGGAATAGATAGAAATATAGGGTTAAATATAAAGGAGGGAGAAAAACATTTTGGTGAAGACTTTAATAAAATAAAATATACTGTGGTTTTCTAAGTATACACATATCTAATTTTAAATGATTTCCACTGGAACTTTATGTAGTACTTACTGATTTAGTTACTGAAGCCATTTTACAGATTAAAATGAAAGAAAGACCTTCCAGGATACAAATCAGGGAAAGTATGATAGAAACAGACCTGGCATACAGCAGGATTTCTGAACCTTGTACTACTATTGACATTTCTGGGCTGAATAATTATTGTGGGGAGGTGTTCTGTGCATTGCAGAATATTTAGCAGTATCCCGGTCTCAACCTACTATATACCAGTAATATTCCACCACCAATTTGTGCCACCCAAAAATGATTTGAGACATTGCGAAATGTTCTTAGGGAGAAAACTGCCCTCAGTTGAGAACCACTGGTACAAGGGTAAAATATATTGGCATACTGACTGAAAATGTACTTGAGATGGTCCAACTTTCTACTGATTTTTAAACTAAAAAAACACAACAGCAGCAGCACAGGGATGGACTAGAAGAAATTAATGGGGCGGGGGGGGGGAGGAAACATATGTAATATTTTCAACAATAAAGATTTTTAAATAATCCTATTATTTTAAAAAGGCTAATATGCAAACTGACCGAATGGTGGAATGACTGGTTGCTATGATGTGCACTGACCATCAGGGGCAGATGCTCAATGCAGGAGCTTCCCGCTGGTGGTCAGTGCGTCAGAAGCCGGGGTCATGGCTGGCGAATGTAGGGGCGGTGGCAAGAGACTCTGCCACCTTGGGGAGAGCGGTAAAGATGTCCGACTGCCGGCTTAGGCCTGCTCCCTGTAGAGAGTAGGCCTAAGTTATCCGTCAGATATACCTTGAGGGCTCCCAAACTGTGAAAGGTTGAGGGATCCTACCCCGAATTTTGTGCACCAGGCCTCTAGTTAAAAAATAAAAAACAACAGCCCTAGCTGGTTTGGCTCAGTGTATAGAGCTTCGGTGTGTGGACTGAAAGGTCCAGGCTTCAATTCTGGTCAAGCGCACATGCCCAGGTTGTGGGCTCAATCCCCATTAGAGGGCATGCAGAAGGCAGCCAATCAGTGGTTCTCTATCTTCACTGATGTTTCTATCTCCCTCTCTCCTTTCCTCTCTGAAATCAATAAAAATATATTTAAAAAATAAAAAACAATAAAAATCACATAAATATTTTAAGCCTACAGAAAAGTACAGAAAAATATATAAAACAAAATTTAAAATATGTATAAAACAAAATTGCATTTGTATGTCATGTTTCAATTTTTGTTGTTATATATAAATGGCTAACAATTGGTAAGAATTATAGAAATGTAATTTTTAAAAGATTAGTGGTTATATATTAAACTATTTTAATGCTAAATAATGAGAGTTCTGCAACATATTCCTCAAATGTGGACTAAAACAAGGAACATGTACAGTAATTCATTACACACAGAAGATTAAGTCACTAGGAAAACAAATTTAGCAAAGGAAAATGTAAAGTTTAAAAACAATTTTATCCTAAATTTTTATGATAGAAATAAGATTTTCTATTTTATAATAATATATTCAGATGCTCCAAAAAAGATTATTAAAGACCAATTTTCAGTTGAATGTGATGACTAAAAATGACCAGAAGACACAGATTTAGCAATTTTAGGTGTAGTCTCAGCAGCATTAAAACAGGCTTTAACCCAAGTTAAAAAAAAAAGAGCAGAAAGTTATTCTGAATGATTGAGTAAAGTGGTATGTTCACTAAGGCTAGATAATTAAATGACAGCATGGGTCTAGCTCTTATACTATAAGAGTTTTAAACTAAGTGTTAATAATGTCAATTTAAAAAAATGTTTAAGATTAGAATGTAAAGGAAAAGAGATCTCCTTGATCTGTAAAATGTTCAAACATACAAAGGTGTTCTCAAAATATTCTTTTACGAGAGGCCCAGTGCATGAAATTTTTTCACTGGGGGAGGGGGGGTTCCTCAGCCTGGCCTGCGCCTTTTCACAGTACAGGAGCCCTTGGAGGATGTTCACCTGACAGCTTAGGCCCGCTCTCTGCAGGGAGCCGGCCTAAGCTGGCAGTCAGACATACTTAGCACTGCCATGGAGGTGGGAAAAGCTCCCATGAGTCTGGCTCAGGGCTTCTGGCTGAGCAGCACTCCCCCTGTGGGAGCACATTGACCACCAGGGTCAGCTCCTGTGTTGAGTGTCTGCTCCCTGGTGGTCAGTGTGTGTCATTGTGACCGGTCATTCTGCCATTTGATTTACATATTAGCCTTTTATTACATAGGATAATATTTGTAATTACAACAGCTAACACTTGTATGCCTACTCTGTATCAAGCACTGTACTAGGTATTACAAATACTTTAAAATCTTCATAACAGTAGTTGTTCATATTCCCATTCTGCAGAAGTATTTCTTTTCCCCAAGGCAGACAGCAAGTAAATGGCAGAACCAGGGTTTCAATTCAGAACTGATTAGTTCCAAAGTCCACATTCTACTCAATTTCTAATGCTTATATAATGTCAGTATTAACCTGTAGTTATCCAATTTTGAAAGAAATAAGTTCTCCTACACTGGAATAAGTAATAAACTTTAAAACCAAATGTCATAAAAATGAAGTGGCACTACTGAAAAACAAATACTTTAGTTTGGAAGCTATATTAGGCAGTTCTGAAAGTGGTGGTCTTAAAAAGTTCTATTTTCCATAAAGGTAACTAATCAGTGATTCTCATCACTGATGTTTCTATCTCTCTCTCCTTTTCTCTTCCTCTCTGAAATCAATAAAAATATATTTTAAAAAGTAAAAAAAAAAAAATTTATCTGAGTATAATATTCTCAGGCCTGATTTGTTCTCTGTTCTTTATCCCCTTCCTCCCTATATATAATTTCTGATAATTAAAAAGAAAAATATACCATTGCTAAAATCAGTGAGAAAGATCACTGTTCCAAAATACTATTAATTGTTTGATAAGGAGTTATGATATTCTTAGCCAGAGAACTATTATACTTTCGTTATTGGAAAATAGTAAACTATTTTTTATAATACATTCTACTTACTTTTATAAGTGTAGACACCACTTCAAACGATCCAACCACCAAAAGTATAGGGGCTATTACAATGAGAGGAAGTAATGAATATCCTATAACTCCAAGAACTTGGCCATATGCAACCTGTGAATTTTTAAATTTTTAAGTAAATGTCACAGAAATCTAGATATTCATTTAAACCAATATTGAACATTATATATTGTTATACTTTCATAAATGTGAGAATTAGAAAGAGATTATGACGTATTATGTTCATCATATTTAAATTTCATATACTGTGCTATGTTTTTCTTCTATACATAGATACTACAATAAAGTTTAATTTGTAAGCTAGATAGAGTAAGAATAATAACAACTTGCCCAGCCAGCATGGTTCAGGGGTTGAGTATCACAGTTTGATTCCCAGTTAGGGCATATGCCTGGGTTGCAAACTCAATCCCCAGTGTGGGATGTGCCGGAGGCAGCTGATCAATGATTCTCTCTCATCATTGATATTTCTGTCTCTCCCCCTCTCCCTTCCTCTCTGAAACCAATAAAATATATATATTTTAGAAAGAGTAGAAACAACTAACAATAAACTAGAACAATTATTAATAATTCTATGCTGTAATAAAAGTTATGTGAATGTGGTCTCTCTCTGAAACTGACCTATACCCTGGTACCCTATACCACATGACTAATAGGCAGGTGAATACTGCATGGAGGATGAAGCCATTCTCTGCAAGGATAGCAGGAGATTTCATCATGCTATACAGAATGGTTTGCAATGTAAAACTTATGAATTGTTTATTTCTGGAGTTTTCCATTTAATATTTTTGGGTGGTAGTTGCTAACAGGTAACTGATAAAGCAGAAAGCAAAACCGCAGATATGCGGGAACTAGGGTATTTGCAAAAATATAAAACATCACTACTTTTCTCACTAATGCTTTTGTTTTGAAAAATGTTATTTTTCTTTAAAACGTATTATTTATGTTAAAGTGAATCTAGTTTAATTTTTAATTTTAAATGAATATATTTTTTTTAATTTTAACATGGTAAATATGATAAATATAACCTACATTGAGAAATCTCTTTGGGGACCTGAGATCAAAAACTTTGAGAATGCTATAAAAGAGAATAAATTGTATTCTTCCCTAAAGAGCTGTCAATAACTTGTGATTAGGATAGGATCTTTCCTTTCGATTTTCTTTCTTATAACATTATTGAGTATATATAATACCAATATGTTAGTCCTCTTAAAGGAAGTAGCATAAGTTAAAAGCAATTCTAGAACAAGAAATACTTATGATGAATATATAGCCAATGATGGCATCTGCAGATTAAAAATAAAGCTTACCATAAAAAACAAAGGCTATTTTCAAAATTAACCACTTACTTCTCCACCAAGAACTCTGGCCAGTAAGAAAATAGTTAGTGAACCAAATATCCAAATAGTTATAATCCATGATACCACCTAAGGAGGAAAAAATTCATGCAATTAATTCTTTGTACCAAATAAGCTAGGAAGTTCCTAGAAACTCAATTCCTTGGCATATAAGATACTTTGGTATACCCTATTTCAGGTCATAGAGAGTTGTTTTGGGTTCCCTGATATCTTTACAAAACTTAGTAAGAATAAAATGTGAATGCAATTTTACATTCAAAGTGAAAATTTAGCCCAGATGGCATGGCTCAATTGTTTGAGCTGACCTACAAACCAGGAGGTCATATTTGGTTGCGGGCACAACACATGACCCGGTTGTGGCTCGATTCTGGGAGGGGAAAAGGGGGTTAAGAAGGCAGCTATTTGCTCTCATCACTGTTGTTTCTCCCTCTTCCTGCCTCTCTGAAATATTTAATAAAAATATTTTAGCCAAAACCAGTTTGGCTCAGTGGATAAAGCATTGGCCTGCGGACTAAAAGGTCCCAGGTTCAATTCCGGTCAAGGGCAAGTATCTTGGTTGCGGGCACATCCCCAGTAGGGGGTGTGCAGGAGGTACCTGATTGATGTCTCTCTCTCATCAATGTTTCTAACTCTCTATCCCTCTCCCTTCCTCTTTGTAAAAAATCAATGAAATATATATATTAAAAAAATATTTTAAAAAAATAAAGTTTAGCAATGAACAATTGCATAAGGACACATTAGTACTTCAAGAACAATAAAAGATTACTGTAAAAAAAAAAACCAGGAGCTTACTCCCAACCCCCTGATTTTCACTATCTTGCAAGGAAAATTCATCCCTGACACAGGTTACCCATCTTCTTGGAAGGTCTTTAAAGTTTATATTAATCACACATTTATCCAAATAATAGAATTAAAGATATTTCAGATAATTTTAATCCCTGAAACTTAGCATAATATTATGTGCATACATTTCCCTCTTCTGTCTACTTGGAGTCTAGAAATAATGACACTCAAGCAACTACATAAGCATTCTTATTGCCCAGGTTCTGGTTTCTAAATATCATTCCCTAATAAAAGGAACTAGGATTCCTTAGAGAAATAGGTGGTTCCAAGGCTGAAGCAGGTAAAAGATAAGCCCAGAACACTCCGTAGAGACAGAGGAAAGAAAGTACTCAAAAAAGATGGGAATATGTTGAAAGGATACTGAAGCTAATCTGAAGGAGCTCCAAATGACTAAAGCTGAAACAATCTCAGAATGAGGGAGTGATTTGTGTATGTTGTGTCTCGATGATAAAGCCCCTGAGAGTAGGACAAAGTATTATATAAAAATAAATACCGGGAGGAGAACCAAGATGGCAACATATGGTATAAACCTAAATGTGCTGCCTCTCACAACCACATCAAAACTACAACTAAGACAAAATGACTATCCCCAGAACCATGGGAAAACTGACGGAGTGGAAGTTCTACAACTAGAAGGAAAGAAAAAAGTGCATTCAGAAGTGTAGGACATGCAGAGGCTCAGAAAGTCAGAGGTACAGAGACGTACACGAATTGTGAATTGAGCTGGCGGGCACCATTTTTTTCAATTGGGAGGGAGTTACAAGTTCCCCACTGCTCTGAACTCCAGTTTCTGGCGAGATTCTGGGGACCCAGACTCATACAGGGAGAACTGGACTGTCTGCCACAGGGTGGGAAAGGAAGGATGGCTCTCTTGCAGAGGTGCACACAGGAATCATTGTTTACTACGCTGGGGCACAGGACGCCGGACACAGAATAGAACATGGCAAAGAGGGCTGACTGGCAGCCAGTGCTGTTTGCCACGCCCTAGCAATTCCCTGAGACCCTGCCCTGCCCAATTTACAAACCCACCCAGCTGTGCAGTGCTTTTGATATGAATGGGCCTGCCCTCTAACAGTTTAACCCAACAAATTGCAACTGAGTCAGACAACTACAAAACTTTCAAACTCCAAGCAAAGAGGAGAAATCGGCAGGTCTCCCAGTTCCTGCTGATTGGTCTCAGACACTAGCTAACTTGCACCTCTTTGAAGGTCCAGGAACCAGTGTACCTAGATGTCAGTGTGAGACGACACCAGATTTCAACTCCTCACATACATAAGTGACACACTCAAGAGGTATACTCGGTGAGCACCAAAGCCACACTGAAGCAAGTCCTGCCCCATACGGGTGTCTCCAGCACAAGAGTTCTTCCATTAATAGAAACAGCTAATTTTCACAGTCAATTGGCCTGGTGATCAATTCCTCCCAGTGTACCAACAGCAATCAATGCTTAACCACAACAAGACTGTGAACCCAGCCCACAAAGGGGTGCACCAAGAATGTCCACCTCAGGTGATTGGGGAGGCTGAACCACTGGGCCCTGTAGGTGACATACCACACAAAGCCACTCCATCAACACAGGGAAGCAGCCAAAACGCAGAGACAAAAAAACATGTCACAAATGAAAGAAATGGAGGAAAGCAAATGACTGGACATAGAGTTCAAAACCACATTTATAAGGTTACTCAAGAATCTTCTACCAACCGCTGAGAAACTTAGTGAGACCTCTGAGAAACTTAGTGAGACCTTCAAGGATCTCAATGAGAATGCCAAAAAAATGGAAAAGGACCAGTCAGAAATTAAGCATATACTGTCTGAAATAAAGAATAATATACAGAAATCCAACAGCAGACTAGAGGACTCCAAGAATCAAATCAAAGATATGAAATATGAGGAAGCAAAAAACATCCAACCAGAAAAACAAAAAGAAAAAAAAATCCATAAAGTTGAAGATGGTATAAGGAGCCTCTGGGACAACTTCAAGCGTACCAACATCAGAATTATAGGGGTATCAGAAGAAGAGAGAAAGATACTGAAAACCTATTTGAAGAAATAAGGACTGAAAACTTTCCCTACCTGGTGAAAGAAATGGACTTACAAGTCCAGGAAGCACACAGAACCCCAAACAAAAGGAATCCAAAGAGGACCATACCAAGACATGTCATAATTAAAATGCCAAGGGCAAAAGACAAAGAGAGAATCTTGAAAGCATCAAGAGAAAAACAGTTAGTTACCTACAAGAGAGTACCCATACGACTCTCAGCTGATTTCTCAACAGAAACTATGCAGGCCAGATAGGAGTGGCAGGAAATATTCAAAGTGATGAATCAGGGGCATAGAAAGGGAGTGGACTGACAATTCTCAGGGGGTAGGGGCTGTGAAGGGTGCGGGAAGAGATTGGACAAAAATCTTACACCTATGGATGAAGACAACAGTGGTGGGGGATAAGGGCATGGGATGGGGTTGGGGAATCAGGTGGAAGGAGCTATGGGGGGGGAGAGGAACATCTATAATAAATTGAACAATAAGGATTTTTAAAAATATAAATAAATACATACATACATACATACTGGGGGGACTGGGGTGAAGGAAGATATCTGTAATACTATCAATAATAAAAACTACATATATAGCCAAAACCAGTTTGGCTCAGTGGATAGATCGTCAGCCTGTGGACTGAAAGGTCCCAGGTTCGATTCCAGTCAAGGGCATGTATCCTGGTTGCGGGCACATCTCCAGTGGGGAGTGTGCAGGAGGCGGCTGATCAATGTCTCTCTCTCATCGATGTTTCTAGCTCTCTATCCCTCTCCCTTCCTCTCTGTAAAAAATCAATAAAATATATTTAAAAAAAACACACACACTACATACATATAAAGTAAAAAAAACCCCACCACAACAAATATTGATGGAATCCCTACCATCATTTATTAAAATGTCTATTTTTAAAAAGAGAACTAAAAATGAGAAAAAGGTAAGAACATGATAATGAATTTTGTGTTTTGAACTCTTCATCCGTTTGGGGAAATCAGTAAGGACACAGGCAGCTCTTTAGGTCACTTCTGGTCAAAAGGGATTAGTTCCATCCATTTATCCCAGTCGCTATACAAATATTAATATTTTCTTTTCTTTTTGGTTAATCCTCACCAGAGGATACTTTCACACTGATATTTAGGGAGAGTAGAAGAGGGAAAGACAGAGAGAAACACATCAACTGGTTGCCTCTTGCAGGAGCCCAGACCAGATCCCAGGCCAAAAAGGAACCTACAACCAAGGTGACTGGAATCGAACCCTACAGTCCAACGTTCTACTCACTTAGCCAAACCAGCTAGGGCCAAATATTAATATTTTCTATGTGAATGATAATGTGGAAAAGTTTGAAAAGCATTAATGTAAGGTACTTCCCACAAAATTAAGAATAGTTTTATGAGCCTGGCCCTTGCGATTCATTTTTTGAGCATCAATCTATGAACCAGGAGGTCACAATTCGATTCCTGTGCAGGACACATCCTTGGGTTGTGGGCTAGAAGGGGTGTGTGCAGGAGGCAGCTGATCAATGATTTTCTCTCTCATTGATATTTCTATCTCTCCCTCTCTGAAATCAATAATGTATATTTAAAAAAAATAAGTTATAGGAATGACCAATGAGAAATAATGCATAGTGGTAAAGCATTTCTCAAATGTAATGTCCTATGATAGTTAATATTTGGCAATCTTTAATTTTTAAACTCTTGAAAAATTTAGAATTTATATAAAGTAAGATATACTTACCCTAAACTGTCCGTACAATGATATCATGGAAAAGAAAAGAACAACAGCCAGAGGACCCCAAAAGTCAGGATTGTCTCTCACCACTTGTCTATTAAAACCAAGTGATGGCATTGGCATCAAAACACATCGGATTTTGTAGTAAATATCCTTCAAATCGATATCCAATTCTTCCCTATAATTGTAAAATAAAAAAAGTTATAAGGTACACTTGTGAATATGGAGATATCTATAGAACTTTTTTATTTTTAATATATTTTATTGATTCTTTACAGAGAGAAGAGAGGGAGATAGAAAGCCAGAAACATTGATGAGAGAGAAACATTGATTAGCTCCCTCCTGCACACCCCCCACTGGGGATATGCCCACAACCAACGTACATGCCCTTGACCGGAATCAAACCCAGGATCCTTCATTCCACAGGCCAATGCTCTATCTGTTGAGCCAAACCAATTTCGGCTATGGTAGAACTTTTATTTATATATACAAAAGGCTAAGTGACTGTCCGACCGGTAGCTATGATGTGCATTGACCACCAGGGAGCAGACGCTCAACACAAGAGCTGCCGAGCTGTGGTGACTTGGCAGCGGTGGTTTCTTGGGTGACACATACGAAACCAGAAAGGAGGGAGCCCGATTTTAGGGTGCCCTGAGAACTGCCCTCTCACAAGCCAGGACCCCTGGGGGGATGTTGCACAGCTGGTTTCGGCCTGATCCCCACAGGCCAGGCCAAGGGACCCCTCCTGCCAGAGGGACTCTGCTCACTCTGCAGACAGCCTTCGAGCCGCAGTGCTGCTTCAGATGTGGCCGGCCCCTGGAGAGGGACTGCCGGAGGTTGGCTCCAGGGCGTTTCTGACCCGTCTTGCCCAGTCCACCCCCATTAGGCCACCTGCTAATTAATTCCTTTCAATGTGCACGAATCTGTGCACTGGGGCACTAGTTTAAAAATAATGGCATAGTCTCTATAGATCAACAAAGCATTTGCATTTTGAAATACCATATTTCACTGATTCCAAGGCATACATTTTCAACTTTTTAACATCTCTAAAGTTGGGATAAATCTCACATTTGCTGGTGTCTTACAATTACTGTCAGCCTGAAGGGAAGCCAAGTGTTTCCAAGATCTGCCTTTCCTTTTGCCCGTTTCCTAAAGGCATTACCAATTTGGGACTTAAAATATAATTTTCTGCTTGTGACTTTTTTGGACCATACAAATAACTCAGACTGCAATCCTATGAGAAGTGGTAAAGGGCTTACATTCTCAAGGGAAAGTTTTCTTCCAATACCCCACTCAGTGTCAAATTGAGACAAACTCCCCTGCTGTCTCTCTTCTTTTTTTTTTTTTTTGGTTAATTCTCATCCAAGGATATTATGCCATTAACTTTTTAGAGAGTGAAGGGAGGAGGAGAGACAGAGAGAGAAATATACATGTGAGAGAGACACATCGATTGGTTGCCTCCCACTAGGGCCAGGGATTGAGCCTGCAACCGAGATAAGCACCTTTAACAAGAATCGAACCCATATTCCTTCAATCCATGTGCTGATGCTCTATCCACTAAGCCACACTGGCTAGGACAATAATCTTTTTGGAAATCTTAAATGGTCTTAAACTGAATTTCCACAATAAGCAACCAAGTGGTCTGCTTTTTTAGCCTGCATATTAAAAAATAAAAAAGAAGACTGTTAAGTTTACTTGAGATAGCTATAGACCAGGTAAGCCCTAATAGTCTGAAGTGTGTGTGTGTACGTGAAAGAGAGAGAGGATTATGATTCTTTTGCTTTTTGTAATATTTGTTTATTTACATCATCACCTGAAGTTATTGATTTCAGAAAGACATATACGAGAGAGAGACAGAGAGATGTGATAGAAACACTGATTGGCTGCCTTCTTTATGCACCAACCCAGAACCACATCCGCAACTTAGGTATGTACCCTGACCAGAATCAAACATGCAACCTTTAATTTCTGCAATTTAACAGGTTAAAAATATTAATTCCCCTTATTTCAGTTTTAATGATTACTAATAAACTGAAAATAGCCAAAACTTTTGACCAAAACGGTTGTTTTTCCATATTTATCTTTAATAATGAAAGACTATAATCATCTCACAAACTAACTCTAAAAATAAAACAGTACGTATTATTTTTACATACAAGAGTGGCTTGTTATCTTCAGGATCATCATCTTCAACTTCCAAAAGCCAGCCATATCCTCTTTGTCTCAGAAATGTAGTGGCTGTAGATTCTTTAATAAAATCTCCACCAAGGTTTAATTTGACATCTGGGGCTGCTATTGAACCACTGAGGTCTTAGGAAAAAAGAGGACAAAATTATAAACAAAGGAATAATGTGTGAATTTTTAACTAATATAGGCATAAATTCAACTTACATAATTATCATTTGAATACCTACTATTACATACAATCTTCATATTTTAAAGCTACAGGTATCTAAGTAAAAGATGAGAAAAGTCTCATAGCTAATTAGCTGGACTGGGACCAGAATCTACACCAACCATGTTAAAATCCTGTTTATTTGGCCTGTGTTAGCCTTTGAGTTTGATTTACTTGATCTACCCTTATAACAAGTTAAAAAAATTTTATCGATCCTTATGTCTTGTTTTATTTATTATATATTTTTTTACTAATCCTCACCAATGATTATTTTTCCCACTGATGTTTAGAGTGCAAGGGAGGGAGGAAGGAAGAGAGAGCAAGAGAGAAAAACTTCAATGTTGAGAGAGATATATTGATTGGTTGCTTCCTGCATGCACCCAAACTGAGCTGGGAATCAAACCTGCAACCAAGGTATGTGTTCTTGACCAGGAATTAAACCTGAGACCCTTCAGTACATGGGTCTATGCTCTAACCATTGAAGTTACTGGCCAGAGCTTGCTTGTTTATTTTTTTATTTAAATTTATTGGGGTTAATAAAACTATACAGGTTTCAAATGTACAATTCTATGTCACCTGTATATTGCAATGTGTGCCTACCACCTAAAATCAAATCTTCCATCACCATATTTTTTACTCCCTTTACAATCTCCCAATCCACCTTTCTTCTGGTAACTACCATACAGCTGCCTGTGTCTATGAGTTTTTCTTGTTTGTTCATTTGTTGCTTTCAGAATAACTTTAAATTTTAAATGTCAGCTTTATACAAAATACATCACATGATATCATCTTGCACTCCCTTCATTATTATGTATGTTATACAGAACAAAGTGACTGTATAAATTATTTTCAAAGGCATTACATATATATACCCCCAAACCTTCAGGCATAACTTATTGCCTAAAGGAAAATTACAGGTAATTTTTCTCTATTTTTTAATGTATTTATTCAAACAATCTTTCATTTAAATCATCAAATATTTATATTAAGTGATTCGTATGTTAAAGAGTAGTTCTGGATAAATCTAACTAGTAAAAGTTCATTGCTATTTCAGTTAACTCTTCTCTTTATATAATTATATCTTTAGTTTTGGCAAAAATAAAAGGTTTTTTAGGTCATCTCTAAAAAAGGTGAAGAGATTCAGTTTCCCAGATTACAAAATAAATTCCATTCATCGTCTGCACAGTAACTTAGAGGTTAAGATATTCACAGTAGTACAAATGTCACCTATTCTGGTAAAAAGAACAAAAATGGGGAGAGTAAAGGACTTGCTTGAGGTCATATGGGAGTTAAGAAAAAAGACATGTGTAGGACCAGGCAACATGCACTAGTAAACAACTATCATTGATGTTAACTAGAAACCATATAACTGGAGTGGTACTTTAGAAAATAATTTTGGCAACAGTAAACCAAAACATTTTTTAAAATATATTTTTATTGATTTTTTACAGAGAGGAAGAGAGAGGGATAGAGTGTTAGAAACACTGATGACAGAGAGACATCGATCAGCTACCTCCTGCACGCACGGCCCCTACTGGGGATGTGCCCGCAACCAAGGTACATGCCCTTGACCAGAATCGAACCCAGGACCTTTTAGTCCGCAGATCGATGCTCTATCCACTGAGTCAAACTGGTTTTGGCCAACACATTATTTAAAAACAAACAAACAAACATGTTTTTATTGATTTTTTTAGAGGGAGGAAGGGGTAAGGATAGAGAGAAAGAAACATCGCTCACACCCGCTATAGGGGTTCAAACCCACAACCCGAGCCTGTGCCTGCCCCAACCAGGAATCAAACCAGGGACCTCAACCACTGAGTCACACCAGCCAGGCAACCCAAAACATTAACTAACATAGACATGCCTTCTCTAGAGATCACAGACAGCATATACATATATTTTTAAAAAGCTAAATTTTAACCTAAATTTTAGGTTAGCTTTTGAGAAAAGCCATTATAATTTTGGCTAAAACTGCAAGGAGTGGATCAATTATGAGTCATAACCTGGTCTGTTGTGAGAACTCCTGCAACCATTTAATTATAATAAAATGAAGCTAAGACCTAGTTTAGCTACTAACTAATATAGCAAGTCATTAATGTCTTCTGGTTTCCAGTTTCCTATTCCTTTCCAGATTTAACATTGTATGATTCTAAAAAGGTTTTATAATATAGCTTACTCAGTTAGAGATAAAATGCAAGTACTTTTGAATTTACTGTCCTTCCCTACTTAAAGTTTAAAATTATTTCTTTAAGATGCCATCATAGAATCTTGTAAATTAAAAAATATTCTCTCAAAATTACTTTCTGCTTCTTTGTCTTAATCTCAGTTGAAAACGAGTTAAAATTAATTAAAATTCCATTCCATTAGGTACAAGAAATGTTTTTCTTGACCTAACAAGAGGAAGATTTAGATCAGGAAGTCATTAGTAGAGCAGTGACATTAAAGGTTTTGGAATTATGAGGCAGGAAAGGACCTTAACAACTGTTTCCTGCCCTGTAGAAAGGGCTACAATTAATCTAACCCAAAAAAGGATCTATAAATTACAGTGTTAAAGAATGCTGTAATAAAGAATTGTATATGTTTAGCAGTTTGTCATAGCATTGATGCCAGAATCTCCAAAAGGCACCTTTAGCTTATAATTCTGTAGTATTTTCCATTTCATTCAAAGTGGGAAAATATCATGGACATATATGTAGGAATGCCAGCAATAGTAGTTTGACACATCCCCCAGTACCACCAAGACACAATCAGTGTGAGAACAAAACAACAACAGAAAAGTCCAAAAAATTGGTAGTTAGCCTAACAGGTCAGCAAACTAAAACAAGAATAGCATTTAAAAAAACCAACGAAGAAAAAGATTCCAAATCACTTCAAGAGCACAGATGTCTTAAATTAAACCATAATAAGAACCAGCTAGCTTAGTTCTTAATTCTAGGATAGGTATTCAGAATTTTAAAACACTATTTCATTTTATTTTATTTTTTTAATTTCAGAGAGAGGAGAGGAGAGGGATAGAAACATCAATGGATAAGTTGCCTACTGAGTGAGGAGTGAGCCCACAATCGGGGTATGTGCCCTGACCGGGAATCTAACCATGACCTCCTGATTCATGCGTCGGTTAGCTCAACTGGCTAGGCTAAAATACTAATTGTAAATTAGTTCTTTCTTATTACACTATGTAAAATATTCTTATTTTCTAAGAAATGTGTAAAGATAATAAATATGTGGATGTAAGAGGAAATATCCTTTGGAAAAAAAAATCTATTGCAAAGGGAAACCATAAAAATGTTTCCACTGCTATTTGGGCTCAGAATGAGAATATCTCAAATTTTATTGAAAGTCACCTGGGAAAACTGCAAAACAACATTTAACAGTAATTTTCTCCCCTTTCAATTCAAGTGTATGAATAAGTGAGGGATCTTTTCTCTGAATTTTCTATTCAGCCTGAGAACTTCACTTTGAAAGATGAGGAAGAACTCGGTCAAGTGTAGTACCCAAAATAATAAAAGCATAATATGCTAATTAGACCAGACGTCCTCCTGGACAGCCTTCAGACAAAGCTGGGCTGCGAGGGAAAATCAGGTCTCGGGTGCCGGCAACCAGAGGGAAGCCCAGGTCCCAGGTCCCTGGCAGCGGCCAGAGGAAGTCCAGTGCCGGCAGCCAGGGGAAGGAAGGCCTACTCTTGCACAAATTTCGTGCATCGGGCCTCTAGTGATAGTATACTTAGGATAAGATTTACTGACCTGGCTCTAGTAAGTTCTAAAATTCTATGAAAGAAAAGTATGCTGCAATGAATAATGCACATTATGTGGCCAATTGTCAACTTTTTATAAATGTGAATATTTTCTTATTTAATATGCAATAAGAACAAAGACAAAAATCATCTTTTTTAAAATAAAATCCATGTGCTTAAATCCAAACCAGAACTGAGTATTTGTGCAGCAAAACAAAAGAAGCACATGTTTCACAGTGAAGGAATAAATTCCCTTGTCCTATTTTAGTTATAAAACATGTTAATGCATATATAGGCCAATGAAAGATAATGATTTTATAATTGCTTGACAGCCTATATAAGAAAAGCCTAATATGCTAAGTGTCCGATCATTGATTAAACCAATCAAAGCATAATATGCTAATGATATGCTAAGGCCACTCAACCATTTGCTATGATGCGCACTGACCACCAGAAAATAGTAGGAAGGTTACACATACCCTTCACCCAGTTTCCCCCAAGATATCATCTTATGTAACAATTAGAGGCCCAGTGCATGAATTCATGCACGGGTGGGGTCCCTAGACCTGGTGGCGATTGAGGCCTATCAGGGGGCTGGACAGAGGGAGGGACCCTAGGATGTTGGCTGGCCTGTTGGGGGGCCAGTTGGCTGGGGGGAGGGACCACAGGAGGTTGGCTGGTCCGTTTCGTGCACGGGGGGGCGGTCCCCTCAGCCCAGCCTACACCTTCTCACAGTCTGGGACCCCCAAGGAGGTCCTCAGCACTGCCACAGAGGTAGGAGGAGAGGCTCCTGCCAACTCCACGGCACTCACTAGCCGTGAGCCCGAGCCTGGCTTCTCACAGAGCAGCACTCCCCCTGTGGAAGTGCACTGACCACCAGGGGGCAGCTCTTGTGTTGAGCATCTGCTCCCTGATGGTCAGTGTGCATCATAGTGACCATTTGTTCCTCCATTCGGTCAATTTGCATATTAGGGTTTTATTATATAGGATATGTCCTTGGATATATAGGGAGTCTCTCTCTCTCTATATATATTTTAATATATTTTAGTGATTTTTTTACAGAGAGAAAGGGAGATGGATAAATAGCTAGAAACATTGATGAGAGTGAAACATTGATCAGCTGCCTCCTGGACACTCCCCACTGGGTATGTGACTGCAACCAAGGTACAGGCCATTGACCAGAATTGAACCTGGGACCCTTGAGTTCGAAGGCCGATGCTCTATCCACTGATCCAAACCGGTTAGGGCAGGAGTCTATATATTCTTAAATGCTAGATGGAAAAGTGTGAATAAACCTTACAGATTTTACCTATTCCAGGTTTCTTGATTTAGTATATAGTCAATATCTTAGTTCATTATATTATTCTGTCATATTTCTTAGGTGTATTTAAGAAAGGTAATTCCTGGGGGAAGGGAGGATATGAACAATATACACAAAAAGTAATTTGAACAAACATTCGGTTCTGATACTCAATGACAGACTTCTAAAGTCTGGGAAAATTAACATGAATATTCCTCCCTATGCACTATGAAACCAAAATATTTTGGGTTGCTATATTTCTCCAAATATAGAGGGAGTTAGGGAGCTGGGTGAAAAAGATGAAGGGATTAAGAAGTACAAATTGGTAGTTACAAAATATACATGGGGATATAAAGTATAGCATAGGAAGTATAATCAATAATGTAATAACTCTGTATGGTGTCAGATGTACTGGAAATATAGGGGAGAACACTTTGTAATGTATACTGTCTAACTACTATGCTGTACACTGAAACCAATCCTATCCTATCCTATATAATAAAACCCTATGCTAAGGACCCCTAGGGGAACATCCCCCAATGGATCCAGGACCACCAGAGGGCACAGGCAGGGCAGAGAGACCCCCCCCTCTGCAGTGCATGAATGTCATGCACCAGGACTCTAGTACAAAATAATACTGAATGTAAACCGTAATTGAAAAAAGGGAGAGAAATGGATCAGCTATCTATGATAGGTAAAATTTTTATTTTACACTTTAAATTATAACCAACACTACAGTACTTTTTAAAAAAAAATACCAATCAAAAAGCAAAATAAGGGTGGGCGGGGGGGAGGGATAAACCAGCTATATTAACTAATGCACTAGGAAACTGGATTTGAGGAAATGCTACCTTTTTCTCTAGACGAAAATTCCTATAGTTAAGTATAACTTTTTTTTTTCATATTAGGTAGTAGTATGAAATGCTCACTGGAAAACCATGGGTGTAGGCACAAATGTGTATTAAAGCCGTAACTTGAAAATGACTCAGCCGAGACAGATTCCGCTTTCCAAGTCTGGTGAGGAGCAGAGAACAGGAGGAAAAGGGAATTTCCTGTGCTGGAGGCAACTCTCCAGCACAACGGCTGTGTCCCCAACAGTTGTCACCAGGAAACCTGCAGAAGCCGCGGTCAACGCCTCGCGGGATTACACCAAGTTTCCAACACACCTGGGTCTAGTTCTCTGAATATCAGGTCAACCACTAAAAAAAAACCCAAAAAAAACAAAAACAAACAAACAAACAAACAAACAAACAGGAGGAGAACTGGGACGGTCGCAGAATATGTGCCAAATTCCATGTATTTGCAGCAGAAGTTACTGACGGATAAATAAGAGGAGCGCTGCTCCTCCCTCGCTCTCACCTCTGACACCTACCCTGCCTGGCCAATCGCTTTTCTGAGTAACAGCAAGTCATTTTCATAAAACAAACAATAATAAAATAAAACCGAGTTCCGTGGTTCATTTGAGGTGAGCGAGTCACCCAGAACCGCCTGCCCCGTCGGCGCGGCGCCAGCCAGGGCTGCCCGGGAGCCTCGGAAGGCGCCCACCCCTCCCTCGCCGCCCGGCCCTCTCCGCCGGCGGAGTCAGCTTCCGACCCGGCCACCACCGCCGGGGCCCCAGGAAGACCCCCGCCGCGGAGGGCCCCGCTTCCCGCGGCGAAGGGAGACTGTAGGGGGCTCCGCCTCACCTTCCGCGTCTGCCGAGGAGACAAAGGTGAAGTCCCCGTTGGAGGGGGAATAGGCCGGGGGCGGGCCCGGCGGCTGCATCTCGCGGCCGCGGGGAGCCGGCGGCGGTGGAGGAGGCGGCGGCGGCGGCGGCGGCGGCGGGGCCCGGACCCCGAGGCGGCAGCGGCGCCGACCCGCTCCGGCGCCCTACGAGCCGGGAAGTGCCGGCCGGAAGCGAGCCCGGGACCAGCGCAGCGCCCCCCGAGGCTGCCCCCACCGAAGTCTCCGCCGTGGCGACGGCCCAAACACCACGACGCCGGCGCCCTGACAGGACCACAACAGTGACAGCGCGGCGGGGATTGGCTCGTTGTAATGTGCTCTCCCATTGGCTCCCGGGGAAAGGCTCTGATTGGGTGGCCTGATGATGAGCCCGGAAGTTTACCCAGGACCGGAAGTTCACTTCTCTGTGTACCATTCCGGCTTCCTCCTCCCTGTTGGCTGTTTTGTTTTCTTTAAGGCTCGTGTTTCCTGGCTTTTCTTTTACCTAGTTTCTTCGTTTTCGTTAACGAGGTGGATTAAAGCATTTTAGCACTAGGGACGTTTCTCATGGTCAGTCCGGCTTAGGATCCCAAGATTTTGTGTGTGTGGGGGGGGGGGGGGAAATGGGGCAAAGGCAAATGAAAATGCCATGAAATTGCCCATCGTTTTAAAGGTACCTTTTCTTCATTGAGCATTCATATGGTTGTATATCTTTGACCGTTTCCTAGAACTCCTATAACGTTAGTCCAACCAGTTTCTTTTTTAAAACCCCCTTTCTCTCCCCCCATTTTTGTTTTTATCTTTCCTCTTTTTAAACAAAAGAAAGTAGACAGATATATGTTAGTAAATGCTAACTGCCCCTATTCCCACAGAGACAGTGTGATCTGAGCCCAATATACAGAGAAAGGAGTGGGGAAAGCTAGAATTCTATACACTAGGCGGGGCCTAGCATCCTCCAGCTTCCAGCAAAGCTAATGAAACAGGTTTTTCTTTGTTTCCCACAGAACACCATGGTGTTGGTTTCATAAAGTTTTTGTTGAGACAGGAAAAGATAAAAATATATTTGGAACAGAAAGGGATGGAGATTCTTTACCCACTATATTGAGTTCAAAGAAATTCCCTTCCAAATAAGGTGAGAACCATAAAAAGGAGAGAGAGGAGACCTTCAAAACTAGGCATCTGAACACAATAGGGGGAAAAAAGGGAGAGAGATGGAAACTTGATCCCAGGGATTGGATAAAATTTAAAAAGAAGGTTGGAATCTATCAGTGTTCCATTAGTCATCTCCTTTATTTTCCTCTCCTTTCTCCCCCTCATCAACTTCATCCTCCTCCCCTTCGTTCATATCTTCCAACCCTTCCTCTTCATGATCATCATCATCTACTTCTCTCTCTCTCTCTCTCCCTCTCTCTCTCTCTTTCTCTATTAATCCTCACCTGAGAATTTTTTTCCCCATTGATTTTTAGAGAGTGTGGAACGCTCCTCAGGAAACTAGCAACAGAAGAGCAGTTTTACATTCTGGTAATGGAATTACTTGGTAGGCAGAATAATGGTCCCCAAGATGTCTGCACTCTAAAACCCATAACCTGTGAATATGTTATGTTACATGGTAATAAAAGAATTAGGATTGCAGATGGAATCTTTGCTATCTCAGGTTAACAAAGGTCTAAAATATACAACAAGTACAAATCATAGGTGAAATAAATGAGTTGAACTTCATAAAATTTAATAACTGTTGAAGACATTAAATCAATGAAAAGACACCCTAGCCAGTTTGGTTCAGTGGACAGAGCGTCAGCCTGCAAACTAAAGAGTCCCAGGTTCCATTCTGGCCAAGGGCACAACCCGGGTTTTGGGCTCAATCCTTAGTTGGAGGCATGCAACCGGAAGCCCATCAATGATTCTTTCTCATCATTAATGTTCCCTTTCCCTCTCTGAAATCAATAAAGAAAAATATTTTTGGGGAAAAAAAAAGACAAACCACAAACTGAGAAAACATTCACAATCCACCTATCTGACAAACAATTGGTCCCTAAAATAATTAAAGAATTCTTATATCTCATTGCCATTATCAAATGAACAAAAGATTTTGAATAGATATTTGACAAAAGAAAATACTCATTTGATCAATCAGCACCTTATGGTACCCACCATTATTATATGGAAATAGAAATAACCACAATGAGATACCATTACAGACTCTTTAGAATAACTACATTTTAAAAACTGATAAATTTACCACATTAATAACAGGAAATGTAGGTGCAAGTATACATGAGAACTGTATTATGGCAATTTTTAAAAATCTTAAACTGTTCTAAGAATGTTTATTAAAAAAACTGATAATATCAAGCTATTATCAAGGAAGTGGACCACTTAGAACTTTAATACATAAAGACAACAATTTGATAGTTTATTATAAAGTTAAACATTTACTTACCATGTAACCTATCCATTCTGATCCCAAGTATCCTATCTAAAAGAGAGGGAATATGCTAATTGATCCTCATGCCATCAAAGATGGTGGTGCCCACAGCCAATTAAGGAGGGAATATGCTAATTGACTGTCACTGCCTCAAAGATGGTGGCACCCACAGCCACAAGAGGGTGGATCCCAGTCCCCGTACCCCTGTAGGGGCGGCAAGTGCACACTAAGTAAGGCCTGCCCCAGGCAGGCTCGGCTGCTTCACGCATCTGCCTCCAGAGTCCCCTAGTCGCCTCAGCCCCCAGCCACTAAGGGCCGGCCCGAGGCACAGGTAAGCCAAGGATGGCAACTACCCAGATGCCCAGGACCGGCATGAGGTCCAGTCAAGCCTTGGATGGCAGCTGCCCAGCCACCCAGGGCTGCTGGAGGCTCAGATAACCAGGGCCAGCCAAGGCTTGTGCTGCTGGCAGTGGCAGCAGCAGAGATGTGATGGGGTGTTGCCTTCCCCTGATCACCAGATCGCCTCCTGCCCCTGAGGGCTCTTGGACTGTGAGAGGAGGCAAGCCTGGCTGAGTGAACTTTCATGCACTGGACCTCTAGTTTACCTAATAAAAACCAATGTCTGCAAAAATAAATGTTTATAGCAGCTTTATTCATAACAGCTTAAAACTAGAAACAGTCCTACCAGGTTTGGCTCAGTGGATAGAGGGTCAACCTGTAGACAGAAGGGTCCCAGGTTCAATTCTGGTCAAGGGCATATTCCTGGTTGCAGGCTCCTCCCCAGCTTGGGTCCTCATCAGGGCATGTGCAGAAGGCAACCAATCGCTGTGTTTCTCTCACATGGATATTTCTCTCTGCCTTTCCTTCTCTTTCCCATTCTCTCTAAAAACCAATGGAAAAATATCCTTGGGTGAGGATTAAGATAGATAGATAGATGATAGATAGATAAAAATTAAAAACAACCCAAACATAAAGTAACATATTAATGAATAAAAATAAATTGTGATACATATATATACCACTAGTATATAGTGATCTATGTGATGCATATGATTGGGGTAGTACTCAACAATAAAAATAAATGAATTAATGACCTATACAAGAATATGGATGCATATAAAAAACCTATGCTAAGTTATGATAGAAACAGACACAAAGATTATATACTCTATGAGTCCATTCATAAGAAATTCGAAACAAGAGACATTGTAATCTGCAGTGACAAAAAGCAGGTTAGTGGTTGTCTGCGACCACAGCTGGGCAAGGAAACTGCCTGCACATAGGTTTGAGGGAATGTTTTAGGGTCATGAAAGCCTTCTCTATTATGTTTGGGGTAGCCTTTATCAAAACTCATCCAACTGTATACTTTAAACGGGTATATTTTCATGTGTATAAACTATCATTCAATAAAATTTATTTATAAGAGACAAAAAATTTTAACAGGCTATTTGTACAATAAAAATTCAGAATTGCTGGATCCTTGTAATTGCATTTAGGGTTCATCCAAATGATCCGGAATTGTGTCCCCATCTCAAGATCCTTCATTTAACTACATCTACAAAGATATGACATTTACAGGTTCTAGGGATTAAGACCTGATATATTGGGGTGGCCCACTACAACCGCATTTCCACATTTCCCCCTTTTATCCTGTATTACATCCTTTGTTATTACAAAAGTGATAGTTGTGCTTTCGTTTTCCCCTCCCCTCTCTTCCCCTCCTCTCTCCCTTCCTTTCCCTTTCCCCCTTCACCACAACATTACCATTGCCTTCCTCACTCCCAAGCTCCTAGGGCCCTTCCTTTGCCTCCATAACTCATTTCCTCAGCCCACTTCTACAAATTATTTCTTCTACCTCTGTAATTGTTTAAATAAATGTTCTCTTATTAAAAAAAAGTGATAGTTGTTTTGAAAAAGAAATTAGAATATACAGATAAGCAAAAGAAGAAAACAAAATTGCCATAATCCTGCCCCCAGAGATAAGCATTGTTAATATTTTTAGTAACTATTTTTATATATACACATATATGTATATCTATATATCTATATCTATATCTATACCTATATCTATATATATCTATATCTATACCTATATCTATATATATCTAATCTATATCTATACATATATATATATATATATATATATATATATATATATATATATTCTAGAGGCCCAGTGCACAAAATCAGTGCACTTGTGGAGGGTCCCTCAGCCCAGCCTGCACCCTCTTGCAGTCCGGGAGACCTCAGAGAATGTTCAATTGATGGTTTAGGCCCACTCCCTGCAGACAGCCGACAGTTGGACATCCTTAGTGCTGGCATGGAGGCAGGAGAATCTGCTGCCACTGCCGCTGTGCTTACCAGCTGCAAGCCCAACTTCTGGCTGAGTGACACTCCCCCTATGGTAGCTCACTGACCTGCATTGAGTGTCTGTGTGGGTCCTAATGACTGGTTGTTCCACTGTTAAGTCAACTTGCATATTGGCCTTTTATTATATAGGATATATGATTGATTTCAGGAAGGAAGGGAAAAAGAGAGAGATGGAAACATCAATGATGAGAGAGAACCACTGATAGGCTGCCTGCCTCCTGCATGCCCCATACCGGGGACTGAGCCCAAAACCTGGATATATGCTCCTATTGGGAATCAAACAATGATCTCCTGGTTCATAGGTCAAAGCTCAACCACCAAGCCACACTGGCTGAGCTTGATAACTATATTTACAATTTTTCTTTCTGTGACTATACATTTACATATAGGTCCTACTAAAGTTTTAAAAATCCAGCTCAGCCAAAACCAGTTTGGCTAAGTGGATAGAGCGTCAGCCTGGGGACTGAAAGGTCCCAGGTTTGATTCCTGTCAAGGGCATGTATCTTGGTTGCGGGCACATATCCCAGTAGCGGGTGTGCAGGAGGCGGCTAATTGATGTCCCTCTCTCATTGATATTTCTAACTCTCAATCCCTTTCCCCTCTTCCCTGTAAAAAATCAATAAAATATATTAAAAATAAACATAAATAAATAAAAATCCAGCTCATAACACAGCCCTTGATTTCACTTCGCAGAATTGCACCTCCAATTTGGGAAATACTACTGTTATTCCCATAGAAACACTAAAATGCAGAAATTTACTGGGGGGGGGGGGCCCGGGAACTTAGATATTTCTCTATGTCAGATAAGTTAATGACAGTATATCTTTTTTTTAATTTTTCTTTTTTAATAAATCTTTATTGTTCAATTCAGTTTATTACAGATGTTCCTCTTCCCCCCTCATAGCTTCCCTCCACCTGATTCCCCACCCCCCACCCCATGCCCTTACTCCCCGCCACTGTCCTCATCCATAGTTATAAGATTTTGTCCAATCTCTTCCTGCACCCCTCACTCCCACTTTCCCTTGAGAATTATTAGTGCATTCCCTTACTATGCCCCTAATTCTATTATATTCACCAGTTTATTCTGTTCATCAGATTTTTTATTCACTTGATTTTTAGATTCACTTGTTGATAGGTTTGTATTTGTTATCACTTTGTTGTTCATAATTTTTATCTTTTTCTTCTTCCTCTTCTTACATAATACCTTTCAGCATTTCATATAATACTGGTTTGGTGTTGATGAAATCCTTTAGTTTTTTCTTATCTGTGAAGCTCTTTATCTGCCCATCAATTCTGAATGATAGTTTTGCTGGGTACAATAATCTTGTTTGTAGGTTCTTGCTATTCATCACTTTGAATATTTCTTGCTACTCCCTTCTGGCCTGCATAGTTTCTGTTGAGAAATCAGCTGAAAATCGTATAGGTACTCCCTTGTAGGTAACTAACTGTTTTTCTCTTGCTGTTTTGCTCTTGGCATTTTAATTATGATGTGTCTTGGTGGGGTCCTCTTTGGATTCCTTTTGTTTGGGGTTCTGTGTGCTTCCTGGATTTGTAAGTCCATTTCTTTCACCAATAAGGAAAGTTTTCAGTCATTATTTCTTTAAATAGGTTTTCAGTATCTTGCTCTCTCTCTTCTGGCACCCCTATAATTCTGATGTTGGTACGCTTGAAGTTGTCCCAGAGGCTCCTTATACCATCTTCAACTTTATGGATTTTTTTTTCTTTTTGTTTTTCTGGTTGGATGTTTTTTGCTTCCTCATATTTCATATCTTTGATTTGATTCTTTGAGTCCTCTAGTCTGCTGTTGGATTTCTGTATATTATTCTTTATTTCAGACAGTATATGCTTAATTTCTGACTGGTCCTTTTCCTTTTTTTTTTTTTTTTGGCATTCTCATTAAGATCCTTGAAGGTCTCACTAAGTTTCTCAGAGGTCTCACTAAGTTTCTCAGCAGTTGGTAGAAGATTCTTGAGTAACCTTATAAATGTGGTTTTGAACTCTATGTCCAGTCATTTGCTTTCCTCCATTTCTTTCATTTGTGACATGTTTCTTTGTCTCCACGTTTTGGCTGTTTCCCTGTGTTGATGGAGTAGCTTTGTGTGCTAGTTGTCCTTTAGGGCCCAGGAGCTCAGCCTCCCCAATCACCTGAGGTGGACACTCTTGGTGTACCCCTTTGTGGGCTGGGTTCACAGTCTTGTTGTAGTTAAGCATTGATTGCTATTGGTACACACTGGGAGGAATTGACCTCCAGGCTAAATGACTGTGAGGATTAGCTATGTCTATTAATGGAAGAACTGCTGTGCTGGAGACACCCCTTGGGGCAGAACTTGCTTCAGTGGGGCTTTGGTGTTCAACAAGTTTGCCTCTTGAGTGTGTTACTTATGTATGTGAGGAGTTAAAATCTGGTATCGTCTCACACTGACCTCTGGATACACTGGTTCCTGGATCTCCAAGGAGGTGCAACTCAGCTAGTGTCTGAGGCCACCCAGCAGGAGTTACAAAGAGATTTGCCATCGAGACCGGTTTGGCTCAGTGGATAGAGTGTTGGCCTGGGGACTGAAGGGTCCCAGGTTTGATTCCTGTCAAGGGCATGTACCTTGGTTGTGGGCACATCCCCAGTGGGTGGCGTGCAGGAGGTGGCTGATCGATGTCTCTCTCTCATCGATGTTTCTGGTTTTCTATCCCTTTCCCTTCCTCTCTGTGAAAAATCAATAAAATATATTTAAAAAAATAAAATAAATAGAAAGTTTCTATAAAAAAAGAGAGAGAGAGAGAGAGATTTGCCAATTTCTCCTCTTTGATTGTAGTTTGGAAGTTTTGGAGTTGATTTTTCCTCTTTGCTTGTAGTTTGGAAGTTTTAGAGTTGTCTGACCCAATTGCAATTTGTTAGCTAAGCTGCTAGAGGGCAGGCCATTCATATGCAAAAGTCGCTGCAAGGGTGGGTGGGTTTGTAAATTGGGCAGGGCGGGGTCTCAGGGAGTCTCTAGGCTAGGGCGTGGCAAACAGCAATGGCTGCCAGTCAGCCCTCTCTGCCGCCTTCTGTTCAGTGTCCCTCATCCTGCGCTAGGGCGCAGTAAACAATGATTCCAGTGCGCAACTCTGAGAGAGAGCCACCCTCCCTTTTTGACCCCATGGCAGACGGTCCAGTTTCTCCCTGTATGAGTCTGGGTCTCCAGAATCTCACCGGAACTGGAGTTCAGGGCGGGTCGGAAACTAGTAACTCCCTCCCAATTGAAAAACAACAGCACACGCCAGCCCGATTCGAGCGCATCTCCGCATCTCCGTACCTCTGCTTTTCTGAGCCTCTGCACGTCCTACAGGTCTGAATGCACTTTTTTCTTTCCTTCTAGTTGCAGAACTTCCACTCCACCAGCTTTTCCGCGGTTTGGGGGGATAGTCGTTTTGTCTTTTAGTTGTAGTTTTGGTGTGGTTTCGAGAGACAGCACTTACAGATGTATATCTTATGCCGCCATCTTGGTTCTCCAGTGTGCCTTTTTTGAAATAAGAAGTTAAGTAACATAAAAAATCTCGCGGTCATTTGTGCAATGATAGGGGAAAGAATACGCAAGAATGTCATTCTCAAGAGAAGTGCCAGGAGATTTCTCCATTTCCAGAGCTAGGGTAAACTGGCTTTCTGGAATTTGTGACCACAAGCTGTGACTGTGTGTATGCCAGGGGGAGGCTGAGGCTCTTTGTATTCAGAAAATGCCCTGTGCATCACCAGTGGAGCCGACTGACGGTGGTGATGCGTTTGCTCTGTGCTATCCTTGCCCAGGACCCTGGTGACAGAGAGTATGCATTTGCTGGAAGTCTGCCGGGACCCAAGATACACATTGTAAGTATGACGTTGACTGCAGTAACAATATGCTTTAACCAACCTAACCAGCCCATTCTTTCTCTCTCTCTCCCTCTGTCTCCCATAAGAATTAATATAGATTAAATATTCAAAACACTTTGCTTCATTTTAAGCTGTAGAATAAATAAGCCAATAGCAATAGGAGTCACATATCATGAACAAATAGGAAACAAATGAATAATTCTTTTCCTAATGTACATTTCTAGCTTTTGCATCTTTAAGTCTCAAGTTTCACTTCTTTGGCTACTTCTACTTACACTTACCTTCCCCTTTTTAACAGTAGTTCTTGTTTCCAAACCATTCTTACTATGCTTTGGAAAGAAAAGCCTTTACAACCCCCAGCCACAGAACACAGAGACCTCCGATCTACAAGACACCAGACCTCAACTGTGAAACAGAAAGCAAATAAAAAGAATTTTTTTAAAGCATTTGATCCACCAAGAACAGGGCAACTGGATTGTTCAGCCAGGTACCGTGTGGAGAGATATGAGGTTTTACATGGGTTTTTGAGCCAAATATTACAATTTGGGTTTACAGTTATTTAAAGCTTGTGCCTGGGGGTATGAGTCTTCACACTAAAGACTGGGCTTTTGCATGACTGGATTTGCCTGCAGTGAAACTTTTAGGGCTGATTAGTCTGGCCTGGTGGGGTTTCATTAGGTTCCTTGGGATTGATGTGTAAATGTGGAATCAAATCAGAAGGGAAACAAAGTGAGGGAAAGTGCTCTGAAAATACTTTTGGGGCGTATACTTTTGTTCCTAAAGTTGTTGGAATCACAGAAGGTGAACGGAAAAAATGGGAGGCTGTTGGGCGATTACCCCTTCCATTTAGTCTCCTGCATTACTGGTGAGAACGCTGATATCTAGAACAGTGATTTTTGAACCAGTGCCTCAGAAAAATTGAAAACATGCACTACCTGACAACTTAGCCAGAGGCACTGTCCTCTTTTCCCTAGATTGTCAAATAAAAAAATGACAACAGACAGCACAACAAGAGCCATCTGGTGTGTGAATGCCCTGTCTTGAACCATAAATATAGGTCATATAATAGAGTTGCAGCTTATTGGTCACATCACATAATAAGGTTGTGTCTGATTGATTTTTTTTAAAAAAATTGATTTGCAAGAGAGAGGGAAGAAGAGAGATAGAGAAACATCAATTTGTTGTTCCATTTACTTATGCATTCCTTGGTTGATTCTTGTATGTGCCCTAACTGGGGACTGAACCCCCAATCTTGGTGTATTGGGACAACACTCTAACACACTGAGCTTCCCGGGCTGGGCTAACAGGCCAGGGCTGGTTAATTCTTGGTACTGGACATCCTTATAAACAAAAATAGGTACCTAATTCTTTTTTTTTTTTTTGGTACCTGATTTTTTAAAAAGTCACCTTGGAGCCCTAGCCCAGTGGTCGACAAACTCATTAGTCAACAGAGCGGCAAACTGCAGCTCACGAGCTGCATGTGGCTCATGAGCCAAAGTTTGCTGAGCACTGCCCTAGCCGGTTTGGCTCAGTGGATAGAGTGTCGGCCTTCGGACTAAAAGGTCCCCAGTTCGATTCCGGTCAAGGGCACATGCCTAGGTTGCAGGCTTGATCCCCAGTGGGGGGCATGCAGGAGGCAGCTGCTCAAGGATTCTCACTCATCATTTATGTTTCTATCTCTACCTCAATCTCTGAAATCAATTAAAATGTATTTTTTTTAAAAGTCACCTTAGAGCCGAAACTGGTTTTGCTCAGTGGATAGAGCGATGGCCTGTGGACTTAAATTAGGTCCTGGGTTCGATTCAGGTTAAGGGCATGTATCTTGGTTGCGGGCACATCCCCAGTGGGGGGTGTGCAGGAGGCGGCTGATGGATGTCTCTTTCTCATTGATGTTTCTAACTCTATCCTTCTCCCTTTCTCTCTGTAAAAAAAATCAATGAAATATATTTAAAAAAAAAAGTCACCTTAGAGCCAAAAGGGCAGTAATTACTTTTTTGTTGGTAAATCAATCAGAATTATAGCTATTTTAAAATATATTTTATTGATTTTTTACTGAGAGGAAGGTACAGGGATAGAGAGTTAGAAACATCAATGAAAGAGAAACATTGACCAGCTGCTTCTGCAAGCCCCCCACTGGGGATGCGCCCACAACCAAGGCACATGCTCTTGACCGGAATCAAACCCGGGACCTATCAGGCCACAGGCCGACGCTCTATCCACTGAGCCAAACTGGTTTTGGCAGAATTATACCTATTTTTTGTCATATTGGCATAAAATATATTTTTTGGGTATGCCACAGAATGTTAGTACTATAATTAGCTTATGTGTGGCATGAGATGAAAAAGGTTGAAAACCTCTGATCTAGAGAGAAGTGAAGGAACCCACTGTTACAGGACATCTATTGTTAATAGCGTCTTTACATACTTTATCTCAGTTAGTCCTGACAACTCTGCTTTAGAGAGACACAAAATGTGTGAAGGGAGTCAACTGACACGATTCAGCTCTACAGAAGTAGGATGGAATCTGTCTCCTGCCATTGTTCTCTTGCTGGTTCGGCCCACTTTTATAATGCTAACTGTATTAGCCTGCTCAGGCTGCCATAGCAAAATGCTATAGACTGGTGGCTTAACCAACAGAAAGTTATTTTGTTTTATTATTATTATTCTTTTAATCCTCACCCAGGATATTTTCCCATTGATTTTCAAGAGTAGAAGACAGAGGGAAAGACAGAGAGAAATACATTAATTGGCTGCCTCCTTTTTTAAAAATTATTTTTTTTATTGATTTCAGAGAAGAAGGGAGAGGGAGAGAGAGATAGAAACATCAGTGATGAGAGAGAGCCATTGGTTGGCTGCCTCCTGCACCCCCCACACTGGGGATGGAGCCTGCAACTCAGGTATGTGCCCTTGGCCGGAATCAAACCTGGGACTTTTCAGTCCACAGGCTGACACTCTATCCACTGAGCCAAACCAGCTAGGGCAATAGAAAGTTATTTTCTCACAGGTCTGAAGTCCAAAATCAAAGTGTCCACAGGTGTGGTTTCTCTTGAGGCTGCTCTCCTTGGCGTGCAGGTCTGCCTTCTCACAGTCTCTCCTTTGAGTGTGCATCTCTGGGTCTCTGTGTACAAATCTCATTGTCTTGTTAAGGACTCCAGTCAGATTGGATCAGGGCTCACCCAAATAGCCTAATTTTAATATAATTACCTATTTAAAGGGTCCATATCCAAATACATCAATGTCCCAAGGTGGGGAGGGATAGGGCTTCAACTTCACAACAGTCCTAGGAGATGGGAATTAATCATGTCAGCATTTCAGATAAAGAAAACAAGTTTCGCCGAGACCAGTTTGGCTCAGTGGATAGAGCGTTGGCTTGCGGACTGAGAGGTACCGGGTTCGATTCCGGTTGTGGGCATGTGCCTTGCTTGCGGGCACGTCTCCACTGTGGGGTGTGCAGGAGGCAGCTGATTGATGTCTCTCTCTCATCGATGTTTCTGACTTTCCATCTCTCTCCCTTCCTCTCTGTAGAAAATCAATAAAATATATTAAAAAAAAAAAGAAAGAAAACAAGTCTAGTCCAGCCAATGTGGTTCAGTGCTTGAGCATTGACCTAGGAACCAAGAGGTCACAGTTTGATCCCCAGTCAGGGCACATGCTTAGGTTTCGGGCTTATCTCGAGTAGGTTGCATGCAAGGAGAGAGCCAATCAGTAATTTTCTCTCATCATTGATATTTCTCTCTCTCTCTCTTCCTCTATGAAATCAATAAAAAATATATTTAAAAAGAAAGAAAGACTCAGTAAGGGAAGGGTACCCATTTAATAAACAGCAAAATGAGGATTTTAATTCACTACTGTAATGTCAAAGCTACACATACTTTCCACTTCTGTGTGCTGCATCTCTGTTCCCATTACATACAACTTTCCCCCCACCCATTTCATCCATAAGTTCTGGGATGACTCCATAAATGTGGGTTATATGGTCCTGAGGAACTTCAATTCTCTAGGGAGCTTATGTAAACATTTGAAATAAAATGTTGATTTTTAAAATTTTTTATTGATTTTAGAGGAAGGGAGAGAGAGAAACATCAATGTAAGAATCATTGATTGATTGCCTCCTGCACATTTCCTGACTAGAATTGAACCTGCAACTTGGACATGTGCCCTGACTGGGAACTGAACCCACCACCTTTCAGAGTACCAGATGATGCTCCAGCTAACTGAGCCACACTGGCCAGGGCTAACTGTCCATTTTTGGAATCACTGTAGTTCTAAATGTTATTTTTTGAAGTACAAATGTAGGAAAAGACTTCCTCCATGCAATTCAATTCTTCACTGAACAGCTTGGTTAAGGAAGTGTTCAGAGCTATATCCACAATTCAGGGAAGCAAACACATCTCAACCCTGTCCATTATGCCAGCGAGTAACTGGGAGGGGACTACCTGAGATTCAGACTATGGGTTGATTTTATTCTCAAGAGCAATGAATAATTAGTCAATTATTTTTTAGTTAGTTCTCTGGTGTGGTCAGACTTTCTCTCTCTGAGTAGGAAGAAAACTACCAGTATCCAAACTGAATATGAATTATTAGCATCTTCAAAATCAGTTGATATTCCTGCCTGATGATTCATGTAGCAATTTTTACTGATTATTATTATTTTTTTTTTTCAGAAAAAGTGACCGCCTGGCCAACTCTAGGATTAGTTTATTCTGTTCATAAGTGAATATAAGGAACTTCTTAGGTCCTTCCTCTATCTTCTTCCTCTTTCCCTATTCTCTCTTAAACTCTGACCCAGTAAGTGAAGACACACCTCTTCTTGGGGAGTGGAAAGGAAAGTGAAAAAAAAAAACAATCAAAAAACAAAACTAGTAGTTATTATTTAGTGAATGTTTTCCTTGTATCAGTCAAAGACTCCCAACTTGTCAGTGGTAGAGCGACATTTGAACTAATTTCTGACACCAAAACAGGCCTTGCTTACACTCAGGTGCTGTCCAATCCTGGTTTTCAGATTCTTTCCCCGGGGCTCCTTCCCTGTGCTGCTTCCTCTGCCTAGAAATAGTCTTTCCCCTTTAACGGCCGGCAAACTTTGATTTCCTTCAAGAACAACTCAAAACTCATTTCCAAGAATAATTAAATATTCCTTCATGGGGGTTACCCTAGAACACTGACCTTCAAACTTTTATTGACCTCAACTCACAATAAGAAATTCACTTACATGGGGGCTTACCTGGGGTGGGAATGGCTTGGGGGTGGGGAATCAATTGGGGGGAAATAAAACTTTAGACAATAAAATAAAAAGAAATACACTTACATCACTAGGATTTATAAAGAATTTAAATTTTCATGAAAAAATACAGTGCATTCTTAGAGTTTTAATTCTATTTAATTTTATAATATACTAATTTTAACTTTAATTGATTTCATGACTTGCTGAGAGTTGAGATAACTGGAAGAGGGGAAGGGGAGGATAAATGGTGATGGAAGGAGACTTGACTTTGGGTGGTAAACACACAACACACAATATACAGATGATATATTATAGAATTGTACACTTGAAACCTTTATAATTTTATTAAGCAATATCATACCAATAAATTCAAAAAAAAGAGAGAAAAAAAAAAGAAAATCTGCCTAGAAGGCAATCTTTCTTCCTTTGACAGCTTTTGTTTCTCTTATCTCTGAAAGGTTCGGATCTCTGGCCTCTCAAAAAGATGCACTGGGGGCCAGTTTTTTGTTGCCCCATCTATTAGCCATCTGAGATGAAATTTCATTTTGAGCTTATTTATTTTCCAATGATGAAAAGTTGGCCTTAAAATCATAACTGTTTGTATACTTGGCTGGGTGTATCTAGCATATTTGACATTTAAGAAAATCATTTCAAACACTTCCCTCCTTTATACATTATTTTCAATAATAATCATATGACAAAATTAATAATAGTAATGACCATAAAAGAAACCCAGATATTACCAATTTTTTAATCCTCATGTGAGGAGATAGTTTTTCCATTGATTTTTTTTCCATTGATTTTTGAGAGAGTGGAAGAGAAGGGGAGTGAGAGAGAGAGTAATATTGATGCAAGAGAAACACATTGATTTTCTGCCTTCTGCACTCACCACAACTGTGGCCAGGGATCCATCCTAAAACTGAGGTACATGCCCTTGACCGAAATTGAACCTGCAATCCTTCAGCCAATGACTAACACTCTTACCACCAAATCAAACTGGCTAGGGAAACTTTCTTTAAACTGTAAAATACATGTAACATAAAATTTACCATCTTAATCATTTTAATGTGTTATGTGTACTCACATTATTTTGTTGTTCACTCAATTTCCAAACGTTTGCTTCTTGAAAAATGGAACTCTGGCCCTGGCAGATGTGGCTCAGTTGGTTGAGCATCAAATCCTGTGCCTCAAAGGATTGCTGGTTTGATTCCTGTTCAGGACACATACCCAGGTTACAGTTTAATCCCTGGTCAAGGTGCATGCAGGAGGCAACTGATCAATGTTTCTCTCTAATCTCTCTCTCTCTCTCTCTCTCTTTTTCTCCCTATCCCTTGCCCTCTCTCTAAAATCAATAAAACCATGTCCTTGGGTAAAGATTTTTTTTTTTTAATGACACCAAACGGTTTGCTTTTAAATTTAAAAATATTTATGTTAACTTGGTAATACAGTATTTTGATTTGTCTTTCCTCTGGGTATGGGTTCTTTGATTGTAATATTTTTTTCTTCTAACATGCCACTGGACTGGACACCTCAAACTGCCCCACCTCCTGACTTCTCTTCTCTGTAACAAAGCTACTGTCCACTTGTCAGCCAAGCCAAAACACGTAGCTGCCTCCCTCATTCTTACCCAGTCTGATGTAGCTGGGTCATTCCACCTCCTAAACATCGCTCAAACAATGGCCCTCCATACACTCGCTGACTCACTGAATGGCTGGAATTCTGTATAATCTTCTACAAAACATAATGTATGGTCTACAAATTTCAGTTTCAGATTTTCTGAAAGTAGAGTAAGATTTTAAGAAGTAATTTGTAGAATCCTATACTTTTTTTCATGATTTTTTCCACCTTTGTCATGTGCCTCAATGAGTTAGTTAATTTTTAAAATGAGGCAGTTTAATATTTAACCGATATAGAAAGATTTCAAGATATATAGTAAATGAAAAAACAACAGATGTTGAATATTGCGTATATTATGTCCTTATTGGGTGTATGTGTGTGTGTGGGGGGGAGAATAAGTTCAAAAGTGACTATGGTTGCTGCCTGATAATTTCTGGTTCTGTTAGTTTTACAGAATGATCAGTTTAAAGAATGAGGAAGCGAATATTGGGATTATCTTTGAACGGTCCATTTGGAAATAATACCGTCTATTGAGCTATAGAAGGGTGGAAACCTTTTATTCAGAACAAGTAAGTATACTAGGAATAAAATCTGTCTGGTTATATAGTATGCCACCAAGTGATACTGAGTGAAAAATCAATTCATTCCTTCCCCTGATGAGTTAGTTATATGTGGAATTCCCCACAAATATTCTTTTGTGGGTTTGAGAATTCAGTTATAAACCTGGCAGCCCGTGATAAAAGGCAGAAACACAGTTAGGGTAGGACTTACACAGAGCAATCAGGTGTGTGTTTAAATATTGGTCCTCTGTCATCACCTATTAGCATAACCTACCAGCTAAATAGCAGAGATCTGTACCTATCAAGTGCATTGTGAAGAAACATGGTGTTTCACATGACAACCAAAATGTAATTCTTACACACACACACACACACACACACACACATATACTAGAGGTCCATTGCACGATATTCATGCAAGAATAGGCCTTCCTTCCCCTGGCTTCACTCTCAGCCATCCAGGAGCCACATGTCCCCCACTCCTTGGCCACCCGAGAGCCAGCAAGTCCTCACTTCTGTCCGGAGCACGGCTCCAGATCCCTCTGCCACCACCCTTCCCCTGTAGCAGGCATCACGCCCTCCCAGCTGCTCCATGCCTGCATAAGCAAATTAACCCCCATCTTTGTTGGGTTAATTTGCATACTCACTCTGATTGGCTGTGGGCATAGCAGAGTGATTGTTAATTTGTATGTTTCTCTTTTATTAGGTAAGATACTGGAGGCCCAGTGCGCAAAATTTGTGCATTAGTTGGGGGGATTATCCCTAAGCCCAGCCTGCACCCTCTCCAATCTGGGATCCCTCTCACAATCCATGACTGCTGGCTCCCAACCGCTCACCTGCCTGCTGCCTGACTGCCCCTAACCACTTTTGCTTGCCAGCCTGATCATCCCCTAATCACTCCCCTGCCAGCCTGGTTGCCCCCAACTGCCATCCCCTGCTGTTCTGGTCACCTCTAATTGCCCTCACCTGCTAGCTTGATCACCCACAACTGCCCTCCACTGCCAGCCATCTTGTGACCACATGGGGGAGGCAATCTTGTGGGGGGATGTGATGGTCAATTTGCATATTACCTCTTTATTATGTAGGATTTCAGAGAGGAAGAGAGAGGGAGGGAGAGAGAAACAGCAATGATGAGAAAATCACCAGTTGGCTGCCTTCTGCATGCCCCCTACTGGGAATTATGCCCACAACCCATACATGTGCCTTGATCAGGAATCAAACCATGATCATCTGGCTCATAGGTTGATGCTCAACTACTGAGCTACACCGGTCAGGCAGCTCTCCATTTTGATTACTGGGTATACACCTCTGCTATCCAATATAATAGCCACTAGCCACATGTCTATTTAAATGTGAATTTAAATAAATAAAATGTAAAATTCAGTTGCATGAGCACACTAGCCACATTTCAAGTGCTTAATAGCCATATGTGGCCAATGGTTACTCTATTGGACAGCAGAAATACAGAACATGTTTATCATCATAGAAAATTCTATTGTAACGTGCTGGTCTAGAAACAGCTATTCTGATAAGAATGAATACTGAATGAATGAAAGAATGAGTAAATAAGCAGTATTGTTTTCAGATAACTACTTGATAAGAGAGGGTATGGTAGTACACAGTAACGTATACCATGGTTATTAATAAGAACATCTGATAGGTATATAACAGTATACTTTTCAAATTTTAAAATATTTTAATGTATGTGACTTTATTCAGTCTTTTTCACGAGGCTTTTTAATAAAGTCAATGTCTTAATTTTACAGCTGAAGAAAGGTAGCATCCAAAAGACTAGTCTTGTTGTGTGGCGTGGCTCAGTGGTCATGGGCTTGATTCCTGGCCAGGGCACATACCCAGGTTGTGGGCTTGAACCCCAGTGTGGTGCGTGCAAAAGGCAGCCAATCCAAAATTCTCTCTCATCGTGGATCTCTCTCTCTCTCTTCGTTCTTCTCTGAAATCAATAAAAAATATATATTTAAAACAAAACAAAACACACACACACACAACCCAAAGACTTATCTTGTAACCTTGTGGAAGACTCTAGGCCAGTGGTTCTCAACCTTCCTAAGGCCGCGACCCTTGCATACAGTTCCTCATGTGGTGGTGACCCCCAGCCATGAAATTTTGCTACTGTTATGCATTGTGATGTAAATATCTGCATTTTCCAATGGTCTTAGGCGACCCCTGTGAAAAGGTTGTTCGACCTCTAAGGGGTCGTGACCTACAGGTTGAGAACCGCTGCTCTAGGCCTTTCTGAGGCAACATTTCTTCAGCTGTAAAATGAAGACTGTGACTAGATTCAGACTTAGAGGTCATTTCCATACAGAGAATGTAGAAGCCAGAGAACAGAGGAGACCAGCAAACAGGACAAACAGACAGGGATGTGGTCACATCCCAGCTGAGGTTGGTAGTAGAGATTTGTGACAGAGAGAAAGGCAAGTTGGGGTGGGCTCCTCAGGGTCGGAGTGCCTGATGGTGCATCTTAGACCAGAGAAGCCACAGGTCCTTCGGGAGGAGCCTATCTGCTTGGATGAATTCATGAAGATTTGAAAACCAGGAGCAGCCTCGCCCAGCAAGAAAAATGGTGCAGATAGTGTCTAAGAATAAAAAACCAGGAAGACATTTCACTGAGCTGTCATGGACTGCCCAGGTACAGTGTGGTCTGCATTTGACAGAAATGGCCTAGTTTCCCCAGGGACTACTAGAGGTAAGAGGGCTTACACTGGAGACAGACAACTATTCTTCTGTGATACACTTCAGCAAAGACCCAAATCTTTGGCAGATAAAAAATGCTACTCCTTTCAGTGATAACAGCTGAATAATGCCTAAAAACAGTGGCTGACATATATTGAGCTATCACTTTGTATAAGATACTATACATGAATTCTCATAACTCCTTTGAAAGCTAAAAACTGTTCTCAACACCATTGTTCAGATAAGGAACTAGTGGTGTACTGGAGCTGGTTCTTTCTGTTTTGTGAGACCTTGTTGCTGAATTTCCATGACTTTTGGTACCCAGTTAACATACATGATTATCTTGAAATCAACCATGGCGGGTATTAAAACATGGAGATGGGTAAGTGCTATGGATTAGGGCCTTGCCCCCCAGAGAGCCAGCGTGTCCAACATTTGGCAGCACAGCCCTGAAACGGGCTCAGAGAGGTGTAGCAACGTGGCACGGTTCCACAGAAAGTAGCAAGTGGCAGACCCTGGGCCAGTCTCCTTCCTCTGAAGCCCGCTGTGATTTTACTGGGGACCGTTTTATATTGGGAAAGAAAACTGGTCACCTTACTTTATTACCCAAGAAACACCATCTTGCTCACCAAGGGGTGAGGGAGAAGGAGCTTTGCGAGGCTTTTCTTCAGGGCCTGAAATTCAAGCATTTGCCTCTCCGTAACTCAAGATGGGTCTAAAGGGGGGAAAAAATTATGATCCTAATGCTCTGGCAACATTGCATTCGTATTTTATATGAGTGAATAAATACGTATATATTTGCCCATCTCCTCAGTGAATTTCATTAAGGAGAACAGTCAAGCCCTCATTCAAAGGATGGGAATGACTGTTATAAAGCAAGTTGTGGACGAGCTCTTTGTGAGGAATGTTCTGAATTTTGAAGAAGTGAGCATCATTTGCTGCGAGAAGGTGGAGCAGGATGCTGCCAGAGGGATCATTCACATGATCTTGAAGAAGGGTTCGGAAGCCTGTAACCTCTTTCTTAGATCCCTGGAAAAGTGGGACTATCCTCTGTTTCAGGACTTGAATGGACAAAGTAAGTACCAGATTGCTTTGTATCTGTTCCACAAACACACCGAACCACGGTGAAGACCCTGGTCCCCGTGACATAGCCTCTGCTCTCCTCCCTCTGCACATCCCTGGGTGGGTCCATGGCAGGGAAAAGCTCAGGCACGCTCAGAAAAAACTCCCATTAGGTCACTTGACGGTGACGCCCATAGGTGACTCCAGGGTCGGGGAGTAGATGGTGCAGAAGAGCCTCACTTCAAAACCAAATTGGACAACGGAGGCACCTAAGAAGCCCATGCCGTAGTGGTCTCCATGATCCAAGCGCCGTGGTAAAGAAAGCCTGACTAACCAAAGCAGCATGATTCTGCTTTTCGTGAAATATTAATTTAGTTTTTATTTCATGAAACTGGTAAGTTACTTCACGGCAGAGTTTAATCAAGGTGAAGGCCTGATCAGCCACCTCCCCACTGTTCTCAGGCACGTTTCTTAACCCAAACACAGACTCCTCCTATTTCCAATCAGGGGCTGCGGGAGTTGGTGGCGGAAAGGAGGAAACGGAAGTCCAGAGGGGAGGAAGGGTGAAGGGTGCCAGGGAAAAGCAGGAATAAATCTTCGGAAACCCTTGTGCCAGCTGAGCACTGGGGAAGGGAATGAAAACATCAGTAGAAGATTCTCATTCTCCTGAACTCTGGGCTCCAGGCAGACACAGAATGGGGTCCTCTCTAATTTCGCCTCTTCTCCAATAGGCATTTTTCATCAGATGTCAGAAGGAGACTTAGATGATTTGGCTCAAGATTTAAAAGAATTTTACCACTCTCCCTATTTTCTGAACTTCTACCCCCTGGGGGAAGACATTGACATTATTTTTAATTTGAAAAGCACCTTCACGGAGCCCGTCCTGTGGAGGAAGGACCAACACCATCACCGTCTGGACCAGCTGACCCTGAGCGGCCTGCTGGACTCTCTTCAGAGCCCCTGCATCCTCGAAGGGGAGTCGGGCAAAGGGAAGACCACTCTGCTACAGCGGATCGCCATGCTCTGGGCCTCGGGAAAGTGCGGGGCCCTGGCCAAGTTCAAACTGGTCTTCTTTCTCCGCCTGAGCCGGGCCCAGGGCGGACTTTTTGAAACCTTGTGCGACCAGCTCCTGGATGTTCCCGACTCGATGCGAAAGCAGACCTTCATGGCCGCGCTGCTGAAGCTGCGGCAGAGGGTGCTTTTCCTGCTGGATGGCTACAACGAGTTCCAGGCCCAGAACTGTCCGGAGATCGAAGCCCTGATCAAGGACAACCACCGCTTCAAGAACATGGTCGTGGTCACCACCACCACCGAGAGCCTGAAGCACATCAGGCAGTTCGGGGCGCTGACGGCCGAGGTGGGGGATATGACGGAGGACAGTGCCCGGGCCCTCATCCGGGAGGTGCTGATCAGGGAGCACGCGGAGGCCTTGGTGCTCCAAATTCAGAAGTCCAGGTGCCTGCGGAACCTGATGAAGACCCCCCTCTTTGTGGTCATCACCTGTGCCATCCAGATGGGGGAAAGTGAGTTCCACGCCCACACGCAGACCACGCTGTTCCGGACCTTCTATGAGCTGCTGCTGCAGAAGAACAGGCACAGGCACAAAGGGGTGGCCGCCGGCGACCTCACGCGGAGCCTGGCCCACTGTGGAGACCTGGCCCTGCAGGGCGTGCTCGGCCACAGGTTTGACTTCGAGCCGCGGGAGGTGTGCGCCGTGAACGAGGACGTCCTTCTGACCACGGGCCTCCTCTGCAAGTACACGGCCCAGCGGTTCAAGCCCACGTACAGGTTCTTCCATCAGTCATTCCAGGAGTACGTAGCCGGCCGCCGGCTCAGCGGTTTACTGGCCTCTCGGGACCCAGAGGAGGTGACCCAGGGGAAGGGTCATCTGCAGAAAATGGTTTCCATCGCAGATATCACGTCCAAGTATAGCAACCTGCTCCTGTACACGTGCGGGTCATCTACCGAGGCCACCAGGACGGTCCTGAGACACCTGGCCGCGGTGTGCCAGCACGGCAGCCTCCCCAGCTTCCCCGTCGCCAAGAGGCCTCTCTGGAGGCAGGAGTCGCTGCAAAACGCGAAAAGCACGACCGTCCAAGACATCCTGAAGGCCATGAACATCAGTTCCTTCACCGAGTGCGGCATCCATTTATCTCAGGAGAGTCTGCCCGAGGCAGACCTGAGTGAGGAGTTCGAAGCCTTCTTCCGTGGTAAAAGCTTGTACGTCAGCTCGGAGAACATCCCTGACTACCTGTTTGACTTCTTTGAGCACTTGCCTCACTGTGCCAGCGCGCTGGACGCGGTGACACTGGACTTCTACGGGGGAGCCCCAGCTTCGTGGGACAAGCCCCCCGAGGGCCCGGGCGGGACCCCCAGGGAAGAGTCCGCTGGAACCTACATCCCCAGCAGGGCGGTGTCTCTGTTCTTCAACTGGAAGCAGGAGTTCAAGACTCTGGAGGTCACGCTCCGGGATTTCCGCAAGTTGAACAAGCAGGACGTCAAATATCTGGGCAAGATATTCAGCTCGGCCGCAAGCCTCCGGCTGGCCATCAAGCGGTGCGCCGGCGTGGCTGGGAGCCTCAGCTTGGTCCTCGGCACCTGTAGGCACATCCATTCCCTCGCGGTGGAAGCCAGCCCCCTCACCGTAGAGGACGAGCAGCACATCACATCCGTGGCAAACCTGAGCACCCTGAGTATTCACCGCCTCCTCACTCCTCGGCCGCCAGGTACGGCCTCAGCAGCTGAAGCCGCAGCGGAGCCTGCCTAAGTACCGGGGCAATGTTAGACAGCGTACTGTTTCGCTTTACGCTTTCTTTCTTTTCTTTTTTTAAATATATATTTTATTAATTTTTTACAGAGAGGAAGGAAGAGGGATAGAGAGCTAGAAACATCGGATGAGAGAGAAACATCAATCAGCTGCCTCCTGCACACCCCCTACGGGGGGTCTGCCCGCAACCAAGGTACATGCCCTTGACCGGGATGGAACCTGGGACCCTTCAGTCTGCAGGCTGATGCTCTATCCACTGAGCCAAAGGGGTTAGGGCTCGCTTTTCATTTTCTGATAGCTTCTCCCAGGCGCCAGGGCTTGAGAAGGAGGTGGGAGGACCGGAGGAGGATCCGAGTGGGAGGAAGGCTGTCTGGTTGGGAGGCCCTCGGGAGGATTTCCAGGGCTGAAGCTATAGAGTTTGAGTAGCTGTATAGTTCATATTGCAAAGTGTGTGTTGGCATGTGTGTGTGTGTGTGTGTGTGTGTGTGTGTGTACTCTGTGTTTCCTGTACTCACAGCTGTAAACCTACTTCCCCACTCTCTCTCTCCCCCGATGTACAGAGGATAAGCTTGTCTTGAGTGAATTCTCCCCCTTCTCAGCATCTCTGTCTCCACCCAGCATCCACTGCTACCCCACCAGGAGCTCCCCTCCCCCCAGCAAGCCTGGGGGGAAACCCAGCCTGTAAATCAATTACTGGCAGGAGCTAGTGGCTAATTGTGTCACTAGGTTCTTATCTAGGAAACTGGACGACAAACCCAGCCCCCTCCCACCCCAAGCATTGTTCATTTTGAAAAAAGATTTGGGGGAACAGGTTTTGTTTACCATGAATTTCAGACTCCAGACACACACATGCAGTGGCCATCTTTTCGGGCACAGGGGAGTTTTCCCCAAATTCAAAGTAACACTAACGGTGAGTGTCCGGCCTGGCTGTGCAGATCCGCCCTGTGGCCAGGAGCAGGGCTGCTGCCTGCTGTGAAGCCCTGGCAGAGGCCTCGCCCTACTTGACTGTCATCTACCGGTAAGATTAGTTTTCATTCACAAGTGATGTTCCACTGTGCTCCGCCTCACTTGTCACCTGCAGAGGAGATTTGCTGTGATTGAAGAACCTAGAATCTTTTGCATCAGTGGTCGGCAAACTCATTAGTCCACAGAGCCAAATAGCAACAGTACATCGATAGACATTTCTTTTGAGAGCCAAATTTTTTAACTTAAACTTCTTATGCCACTTCTTCAAAATAGACTCGCCCAGACCATAGTATTTTGTGGAAGAGCCACACTCAAGGGGCCAAAGAGCCGCATGTGGCCCGTGAGCCGCAGTACGCCGACCACAGTCCCACTCGATGCAGGAATGAATGCCTTCTATAAGATTCTAGAGAGTCACCCAGACGTTATTAGACTACCTTCCTCTCCAGGAGGCACACTCTGTCCTCTGCATGGCTATTCCTTTGTAACGATCACGCACACTGGTCGCCTATGGGCTGGACTGGTCTGCACAGTGTTTAAAATTTTCTGTTTCATGTTTTGTTCTTCATTTGTAAAATCCAGTGTGTGAGCAGTCTATTCACACAGTCCAAATGATAAGACAATCTAGAAAGAAACGTCTCCTTGTCCAGTCCACCTCATCCCCCAGCCATGGCTCTTCCTCCAGAAGGAGTTGCCAGCTTTTTGAAATTGGGAGCTATCATGAGGAAATAGAGGTTTTTCATTTCTCTCTTTTAAAAAAAAAATATATTTTATTGATTTTTTTTTTTTTACAGAGAGGGAGGGAGAGGGACAGAGAGCCAGAAACATCGATCAGAGAGACATTGATAAGCTGCCTCCTGCACGCCCCCTACTGGGGATGTGCCTGCAACCAAGATACGTGCCCTTGACCGGAATCGAACCTGGGACCTTTTAGTCCGCAGGCCGAAGCTCTATCCCCTAAGCCAAACCAGTTTTGGCTTCTCTTAAAAATTGTTGCTTTAACAACTGAGGGCCCACGTCCTCATTTGGTAACAATTCGTTAGAGGCTCTGATCTGCTCCAGTGCTCTTCGGACCAGACACAAATTCTCCAGTTGGGCACAGAGTCCACTTGTTCTACTTCCCTGGGCCTTTTTGACATCCTCCCCCCTTTTGACTTTTGAGTTTGTGATCAGTGCTTATTATTTCTTATGGCTAAAATCCACTTCGCTGTTGTTTATACCCCAAGTTGGTTTTTACTCTTGCCCTCCAAGTCTCTTCAGAATCCTCCCAGCTCACACCTTTTTATTCGTGAATAGCTAGTCTTTTCATTCTCTTAACAGTGTTTTTCATAGAACGAAAGTCTTGTATTTTGTTGCAGTCTATTTCTTTTGTGTGTGTGTAAATCATGCTTTTGGTGTCATGTCTTGGTGTTATTCAACTTTATTCTTCTTTCTCAAAAGTCTTTTTTGTATTCTAGTTCCTTTGCCTTTCCATGTAAATTTTAGACTTCCATTAATTATATCACCAAAAACTCCTCCTGGGATCTTGGTTGAAATTACATTAAACTTATAGACCAAGTTAAGGAGAACTGAAATTTATATTATGTTAAATCTTTCAATCTATTTGCATGATTTCTTTTTCCATTTGTTTATATTTTCTTTGATTTCTTTTAGCATCATTTTGTTTTAATCTTTTTATTGATTTCAGAGAAGAAGGGAGAGGGAGAGAGAAATAGAAACATCAATGATGAGAGAGAATCATTGACTGGATGCATCCTGCACACCCCACTCATACTGGGGAGCAAGCCTGAGACCTGGGCCTGTGCCCTTGATCAGAATCAAACTCAGGACCTTTCAGTCTGCAGGCCCATGCTCCATCCACTGAGCCAAACTGGCGAGGGCTAGCATCATTTTGTAGTTTTCATCATGTTGATCTTGTATATGTTGTATCAGGTTTATACTAGTACTTAACTTTTTTATTTGCTTGGAGCTATTGTAAATGGTATTTTAAAAATAATTTGGTTGCCAGTTATTTATTGCTACTATATGGAAATAAGATTGATTTTTGTGTGTTGACCTTGTATTCTATATCGTTGCTAAACTCACTTATTAGTTCTAGGAGGTTTTTTTGTTTATTTTCTTGTTTTGGTAGATTCCTTAAAATTTTTTATTCCTTGAAATCATGTTACCTCCAAAAAAAGAACAGTTTTGTTCCTTCTTTAAAATTTGTATTCCTTTTATTTAATTTTCTTGCCCTATTGCACTGATTATGACTGGCAGTGCAATACTGAATATGAGAATTAAGAGGGAACATCCTGCCTTGTTCCTGATTTTAGGGTGAAAGCATTCAGACTTTCACCGTTAAATATGATGTTAATTGTTGTTTTCTTCTGTAGATGGCTTTTATCAGATTGAGGAAATTTCCTTCTATTCCTTCGTTGCTGAGAAATTTTTTTAAATTAAATATTTATTATTCAGATTATTACATTTGTTTCTCTTTTTTTCCCTCCATAGCTCCCCTCCACCCAGCTGCCACCCTTCCCTCTACCCTTACCTCCCTCCCGTTGACCTCATCCATAGGTGTATGATTTTTGTCCAGTCTCTCCCTGTACACCCCTCACCCCTTTCCCCCTGAGAATGATCAGTCTACTCCCTTTCTGTGCTCCTGACTCTATTATAGTCACCAGTTTATTCTGTTGATCAAATTTTTAATTCGTTTAACTTTTAGATTCACTTGTTGATAGATATGTATTTGTTGTTCATAATTTTTTGTCTTTTACCTTTTTCTTCTTCCTCTTCTAAAAGAGTACCTTTCAGCATTTCATATAATACTGGTTTGGAGTTGGTGAACTCCTTTAGCTTTTTCTTCTCTTTGAAGCTCTTTATCTGCCCTTCAATTCTGAATGATAGCTTTGCTGGATAGATTATTCTTGGTTGTATGTTGCTGAGAATTTTTTATCATGACTTAGATTGTGTCAAATATTTTTCTGCATCAATTTATATGATCATAGACTGTTATAGTGAATTATATGGATTGCTTTCCAAATATTGAAATAGCTCTGAATCTTCGGTATGAAGTCCATTTTATTGAAGATTTTTGCTTCTATTCTCTTGAGTGATATTGGTCTGAAGATTTCTTTTGTTTTATTCTCTTCTTCTGGGTTTCATATTAGTTAGTGGAGCTTCATAAAATATGTTGGGAATTGTTCCCTCTACTTCTATTTTCTAGAAGTGATTTTTAGAATTGGTTTATTTCTTCTTTGAATGTTTGGTAAAATTTGCAAGTTAAATTATCTGGGCCTGCAGATTTCTCTTTTTAGAAAAATTTAAACTATGTTCTTAATAGATTTACAGGACTTTTTAGGTTATCTATGTCGTGTTGAGTGAGTTTTAGTAGTTTGCTGGTTTTCAAGAAATGGGGCAATTTTACCTGTTTTCTCATATTTATGTGTGTAGATTTATTTTTATTATTCTCTATCCTTTTAACATCTGCAGTTTTATAGTGATATCTTTTCTTTTATTTCTGATATTGGTGATTTTGTTTTTCCTCTTTGCCAGAAATTGCTCAATTTTATTGATCTTTTTAAAAACATTTTCACTGCTTTTTCCTACCGTTTACCTGTTTTCAATTTTTATTTATTTCTGCCTTGATCTTCATTAATTTCTCCCTTCTTCTTGCATTGGGTTTATTTTGGTTTGCTTTCTCTAGTTTCTTAAGTAGTAAGTTTAAGTTACTGATTTGAGACCTTTCCTTATTTCTAATATAAGCATTCAATACTATAGACCTCTCTCTAAATAGTAGGTTAATTGCAGCTTTTGATATATTTTTTATTTTTGTGTTTTTCAAAAATATTATCTAATTTTCCCTGAGACTTCCTATTTGATCTGTGCTTATTTAGAGGTATGCTGATTAATGTCCAAGTGTTTGGTACTTTCCCTGTTATCTTTATGCTACTGTTTTCCAGTCCAGTTGCATTATATTTGGAGAACATGCTTTTAGCTAAAGATGATGCTCATTTCTGTCCAAAAACCATACATTTTGGTCAATTTCATGAGCATTTCTTGCCTATGGTAACAACGAGAATCTTTTCAATGACAGCTGAACAAAGTCTGATTTATTTTCTTTTGGCAGGTGGTCTGACTGACAGCTTGGGTAACTTGAAGAATCTTATGAAGCTTATGCTGGATAACATTACGATGAATGAGGAAGATGCTATAAAACTAGGTTAGATTTTGTTTCTATTTTTTTTTATTAATGTAAGTTTGAGAATCAAAAAAATTAACTCTACACAAGGCAAGGATGTCTTTATGCATTTGTGACTGCATCGGTTTTCCTAGACACTTTCCTCCACCCTTATAGCACCATCTTATGTAAACTGTACACCACTAGGTGATAACCATTTGGAGAACAGAAGAGATGAGATGTTTTATCTTCCTGGCTGATTGACTCTGCTTGCATTTAAAGCATAGAAGCAATGTAAATACTTTATAATTGAGAAAATCTTCAGAAATTATTGGCTATATTTGTATTTAAAGTATATAAACAATATTAAAGAGATTATACAGTGGTTTTGTAATTAAACTAGAGGCCCAGTGCACGAAATCCATGCATGGAGGGGCAGGAGGGTGTGTGTCCCTCACTCAGCTCAGGATGCATCCTCTCTAATCTGGGGACCCTTTGAGGGATGTCTAACTGTCCCTTGAGGGACCCCTTGAAGGATGTCCAGGATTAGGCCTAAACGGGCAGTTGGACATCCCTCTCACAATCCAGGATTGCTGGTGGGATAGGGCCTAACAGGCAGCCATACATCTCTCTCATAATACAGGTCTGCTGGCTCCCACCTGCCTGTCTGCCTAATTGCCTCTAACCGCTTCTGCCTGCCAACCTGACCACCCCCTAACCACTCCCCTGTCAGCCCAATTGCCCCTAACTGCCCTCCCCTGCTGGCTTGGTCACCCCTAACTGCCTTCCCCTGCCAGCCTTGTTGCCCCTAAATGTCCTCCCCTGCAGGCATGGTTGCCCCCAACTGCCCTACTCTGCCAGCCTAGTCATGCCTAACTGCCCTCCCTACTGGCCTGATCGCCCACAACTGCCCTCTCCTGCCAGCCATCTTGTGTCAACATGGGGGCAGCCATCTTTGACCATATGGGGCGGTTATCTTGTGTGTTGGAGTGACAGTCAATTTGCATATTACTCTTTTACTAGATAAAATAAAACTTAAAAAGTATAATGGAACACAAGAATAAATGTGGGTCAAGGAAAAACACGGCAGAACACATGATTTGCCTTCTAGGACAGGGAGGTTTCCGTTTAAAGGTGTTTTTTAATAGCTTTAGGAGGGGGTGTCATTTTTTTCTTTTGTTGACTCTTCCCCCTAACTACCCATATTTGAGACCTCAATTAAATGCTCCTCAGCCTTGTTCTTTTTCATTCTGCTTGCCTAAAGACAACCCTATCCTATAATTAAAGCATGACTGACTTTTTTTCATTTTATAGCTTCCATAGAATAAACAAATTAATTCAGTGTTCAGTGAACATTTACTGCATGCCTATGAGTTACACAGAATATCAGAGGTTAAAGGAGCCTGAGAACATCTAGTTTAATTTTTAAATGTTATTACTAGAGGTGTGATGCACAAATTCATGCACAAGTGGGGTTGGGGGAAATGGGGGGAAGGAGGAGGAAGGGGCCATTGGTGGTTGGCCTGCTGCCTCCATACCCTGGTTGAACTCCAAGTTGAGGGGGGACAATTTGCATATTAGCCTTTTATTATATAGGATTGATTTGAGAGAGAGAAAGGGAGAGAGATAGAAACATCAATGATGAGAGAGAATAACTGATCAGCTGCCTCCTGTACACCCCCTACTGGAGACCATGCCTACAACTCAGGTATGTGCCCTGACTGGGAATCAAACCATAACCTCCTGGTTCATGGGTGGATGCTCAACCACTGGTGGGGCTAATTTTTCTATTTTACTACTACTGGAACCTAGAACAGTTTATTGACTTGCCCAAGTTCTCACCCATTGGTAGAAAGGGTGCAAAAACACCTACCTGAGACAATCTGGTTCTACTGTTAAGGAATCAGAGTTTGGACTTGAATAAACTAGTCTAAATTTACCATTGATTGAAGAGTTACTGTGCAATAGGTTAGACAGTAAATACACTGGGCACTTTGACATACTATTACTTCTCATAGACTCCTCACAATAGTCAAAATACATAGGTATAGTTATCCCTAAAACCATAGCTAAAAGGTTGAATAACTTGCTTATGCTCACACAATTATTAAGTACAGGATCCAGGAACCAAACTGACTGCAAAGCTCATGCCTACAACCTCTGATCTACATGTACTCCCAAGACAACAATTAATATTCACCTTCTATGTGCCAGGCCCATCCTAAATACATTACATACCTTATCCACAACCTCCCCAAAGCGCTGCAAGGTAGCTATTATTAAAACAGTACATTTCTTTCCTCTAGGTTAGAGTACCATCAAGATCAAGCACTATTTTGACACAAAGGTATGCCTAATCAATCCAAGGGACATTTTAGAATGTTTTCACTTGTACTACTGAGATAAGATAAATCTTTCTCCCAGGTACCATCTGCATTGGATGTGGTCTTCATTGAAAAGACCAGAAAGGTCCCAGCAGGTCTCTTCTGAGGCTGTGAACAGTTACCCTAGAAGCACACCAAGGAACTCACGCCCTAGGCTGCCCCTTGGAATTCAGCCTCCACCCCTTCTAGGATTTTTGAAGGTCTTAAAGAGACAGTCTTCACTCAGAAGACTTACTTCTATGAAAAAAGTATGGTAAAGGCACACATTAAAATACTGCACATTGACTATAAATTTTCTCATCCTACCAAGAGAATGGCCTCTACAAAAGAGATTGTATGGCCCGGGAGATGGAAAGAGAGTTGAAAGGAAATCTGCTCTCTTTGGCTTTTTATAACTCAAGGGTTCTACAGAAAGAACAAGGGCAATGGCTCGGTGCAATTGTTCATTGCCTTCTTTTCAGCCATTCGTCGATGGTTAAATCAAATTAACTGGGTGTCCTAATGCATTTCCTTTCCATCTATTTGCAGCTGAAGGTCTGACAAACCTGAAGAACTTGTGTTTACTTCGTTTGCTCCACTTGTCTGACATTGGGGAGGGGATGGATTATATAGCCAAGTCTTTGTCAGCCGAACCCTGTAACCTTGAGGAAATCCAATTAGTCTCCTGCTGCCTGACCTCAGCGGCTGTGAAAACCCTAGGTAAGTTGCCTGCATTGACAGAGAACACTGTGAGAGAAGAGGTGCTTTCATAGTAATTCGTGCACGCTAGGTCTCTCAAGCAGCAATTTAATTTTTAGAGAAACTGGAAGAGATAACGAAGACATCTGGGTAATATCTAGCCTGTTTTTAATGATTTTCTCCACAATTAGAATAAAAATGGATTACAGATGGATAATAGAGAACTTCGGACTGATTGAAGATGTTATAATTTTAAGAGAAGGTGAAGAGGAGGAAATTAAGAAGTAGGTGCTTGATGCTTACTAAGTATTTGGATGGATGGATAAATAAGAGATTGAGAAGCAGAGAGAGGGATTTCCTTAAATGCTGTCAGGCCTTCTAATTCTTGCCCATTGCCCTGTTAAGGTAGAGTTAATGCGCATTAAGATAGGCGTTGAGTATTTGAGTTCCCCAAGAGTCTGAGTACTAAGTATGAAAAAAACCTTTGCATATTACTGGATAAACTGGATTATGTTAAACTATGATTTTCCTTAAATTTGGATTTTAGGGGGAAATCGTTTAACCCTTTAAAAATTAAACAATATAAAACTGATGGGGAAAAGGAAAAAAAAAGAAACACACACATAGAAGAAGAAACGGACTGATGGAGTCTGATGGGACTGATGGAGACTGAGATTACTTATATGCTAATATGAATAAAAAATTAGAGATATCCATGACTGGAGAAGGTAGGCAAGCACTGGGAGCGTGAGAATAGAGAGCACACACTCTTATTCTCCACCTGCCACTGGGAGGAGCCAGGTTTGGAACTGACAATAGCAACCATCCCCTTTTTAGGTGGCGTCTGTGGGTTTTTTTAAAGCACCGAACTTCAGAATATATTTTACTCTAAGAAAAGGACTCATAGGACTGATTTAAAAAATAATAGCTAGGATTGTAACAAGAGTATAATTCATGCAAATGACTAATGTTTAAAGGAGATTTTTCTAATCAGTCTTGATAGGAAAAACTTTAACTAGATTAAGCAACCATGATAAATACAGGTGTCCCCACTATCAGAAAGTAGAGCATTCTTATGAAACCTTTCTTTTTTTAAATAAATTTTTATGACTTTAAAAAAATATATATTTTATTGATTTCAGAGAAGAGAGGTAGAGAGATAGAAACATCAATGATGAGAGAGAATAATTGATCAGCTGCCTCCTGCACACCTCCCCACTGGGGATCGAACCCACAACCCAGGCATGTGCCTGAGCCAGAATCAAACCATGACCTCCTGGTTCATGGGTCGATGCTCAACCACTGAGCAACACTGGCTGGGCCCTATGAAACCTTCAATAAGCAATTACCATTCATCTTCATGGAAAATTTTTGAGCATTCCCAGACTCCAAAATAACTTCTCTTTGGCTCTTTTTTTTAAATTTAATAAATCTTTATTGTTCAGATTATTACAATTGTTCCTCTTTTTTGCCCCATAGTTCTCACCCCACCCTTTGGCCTTACCCTCCCCGAATGTCCTCATCCATAGGTGTACTATTTTTGTCCAGTCTCTCCCTGCACCTCCGTCTCCCCTCTCCCACTGATAATTGTCAGTCCACTCCCTTTCTATGCCCCTGATTCTATTATATTCACCAGTTTATTCTGTTCATCAGATTTTTAATTTACTTGATTTTTAGTTTCACTTGTTGATAGATATGTATTTGTTGTTCCTAATCTTTATCTTTACCTTTTTCTTCTTCTTCCTCTTCTTAAAGAATACTTTTCAGTATTTCATATAATCTGTAAAGCTCTTTAGATGACCTTCAATGCTTTTTAAAAAAATATATTTTATTGATTTTTTACAGAGAGGAAGGAGGAGGGATAGAAAGTTAGAAACATCGATGAGAGAGGGACAACGATCAGCTGCCTCCTGTATGGCCCCGACTGGAGATATGCCTGAAACCAAGATACACGCCCTTGACTGGAATTGAACCTGGGACCTTTCAGTCCACAGGCTGATGCTCTATCCACTGGACCAAACTGGTTTCAGCTGATCTTCAATTCTGAATGATAGCTTTGCTGGGTAATCTTGGTTGTAGATTCTTGCTATTCATCACTTTGAATATTTCTTGCCACTCCCTCTGGCCTCATAGTTTCCATTGAGAAATCAGCTAACAATTGTATGGATGCTCCCTTTTAGGTAATTAACTGTTTTTCTCTTGCTGCTTTTAATATTCTCTCTTTGTCTTTTGCTCTTGGCATTTTAAATTTTTTTTTAATATATCTTATTGATTTTTTACAGAAAGGAAGGGAGAGGGATAGAGAGTTAGAAACATCGATGAAAGACACCGATCAGCTGCCTCCTGCACGCCCCCCACTGGGGATGTGCCCACAACCAAGGCACATGCCCTTGACTGAAATCGAACCTGGGACCTTTGGGTCCGCAGGCCGACGCTCCATCCATTGAGCCAAACTGGTCTTGGCAGCCCTTGGCATTTTAATTATGATGTGTCTTGGTGTGGTCCTCTGTGCACTTCCTGGACTTGTAAGTCTATTTCTTTCACTAGGTGGGGTAAGTTTTCAGTCATTATTTCTTCAAGAAGGTTTTCAGTATTTTTCTCTCTCTCTTCTTATGACATCCCCGTAATTCTGGTGTTGGTATGCTTGAAGTTGTCCCAGAGGCTCCTTACACTATCTTCAAAGTTTTTTATTCTTTATTCTTTTTGCTTTTTGCTTTTCCAGTTGAGTGTTTTTTACTTCTTTGTATTTCAAATGTTTGACTTGATTCTTGCATTCCTCTAGTCTGCTGTTAGGTCTCTGTATAATATTTTTTACTTCAATCAGTGTATGTTTAATTTCTAGTTGGTTCTTTTTCATATTCTTGAGGGTCTCGCTAAATTTATCCATCTTTTCTAGAAAATTCTTGAAAAACTTTATAACCGTGGTTTTGAACTCTATATCCAGTTGTTTATTTTCCTCCATTTGTAATCTGTTTCTTTGTCTCCACATTTTCACAGCTTCCCTGAGTTGGTAGAATAACTTTGTGTGCTAGGTGTCCTATAGGGCCCAGTGGCTTAGCCTCTCCAGTGACTTGAGGTGGACACTCTTGGTGTACCCTTTGTGGACTGTGTGCACAACTTTGTTGTAGTTAAGTCTTGATTATTGTTGGTATCAATGGGAAGAATTGACCTCCACACCAACTGGCTGTGAGGATTAGCCATGTCTACACTGGGAGAACTTCTGTGCTGGAGACACCCTTGAGACAAAACTTGCAAAATTACAAAAGCCTCTGTGCTCAGCTTGGATGGGGAGGAGTCTCAGGGCAGACAGACAGCCTTGGCTTCCCATCAGCCCTGCCCTATAAGCCCCTTGGATCTCAGTGTCCCTCAGTAATCACTGCAAGCACCTCTGAGAGAAAGCTGCCCTCGAGTTTTACCTACTACCAGACAGTCCAGTTTCTCCCCAAATGAGTCTGGGTTCCCAGATTCTCTCCCAGAACTGGAGTTAAGTGCAGTCGGGAGCTTCCGTCTCTCTCCCGCTAGAGAAAGCTGTCGGTGCACTCAGCAGTCAGTCCTCTCCGCACACACACCTCCAGACCTCTGCCTTTTGCGGCTTCCCTGAGTTTCCATGTGCTTTTCTCTTTTCCAGACAGTCCAGATTCCTCTCGTATGAGTCTCACCTAGAACTGGAGTTCAGTGCAGTCGGAACTGGGTTTCAGTGCAGTCAGGAGCTTCTGTCTCCCTCCCGCTAGAGAAAGCCAGCCAAGCACTCAGCTTCCAGTCCTCTCCGAGCTTGCTCTTCCTACCTCTGCCCTCTGCAGCTTCTCTGAGTCTCCGTGTGCTTTTCTCTTTCCTTCTAGTTGTAGAATTTCCACTTAGCCAGCTTTCCTGTGGTTCTGGATGATATCCGTTTTGCCTTTTAGTTGTAGTTTTGAAATTTTTGTGCGAGGCAGCAGTTTAGGTGTTTACCTATTCCGCCATCTTGGTTTCTCTCTCTCTTAGGCTCTTCTTATACCTTAAGACACACTTGCTAACAGGTGCACAATAAATCACGATAAAGCACAGACACACTCAAAGCTCTGGTGGTTGACGCTGCAATGTGGACATAGTTCCCAGGAAGGAGCTTGGCTATGCCATTCTGGATGCCTCTATAAGGCTCTCTGCTAAAAACAAACATTGAACGCTATTTTGCTTTTCACCTGTTTTGTAAAAGCAAGACGAAAATTCTCTTTGGATTTCTTTCAGTTATCGAAGTGGGGTAACTGAACTTTGGAAAGGGGGCAAGTACCTATATCTGTAGTGAAGAAAAGAAGCAGTTCTTAGCTAGAGTGGTGGCATTTTGTGGCTAATGTTCTTATTAAATTTTTATTATTAACGTCAGAACTATAACTACCAAAATAATCTAAACTGAGGTCACAGAGAACAGCTCATCTCATTGGTTTTGTTCCTTCATCTCTCCTGCATGAGGAGAGCATGTAAGAATTGGAAGCAACCTCACAGTTCCTCTAGTTCATCTTCCCCATTCTAAAGGTGAAGACACGGAGGCTTAGAGAAAAGGAGTGACTTTCCTATAGTGATAACAACTGCAGTCTGTGCTGCTTTAAGTTTTATGAGTAATCATGACCATTTTGCCTTTAGGCAGAAGTTCATTAGTCAGAATTTAGGACCAGGAAATATCTGTCCATTTGGTCACAGTCATGGGAGTAGCCGGATACTTTTGAGAATAGTTAATCAAATCTAATAAAGATTCGTAGACTCTCAACAAAGAAGACAAGGGCTCAGAATTCTTATAAGGATATTTAAAAATTAACCCTGATAGTCTTTTTCTTTTGGGTGTTTTTTTTTTCCAGCTCATAATCTTCACAATTTGGCCAAACTGAGCATTCTTGATTTATCTGAAAATCACCTGGAAGAGGATGGAAATGAAGCTCTCCAGGAACTGAGTAAGAATGACCATTTTGCCTTTGAGATGCACCTTCAGGAAGTCAGAAGCCCTTTCTTAAACTGCCCTTAAGGAACACAGGCCACGGCTTTTGGGTCACCAGTTTTCTTTCTTTTTTAAAAATATATTTTATTGATTTTTTACAGGGAATACAAGAAAGGGATAGAAAGTCAGAAACATCGATGAGAGAGAGACATCCATCAGCTGCTTCCTGCACGCCCAGACTGGAGATGTGCCCACAACCAAGGTACATGCCCCCGATCGGAATCGAACCTGGGACCCCTCAGTTCACAGGCCGACGCTCTATCCACTGAGCCAAACCAGGTTCGGCTGAGTCACCAGTTTTCACGTGCTCACTGCACCTGAGGCTCCTACCTGCTTGCCTCCTTTTATAGATGGAGCCAGTGTCTGAGAGTAGGGCATACTTAATACAAATTGGCTCAAGGAGTTAGTAATAAGATTTTTAAGACATTACGATTGTTGTTTTTTTAAAACTTACTGTCTTGAGATTTACTTCAGAATAAGATAAGAGGGGAGGAATTTGGTAAGATAAAACAAAGATATCAAGACATTACGATTGTTGTTTTTTTAAAACTTACTGTCTTGAGATTTACTTCAGAATAAGATAAGAGGGAAGGAATTTGGTAAGATAAAGCAAACGTCCACGATTTGCTGTTTGTTCAAAGTTGGTGTATCAGTACTCACAGCTTCATTATACTATCCTGCATAGTGTTTGTATATTCTTGAACACTTTCCATAAACTACTAACAAAAAAAAAAAAAAGCAAATTGATTCTCAGTGCACATTGAGGAGGCTGCAGAGAGAAAGACCACTCCTCCTTTATCACTTGGTCCTTCATCAGTTTGGAGGCGGATCCAACTCCTGAACTGCCTTTGGTTCCTCCAGTTGACAGGCTGCATGTGTTGGAGCAGCTCACGGTGCTGATGCTGCCCTGGTGCAGTGATGTGCGCGTCAGTCTGACCAGGCTGGTGGATCAACTGGAGGGCGCCCCTCAACTCATCAAACTTGGCCTGAAGAACTGGAGGCTCACGGACGCAGAGATTAGAATTCTAGGTAGGTACACACACAGAGCCAGGAGAGAGGAGGTGAGTCCTGACCAAGTTCTTAAATTGACTTTCTCTTTCTTCTTTCCTTCCCCTCTTCCCTCCTTCCTTCCTTCCTTTCATGTCGTTTTTTTATTTACTTGCCTCCTCCCCTTTTTAAATATATATATATATACATATATATATATATATATATATGTATATATATATATACACACACACATATATATATATATTTAAATATATTTTATTGACTTTTTGCAGAGAGGAAGGGAGAGGGATAGAAAGTTAGAAACATCGATGAGAGAGACATGGATCAGCTGCCTCTTGCATGCCCCCTACTGGAGATGTGCCCGCGACCAAGGTACATGCCCTTGACCGGAATCAAACCTGGGACCTTTCAGTCGGCAGGCCGACGCTCTATCCACTGAGCCAAACCAGTTTCGGCTAAATATATTTTTTATTGATTTTAGAGAGAAGGAGAGAGAACCATCAACGAGAGAGAATCATTAATTGGCTACTTCCTGCACGCCCCCTACTAGGGACTGAGCCCACAACCCAGGTATGTGCCCTGACCAAGGAATCAAAAGGTGACCTTCTGGTTCATGGACCAATATTCAACCACTGAACCATACCAGCCCGGCTGCCTCCCCTTTTTTTGTACAAATATATTTAAAGGAATAACATGATTTAAAACACTGACCTGCCTTCAGGTTTTTAAGCATTTCAACCACAGTATTCACATTATTTGACAAGGTGTATTATATAGAAACAGCTCTCCCTAGCCATTACTGTCTGACATTCAGCAATGCCACTCCAATCTTGGCTAAAGTTTTTAAATCACCTGCTGCGTATTCAAAACATATAAAGGAAGTGCAACTTTAACTGGTGTCACAGAATATCTGTAAGTAGCAGAGATATAACCCCAGAAACGAATGGAGATATAGAAACCTTTCAGACCCCAGACCAGTGCTCTATCCACTGAGACAAACCCGCTAGGGCAGTGGTCGGCAAACTCATTAGTCAACAGAGCCAAATATCAACAGTACAACAATTGAAATTTCTTTTGAGAGCCAAATTTTTTTAAACTTAAACTTCTTCTAACACCACTTCTTCAAAATAGACTCGCCCAGGCAGTCGTATTTTGTGGAAGAGCCACACTCAAGGGGCCAAAGAGCCACATGTGGCTCGAGAGCCACAATTTGCCGACCTCGGATTTAGGCAATGACACTGAGTGATGGACATGTGTACGGATGCAGTAGCATAACGAAGCAAAATGTAATGAGAGACAGTCTCTCACTAAGGAAAGACTGCCTAATGAGATGCAGCGAGAACCTGAGAAGTGGGGTATGAAATTAGATACAGCGGTGGCACGTGCTTTCCTGGAAAACCCCAAGCCTGGATCGGCCTTAATTTCCCACTTTTTCTGTACCTACATGGAGGCTACTGGGGAAAATCACACAGTTTGGCAGATAGATCCACTATAGGTTCACAGTGACAAATTTCAACAGAAAAATTTAGAACCATATGGTAAGAAAACACTATCAAAACTTGTGGCATGCAGCAAAAGCAGGGCTTGAAGAAAATTCTCACAGCCTTAAATACTTACATTAAAGATGAAGGGCTGAAAATGAATCTTTCTAAATTAAGAAGCCAATAAAATAATAAAAAAAGCCAGTAAAAATAAAATAACACGGAGTAAACACACGATAATAAACATAAAAGTATAGGCGTACCTCACTGCACTTGGCTTTATTGAGCTTCACAGACGTGGAGTTCTTTACCTATTGAAGGCAACACCCTCCATCAGCAAACAGATCACAGCTGCCTTTATGGTGGTGCTCTGGGACGGAAACTGGGCCACCAGTGGGTCCCGGCTGCCTGTCACGGCCTGAGCCAATTAAGCACAGACAGTGCTGAATCATATGCGTGTTTATTGCAATAATGCCGGCAGTGTGGGAGGGAGTCAGCGGCTTATATGGGGTAGAAGGACAAAGATTACATAGGAAAGTGGGAATTAGAAGCATGGGGAAGTGGGCAAGGTTATGGGCAGTGCGGTCAGGGGGTTGCAAAGGGACCAGATTGCTTCAGCAACAAGGTTGCTAATCTTTCCGTGAAGATAGGCGGTTCTTGGAAAAGGAGAATGGACTGCATTCCGACGTGAATTCCCATGTCCTGGGACGTACAACTCTCAGCCAAGTTACAATGTGCTTTCTCTATTCAGAACAGCCATCACGGTTAACAGAGCATGATTAATATTTCTTATAATTATAGCTAGTGTCCACTATTCTATTTCTGCCCCTAAGAGAACCATACCTGCAGCATCTCAAAGGTCTGCCTCTATAAACCAATGAAACAGAAAAAAGATAAAGATGAATAAAGCTTGCGGAAACCGGTTTGGCTCAGTGGACAGAGCGTTGGCCTGCGGACGTAAGGGTCCAGGTTCGATTCTGGTCAAGGGCATGTACCTTGGCTGCGGGCACATCCCCAGTGGGGGGCGTGCAGGAGGCGGCTGATCGATGTTTCTCTCTCATCAGTGTTTCTAGCTCTCTATCCCTCTCCCTTCCTCTCTGTAAAAAAATCAAAAAAATATTTTTAAAAAAAGATGAATAAAGCTTAAAATTGATCCTCTAAAAAGAATAACAAAATAGGTAAAAATCTGTTCAAGAAAGAGTGACATAATTTCATGGGTCAGTATGGAGACACAAGCACATGTTTGTAGTAGCTTTACTGAATATTGCTCCAAACTGAAGGCGACTGAGATAGCCTTCAGTAGGTGAATGGATGAACAAGCTGTGGTATAGCCACACAGCAATATATCATTCAGTGGTAAAAATAAATGAGGTATTAAGCCTTGAGGAGACACAGGGAAATGTCAGGGGCTTAGGAGGAGGGGAGAGAGGGTTAAACAGATGCAGCTCTAGTTTTGTAGGGCAGTGGAACTATTCTGCATGACACTGTAATTGTGCATGTATGACAGTGTGAATTTGTCAAAACCCAAAGAACTTTACTGCACAAAGAGTGAACCTTAATGTATGTAAACTAAAAAATCATTTAGGAGGTCTGAGATACCTAAGAACAAAATGCAGACTGCAAAACAATCTGACTGTATTACAAACTATGAAACAATCTCACCGAGGGGTAAGGAAATTGATCTAATAACTTTGGAAATTATCTGTAAAACTAATGGCAAAATAGCCCAGCTGGCACGGCTCAGCGGTTGAGTGTTAACCTATGAAATAGGAGGTCACACCTCGATCCCGGGTCAGGGCACATGTTCGGGTTGTGGGCTCCATCCCCAGTGGAGGGGTGTGCAGAAGGCAGCTGATTAATCATTGATATTTCTGTCTCTTTCCCTCCTCCTTCCTCTCTGAAATCAATAACCACAGCACCCGTCTAAATTTATAATATTTTTACACTCTATTGTAAGCCCAATAAGACAGGGACTATGTCTGCCCTTTTCAGCTATCCGGAGCACTTAGCAAGCACAATCTGTGGCACACAGTAGGCACTCAAAAATGTTTGCCGAATGAAAAACTGGGAAGAGCTTTGGCCAGGCTAGAATTTTGTTGAGGATGCAGGATCCTGTGCTGCACCCGCAAAGCCAGGTTTGGTGAACCTGAGAGGGGGCGATGAAGGAGTAAGAAAAGCCGGACTAGAGAAGAAAGCTGGGTCTGTGACGGACGCTGCTGCCCTCTCTGATGGAGAGAGAGCGCCACAGCCTGCAAGCTGAGTGTTTATAGCCAGATACCGTGAGGCAAAGTAAGGGCATGTCAAGATGTTTACAACGTTAATCTAGTGGGTTTCGAATCTACTCAATGACATGCACCTGATCCAGCTTTGTTTACCTGCTGCCCATCCCGTAGCCTCTATCCCTCAGCCACGTGGACCACAGGTTCGGACCATAACCTGTCCAAACACCGTGGCTGCTCTCCACAGGAACCCTGCAAGGATCAGAATCCTTCTACCCAGAGCATTTGAGATTCTGCTTGGAATTTGGATCAAGCCAGTTCCATTCTCCAGAGCCCACGCACAGCCCACAGCTTTAAATGTCAGATTCCTTTTCCCTCAGGACCAGTCTGCTGGTCGTGATGACAAAAACACTGCCGGTTACATGAACAGAACGCATGCCCTCAGATCCTGTGCTGGCACACGTCCTAATGAGTCTCCAAAGAGTTCTTATGGATACCTTTCCTAAACCTGAGTAGCTAGCCTGTGTAAATAGTTCACCTCTAAAGGTGCAATGGGCTTTTTTTTTTGAAAAATGTATTTTATTGATTTTTCACAGAAAGGAAGGGAGAGGGATAGAAAGTTAGAAACATCGATGAGAGAGAGACATTGATCAGCCGCCTCCTGCACGCCCCCTACTGGGGATGTGCCCGCAACCAATGTACATGCCCTTGACCGGAATCGAACCTGGGACCCCTCAGTCCGTTGGCTGATGCTCCATCCACTGAGCCAAACCGGTCTCGGATGCAATGGGCTTTAAATCCTTCTTTTCAAGTTCCCTTTAGGTGGTGAAATCTGGTCTTCTAGGCAAGGAGAAAAGAAGTTGCGCTCTGGGGCAGGAGCCTCCTAGACACTGACAACCAGCACTTTGACTGCGTGCGTGCATGCCATGCTGGGAAGCACATGAAAAAGGCAGAGACAGAAAGAGCAGGGAGAAAGCTGCCCACATGGAAAAAGTAAGGGCTCCTTGTGAGGAGAAAGGCCATACATATGCGTTGGGCTGGACACAGGCTAAGCTGGTATAACGAGACCCAACTACACCACGGCTTTCAGCAAACAAAGCTCATTTCCCTGTCCTGCCGGTCCAGGGTGGATCTGCTCTTTGCAGTCTTCCAGACCCAGAAACCTACATTTTTTTATTCCTTGATTCCTTAGCGAGCTATCTTTGACTTCAAGGTCATGGCTAGAACACCCACCTTCCCTTTGTAAGGAGGTACTTTAGAGTGGCCTGGTCTGTAAGGAATGGAGGAGGTTCCTGAAGAGTCCAGGGCGGGTTAAAAGAACAACCCCCGAAACCCAAATCTTGAGATTCCGAAGGAGGTTTACTTATTCAAGTTTACAGGGAGGGGCATTCCATAGCCAAGAAACAACAGGTAGTGTTTGCTTCTCAGAAAAGACATTGGTCTAAGATTGCTGGGAGTTTGACTCCAGTTTTGAAAATAAGTACTCACTATTTAATAGCATCTTTCATTTTGCACTTCAATTTTTAAGCAATCTTCCATTTCCTGGGAGAGTCAGAAAAAGGGAAAAAACATATAATTCATGTATAATGGTTTGCTAATATAAAGGAATTATACTAAATATATCAACTGTATTTATATTACAGATACTATTATTTTAAATATTTTTTATAAATTATATTAATTACTAGGGGCCCAGTGCAGGAATTCACGCATCTTGAAAGGAACTGTGGGCTACTAGGCTGTGGTAGGCCCAGGGGCGGGTCTAAGGCCCTTTCTCTGCGCCTCTGCCTGGCCCCTCCCACTCTGGTCCCTAGTCCCCTGTCTGCCTGCTGCCCCACTCCAGCACAGTGCTATTGGGGCTGGCTGGTGTGAGCAGCAACTGCTGCCCCGATTGCCCCTCAGGAGCAAGGGTATGTGGAGAAGCCCTCAAGGTATGCCCCTGCTCATACCCGCTGATGGTGCCAGGCAATCAGGACCAGCGCCGGGCACTGGTAGTGGGTGCGAGCAGTGGCTCCAGCACTGGCAGTGGTTGCAAGTGGGGCTATGCTAGCAGAGGGTCTGAGAGGAGGCTGCTGCCCCATCTCCCCTCAGGAACAGGGGGAGGTAGAGAAGCCCTAAAGGGCGATTGGGGCCGGCAGCTGCCGCTCGCACCCACTGATAGAGCTGAGCGATTGGGGCCAGCTCCGGGTGCCAGCAGCGGGTGTGAATGCTAGGCAGGATTGTGGCCTTCGGGAGCAAAGAATTTTCAGTAATCACCAGAGGCTTGTCCCAATAACAGCGACTGGTGCCCCACCTTGGTCTGGCACCCCTGCTCACCTGGCTCCACTATCCTGCCACAGCTGATCCCTGCCATGTTCTGCGTATACCCTCTGGTGGTCAACACACATTATATCAACTGGTTGTTCAGTTGTGATGTTCAGTCTATTTGCATATTAGCCTTTATTATATAGTATAATTACTTTAATTAATTATACTGATTAAATACTAATTAGTATTTATCAGATTCCCTTACACCAGTGGTTGGCAAACTCATTAGTCAACAGAGCAGCAAACCACGGCTCACGAGCCGCAGTTTGATGACCACTGCCAGACACTGTAGGAATAATGTAACTTGAAAATACAATGAACCACCTTCATAATCACTGTTCTATCTATAGAGAATTTCTAAAGTAAGGCACTGGTCCAAACATGACCTTTTCTCTTCAAAAAACTGTTTTGCTTCCAACTAAAATACTAATTTCTATTTTTTACCAGGTGCATTTTTTGAAAAGAACCCTCTGAAAAACTTCCAGCAACTGGATTTGGCAGGAAATTGTGTGAGCAGTGATGGATGGCTTACCTTCATGGGTGTATTTGAAAATCTTAAGCAATTAGTGTTTTTTGACTTCAGCACTGAGAGGTTTTTACCCGATGCAGCATTAGTCAGAAAACTTGGCCATGTGTTATCAAAGTTAACTTTTTTGCAAGAAGCGAGGCTTGTTGGGTGGCAGTTTGATGATGATGATGTCAGTGTTATTAAAGGTGCTTTTAAACTAGTAACTGCTTAATTAAAGGGCAGCCTGAGCCCATGAGTGCTCTGGAAAGCTCCATTACTTTCAGGCTGGTGATTTAAAAATCTTTGCTCATATAGTCCAAAGGTTGGAAAGCATATAGCAATCTATTATCCACCTAAAAATTATCCTTGTCAACAGTGTCTGCCCAGCTCGCCCCTTCTAAACTGCCTCTTCTTCACTGATAGCAGGATGATGTGTGGCATCATCACTTCCTTAGCTGGCCTCTTGCATGGAAACCTTCCTTATTTTCACCATTCAGGTAAAAAAAAGAGGATGCCAGGCAAATGAGACCAAAGGAGAGGAGAAAGTGGGAGGGAGGTTACTGATGACCCGTGCTATGGTTCTGTGCTTCATGATTCCTAACAGGATTATCAGGTACTTGAACGGTTCTCTTCTCTTGGTCTCAAAAATAGGTCATATATGCATATTCATGGACACAGACAATAGTGTGGTGAAGACCTGGGGCTAGAGGTAGGCTAGAAAGGGGTCAATGGGAGAGGAAAGGTGGACATATGTAATACTTTAAACAACAGAGATGAAAAAAAAAATAGGTCACAAGAACTGATATACTGTATGCACATTTACCTAGTACAGTGCCTGACATGTACTAGATTCTCAACAAATGTTTGCTAAATATGGGAATTAAATGACCAATAAACAGCTATTGAATAAAGAAGCCAGAATTATTTAAAATCATAAAACTCCATGTCTGTTCTTTATTCAAAAAGTTTAATGCAAACAATTTGGAATGTGAAAAGCATTTTCTTTTGGCAACTTATGAACAGTTAAATCAGTCTTGAAATTGAGTCCACCCCAGTTGCTGATACATGTATGTAATTTCAACTGTGACTTCAGAGATTAAGAAATAAAAATGCACCCCATTCTTTCATTACTCTATGGAAGCTAATGGTACTTTGTCCTCATCTTTTCTTCAACATCCTGCAAAAATAATCCTTTGTGACAGATTATTTTCCGGTTTTGATATTAACAAATACAAAGGAGCATCATGTGTGTTTGTGTGTGTGAAAATTTACACCTGTGATCAATGCCTAGAAGTTGAATTGAGTCATAGGCTTTTTATAATTTTGTTTTTTATAGATACTCCCAAATTTCCCTCCTGTACTACTTACTCATTATTTTTCTTCAGTTTGTCTTAGGTTTAACATCATGTACTTCAATTTTCATCTTAAGTAGTGATATGGTGAAACTACAGGTTTTATGTGTTGTTTTTTAATGCATATTAAAAGGTATAATAAAAAAAAATCCTTTCCCACAAAGAAAGAAGACTAAGAAAAATCTGTTTAAACAGATTTAAAAGACTTATTCGAGGCAAGTCTAAAATAAACTAATTCCTAAGTGGTGTTAGCCTGCGGTTCACCTTCTATTCTCATGGCACCTCAAATTAATGGCTTAGGTGTTGGTGTAGGTAACATTGGGCCTATATGTTGAGGTAGTCACTGGAAAGAAATTCTGGGTACAACATTGCTTAGCAACCGGGCACATATTCTATAGATTCAGTCATAAAATTTCAGAGCTGATAGTTTATAGATCCTAATTCATTCCCCAGCCTATTCCCCTTAGAAATTTCAGCGAAGTGAAATGACTTGCCCCTGGTTGCAAAACTACTGACATAGTGGCAGTATCAGTTTTGGAATCCAATTCTTGTCTTCCAGTCCAATGTTTTTTTCATTACAAACAGCGATTTCTCAAATAGGGTTCATCATAGTCCATGAAGCTTACTCTTCTTAAATCACAAACCACGGGGCAAGTATTTAATTTGAACTTTTTTTTTTGGTCTAGTTTCAAGTAACTCCATGGTAAGATTTACCAGTAAGGCTACTGTCTAAAGGCCTAAGCTGGCCAAATTTCTTGTTTTCATATCCGGAAACAAGCCAGAGCTTAGCAAATGAGAGGTTATATAATAATGCAAGGATCAAAGTCACCTATAGCAGTTGGCAGTACTGAAGTTCAGCAGGTAGGGCCAATTCCTTCAAAACCCACAGGCAACTTTTCAAAGAGTGTAGGTTGGCATGAAAACACCTTTGGTAGGACAACTGCAAAGATGTTGCTTCCGAGTGGGTGTTGAGGAATTAGACATCTAACCTCACACAGAGCTGTGTTCAGCACCTAGATACTTTGAAAATCCAGTAGGGATGGAGATGTGCATATGCTGCATACATCTGAATCATCCTTCAGTACATGACAGTTCAGATTTCACGCAAAACCCGAATTCACATTTAGATGAGGTCAATGGAGGAAAAACCACCCTGTAACGGTAGACCAATAACAGGCAATAGTAATAGTTAGAGAACATAAGACAAAGGACAAGAAACAGGCTGCCTTATTACACTTGACAAAGTTTCCTTTTCACCAACAGTCATAGTGTGGACTCTATTTCTTCAGTAGGTAAAATGCCTGAACAGGGTCGCAGATGCCAAGACAATGACCAACTCCTCAGCAAGCAAAGGGTATTTAGGACATGGTCATTTATTATCACAGGATTACCTACTTGTGATAGAGATGGCTTCTTAAATGTCTGTTATTCCACAGCGAAGAAACAGGATTTGGAAGTGTTGCTCATCTTTAAAAGAGGATGAGTTGAAACCGTTGCAAATTCTACAGGAACAGAAATCTCTAGATAGCTGGGTGATGGCTGAAAAAGTCACAAATATCCAGGAGTCACTGGATTCCAGAAAAGTTTAATGCACTCTTAAAATCCCTTTTTAAAACCGTAACCGTAAAACTCATGATATGAGAAAACCTCAGATAATTGCTGCTTGTTATATTTTTTTATATGTAATATTGGCCACATTAGAAAGCTCTTAACATTTGCACTTGGAAAGTAATCAAAACAAGTTAAAAACTGCCTGTAGCAAGTCTGAAAATACTGTAATCTATAATCTAAGACCATTATCTTTTGGTAAAATATAATCTCAAACTAATTGTGCAACTCTGAAAAGATATCAAATCCTGTATTATAACGTATGCTGAATTCCATGTATTTTGGTAACATATTTGATATGTTTTGTTTAAAAAATGAGAAATTAAGTCAACCAATTAAAGTTACAAAAAAGATAAATTGCATCATTTGTCAAAATCTGATTATGTGTAAGAGAGAAAACTGGAATTCCTTTATTGCACATTACCAAAGGACTTGGTACTTATAAAACACTTTTGAGAACCATGGACTATTTACAAATGTACTGAAATTTTTAAATGACAAAAACTAGGTAGTATGCCCTAGCCAGTTTGACTCAGTGGATAGAGTATCAACCTGTAGAATGCAGGTCCCAAGTTCGATTCCAGTCAGGGGTACATATCCGGATTGTGGGCTCAATCCCCAGTGCAGGAGGCAGCCAATCATTGATTCTCTCATCACTGACTTTCTCTCCCTGAAATGAATAAAAATATATTAAAAAAACAAAAACTAGGTAGAATATATTCTAAAATTTCAGATAAAAAACTTTGCTTTTACTTTGCAAGACATAATTCAAAGGACCTCAAAGGAAAATGTAGCAATTAAGTTTGGAAAAGCCATAAAAGAGGACTTTTTTACTTTTAGGATGGATATTTTTATCCTTTCTTAAAATGTGTATCATTATTCAAGACGCAGATTTATAAATTTCTTTAAAAAAAATATATATTTTACTGATGTTTTACAGAGAGGAAAGGGATAGAAAGCCAGAAACATCGATGAGAGAGAAACATCAGCTGCCTCCTGCACGCCCCCTACTGGGGATGTGCCTGAAACCAAGGTACATGCCCTTGACCAAATTCGAACCTGGACCCTCGAGTTGGTAGACTGACGCTCTATCCACTGAGCCAAACCGGTTTCGGCAAGATTTATAAATTTCACTGAAGACAGTATGTGACAGATCTACTCCATCAAATGATTCTCTTGTAAAGGTAATCTCATATTACACTGTAGTCAACTTCAAAACCAAAAATAGCAAAATTCAAATTTAGAGAAATACACTTTCTAAAGGAAGCCTATTTAAAGCCTACTACATTTAGAAGTTTCTTACTGTTCTAACTGTATCTTACAAAAATATAGTTTCATTGGTTTCATATAATGTGAACTAGCCTACTATTCTCTATCATTTACAACAAATGATTGAACAGTCAAAGCAAAGTTGGATTACTTAAGAAAATTGGAAGTCAAGGAGTCAATATTCCTCGTAAAATAAATTAAATCACAGCATGTCATGGTCTTGGTTGTCCAATTCTGTTGTTAGTCCCATATCTACTTGGTATATTTGTAAAACCAGTCCTGAATCCTTGGCTTGCTCCAATTCCTGGAACTCCAAGTCCTTGATTAACCATGCTGCTATAAGGTATGTGTCCATGATTAAGTCCCAAACCGTAAGGTCTTGTTTGAGTGTTTAGAAGAATAACTGGGTTCACATTTTTTCCAGGGGTGTTAAATGAAAATTCTGGAGGTGGACTACTAGGTTTAGTTGGAGTTGATGTGACAGGGTTCGACTCATCAATGCCCTTTAAAGGAGGCATGGGTATTATGTGATGATCTGAGAAATTTAGAACATTAGCTGCAACAGGTCCCGATGGTAAAGAGGGCCTTATCCAGTCATCCTTGAAAATTTGAACAGTCAGCGTAGACACAAGAGTGTACAGCCTGTTGGTCACATGAGCAAGAACCATTTGTTCATTTGCATCTCGGCGAATTCTTACATGTACTGATCCAGCCTGAAAGGGGCAAAAGAGAGACTGCTTAGAATTACAGAAAATTCCCTTGGAGACGAGCATTTTACTTATGATTTGTTGTAACAGTACTTGGTATTCTCTTTCATTCAAGAGAAAACTTAATGTCTTGATATTCCTTAAAGACTACCTAGTAATGATTAACAATGAAATAATTTGTGACTCTTTAAATAAAACATGATCTTTTAATATATATAAAAGAGAAATCCATGTAGAATGAAGACAGGCATATTATAAATGAGGCAGAACATAAATGAAGTATATAAAATGCAACAGAAAGGCAGGAAAAGGAAATAATTCAAATTGGGAAAAAAATGACATTTGATCGTCTAGGGTTGATGGTTAAATGAAATTTCAAAAGGTGGCGATAGGCTTAGGAAATAGCAATTAAAACGCATGGCATGTTTGGGCAAGAATAAGCAATATAAAGAAGTACAAATATTTCATGGGTCAAAAAAAGAAAAGGAGGAAAGAGGAAACAAAAAAAATGTAAAGAAGAAAGGTAGGTTATGGGTGAAAAAGAAAGGATAGGAGAGGCATCTAAATATCAGGATAATAAGTTTTAGCAACAGCAATAAAATAAGAGTTCAGAAAAATTATAAGTATGGATGACTGCCAATTATGTAGGAAATAACTGCAACAGTCTAGGTTAAAAATGAAGAGGTCTGAGATAGGAGAAACAGTGGGATCAGAGAGGGACACAGATGGATTCCATAGCTTAGTAGTGGGAGGACTTGATACCCAACTGGATATAATGGATGAGGGAGATAAACTCATCAAAGATGAGATTTCAAGGTGTTCAGCTTTCCTTACATTATTAGGAACATAGAGAACACAAGCATTACAATGCGGGTTAGCGAAGGGATTAGCCAAAGGACATGTATGCATAACCCACAGATACAGATCAGGGTGTGGTGATAGCCAGAGAGAAGGGGGATTTGAGGGTTGAGTGGAGTTGGGCAAAGGCAGGGAAATGGGGACATCTGTAATAGTATCAATAACAGAAATTTAAAAAAAGATATTTATAAATCTGAAAAGTCATTTACACACATTATGTTTTTTTAAATATATTTTATTGATTTTTTACAGAGAGGAAGGGAGAGGGATAGAGAGCTAGAAACATCGATGAGAGAGAAACATCGATCAGCTGCCTCCTGCACACCCACCACTGGCGATGTGCCCGCAATCAAGGTACATGCCCTTGACCAGAACCGAACCTGGGACCTTTCAGTCCGAAGGCTGACACTCTATCCACTGAGCCAAACCGGTTTTGGCCACACATTATGTTTTTAAAGTAGATAATAAAATAGTAGATAGAACAATGATCCTGTTTTGACCAAAACACATACAGAAAAATATCAAGCATGAGAGCACTTATCTTTAGCTGGTAAAATTATTATGAATTTTTATTCTCTTCTTTTGACTTAGTTGTAAGTTCTAACTTTTCTAATAACTAGGTACTATTTGTATAATAAAATCTTAAATAAAAATATATAGTAAATAAAATACCCATAGTTATTTCATGTTGATTTCTAGATAAACTCAGACTTTATATATAAAAAAAATCACAGCGAAGTATAAACTGGCCAGTTGGTTTAGTTAGAATGTGCCTGAGTCTATGACTTGAATAGTAATAGGAATTACCATTTCACAAGACTGAGAAAATATCTATGTTGCTTGAATTTGACTTGTAGTTGATTATTTTTAGGTAAGACAAGCCATGTCTAGAAATCAAGACAGCTTTGATTTCTCTTTTCTTTGCCACTGCTGTCACTATACAAAACTTTAAAAGATACTGTTTCCTCTTTCAATCAGATGTAGAAATCGAAGTAAAATAAGTGGAAACCATTTCTGAGACTCAGTCTCCTATGATGACTGTGTTTGCATTAATCTAGAGCTTTTGTGACAACTATTCTTGGCAGTTCAAAAGCTTGTTTTAGTATTCTCCTTGGTCTTAATTAGGCAATACATCAGTGTAGCTGTTAGATGGCCAAGTTCTGAATAGCTGAGATAACTATTCTCTTTGTGTAAAGCCACCACGCTTAGTAAACACTTGTCTACTAATTTATTGATACCAGTATAATTAAGAGAATGATTAAAAAATGAACTACATTACTGGAGGAATGCAAATTGGTATAACCATTTTTGGAAAGCAATTTGGTAACTGGCATCAAAAGCCATAAAGGGTATAATATTATTATATTCACAAAAACCCCTTCTAAAAATTAATCTTAAAAAAAAAAATTGATCTTTCATTTACTGAAGACCAGCACTCTTTTAGATGATCGGGTTACCTGACTGTTCAGTGTGCCAGTAGCTTGAGCACCCCTACCCGCCACACACCTACTTGAGCTCCACCTGTACCTCACGCACTGCCTACTTTCAGGAGAGGCACCGGTTTCACAGGGACGAGACCACCACCACTCAAATGGGGATGCTGCGTGCCCCAGCCCACTGAGCACTGGGACGCTACTACTGACGTCTCCATTGACTCTCATCCACAAGAAATAGGCCCCCGGGCCTCGTGGATTGACCTTGAGGCTCCCTTCAGATAAGTACGTGCAGCTCAGGACGATCTCAGACAAGAAGGGATCTTTGGGGCTCTCGCCATTCCAGGTGAATTGTGTGGTGCAGATCCAATGAGGTGGTGTGGCTGCATCTGTTCAGGCCCACCTCAGGACTTAGCTGGTACAGGGACTGCCAACTCAAGATGAGAGTGGTTAATCATCATGGTTGACTAAGATCTCTCTTGCAGTTAGTTCTCAAAGTTCTAATTGTATCCTCACATGGTGTAAAGCCTAAAAATTAATATTAAGGAATAATCACGAGTATATACAAAGATTACACCAGAAAAATATATATCCCAGCCAGTTTATATGGTAACCAATGGAAATCAACTAATCCAATAGAGGAACGATTAAATAAATTATGGCATATTCATATAATGTAAAACTGCAGCCATGAAAAATTATGCTGGGATTCTTAGAAGACAGCAACAGTGGTGGGACTTTTTTGAAATGCCCCAAATATTCCCATAAATACAGAAACTAAGACAGCAAATCCAAAAACCAATGAACACCATCTCTAAAAAACTAGCTAACCTGGTGCTAAGAAAACCCAAATGCAAGCTTTAGACCTGCAAGGTATCAACTTCTGTGGAGGAGCAAGTACTAGTGGATCTGCCTGACCTAAAAACCCTAAAGCAAGCAGTAAGCCGGTGCTAGTGGCAATCTAGGACAGAGAATTTGAGAAAGGCAGCTGGGTCTGCAATAAGATATGAAGAGCTGGAGTAGTCTGAACCCTAGAACTCTCAAAAGAAACCAAGCAAAGCCCCACATTAAGAAACAACTGGCAACCGAGTCTCAATTGAGCGGCACAGTAGAGGCTCAGGCACAAATGGAAGGGAAACAGAGCCAGAGGAAAGGAAAAACTTTCACTTCACAGACTCAGCAGAAGAGGGAACTCTAGAGCTCTGAACTTAGACACACTACCTTAAACCACCCCTTCTTTCTTAAGGTCAGGAAACCTAATTTCATATAAGAAGCAGCCATAGAAAATAACTAAATCCAAATCCCACACAAAGTAATTATAAGAAAATACAGAACAGATTAAAAGATCACCAGAAAGATTTACCTACAAAACTAAGACCCACTTTATCAAAACAAGCCAAAAAACATGAAACAAGAACAATATAAATTAAAATGAGAAAACCTCAGAAATGAGATTAGAAATATAAGAAAAAACTCACTTCAAAAATGAAGACTAAACAAGGAGTACAAAAGCAAACAGAAGTATACTGTAAGAGAAATAAAATGTAAAAAGAGGGAAATTTTAAATATTAAAAGGAAATGCAGATAAAACAAATACCAAAAAACCTATAAAAATCCTAATGAGTATAACGGAAGCTCCCAAATAAGAAAATCAAGGCAAGAGACCAGAATAAGTATTAACAACTATAATTAAAGAGAACTTTCCTGAAAGTTTTAATATGTTGTTTGTGAAATAACATTATTGAAAGGGTATACTGCATACTTGAAATAATTGACCCACAATGACCAATACCAAGACTAGTAAAATTACTAGATTAAAAATAATAATAATAAATAAATAAATAAAATTGGGGCATCCAGGGAAAATGATCAAGTCAGATATAAAGGAAAAAACACTCAAAAATAGACTATCAGGCTTTTATTACAGCAACTAGATGCCCAGTGCATAAAATTTGTACACTGGAGGGGGGTGTCCCTCAGCACAGCCTGTGACCTCTCCAATCTGGGACCCCAGAGGGATCGGGCCTAAACTGGAAGTCGGATATCCCTTTCATAATCTGGGAATGTTGGCTCCCAATCGTCACCTGCCTGCCTGCCTGATTGCCCCTAACCGCTTCTGCCTGCCAGCCCGATCATCCCCTAACCACTCCCCTGCCAGCCTGATCAATGCCTAACTGCTACCTGCCAGCCTGTTTGCCCCTAACTGCCCTCCACTCCTGGCCTGGTTGCCCCTAACTGCCCTCCCCTGCTGGCCTGATCACCCACAACTCTCATCCCCTGCCAGCCATACACCACATGGGGGCAGCCATGTTGTGCAAGGTCGTGACAGTCAACTTGCATATTACCTCTTTATTATATAGGATACTTTATGCCAGAGGTAAATGGAGTAGTATACTTAAGAAACTGAAGAAAACAAAATATATGCTTAGAATTTTATATCTAGCCAAAGTTTTTTCAAGTGTAATGTCCACAACTGTTTTAAATAATCAGGAATTTAGGGAACGTTGTTCCCCAAGGGTTTTCCTGAAGAATTTACTAGAGGTTGCGTTTGAGATACCAAATGACTAGAGGGGAAGAGTAGGAGGAGGTAGAAACAAGACAGCCATTTTTCCACTAAAGGAGCTTAAACCTGAAACTAAAGACTGCAGCACGGATGACATCACTGAGCTGTTGGGCAGCCTACTCAGCCTACCTCTGGAATTTGTGTTATGTTAGAAAAACCATATCCTATAGTCTGCTTTTTTAGTGATATGAAAACCTGTTTGTTGTATGTGAAAAGAGCAAATTTATAAAACAGAATGATTTCATTTTCTAAGGAGAATAAATGTGTAAGTATAAGTACAAAAATATCAATAGCAATTTTCTCTACATGAGAGGATTATGGTGATTTAATTTTTTCCTGGATATTTTTCTTTATTTTTCTCATCATTCCTGATACAGAAATAAAGTCTCTCTGGTAATGAGGTACAATATTGGGTGAGAAAACATGGAATTTTATGCTGCAAAAGATGTGTTATCGTAACTCTTTAACATATTCAGTGAAAACTCCACAATTAAAACTGCAATTAAAAATAATTGCACCTTGCCCTAGCTGGTTTGGCTCAGTGGATGGAGCATCCATCAGCCTGTGGACTGAAGAGTCACAGGTTCGATTCCTATTAAGGGCATATGCCCACATTGTGGGAGGCAGCCGATCAATGATTCTCTCTCATCATTGATGTTTCTCTCTCTTCCTCTCCCTTTTTCTCTGAAATCAATAAAAATATATTAAAAAAAAATAATTGCACTTATTACTTTTGCAACATTTTCATTTTTAGGAATGTGTGACTGAATTTGTCTTCTCTGTACAGTTCAATATTAAGATGATTTGGTTTAAAAGAAAAAAGAAAAACATCCCATCAATCTCAATTAGGTTTCTGAATCCACCTACATTTTAGACTCTATTGAACAAAAACAGAAATCAAAAGTCTATGAAAATTTTAAAGAAGTAATTTTTTCAGTTTTGAAAATTATAAAGTATGCTTTAAATAATAACTAAAGTAATATAGAGAAAACATACCAATGAGCCAAAACCTAAGGTCCAAAAATGCTCATTTCGTACTTCCAAAACTCCATCCAAGGTGGACACCTGATAAAAAACACACAATGGGGTTGTTTGCATTGACATATCCAACACAAGTCAGCCATAGTCTGGACTGGCCCTGAACCTAGGAATGACATGGCCAAACCCTGCCTGAGGACACTCATTCGCGGAGGGAATCCCAGCCCACTACTTAGGATACCCTTTCTGCTTGTGCAGCAGAGCCAAAACCTTATTTCCCCAGCTTCTTGTCTGCACCAATCTTTCTGGAATTGGGTCTTTACAGCCCCACCCCACCTTGTTCAACAGTGTGGCTCTTTTCATTTTGTCAATATGGCATGTATGTATGAAAATATCAATAGCAATCAGGTTTTTTTCTTTTCTTTCTTCTCTATAATTTCTTTCTCTGAGTTCCCTTTCAACACATTTCTGCAAAACAAAGACTGGTATTTGGATGTGGGTCAAAAGGAAATTCCAAGGCCAGATATATAGCATGTGGTCCCTGGTGCAGTGGCACAGGCTCCATTAGCAGTGACATGTAATCTGCTCTCTTGATAAGAGTGGCTTTTGCGATAAGGACAACAAATATTTTAAAACACTTTTCACATCCAAATAATTCAATTTTCTTGTTCTTTATTAGTTGGCAGGTGGAAACATGTAACAATCCAAAAATCTAAACCCACATTTCAAGATGTTAGATGGTGAAGCAATCAACAGATTTAAAAAAGAGCATTGATTTAATCAAATCCTTACGTTTTATTATAGAATCATAAGTTACAGCATTAATATAGGTAGGAGAGTGGTCTATAGGTCATTACCTTCCACATCTATTTCAAATGAACTTGGCTTCCAGAGTGAGCAATCCTCAATCTTTCTGCTTTTGTCACTATGTTTCCTAATGAGTTAAGAACACAAATGCCCCTAAAATTCTAGGCAGGGTTGAATAAAGTATTTTTGTATCCATTCTTTGCATTATCTAATTATAAATTTAAATGATTTTATTATTGCATCTTACCTCTCTGAGAAGTTTATCCAACTGACCAATAACATGGGGTGGTGTTGTCTGGGGGGGAAATAAAACATACATAAGAAAGATAAAAAATTTTTTGCAACAATGGTCCAGAAACAAACAATATCGGTCTATATCAGCCTTTGCTTTGTTTGACATGTACCCTATCATGATTGAGGAAAGAGAGTTTTCAACTGGCCCAGTAGTGGGGCAACATAAAAAACTAGTGCATGCTCACTTCTGATCTTAACAAAGAAGCTGCTATCTCGAGAACAAAGTAAGTCTTAAAGAACCAGACACTCAATAAAAAATGTTTAAGAAAGTAACATTTTATATAGGGGATGGCACTAAATAACTATTATCTTATTGTTATTTACTGGTCCTGGAGATGGAGATACTGTAAGTTTAAGAAAAGGCATGAACCAAGATCGGTTTGGCTCAGTGGATAGAGCGTCAGCTTGCGGACTGAAAGGTCCCAGGTTCGATTCCGGTTGGGGGAATGTACCTTGCTTGTGGGCACATCTCCACTGTGGAGCATGCAGTAGGCAGCTGATCGATGTCTCTCTCACATCGATGTTTCTGACTTTCTATCTCTCTCCCTTCCTCTTTGTAAAAAATCAATAAAATATATTAAAAAAAAGAAAAGGCATGAGGTAGAGATAGAAGGAAAAGCAAGGCTTCCATAAATACCAAATCCTGGGAAACTACCTCTCCATTCAGGTACTTGTCCCATTATAATTTGTCACTTAACATTTTAAATTTGAAATTTAAAATTCTCACTGATTCAATCACAGAGAAAAAAATGAAAACAATCATAACCAGATTATACAATAAATTTATACAAATTAGAGGAAAATATCTAAATACTTTAAAAAAGTAACATTGTTTTCAACTGAAACATTAGAGATAAAAAATTTAATTTATAATTTTGTTTTATATTACAAATATAGGAATATTTGTGCCTATTTTATGGGCCTATGTAATTTCATCTAGTTTGTAGTTTAAAAATTTCAGAGATTATTTTTGGCTTCATTTGTAAAGCCAAAAGTTTCACAATCTGGTAGAAGAACACGAACAATTTTATAATCTGGTAGAAGAACGTGGCTAATATTAAGCATGCACACTGAAAGAAGACCCTTACCTGGAGTAACACTTTCCCACTGTACACGCTCATGGGATACATAGTGCCAAATGTCATCAGAGCAATTGCTATGGCAGAGGCAGTGTCTACAGCAAAATAATTACTAAAAGGAAAAAAATAATTCTCAATTGTAAATGTATGCCTCACTCAACTTCTTACAATTCAGTCTACTCAACATTAATTACCTAAAGGACCATTTAATCACAGGTGAACACTACTGGCAATTGAAACATCTCAAAGGAAAACAGAAAGTTTTCTTAATTGTTTCTTGCCAAAGTTTAGTGGGGGGAAAAACTAATAATTATGTGAATTAGTGTGAAGAGATGATGATGAAGAAGAAAATGTGAGCATTTCCTTACTATTTTCAGTCAATCTACTTCTCAACTAGGAAGATTTCATACATGTTCACTTACTGTAACTAATAAAACCCTTCAAATAGGAAAATGAGTTTTCAATACAGAGTTTCTGATATAGAGACACTAATGATTTAATTAGTGACTCTATCAGCTTTCCTGTAAATAACTTTCCATAATTACTATTAAAATTTTTCAAAATTCGCCACGAGTTTCACAAAGTGAGATTCTTCTGAGGTGCAACATCTCAATAGTTCAGGCTGTTCTCCTAAGATAAACCCAAATCCCCATGCTTACAAGCATGCTTTTTAACTTTTCCCCACACGTTGGAATAGAGACATGAGTTAAGATCTAGTTCCTGCCTTTGAAATAGCAGGAGAAACATGTGTGAAAAACATAAGAAAGCCTTTTGCATGCAAAGGAGACGTCCCTATGGAGGATCATGGATACACATAGGACTAAGTGTCAAGGCTACTAGGAGAGAGATAATCCAGAAAGGCTAAATGTAAAAAGAGGTGACATTTGAACTGAGTCTGCAAAGAGGAGTGAGATGATGGAAGGAAGAGATTGTAGACATTGAAAGCAGCATGATCCAAAACCCTGGCGGGGTAGCACAGTTGGTTAGAGTGTAGTCCCAATAAGCCAAAGTTGCAGGTTCGAACCCCGGTCAGGATATATACAAGAATCAACCAATGAATGCATCAATAAGTAGAAAAACAAATGAGGATTAAAAAAACAACTGCTAAACAATTTCCTCTTCTCTTCCCTCTCTCAGAAATAGCAAGCTGTTGTGGCTTATTTCTCTTATTTTATCGTCCTCTTGTGTTCCTCTCATCAATTAGCAGTAGGTAATTAATTTGGCATTATAGGTTGTAATAAAAAAATACTTACTGAATACAACACCCATATTTTTTCAGATGAAGCCACTTGAGGACAAGACATGACCAAAGTCACATCGGTCATAAGCAAACGTGCTATAAGTTTAACCCCCAATCATTCCATTGATAACCTTAATAGTCAGGCCCCAGGAATGGAAACACCCTTTACAGAAATAAAAAATACTTACTTAATTTCAATTAGCATATACGTAATACAGAGAGCAAATGCTCCTGCAAGATCAATCAAAACAAATGGATTCATTCGGGGAAGGAAGACACTGCTAAGTCCTGGAATAATTCCACACATGCTATGAGTAAAACAAACAAGAGTATTCATTAGCTAGCAGAAATGATGTGAGACTGATGAAAATCTTATAAAAGATGACTTGTCTTTTAATATATATCTTTTAAAAAAAGCTCACTCATAAAGGTTTCTCTTATATCATCAATTAAAACGAAAAAGGAAGAATAAGAATCTGATCTGTGAGATTCATATATTGTCCTCAGCAATGAATCGTGGAAGTTCCCATGACATACATATTTCTTGTGCATTCCTTTAAAATCATGTATATCATGAAACATCTTACCTTCGACTAAGATCTGCAACATGTTCTTGAAGCCAACTTGTACTGGCAGCTTTAAGAAGAAAATACTAAATTATCTATATAGAAGAAATCACTACCAAAAACACTTAATTTCTTTAATGTTCAAAATAAGTTTGGCAACAATCCACCTAACATTACAAAAGGACATGTTACTCTTCAAATATAGAACTTTTCCCTCTTTTACAACTTTAAGATATTAAATCAAAAGCAGTTTTGACTACAACATATAGTTGACCTGAAGGAAATAATAAAGTTACACATATCATTACTATTAATTTGAAGTTTTAAAGGCTCTTTATACTGTCAAGCATAAAGAGTTTTCTAACCAGTGTGCAGAGAATGGGTTATAAGTAAACCAATTATTAATTCCCTCAGCTCTCAGAAAGGCCAAGTGGGGGCCTGGCTACATTTAAAGACACTTAATAGGTAGTGTCCCTGGACAAGCAGCCTCCAGGCTCAAGTTTCCTCTTAGTTACCCCCGGTGCTAAGAATATTCATTTTTAATGTATACTCTGATGAAAAAGAAAAAAGACTGCCAAACCTTACACAAAAATCGCTATACTGGTAGTAAAAACAGTTCAGAGCAGCTCCAGATGTCAAAATACCTGACTTCAAATTCCATCTCTCCCTTCCCTAGATGTATGGCCTGTCTCAGGCTTCAGTGTAAAATGAAAACATTAAAATAATTTATCTCATATGGTTATAGGGAGAAATGGGTTATTCTATGTAAAGTACTTAGCATAATGCCTAGCAGATACTATTATCCACTCAAATTTTAGCTAAAACCACGAACATGATGTTTCTGGGAACTTTCTTTTCCAACTAATGAAAATATAAACTAGTTAATCTTTTTGGAAATGAGTTTGGTAATATATATCAAAGCTTTTTAAAATACTGTATTTTAATGAATTTATAATTTATCTCAGGGAATTTATCCTACATGCATACAAGGAATTTAATAAAAAAAGCTGATAGAGCATTATTTGTAAAAAGTAAAGTTGGGGATATATAGGAATAGACTAATGTTTAAAAATATTCATATGAGAAAATATTATGAAAGCATTATTTTTCTCCTTTTAAAAGGAGAAAATCAAAGTTTAATACATGTGCATGGAGAATTCATAGACATGATAAATATATGAAAATCCTAACCACAGAGAGGCAACACTGGATAGATAAGACATTTTTGGACAAAGGGGAAAGGAGGGAAGTGGAATATCACCTTTCAGCAGTGAGAATGGGCAATTTACAGGGAGTTGAAGAGAGGAACACAGGTGGCATGCAAAACTTTGGGAGGTGACTCAGAAACAATGGGATACAGTGGGTATCTAGTTAACAAAGCCATGCCTGAAACCCTCCTATTTAACAGACTTAATTCAAATTAGGCTAAGGTGCCATCCTAAATTCTCTTTCCTAAAGCAGTTTTATCAGTCTGAATCTTTAGGGCAGGAAAGGGGGAGGGTCAAAAGTTCCTTCTGAGTCTTTTATTTCTTAATAAGCAGCTTAAATCAATATCACAAAAAGTGGGGAAGCATTTTTTTCTCCACTGTTAATTGGAAGAAAAAAAGGCATAAAAATTTAAATCCATACAATTATAGTTATGCAAAGATATGTATATGTGCATAAAAAAATGAAAGGGTAAAACACAAAGGTTAACAGTTGTTATGTCAGGGTCATGATATTATCAGGACTTTCTGATCTTTACAAAGGGATCAGATTGCTTCTAAATCTCGGAATCTTTTTAAAACTTCTGAAGTGGGCATGATACTACTTCAACAATTTGCAAATTTTAAATAATTGTGCTCAGTGGAGAGAGTATTGACCCATACAACAAAGGGTCTCAGGTTTGATTCCAGGTCAAAGGCACATATCTGGGTTTTGGGTTAGTTCCCATCCCTAGTCTGGGCTTGTGTAGGAGGTAACCAATCAATGTGATTCACTTTATCTCCCCTCCCTCCCTTTCTCTGAAAAGCAATGGGAAAAAAATTCTCAGGTGAAGATTAACCAAAAATAAATACATAAATAAATCTGGTCATCACAAGTATTATTATTTAATTTTCAAGTTAATGCAGTAACCTCTAAAACTCTCATTCATACAAATATAACTCATATTTTATGACATTAACCAAGTAATTTAAATTTGAATTCGCATTTCACAAAGTTTTCTTCTTGATTATCCTGGTGTTCAAACCAGTGAGAGCTAAAAAGACCCGTCTCGCTGAAACCGGTTTAGCTCAGTGGATAGAGCGTCGGCCTACGGACTGAAGGGTGGGTCCCAGGTTCGATTTCGGTCAAGGGCACGTATCCTGGTTGTGGGCACATCCCCAGTAGGGAGCGTGCAGGAGGCTGCTGATCAATGTCTCTCTCTCATCGATGTTTCTAACTCTCTATCCTTCTCCTTTCCTCTCTGTAAAAAATCAATAAAATATATTAAAAAAAAAAAAAAACCGTCGCTGCTTTAAAATGTAGGTCTGTGCCCATGGCCCACTTTTGTTTATACCTCATGTCTTCATCAATCACTGGTTAATTCTTTACAACTCAGAAGTAAAATAACCAATCTGAATTTGTAAAGACTTAAAAATAAAAAAATATTTCAAGATAAAAAACTTTTGTTACATGAAAATATGCCAGCCCACCTACCACTGCCAAAGAGAAGTACCTGAGAACTTATTTAATTACTAGAGGCCCGATGCATGAAAATTCGTGTAAGAATGGGCCTTCCTTCCACTGGCTGCTGGCACTGCCTTTGCTCCGGCCTGGAGTGGCTGGGGAGGTGTGGAATGCCTGCGTCCCGCTCTGCCTCTCCCGTTCAGCGCCTGCACATGCAAATTAACCCACCATCTTTGTTGGGTTAATTTGCATACTCACTTCTGACTGGCTGGTGACCATCACAAAGGTATGGTCAATTTGCATCTTATTCTTTTATTAGTGTAGATTAGGATTAAATTATTTTCAATGAGCACATCAACTATTCTAAATATCATGAAGCTCTTAGAATGCTTGCAATACACTTTTTGTAGGTAGGTTATACATATAAAATCTCATTCATGTTATTTGATACATGTAATTTTTCATCACATTTAATTAAAATGTTTTTATTGATTTTTTTTTTTTAGAGAGAAAGGGAGAGGATAGAGAGAGAGAAACATTGATCAGTTGCCCCCTACTGGGGATAGAGCCCCAAACCCTGGCATGTGCCTGACTGGGAATCAAACCAGTGACCTCTTGGTTCATGAGTCCAATTCAACCACTGAGCCACACCAGCTGGACACATTTTATTTAATATATGTTAATCTTACCTGTTTTTAAGTAATAAAGCTTGAAGTAATTAGATTTTGTTTTATAATTCTCTGCTTAAAGAAAACTTGAAAACATTTGCGGTAATTCTTCTCTTCAGAATGTATTTTTTCATTGACTTATAAGTTAATAAAACAAACAGACTTGTTTTTATGAGATTAATTACATTTCTTATTAATAGCAAAAATCGTACCTTCTGAGACATAAGCAAAAGGTTTGTTCCGAATAGAAAGCATCGTGAATAGGTTGAATGAAAGAGCCACAAAAGTACCAACTAATAATCTTCCCCTAAAAAAAACAGTAACATTCACCATTATTTTTTTCTTGCTAATATCAATATGTAATTTCGGCACACAGAGAGACTAAGAAAGAAATGGGAAGGCAGAGAGGCCTGGTTCTATGGTTTGATATTAGCAGAGCCAGAATCTGAACTTGGTTTCTAGCCATGTGCTGTCTACTGTTGCTCCACCCTAAACAGGACAAAAAAAGACTCTTAGCATTAACACTATCTTCTTACAGGTAACTGCTGTAATGATAATGACATTTGGTTTATAGTACACTGGACAGGTCAGACTGTCCTGAATTAAAATGACTAAAAATAGGTGAAGTCGAAATAGCTGACAGCTATATGGGAAATAATAAATTTCTACAGGTACTACTAAAAGATTTTGAGAATCAAATTATAGAAGCCCAGATGGGACAGGCTTAGTGTGTTGCCCTGGGCCTGGAAATAATGAGGGACCTGAAGCCACAGTAAAAAAGCCTCCATCTGCAGTACAACGGCTTGGGAGCAGTAAGGGTGACAAGAAGGGATCTTGGGATCTGGAGATTTTGTTTGTGAAATACCAATGAAATGAATTCTGACCACAGTAACAGCTATTTAATAATATACCAATTAAGTTAGTAATAGTAATTTATATGTCATGTCAAAAGTAAAATCTTACGTGTGTATCTCAGGCTGCTCCAAAAAGCGTTCTACACTAAAAGAAAGAAAGAATGTATTAAATAAGGCCTATAAGTTATAAAATTAAAAAGCTTTATTAAACATATTATTAACTCAATAAATTCACAAAAATCTTTAATATGATAACCAACTGTTGATTAGCAAGGAGACTCATTATCCGTGATATGTAACGACAATCTTTTTCTACCAGACCCGTCTCAATGGGTTTGTAGTACTAAGCATTATAGCACATCTCACTGAATCCTTTCTTTCATTCAAACCTACCTATAATTGGACTCAGTAGCTTCAAAGGTCATAAAAGAGGGTGAAAAGAGGGAGAGTAGTCTAAAATATAAAGAAACTGTACTATCAAAATTCCAGCACTGCTTGTCTTACTTTATATACCCTTTAAACCAGACTGTCTCTCACTGAATTCTTTATGTTCCCAAAGACAGCACAGATAGAATTTAAAATGACAGTCACATCATACACAAATGTACCTTTCTTTTAATATAAAGAGAGCTCCCAACTGTGCCAAGACTGTGGAGGCAAACACAGCCAGGACTTCTAATCTTTCAAATCTGAAATCAGAAAGTGCATTAGGTCAGCATAATTCTTTCCGATTCACAAAGCAGTACCTTTAGAATACATTTACATTCATGTATTCACTCATTCAATATACGAGTACATATGTGCTTACTATAAGCTAACCATGGTTAGAACAGACTACAGAGTTGCTAAAATAAACATAGAGATAAAAAGAGTGCTTATTTGTACAACAGATATTCCCAGGACCCACTTATGGCTCTTATATTTCTGGAAATAACTATTATCTAATTAACAGCTACCATTTAATTGACTCATCTCGTATTAGATAGCGTCGAAGTGCTTAACATATTACCTCATTTTACCTCCCAACACCTTATGAGGGTTACTTTATCCACTTAAAAAAAAAAAGAGAGAGATAAGAAACTTGAAACACGAAGAGAAAAAGTAACTCTTTAGAGTCAGATAACTAACAAGTGCAGGAGTCAGCTTTTCAAACTCCGGCACTATGGCTCCCAAGTTCATGATTTTAACTACTTATGATACTTATAAACTTAATTACTAAATTATCAAAGTCCCCGTTTCCCCGCCAAATTAGTTTTGAGTTGGATTTCTGTCACTTAACAACAAAAACACTTGGCTCAGAGTCACGTTTTTCCAAATACAGATACGTATCTATACCTGACAATTGATTATCATAGTAATAAGCCAACTCTATCAAATTTCAGTGACACTTATATCTTCAATTTGCATTAATATCTTATGTTGACTTTGTCCCACTGTTTAAGTAGAAACAAAACAAAACAAAAACTATTCTAATTTTGTTCAAAAGAACATAATACCAATGAATATTATATTGAATACGAAGATTAAGTTTGGTCCAAGAATTTCTTTACCAAAGTAAAATTCTTTTTCAAGTTGTTTCCTTAAATTGAAAGAACTCATATTTTTCATATATATATGGATATAAATACATACACACATATATACATATACATATGTATTTGTATATAAATATATCTATATATATGTATATGTATTTCAGAGGGGAAGGGAGAGGAAGTGAGATAGAAACATCAATGATGAGAGAGAATCATCAACCAGTTGTCTCTCACATGCCCCTTACTGGGGACTGAGCCCACAACCCAGACATGTGCCCCAACTGAGGATTGAACTGTAACCTCCTAGTTCATAGGTCTATGCTCAATCACTGAGCCACACCAGCTGGGCTCTATTAGATATTTTTTAAAATCTCTAATATAAAAGACTATCTTCCAATTTTCAGTATTTTCTAAAACTATAGAAAATTCTTTAGTCCATTGCTAAAAAAAAATCCAGCCTTAATATAAAAATCCATCTTTACCACTGCATTTATGTTAAAATATATCACATTTACTTTAACATCTAGAAGACATGCTTACATGAAAACCCTCTGTACTTTCCTTTTTAAAATCTTTTTATTTTTTATTTTTATTGATTTCAGAGAGAAAAGGAGAGGCAGGGAGATAGAAACAAACAGCAATGATGAGAGAGAATCATTGACTGGCTGCCTCCTGCACGCCTCCTATTGGGGATCGAGTCCACAATCCAGGCAAGTGCCCTTGACTGGAATAGAACCCAGGACCCTTCAGTCTGCAGGTCGACGCTCTCTCCACTGAGCCAAACGAGCTAGGGCTCCTCTGTACTTTCTAAAATTAAAATGAATTCTCCAGCCTGGTGGATGTGGCTCAGTGGGTGAGCATCAACCTTTGAACCAGGAAGTCATAGTTCTATTCCTGGTCAGGACACATGCATAGGTAGCAGGCTCAATTTCCAGTGGGGGTCATGCAGGAGGCAGCCAATCAATGATTCTCTCTCATCACTGATGTTTCTATCCCTCTCCCTTCTTTCCTGAAATCAGTAAAAATATATTTAATAAACAAAATAAAATGAGATTCCCCAAAACTAAATAACTTAATTAGAAATTCTATATTTGTCTTTTAAAATAGAAAACATGTGAACATTTTAATATGACAAATTTAAATATTCATATTTCTTATCTAGAATCTATTTCCAAGATCTTTTTCTATCTACTTTTGCTATTTGATTATTCCATTATGCAGGCAGTATTTGTTTTCTAGAACTAGTCTCGCTAGCTCTTTACTGCCTAACTGGAGGCCAGCTGCACAAAATTTGTGCAAGGGGCTCAGCTCTCCCAGCCCCAGCTTCCTCGGCCCTTGCAGCCACCACAGCCCTGGTTTCATCCAGAAGGTCATCTGGAAGGTAGTTCCGCTATCTGGCTGTTGGGTCTAATTAGCATATTATGCTTTTATTATTATAAATATAACTATTATTTTAATAGCAATAATTTAGCAGAAAATAATAACTTGAACTTACCCAAATGAATAAACAGGGCTGGGTTTCCTCATCATTATCCAATAACTTATTAAACATGTCATTAAACTAAGTAAAAAGGAAAATAAATTTAGTGTTAGATCTACAACAAAAGAGAATATGCAGGAAGAAATTAAATTTTCAGAATTTCTATATTGCTGAAAGTTATCACTATTTATACAGACTAAATTAACTTATTTAATAAGTTATAATCTATTCACAATGAGCATCCTAATACATGGCAGTTTTAACATGTGGAGAAATTGAAAGAGGATGATACATCATCAAGTCAGTTAAACAGAACCTAAATCTATACCTTTTCTGCTCAGTAACTTATCCACCCTAAATAGTTTACATAACTGAGCATGCAAAAAAAATGACACAGTAATATATTTCATTCTAGGCATATACACTAAATCTTAACTTACATAAACTTTATTTAATCTTTGATAAAATGTAAGCAAAATATTAACAATACCTTGACAATATTCTGGATGAGACAAAATGATATTCATTTTCTAAGTATAGTGGAGATTTACTCTAAAACAACTTACTACATGTAAATTTCAGATAATTCAATTCAGATGGTTTTAGATCAATCAAGTGGACTTAATTACGTGATTAATATACTGACAGCCTTATGACTATATTTGTATGGCATGGATCTTGAAGATATAAAGGTATTTTGCAACACTTATATGGAAATATGAAAAGCCCCAGGTAGCAGGGAGCCAACAGATTGTTGCTCTAGCTCATAATTACTCACTTCTTGGCTACTAATGCCCCTTATTTGTTTCTCCATATACAGTTACAGTGGGACCTCATATGTTCTTAAGTGACCCTGCTCCCTAGCCACAGCTGACTCACCCACAGGTAGGCACTGAAGCACCTGATCTAATGCCAGGATATTATCTTTTCTGTTGCTATGTAAATGGGATATTTTCTTCAGTACTTATGCTAATGTGTTTGTATATATTTTCTATATTGATCATTTTATTTATTTCACAGATTACTTTTCTTTAAATAAAGAAAACAGTGTAACAAATTCTTTATTAGCCTCAAAACATTAGATTTTTAAAAACTTACCTAAATAGATCAAAAATGGTCAGATAAGTATAGGCAGTTAAAGCTGCAAAACAATGGAAATATAGCAAATCACAAAAATTATTTATTACCTCCCTGCACCATAAAAATATGAGTCATTCTTTAATGGCATAATTTGCCAATTCTTTAGTAAATTTGATTAATATATGTAGCCAAAGTTAGTAGAAAAGCTTCCTTTAGAACCTAACCTCTCCATTGGAAAAATAAAGCAGTATATGCTTAAAAGACCTGGGACCACATTTTTTTCTGCCTTCTTCTGTCATCTGAGTACTGTTTAAAATATATTCTTTGAGTAGCAGGATGAAAAACCTGCTCTTTTTTCTTCTTTTAATATATATTTTACTGATTTTTTACCGAGAGGAAGGGAGAGGGACAGAGAGTTAGAAATATCAATGAAAGAGAAACATCGATCAACTGTCTCTTGCACACCCCCACTGGGGATGTGCCCACAACTTAGACACATGACCTTGACTGGAATTGAACCTGGGACCCTTCAGTCTGCAGGCCGACGCTCTATTCAGGGCACATGTTTCTCCGCTTAAAAAAATCCAATAAGTCTCAAAGTTCTACTTATAAGCTGCAAAGACCAAAGTACTAATATATCACAATAAGAAGAAATCTCAATTTTTCAAATAAATTTAAAGTATTGTAAAAAAATAATGCCTAACAATTGACCAAAACAATATTTTTCAAAGCAATTTTCATATAGATTTTTCCATTTAAATTTTTTGAGTTATAATTAAGAATAATATATTCTAAGTAAAGGAAGCTAGGTAGCTCAATCAGTTACAGCATCATCCTGACACACCAAGGTTGTGGGTTCTATCCCCAATCAGGGAACATATAAATGGAACAATAAATTGATGTTTTTCTATCTCTATTTCACTTCCTCTCTCTTGCAAATCAATTTTAAAAATCAGAATAAAAGTGGCTCGGTCAATTTTGCTTAGTGGTTGAGCATCAATCTATGAATCAGGTCACAGTTCAATTCCTGGTTAGGGCCTGGGTTGCAGGCTTGATCTCCACTGAGGGAGGCCGGGGTGTGTGTGGAGACAGCTGATCAATGATTCTCTCTCATGGTTGATGATTCTCTCTCTCCCTCCCTCTCTTTTTTCCTCCCTCTCTCCCTCCCTCCTCTCTGAAATCAATAAAAATAAATAAATAATAAATAAATAATGATTAACAGAATAAAAAGTAAGATTGGTGACATACCTATACTATTAGTGGAACTGCACCACATAAGCAGGAAGCCAGTACATGTTAAGTTTATTACACCAAAGAGCAATATCTTCCAGGACTGTGAAAAAGAAAATCATTATTTGCATACTGCTGATAAATTTCACCGAATCTGTTCAAGTTGCTATAGTTTATACTTTAATATTCAAAGGAATAAGTGCAACTTACTTCAAATGTCAAAATGTCACATTTTTTAAATTTATTAAAATTATCATTAACCAAGTTGCATATATTATGCTATCTAATAAGAGTAATATGCACATTGACCGTTCCTCTACTACACCCACCAGACAATCAGAGCAAGCATGCAAATTAACCCAACCAAGATGGCTACGGCCACAGAGAGCAGGAGGGAGGCTTGGGTTGCCCCCGGTGACGGAGGAAGCCAAGCTTTCGCACACCCTGGTGGACCCAGGCCACTGCCTTATTAAGGCAACACAGTTTCAATGGTTTTGCAGCAGAAGGCTTGGCTCAGCTCCAGGCTACGAAGTTTCAATTGTAGAAGATAAATAAATCCCAGATAATAGGGCCTTTGCTTGGGTTGCCGGGGGGCATGGCCAGCCTGCAGACCATCACAGGCCCCTCACCCAGGCCACCCCACATCTTAAAGGAACACCCATCCTGATCCAGGACACCTTTCCAGGCAAACCAGTTGGCTCCCACCCATGCACCAGTCCTCTATCCTATCTAACAAAAGAATAATATGCAGACTGACCATCACTCCAACACACAAGATGACTGCCTCCATGTGGTCAAAAGATCCTGCCCCCATGTGGACACAAGATGGCCACCACAAGATGGCCAGCAGGGGAGGGCAGTTGGGGGTGACCAGGCCAGGAGGAGAGGGCAGTTAGGGGCAAACAGGCTGGTAGGGGAGCAGTTAGGTATCAATCAGGCTGGCAGGGGAGTGGTTAGGGGGTGATCAGGCTGGCAGGCAGAAGTGGTTAGGGGCAATCAGGAAGGCAGGCAGGTGAGCAGTTGGGAGCCAGCCATCCTGAATTGTGAGAAGGATGTCTGATCCAAGTAGGATTGGGCCTAAACGGGCAGTCAGACATCCTTTAAGGAGTCCCAGATTGGAGAGGGAGCAGGCTGGACTGAAGGACACCCCTCCTCGTGCACAAATTTCGTGTACCAGGCCTCTAGTAATATATAGATGTAAAAGAATAATTCCAAAAGGGGAATTATTCATGAAAAAATAAATTCTAAACCCTAACCAGTTTGACTCAGTGGATAGAGCATAGGACTGTGAACTAAAAGGTCCTAGGTTTGACTTCAGTCAAGGGCATGTACCTCGGTTGCAGGGTCGATCCTTGACCCCAGTTAGGGTGAGTGCAGGAGATAGCCAATCAATGTGTCTCTCTCACATCAATGTTTCTCTCTCTCTCTGTCTCTCCTCTTCTCTTCTACTCTCTATTAATACCAATGTAAAAAATATCTTCAGGTGAAGATTAACAAAAATAAAATACTATATAATAAAAGGCTACTGTGCAAATTTTCCCCTTAGACGTTTGACAGACAGGGAGTTCGACAGCTCGCTATGACATGCACTAATCACCAGTAGGCTGGCAGTGGGAAGGCCACGACAGCCCTGATGGTAGACCAGGCCTAGGGACCCTACCTGTGCATGAATCTTGTGCTCTGGGCCTCTAGTAAATTCATAAATACAAACATACACACATACATAAATTCTGACACATAAACTCAAGTATCATTTTGTTTCCATTAAAAAAAGTACATAAAAACAGTGATAAAGCAAATGGAGCAAAAATGTAAGCAATTGTGAATATGAGTATAGGGAATAAGGGAGTTCCTTATATTAATTTTGTAACTTTGAAATTATATCAAAATAAAGTTACCCATCCCTCCCCAAAGGGCAGTACTTATTTACCAAGTAAATTATATGCAGTAGGGCCACATAAGGGGGAAAGATTACCAGAGTTTGGAAGTGCATAGAAGAGAGAGGACCTGAGACATATCTTGAAAAAGGTAGGAATTAATTAGAGGAAGAAGGAAGGGCATTCTAAAAATAAAAAAAGAAGAGATCAAGTGTTTTTTATTTTTGTCCCATTCCACTCCCTACAAGGAAAGAAGACATATGACTATTCTAAAATAGAGTTTTAAGAAATTAGTGAGAAGGCAGTTATTTGGAAATATTAAAATTAAGCAGATATGCCCAGCTGACAGGCTCAGTGGTTGAATGTTGACCTATGAAACAGGAGATCATGGCTTAATTCCCAATCAGGGCATATGTCTGGGTTGTGGTAGGGTTAAGAGATTTCTATTTGCCTTAAAAATTACCTTTTTTTCAATGTCATGTTTGTGCAAATATTAAAATTAGGTTAAGGAATAAAAATAACTTACCCTTCTGTCAGATGCTACAAGTCCAAATTCCTGTAATAACTTTCCAAAAAAAGATCTTTGTGGTTTTCGAAAGAGATGAATTGTCCCCTTTAAAACAAAAATATAGCAAATCAGTACTTAAATAATCTAATCTTCACAGTTCTGTGATGTAATATAGTAATAACTAACATTTATTGAATGTTCAATACATGTCACTTATTCTAGACACCTTACATATATTTATCTACTTAACTCTCAGAATAATTCTATGAGAGAGAAAACATTTTTAGTAAGTTTTCCAAGGGCATAACAATAGTAAATGGCTGATGAGAACTTCAAAGCCAGACATTTTAGCTCCAGACCATACTTCATTGGATAAGGCAATTTTGAACCAGAAAAGCAAAAAGTTTGTTAATTAGCTATCCTGGAAAGAAAATATTACAATTTTCCTAACCCAGTGGTTGGCAAACTCATTAGTCAAAGCGGCCAACCATGGCTAGCAAGCCGCATATGGCTAGCGAGCCGCAGATTGCCAACTAATGACCTAACCAAAACTTTCTATATGAAAGGGTTGGTAAAACTTACTATAGTGAAGCCTCTGAGGTTCTTTCTTGGGCATTCAAAGTACCTGACATGGGTGGCTCCTGCTAGCACATAGTTTGGGGCGAGCAGAGAAAGGGCCTGGCAGTAGGGATACCAATAAAAGACTGATTGGTGACTAGAGTGGGGTTAACTATTCATGATCAGGAAACCATGTGGGAAAGCCTTAGCATAAAGGAGAGTTCAAACACACATGGAAAATTAGCTTATGATTATGGCAGTATCCATCATGGGAGAAAATATGAGTTAATCAATAAACATGGTTTAGAAAAAGGTAAATCTGGATCCTTACTATACCCCTTACTCTAATTTTTTTCTTTTTAAAATTTTATTTAGATTTTTTAAGTTTTTATTGTTTTAAAATTAAAATACAAAACTATGAATGTAAACTTTCACAATCTTGGTGTTAGAGAAAACTTTTCTTTTTATTTATTTATTTCAGAGAAGAAGGGAGAGGGAGAGAGAAAATCATCCATCGACTGCCTCCTGCACGCCCCCTACTGGGGATCAATCCTGCAGCCTGGGCATGTGCCCCTGAGCGAAACCGAATCCGGGACCCTTCAATCCACAGGCTAATGCTCTATCAACTGAACCAAACCAGCTAACAACTTTTCTTAATAAGACATAAAACCAAGAAGCTAGGAAGGAAAAAAAGTGATCAGTTTTACTATAACTTTCACATTGAGAAGACAATACCCTAAATACAAAAAACCTGGAAAGATAAACAGTGGGAAAAAAATCAAACAGCCAAAACTGGTTTGGCTCAGTGGATAGAGCGTTGGCCTGCGGACTGAAGGGTCCCAGGTTTCAATTCCGGTCCGGGGCATGTACCTTGGTTGCGGGCACATCCCTAGTGGGGGGTGTGCAGGAGGCAGCTGATCCATGTTTCTAGCTCTCTATCTCTCTCCCTTCCTCTCTGTAAAAAATCAATAAAATATATTTTTAAAAAATCAAACACAATTGTCTCTAGGGGGAAAAATCCTTCATAATTTTCAATGGTCATACATAATTTTATTGCTAAATGCCACATTTGGGTTTAACAAAATACTTTCCTAGATGGTAAAGGTCATATTCATCTTAACAATATACTACATTTCCACTTTACTGAAGTTGTCCAATTTGGCTCAAACACTGAAGCTCCATGGAAAGCAGTGGAACTGGGTATCAGATTAAAACTCATATTTTCTCTACATATGTTTGAAGTTTTCCATAATAAAAAAATAATCAGCCAAAACCAGTTTGGCTCAGTGGATAGAGCGTCGGACTGCGGACTGAAAGGTCCCAGGTTTGATTCCGGTCAAGGGCATGTACCTTGGTTGCGGGCACATTCCCAATTGGGGGTGTGCAGGAGGCAGCTGATTGATGTCTCTCTCTCATTAATGTTTCTAACTCTCTATCTCTCTCCCTTCCTCTCTGTAAAAAATCAATAAAATATATTTTTTTTAAAAAGTAAAAACTGCTTTATGTATAAAACCCTAAAGTGCTAAGCCAAATTCAGTTGAAAACTATTTTCCTTTGGAATGGTAATAAATGCTAATCAGTGTACGCTCTTCTTAAAGAACTACGTGTGGAATATTTTGGTTCCAAAGAGAATTCTGCTCACTATTGTTATCATTGGGTATCTTCTAACTTCAGTCCACCTTCAATTATTTAAGTTTTAAGTTAAGACAATGAATATGAATAAAACACAGGAGTCATTTCTAATGCCAATCTGATATAGAGATTAAAAATCCTAACATTCAGGTCACTCCCAAATCATATTGGCTCTCCATTGCTGTCAGGATAAACTTCAAATTTTAAAATCTGGAAATCAAAGCCTTCCATGATTTAGCCTGTTTCTTTTCAGTTTTATCTCTTGCTCCAGGTAGGAATTCACAACTCTAACTAGACAGGTGTACCTCATGTATGATTATACCACTTTCAAGTGAAACGGCAAGACTTGTCTAGCCCAGCGTTCGGCAAACTGCGGCTCTCGAGCCAGTTTGCCACTCTGTTGACTAAGGAGTTTGCCAACCACTGGTCTAGCCCAAGCTCTAATAGCCCTGTAACACTTAGTAAGTTATTTGACCTGTTTCCTGATCAAATGAGAGTAATGTGGAGTAGGTTCAGAGTATTAGAGTAAGGCAGGATGTGCACAATTGCCATGTTTCACTTCCTACATGAAGCCTTTGTAGATTATTCTAAACCAGTGTCTTTTTTATGTTTACTTCGAACTTAACCATAGGACAGCCTTCATCTCGTCATCTTGCAATGTAAGTTAATTTTTTAGTAACTGCAATAATGAAAAGGGTTATACTTCCTTTACATTTTCTCTCTCTCTCTCTACACACACACACACACACACACACACATTTTATTGACATTTTACAGAGAGGAAGAGAGAGGGATAGAGATTTAGAAACATCGATGAGAAACACTGATCAGCTGTCTCCTGCACACCTCCTACTGGGGATGTGCCTGCAACCAAAGGTACATGCCCTTGACCAGAATCAAACCTGGGACCCCTCAGTCTGCAGGCTGATGCACAATCCACTGAGCCAAAGTGGTTAAGGCTCCTTTACATTTTCTAAGATAGCACTGTGCTTTGCACATACATAGCATGTTTTTAATAATAATGGGGGATGGTAAGATTTCTTCCCAAAACTTTAAAAATAAACCTTAAATGCTCTATTTCCCTGTATTACTGTTTCAAGCATAAAAATTCATTGCCACTTACTCAGTGTTTTATAAAACAAGTTTTTTTAAAATATATTTTATTGATTTTTTACAGAAAGGGAGAGGGATAGAAAGTTAGAAACATCGATGAGAGACATCAATCAGCTGCCTCCTGCACGCCCCCTACTGGGGACGTACCCGAAACCAAGGTACATGCCCTTGACGGGAATTGAACCTGGGACCTTTCAGGCTGCAGATCGATGCTCTACCCAGAGCCAAACCAGTCTTGGCTATAAAACAAGTTTTTGTTGAAAACTTCCTCTGTACAAGACTCTGGTAATAAGAGTGAATACACTGGTCCTGCTCTTAAAGAGCTTCTAGTCTAGCCCAGTGGTTGGCAAACTGCGGCTCAGGAGCCACTGGCAGCTCTCTGGTCCCTTGAGTGTGGCTCTTCCACAAAATACCATGGCCTGGGCGAGTCTATTTTGAAGAAGTTTAAGAAATTTGGCTCTCAAAAGAAATTTCAATCGTACTGTTGATATTTGTCTCTGATGACTGAGTTTGCCAACCACTAATCCCTTTGGCTCAGTGGATAGAGCGTCAGCCTGCAGACTCAAGGGTCCCAGATTCAATTCCGGTCAAGGGCATATACCCTGGTTGCAAACACATCCCCAGTAGGGAGTGTGCAGGAGGCAACTGATAGATGTTTCTAACTCTATTCCTCTCCCTTCCTCTCTGTATAAAAAAATAAATAAAATATTTTTTAAAAAGAGCTTACAGTCTAGAAAGTATGAAAGACAAATACCCAATTTTACCCTAATCTGGTAAGGGCTATGGATATTATTGATATAAAGCCTCACATTATCATGGAAGCATAAAGGACGAACCTACCAGCATCTTGACACATGGCAGAAAGGCTCATGAAAGAGATTAAATAACCTGTAAGGGTTATACTGATAAGGATGGAGGACAGGAGATGAATGATTCTGGCAGGTAGAATAGCCAGTAAAATTAGGTGCAAAAGCGTAATTCTACAGCAGAACTGCAAGCAGCTCACGGTGGCTGGAATCTACATGCATGAATGAGTAAACAGAGGCTTTAACAGTAAAACACTCACAAGAGATGGCTTCGCAGGTCATGCTAAACAATACTTTATCTTGGGGGCTATAGAAAAAAACTGAAGAACTTTAAGCAAGGGAGTGGCATAACCAAATTTTATAAATTTAACTCTGGCTGCGCAGTGGTGAGTGTTCTGGAGAAGAGTGCAACTGGGGGCTATTTGGTCAGCCCAAAGGGTAAACGTTTACCCACTTTCTGTGTGAAAGGAGGGGATCACAGGGAATTCCCCAAAGATAAGAGGATGTGAACATTTTCCCATATTCATTCAAAGAAAACATTTAATGAGATTGGCAGTGGCTTAGGCAGAGACATGTGGTCCTTTTCTCACATGTAGGCTACCCATAAGGGGTCCAGTAAGTTTTTATTTGTTTTGTGTGTTTTTTTAAATATTTTATTGATTTTTTTTTTACAGAGAGGAAGGGAGAGGGATAGAAAGTCAGAAACATCGATGAGAGAGAGAGACATCGATCCGCCTGCCTCCTGCACGCCCCACAGTGGAGCTGTGCCCGCAAGCAAGGCACATGCCCTTGACCGGAATCGAACCCGGGACCTTTCAAGTCCGCAGGCCGACGCTCTATCCACTGAGCCACACCGGTCTCGGCCCACTAACTTTTTAAGTAAAATGTTTTGTACTTCCTCTTGACCCTGAAATCACCACCAACTGCTTATCTTTAGATAAGATTCAAGAGTGCTACATACTTGATTTCTACAAGCAGGAAGTGACAAACCCACCTAATAAGATTTAGCTTTTTACCCCATCACCGCGTGCCATAGGGTATTCTGGGGGTTTACGATCACAAAAAAATAAAAATAAAAAAGCTGCCTGCCATTCGATGCTCCACCAGCACCTGGCCTTTCTCCGCTCACTGGCCTTCTGCAAGCTGCCGCCGCACCAGGCTGTCCGGTGCGCAACCAGGGCAGGTTGCGGAGCGGGACATCGGCCTGGCTGTGCTCCGCATCACCCGCCCTCTCTACCTAGGCCAGGGCTAGCGACCCTGCTGCAAACATCCCTATGACGGTCGTGTCGCTGTGCTGGGCACTTATTTCCCGGTCTTGGGTCGGTGCTGGGGTCGCTGACGTCGGCAGAGGCGGGTCGTATCGGAAGGGGATCTCGGCAGGAGGAAGCCAGCCGCGGCCAGGAGCTGAAAGCTCGGCCCGCGCCGCCGGGGACCACCGGGGGCAGAGGAACAGGAGAGGGAGCGCCGAGGAAGCAGAGCTCGGGGGGGACCTCTCGGGCGCCAGCCGCTTGTCCCGGGGGCCGCGCACAGCTCCGACGACCCCGCCTCGGGGCAGCCGCAGGCCGGGAGGAGCTGGGAGGATGACCCACAGAAACCCTCCAGCCCTCGGCCAACTCACCATGGTAAGGAGCGGCACCGCTCCCGCCGGAAGACGCTCTGGGAGCCGGTGGGTCCCTCGGGCGGAAGGGGTGGAGCGTCAGGCGCCGATTGGCTGCTACGAGGCGGAGACGGAAGTGCGTATCCTGGCTTCCGGTTCCCACACCCTCCACCCTGTTCAACGCCGCGCTTGCGTGCCATAGAGGCGGAGGAGCCGGCTAGAGCGACGCCTAGCCTTTCAAGGGGCGGGGTGGAGGGTTAGGATCCGAAACAACTGGGTCTCCGCCGCGGGTGGCATGCAAGTTGTCATCCCGTTTAATCCCTTCCGTGCTCCTTGACCCTCATGATGGTGCCGCTTTTGAAAGTGACATGCCAGCTATTGTGGAGCATGCTCCTGAGGCGGTAAATTCAGGCTATAATACAGCTTGGACAGGAATGCTCCCGAGGTGACACTGTATTTTTCTCATTAAGCCCATTATTGAAATTTGGCCCGTTGATAATTCTCACCGTTAGATTAAGGTGACATCTGCCATATTTTTCCACTAAAAATATCTTTACTTTTCTAACATTTTGTGGAGGTGTACTTTTTCTTTTTTTATATATCCTTACGTGTTTTTTTTTTAAATATATTTTATTGATTTTTCACAAAGAGGAAAGGAGAGGGATAGAAAGTCAGAAGCATCGATGAGAGAGAGACATTGATCAGCCGCCTTCTGCACACCCCACACTGGAGATGTGCCCCCAAGCAAGGTACATGCCCCCGACCGGAATCGAACCTGGGACCTTTCAGTCCCCAGGCCGACGCTCTATCCACTGAGCCAAACCGGTCTCGGCTATCCTTACGTTTTGTTGTTGTTAATCCTCACCTGAGGCTATTTTTCCATTGATGTTTAGAGAGAGTGGAAGGAAGGGGGAGAGACAGAGAGAGGGGAACATGGATGTGTGGGAGACACATCTTTTGGTTGCCTCCTTTATGTGCCCTGACTGGGGCTGGGCATTGAGCATGCAACGAGGTGTATATCCTTGACCAGAATGGAACCCTGGATTCTTCAGTCTGTGGGAGGATGCTCTATCCACTGAGCCAAACTGGCTAGGGCTGGAGATGTACTTTGAAACCATGTATATATCTCCTTTTTTTTTAAATCCTCATTGGAGGATATTTTTTTCATTGATTTTTAGAGAGTGGAAGATGGAAAGACAGAAACATCAATTGCCTCCTGCACAGTCCCAACTAGGGCCCAGGCTGTAGAGGAGCCTGCAATCGACATATGTGCCCTTGATTGGAATTGAACCTGGGACCCTTTGGTCTGTAGGCCAACCCTCTATCCATGGAGCCAAACCTGCTAGGACAGTATCTCATTCTTCACGCTTTCAATTAGTTTTATATATATGTATATTGTGTGTGTGTGTGTAATATATAATATACTATATATTATACATATAGTGCATATATGTGTAATATATAGTATTTATATAGCCACATTGACTCATGGTCTTTTTTACTTGATGGATAATAACCCATTACTTTATTTTGATGTTCAAAGTTGTCCAGTGGGAGCCATTTCAATCTATGATTCATCCTCGTCAATTATTTTTTTTAATCCTCACCCAAGAGTGTGTTTTTATTGATTTTAAAGAGAAAGAGGAAGAGATAGAAACATCCATTGGTTGCCTCCCCTCCATGCCCCACCAGGGATCAAACCCGCAATCTAAGTATGTGCCTTGCCTAGAAATTGAACCCGGAACACCTCATGCATGAGAGGATGTTCTAACCAACTGAGTCACAACAGCCAGGGTCATCCTTGCCAGTCTTGAGAACTTCTTTTCTGGCACAAGATATCCCAAGATATCATGTACAGGAGCAGGCAAAAGTAGGTTTATAGTTGTACATATAAAAATACAATAAAAAATAATACAAAAATAAACTGTTGCCATAACTGGTTTATCTCAGTGGATAGAGCATCGACCTGTGGACTCGAGAGTCCCAGGTTCAATTCCGGTCAAGGGCATGTACCTTGGTTGCGGGCATATATCCAGTAGGGGTTATACAGGAGGCAGCTGATGGATGTTTCTGTCATTGATGTTTCTGACTCTCTCCCCCTCTCCCTTCCTCTCTTTAAAGTCTATAAAATGTATTAAAAATAAACTTTTATATACTCATAACTGAAACCTTTTGCCCATCATTTAAAAAATATTTTTTATTGATTTTTTTACAGAGAAAGGGAGAGATAGAAACATCACTTAGAATAAACATCGATCTTGAGTCCGCAGGCTGACGCTCTATCCATTGAGCCAAACCGGTTAGGGCTTGCCCATCATTTTATGTTCTCTGCCCCAACCCTGGAATTGGCCATTTCACCAAGGAACCCTGGTTCCTTTAGTGGATATTATGGGACAGAATGTTTGTGTCCCCCCTAAAAATTTGTACGTTGAAGCCCTACATCCCAATGTAGGACATGGGATCTTTGGGAGACAATCAGGGTTTGATGAGGTCATGAGATAGATTAGTGCCCTCATCAGACACCAGAGCACTTGCTGACTCTGCCACATGAGGACACAGTAAGAAGGTGGCAATTTGCAAGCCAATGAGAGCTCTCACAGAAACCAAACAGGCCTTTATCTAGGATCTGCCACTATTATGAACTGTGAAAATAAATTTTTTACTTAGATAAGAGATCAACCGAATGACTTGTATGCATGCATTGAAGCAAGACAGTAGGGGGTGAAGGCATGTATGTGAGTGTGTGTGGGGGGAGCAATTAACATGTAATAATGTTAATTAAAAAATGAAAATTAAAAATTAAAAAAGCCACCCACTCTGTGATATTTTTGTTAGGGCAGCCCAAGTAGACTAAGATTTTGATAACAAGAAATGAGGTGCTGTTCTAAAAAACACGTGAAAATGTGCAGCTTTAGCAGATAAGAATTTTGAAGGCAATCCATAACTCAATGAAGAGAACTAGAAAATATATGTATATAAGCATATATGTACATTCTCATGTATCTACACTTCTCTACTTTTAAATGTCTTCAATCATGAATTCATACTCTTTATTTATTTAAATATATTTTATTGATTTTTCAGAGCGGAAAGGAGAGGGATAGAGAGCCAGGAACATCAGTGAGAGAGAGACATCGATCAGCCGCCTCCTGCAAGCCCCCTAGTGGGGATGTGCCCACAACCAAGACACATGCCCTTGACAGGAATCAAACCTGGAACCCCTCAGTCCGCAGGCCGACACTCTATCTACTGAGCCAAACCGGTTTTTGCATGAATTCATTCTTTTTTTTTTTTTAATATCTTTTTCTTGATTTCAGAGAAGAAGGGAAAAGGAGAGATAGAAACATCATTGATGAGTGAGAATCACGGATCAGCTGCCTCCTGCAGGCCCCCTAGTGGGAATTGAATCTGTGACCCAGGCATGGCCCTTGACTGGAATCTAATCCAGGACCCTTCAGTCTGCAGGCTGACGATCCATCCACTGAGTCAAACTAGCCAGGCCATGAATTCATAACTTAAATCCAATTTCAACCAAACCTCCAGGTTTCATTCTAGGTTTTGCCGTTTTTGAATTCATAAGTAATAACTTTCGCTGACAGTAAGAAAAATCAAGCTCACTGTGTAGCCTGGATGTGCTGTGAAAGACTGATTTTAAACTTTTGTTACAATGAGTTTCTTTCCGTTTTGCCCAAAGTCCTAAAGTACAGTGCTTAGCTCTGGGTTGACCTTCCTCCTAAGGTATGGCCCTTTGGTTTCAATGGGTATCCCAAAGTATACACTCCTCTTAGTGGAATTTTAATTTCAAACTGTATTAACCCAGCGGTTGCTACCTCTACTCAGTTCCTCAAATTCAACTATTGCTTTCTGCCGGGTTCCTAGGAATATTACACTGCACAAGTGATACCCAGAATGGCAAGCTGGATTCCAGGCTGTTGTCCTATGAAGTGTTAAGAAGAAATAATCTCGGACTAAAAGATTTTTAGCAAAAGCATGGAAACTTATTGCAGGCATGTAAAATCTCCCCCTTGGGGAGCAGTCCCCAAATGGGAAAAAGACTAATGAGTCTCTTTGTCTAAGGTTTGTAAGTGCCTACAGCATCTTTTTATCTGCTTTCTAACTGGACCCTCCTCATTTTATGACGCTCCTGTTTTCCCCTAATTGGCCACTTTCCCCCTTTCCCCTGCCTAATATCTATTTCCAATTTCAAAGCTCACCAGGTGCTCAGCCTTCCTCTTGTAAGATAAACACTGTAGTGGTATTGGAGTTGGCTCCAACCTTCAGTCCTTCATGTATGTATTCCTTTCCCATAGACCCTTCCCCAACTGCCTCTCCTATCTCCAAATCCTTTCACAAGTACTATCTGAAAGGAAACTATAGATAGATTTGGGGGCTTATATGTTTGAAGCTCTCTCCTTTTCAAAATTTCCTTCCTAATTTCCAGCTCTTCTAGAAGACCCTAACGATTCCTCAGCTGAGCAAGACTGTCACGTTCTATTTCCAAGCACACTGCACAAACTGGAAATTCCCCTCTGGGTAAAAGCTAGTGTATTAGTTTGTGCAGTTGATGCCTGTTTGCTCTCTAGTCTTCTAATCGTTTCTATATTTTATTCAAAGTTTACAATTGCTGGCAAGAGAGTTAATACAATACAAGCTACTCCTTCATTACTAGACTGAAACCTCTGAATCTAAAAGTTTCAAATAAAAAAATTAAAGGCAAAATAAAGTTTGTAATTTATTTCAAGTCCATTAGGATAAACGCCACTTTATGTAACCAAACCTTTTAATGTATTTCTTGTGAAGAAAAGTACAAAATACCAGATTAAAATAGAAACCAGCATTTAAAGGAAAATCCTTTGACTTATAGTCCAAAACCAAACTGTAATTCATTCGACCAAAAGAACTAGTTTTTTGGTACAAAACATAAAGAATTTTATACTATAAAAACGGCTACTATATATTTATTTAACTTAGAATTCTAGTATCTGCTTTCCCTCCAATTATTTCCAAGCACAAAGCATATTGCAAGTCAGAAATCTGATAACCTCAATGGGAAAATCGTCTTAGAATAAGCTTTTACACTTCAGAAGTCTTGAAAGAGTATTCTTTCCCTTGGCTTAGAGTCCAGTACGTCAAAAGGTGTCTCTCTCTCTCTTTTTTTAATGATCTATTTCTTTAAAAAAAAAGTTTTTATTGATTTCAGAGAGAGGAAGGGAGAGGGAGAAATAGAAACATCAATGATGAGAAAGCATCATCAATCAGCACCTCCTGCACAATTCCCGCATTGGGGATGGAGCCCACAACCCAGGCGTGTGACCTCCTGGTTCATGGGTCGACATTCAATCACTGAGTCACACTGGCCGGGCATCAATAAGTTTTAATTTAGCTTACAAAACTCTGCCTTATTAACATGAAGAGCACACTATAATTTAATGTTTAAGCATTACCTTTAAGGAAGTAATGTGACACAGAGTTCAATGCAAAATCTAAAAGGTTACAATCTAAGTCTAATATTAATTTTAAAAATCTCAGCAACTTCTATGTTGAAAAAGACCAAACCAACACCTTACACCTTCTACCATTACCATTATTCTATTTTCACAGTCCTTCTATGAAAGAAACACAGCTTAAAATAAAACTTGGTCAAATTTTACCAAGAGCAAGAGTAAAACTAAGAAGAATGTAAAAAAAAAAATGTGTATCTTCATTATAAAATTCTTATCTAGCAGGGGCAAGGGTTTAATTTGTTCTCTCAAATCCAAAGGTATTTCTCCTAAATGAAAACAAAAAAAAAATCTTTGTTCCTACTATAAAACTATTCTTTCCACCCACGACAATTTACATAAAAGCACCAAAGAAAATTTCTGTAAACAAACTTTTAACCAGTAAACTAAGGGCAAATATCCATTTGCCTTTATTACAATATTTAAAAGGTCATAATACGAGTCTCTACTTCCTACAATGACATTTTTATAATAAAAATTCAGGCATACTTATACAAACAAGAAATGGAATTACTGTACATTTTGGGGGAACAAAAGGCAGATTAACAGACTACAACTTGTTTGTTAACAAAGTGAGCACAAGAAACCTATAAAATGTATGCAATTTATAAAAATTCAGTAACTTTTAAAGTTTCATTGAAGGGATTAATAATTATAAAGAATAAAAGATGGTAGATCCACTGACTTATCATTATCCTGTAAACAGTAAGAAAGTAATAATCAATAAATTAGAAATGTCTTAGCTCCCAGAACTTCCCTTCTCTCCCACAGGAACCACTTTTACAGCCGTTAAAATTGGCTTTCTAAAGTATTTAGGATAATTCTAGCAGGAAATAAATTCCATTAGCAATAAGTTAACAGTCTACAATAGATTTCTGGCAAATATATTAGAAAAAAAGTACTGTGGTCACACAAGGATTGATCTACATGTTGTATGACATTGTGACTCAAAACTTGCAAATTTCTCCTCTTTTATTAGACTTATTTTGTTGTTATCATATTGCTTTATAAATTGGTAGAAAGGTACTAGAAAAATAAAAAAGTGAAAAGAATACAACTGTTTCATGTCTGTAGATTTATGGAGAAAAAGCCTTCAAAGTCCTTTTTCCTATTTCTGTTACACAGAAAAGAAGTTTCATTTGGCACACAATTAGTAAAAAGAAAAGGAAAAAAAAAACGTTTGGCATTCCAATCACCCATAGTAAAGACTACAGTAGGAGGGGAAAATGGGAAAAATTACTATTTTAAAAAGACATCTGAAGACAACCAACGGCTGTTGTCTTTCACCTTTTACTGTCTCTGAATACTTTCATCTGCAACACAGTTATAAATTACTATTTACATTCTGATTAAGTTGGTAAGAAGACCGGAACCAGTGTTTATTGTGCTCTAACTTATACTGCCCATCGGGATAGCCATTACTATCAAGGCAAGAAGGCCTGAAACAAAATATTCCATTTGTATTGTATATTTTATTTAAATTTATTTTATGGTTTATCTTCTGGGATGCATAAATAATTATAAGACTAAAAAGTCCTGTAAACTTAGGCTGAGTTTCTGTAGCTGAAAACTATTCACTGAAGATGGTGTGTTTCTCTCTTGATAAGAAAATGTTCTGCAGGCTTACAAAGGATTTTCTTAAACAGTAGTATCTCCAAAGTCCTTGTTCCAACGTATGTATGCTTCTAAGGTTTGAGGGCCCACGCTGCGTTTTATCTTTTTCAAGGATTCAGTGAAGTCAGATAATCGAATATTTCTCATCTATTTTTAGAAAGCACATGAAAATACAAATGAACACATACAGTAGTTAGCCCCAAAATAGATAAAAAGATGCTGTTTATTAATATTAGAAACATATGTAGATGAATTCTTTTAAAAAATATATACATTTATTGACTTCAGAGTAGAAGGGAGAGGAAAGATAGAAACATCAATGATGAGAGAAAATCATTGACTGGATGCCTCCTGCATGCCCCCTATTGGGGATTGAGCCAGCAACCTGGGCATGTGCCCTTGGCTAGAATCGAACCTGGGACTTTCAGTCCGCAGGCTCACGCTTTATCCACTGAGCCAAACCAGCTAGGGCAGTAGATGAATTCTTTAAAATCATGCCAGTCATCTTTTTTTGCATATATGTGGGGTAAAAGTAGGTTTATAGTTGTAAGTATGGACGCATAGAGTTTATTCTTATATTATTATTTATTAACTAGAGGCCCGATGCACGAAATTCATGCAAGGGCCTCTGCCCTCACAGCCACGGCGGCCTGCCTTGGCCCTTGCAGCTCTGGCTTCATCCGGAAGGTCATCCAGAAGGTCATTCGGCTGTCTGGTCTAATTGGCATATTATGCTTTTATTATCATAGATTAGAGGCCTGGCACATTAATTTGTACATGGATGGGGTCCCTCAGTCTGGCTGCCGATTAGGGCCAGCCAGCCGGGGAAGTGGGGGAGAATGGGGTGGAGGGAACACAGAGGTTGACTGGCAGCAAGAGGTTGGCTGTGGGAGCATGCTAACTACTAGGGGGCAGCCCCTGCATTGAGCAACTGTCCCCTGGTGGTCAGTGCATGTCATAGCTACCAGCTGGTTGTCTGGTCATAACAGTTGCTTAGGCTTTTACATATATATATGTAAGGTAAAATGGAATTGGGCACAAAATGACATATATATATATATATATATATATATATATATATATATGGTTGTATTATTTCCAATATGAACAATAGTAAACTTACTTTTGCCCCATCTTGTATATTAGATAAGATTGCTATGTAAGACATTTTATAAAAATGTTTCACTATTAGATAGACAACCACTCCTTATCTCCTTCCAATTTTTTCTGTTTATAGATTCATAGAATTTTACATTCTCAAGTCTCACTCACTATATATCTAGCTAACATTCATGCTAGGTTTATTAGAAAGGAAAGGGAGATTTATAAAAAGCATGCAGGACTTTTAACCAAATGTTTTCAGTTTTTTTAAAATATATTTTTATTTATTTCAGAGATAAAGGGAGAGGGAAGGAGAGAGAAAAACAACGATAAGAGGGAATCACTGATTGGCTGCCTCCTGAATGCTCCCCACTGGAGACTGAGCCAGCAATCCAGGCATATGCCCTTTGCTGGAATAGAACCTGGGATCCTTCAATCCACAGTCTGATGCTCTATCCACTGAGCCAAACCAGTTAGGGCTAGGTAAATGATGTTTTTAACTATAACATGAATGATGCTTGTATCTGAAATATTCTAACATTAATACTGCTTATAATGCATTTTTTTAAAAAAATAATTTTATTGATTTCAGAGAGGAAGGGATAGAGTCAGAAACATTGGTGATGAGAATCATTGATTGGCTGCCTCCTACATGCCCCTTACTGGGGATTGAGCCCACAATCTTGGTCATGTGCCCTTGACTGGACTGAACCTGGGACTTTTCATTCGACAGGCCAACTTTCTATCCACTGAGCCAAACCAGCTAGGGCGGTAATGCATTTTTATATTAATGTGGTCTTATTTCTGACACTACAATTGGATTTAAGAATGTAGAATAAAATAATGCTGAGTTCAAAAATACCTATATTTACCTAAGGATTTTCAAAAGGTAAAATGGAATTGGGCACAAAATGACTAGTTTTAAAAACTGTCAGTTGCCGAGACTGGTTTGGCTCAGTGGATAGAGCGTCGGCTTGCGGACTGAGAGGTCCCAGGTTCGATTCCGGATGAGGGCATGTACCTTGCTTGTGGGCACATCTCCACTGTGGGGCCTGCAGGAAGGCGTGATCGATGTCTCTCTCTCATTGATGTTTCTGACTTTCTATCTCTCTCCCTTTCTCTCTGTAAAAATAAAATATATAAAAAAAAAAAAAAAACTGTCAGTAGGCCGAGACCGGTTTGGCTCAGTGGATAGAGCGTCAGTCTGCGGACTGAAAGGTCCCGGGTTCGATTCCGGTCAGGGGCATGTACCTTGCTTGCGGGCACATCTCCAGTATGGGGTGTGCAGGAGGCGGCCGATCGATGTCTCTCTCTCATCAATGTTTCTGACTTTCTATCCCTCTCTCTTCCTCTCTGTGAAAAAATCAATAAAATATATTTAAACAAACAAACAAACAACAAAAAAAAAAACACCTGTCAGTAGCCCTGGTGGCGAGTTTAGTTGTACACTAATAAGTGAGGGTTTTGAGTCCTAGTTGGCAACCAATCCATGTTTCTCTTTCTCTCTCTCTCCCCCTTCCTCTCTAAACACACACACACACAAAATCTTTAGGTGCAGATTAAAAAATTGTTACTTGTAGATATACCAATATTTTGCCCCAAAAGAAGAAGTTCAAGGAGTATTTGAGACAAAACTTGAAAAAATGATATTTACCTATAGATGCCTTCTTTTTATTACTCTTATAAAACCCAGTCTAACTACTTGACATCCTTTCTAGTATCTCCAAGAGCACAGAATAAGAAAACCACCTATATTTGTAACTTGTAGCCTAATTTGAAAAATCTTAGTCAAAAAAGAAAAAGGATCTACTATTACCACGTAATCACTATATAAACCCTACATTTCTTATTTTTTTTTAAATGTTTTATTGATTTTTTTTACAGAGAGGAAGGGAGAAGGATAGAGAGTTAGAAACATCGATGAGAAAGAGACATCTATCAGCTGCCTCCTGCATGCCCCCTACTGGGGATGTGCCCGCAACCGAGGTACATGCCCTTGACCGGAATCAAACCTGGGACCTTTCAGTCCGCAGGCAGATGCTTTATCCACTGAGCCAAACCGGTTTCAGCTACATGTTTCTTATTTAACTGTGAAACATACATTGGCTCTTCCCAAAATCCAAAGGGATTAAAAATTATGAATGTAATGTGGATATTATCTATGATATTTTCTGAATATAATTTGTTATATAAATTAAGGTTTTACTTAATTTTATTTATATTTAAATATATTTTTATTAATTTCTGAGAGGAAGGAAGAGGGAGAGAGAAAAACATAAATGATGAGAGAGAATTCACCTGCAACCTAAGCATGTGCCCTTGACCGAAATCGAACCTGGAACCCTTTAGTCCACAGGTCAACACTCTATCCACTGAGCCCAAACAGCTAGGGCTAAATTAAGGTTTTAAAAGCTTTTGATGAAATTGTAATTTAAGTGTAAATTAAGTGTAATTTAATTGTAATTTGGTGTATGTAAACACACATCTATGTATGGTAATTTAAAGTTAGTAAAGAGACTAATGTTTACAACAGGTAAAAGCAACTTTGCTTGTCTAGCAAAGAGGGAAATAAAGATATTTTTGTTTTGTTTTGTTTCTTTTCACTGATTTCAGAGAGAGGAAGAGTGGGAGTGGGGCAGGGGTGGTTGGAAGAGAGAAATATTGATGTGAGAGAGAAACAGGGATCAGTTGCCTCCTACACATGCCCTGACCAGAGCCTGAATAAATACTCAAGAATATTTTCCCCCATTGATTTTTAGAGTGGAAGGGAGCGAGAGAGACACACAGAGAGAAATATTGAAGTGAGAGAGACACATCTGACTGGTTGCTTCCTGCATGTGCCCATGGGAATGCAGCCTACAACTTAGGTATGTGTCGTTGGCTGGAATTGAACCCTTGACCCTTAGGTGAGAGGCCTGACACTCTAACTACTAAGACACACTGGCCAGGACATGGTATTTTAAAAATGTGTGTGTGTTTTCAGTCATTAACACAGCACTAATAAAAACCAAGATAGTATACTTTTTTTAAAAGAAAGAACTGACATTTTTATTATATTGAGTTTTCAAATCCAAAGATGTATATCCTTCCACTTATTTTAAAATGTTTTTCAATAAATTTTTCAGGAAAAGACTTGTAAATCTTTTAAAATATATATTTTTATTAATTTTACAGAGAAAGGAAGAGAGAGGGAGGAAGAGAGAAACATGGATGTGAGAGAGAAACATCAATCAGTTACCTCCCTCATGAGCCCTGACCTGGGGACTAAACCCCCACCTGGGTATGTGCCGACTGAGAATCAAACTGGCAATGAAATGATGCTCAATCAACTGAGCTACACCAGCCAAGCAAGGTATCTTTTAAAATATTCATCATTGGTACTTTACCTTTTTGCTACTGATAAAATAAATGGTATCTTTTCTTTAAAAAAAGTTCCACTTTCTGTTTCCTCCTAGTATAGTCATGCCTTTCAGAGTTGTCCTACTTTGAGGCAAAGGGGCCTGGCCTTTATACCCCACATCAACCAGGCATTGGATAAGGGTTGCCCTCAGGTACTGAGTATGACCCTGAGTGAAGAGTCTTTTTGGCCTGAAGGCAATGCCAGGAGAATGATTCAATTGAGAGCTGTCAGCTGCCAACCTTCCCACCAGCTAAGAAGACTGCAGTCCAGAAGGGAAATCTTGGCAGAGTATCACAGCAACCACTAAATGCCCTTGAAGGCGTTAAAGAAGTTTTTCTTTATTCTTAGTTTTCTTAAAAGGTCCTGTTTTGGTAAAAGGAGAGTTACCCAGATGTATTATGTGGGGAATTGGATCTACTGTCTAATTGCTTCTTAAATAGACTTTCAACTAATCCTATTTCACTCTCACCTTTACCCCAGTTTCAGAACTGTCTGTTGTCCTCAAACCTGAACTTTTTGGTGGCTTTACAGGACAGACTGACTTTTTAGATTTTGCTCACTGCCAGCAAAGAAGATGCATTTTTATACAAAGAGTTTTAATATTCTTCTTCATGAAAATGACCAGGGCTTGCCCTGGCAGGGTGGTTCACTTTGCTGAAGCATTATGCCATACATCGAAAGGTTCCAGGTTTGATCCCTAGTTGGGATGCACACAGGAAGGCAGGTGAGCGATATTGCCCTCTCACATCAATGTTTTTCTCTCTCTCCTTTCCTCTCTCTCTCTAAAATCAATAAGCAGGTCCTCTGGTGAGGATTAAAAAACAAACAAACAAGCAAAAAGCAGGGTTCTACAGAGTTGCTGATTCCATGTCTTGGAAGAGGCAAATTTAAGATATACCTTCCCAGAGAAAGCAAAAGTGCTTTTCTAAATTCTGAAATAGTGCTGAGAGGGTTCATCTTCATATAAAAACAGATTTCACTGGCCAAGTGTGACCCTTTAACCATAAAAAATATTATAATTGATTTACACATGTGGTGGGCATCTTCTGATGACTTCCACCTCTTATTATATGTCTTTGTGAAATCCCTTCCCTGAATGTAAACTGACCTCAAAATAGAAGACTAGAGCCTTAGCTGTTTTGGTTCAGTGGATAGAGTGTTGGCCTTCAGACTGAAGGATCCTGTGTTCAATTCCGTTCAAGGGCCCATGTCTGGAATGCAGGCTCAATCCCCACTAGGGGGCATGCAGGAGGCAGCCGATCAATGATTCTCATCATTGATGTTTCTCTCTCCCTCTCCCTTCCCCTCTGAAATCAGTAAAACTATATTAAAAAAGAAAAGAATAGAAGACTACTGCAAAGGTGATAGAATTTTACCTTCAGGATTAAGTATAAAGATTATGACTTCCATCTTTCTGGCACTCTTTCTTGTCTTCCTGCTTGCTTACTTTGATGAAGCAAACTACTATGTTGGAGAGGCGTATGTAACAAGGAAGTGAAGACAGCCTTCAGCCAATAGCCAGAGAAAACTGAGGCTGTCAGCCCAACAACCCATCAGGGGAAATGAATCTGGCAAAGAATCACATGAGTGAGCTTTGAAGCAGATCTCTCCCCAGGTGAGCTTTGCAATGATTATATTGCCAGCCAACATTTTGCTTCCAGCTTTATAAGAGACTATGGGCCAACACTTTGCTCCCTGCTGAGAAAGATTGAATCAGAGGACTCAGCTAAGCTGCACCCATATTCCTGACACTGTGAAAATGTAAGATAATAAATGTTTTAAGCTGCTAAGTTTTGGGGTAAATTTTTGTTATCCTATCCTATATAATAAAAGCCTAATATGCAAATTGTCCCCTTGAGCAGGAGTTCAACCAGGGGGTAGGGCTGGCCAGCCAACTGCCCACGGCCCCCACCCCTGGCTAGTCTTGTCCTGGCCGGAAACCAGGGGAAGGGAGGCCCTAGCCAGCAGCCAGCAGCCTCTAGGGACCCTACCCATGCACAAATTTTGCGCACTGGGACCCTAGTATAGCTATAAATACCTACAGAAACAGAATTACTATTTTGTTTTATAATCATAAAAGCATAAAAGTTACTAAAAAATACATAGACTCAAAATTTCTTTACTCTTCAAATAAATAGGAACTATATTTGGGTTGACCTTGTTCAGTGAAGAAGAAAGTTTGGTTTTGTGAATATTCTCAGGATAGGTAAAACATATACATGGTTAGCAGAGCACTATCAATGGTAAACAGATATCTTTCTCATGAAATAAAAGATTCCTACGAATTTCTAATATTCTCTAAGCAGCTACCTATTTGCTTTCATAAAATTATTATAAGATATTAATGCAAATTTATCAAAGCTCCAAAACCAGTTTGGCTCAGTGGATAGAGCGTCGGCCTGCAGACTGAAAGGTCCCAGGTTTGATTCCAGTCAAGGGCATGTATCTTGTAGGGGTGTGCAGGAGGCAGCTGATCGATGTCTCTCTTCTTCTTCGATGTTTCTAACTCTCTATCCCCTCTCCTTTCCTCTCTGTAAAATCAATAAAATATATTTAAAAAAAAAGTTTATCGAAGCATTCCATTTTATGTACAAAGCAAGTGGCCTTCCTCAGGGATATGCATAGAAAGTGCCATGGTCTAGCAGCTTGAGACAGAGTTAAGAACACCTGCAAATGTGGGCTGAGTGGGTTTGCCTGAGAACTTGCATACCACTTTTTAATAAAATTTATTTGCCAGCTGGTGGTTTTAGCTCATTATTGCCTTGTTTGGTTCTTTTATTTGTATGGTCTTTCTTTCTTTCTTTTTCTTTTTTTTAAGTATTTTTCTTGATTTCAGAGAGGGAAGGAGAGGAAGAGAGAGATAGAAACACCAATGATGAGAGATAATCATTGATCAGCTGCATCCTCTATGCCCCACACTGGAGACCGAGCCTGCAACCCGGGCATGTGTCCTAACCAGGAATCTAACTGTAACCTCCTGGTTCATAGGTCAACATTCAACCACTGAGCCATGCTGGCCGGTCTATATGGTCTTTTCAAGGGACAAACACAGAGGTCTAAAATGTCAGACATAAGGCCTTTCCTCAACTCGTATCAAGTTTACATCTCCTTAATCCAAGTCAGAGAGTGAATGGTGCGTGGAGAAATAATTCATGCCTAATTCTTACTTTTTGTAGAATAGTACTATTAGGTTTATGCTATGAATATAAGAACATTTAAAAAGCAACATGTTTACAGGTTATTGTTAATACATTATACTTAAACTATTAAAAATCAATAAGACATTTGGAAACACAAATTATATAGTATTGATATATTTAAAAATTAGAAAAATATGTAATTAAAATTATAAATCAGATAAAAGGGACTTGGAATTTATATTTGAAATATGAATTTTTAAAAAAATTTTAATCTTCACTTGAGGATATGTTTTTATTGATTTTTAGACAGAGGAAAGGAGAGAGAGAGAAAGAGTGATGTAAGAGAGAATCACAGATTGGCTGCCTCCTGTATGCGCCTGGACTGGGGATCGAACCTGCAACCTTTTGGTGTATGGGAGGACACAAAATCAACTGAACCACTCAGTCAGAGGCCTAAATGTGATTTTTAAGGTATAGTAGTTAAACATCCGAGTGGGTATGTGGAATTCTCTCTTCCTAAGCTTCATTCACGCCTAATACACTTTAGGCAAACTGGACTGTTAAAATGAAAGGGTAGCTGCAAGAAATGTGAGGACTTTCTTAGCAATGTAGGTGATGAACTACCATGCACAAATGCCGGAAGACAACATTAAATTTACTTAAAAGTTTGAAGAAAGAGGACTGTCAAAATGTACTCATTTTCTATGTTAAGATTTCAATGTTTCCTCAACAGCTGTTGAAATTTGGGCAGCAAAAAATACGTATGACAGGTAAGTTACAAATATAATGCAAGTTGATTTTAAAAGTTTGTTCACACAGTTATGATCATTCTGCATTTCCAATTTATATTTCATTAGCAGGCAGTATTTTTCCAAATAAATTCTTTAGCATTTCTTAAGAGGGTCTACCATGTTAAGGAAATATCATAAATTGCAATTCAGTGTTAATTGTATTGCTTTAATAAGGAGGAAAACATTTAAAAACTAACAAAACAGAACATCAAAGGCTTAATCTATTCCAAGTTATTTTCATAATGTATAAAATCTTCATCTCCTATACTTTTCTTGTTTAGTTTTTACATAATATAAATTGTTAGAAAATGAATTAATGTTTACAATATTTTTGTCCATTACCAATGAACAACATAAGATACTGTAATTGATAGGCTTCTCTTTATATATATTTCTTAAATATATTTTCATCAATTTCAAAGAGAGGAAAGGAGAGGGAGAGAAGATAGGAACATCAATGATGACAGAGAATCATTGATCAGCTGCCGCCTGCATGACCCCCGCTGGGGATCAAGCCTGCAACCCGGGCATGTGTCCTAACCGGGAATTGAACTGTGATCACCTGGTTCATGGGTCAACAACCCCTGAGCCACACTGGCTGGGAAGGCCTCTATTTTTTTTAAATGAGGCAAATTAATTTTTTCTAGTTTCTAATCAAATACACTATAAATCCAGACAGAACATGTATCTAACAATATAGAGAACCAAATCCAAGATAAGATAATTGTAATATAGTAATACCTCATTGGCAGACATATTCTTCACTTGTTCTGGCTTCAGTTCTGCAAAATATAAAAGGCAGCCACTTGAAAGACATATATTAGAGCACATAAAATGTATAAATGTTTAGAATAATATTCTTTCTTAGGAGTTACTATAAAATACACAATTTCTGAGAAACCAAGACGGCGGCAGAGGTGAACAACCAAACTGCTGCCTCACACAACAATTTCAAAACTACAGCTAAAAGACAGAATAGACATCATTCAGAACCACAGGAAAGCTGGCTGAGTGGAAATTCTACAGCTAGAAGGAAAGAGAGGGATTCACAGAGACTCAGAGGAGCTGCAAAAAGCTGAGGTACGGAGACACATGCGTAAAGAGGACGAGCAGCAGAGTGCCTGGCTGGCTTCCTCTAGCGGGAGGGAGACGGAAACTCCCAACTGCACTGAATCTCAGCTCCAACTGCACTGAACCCCAATTCCAGGTGAGACTCATATGGGGGGAGTCTGGACTGTCATGAAAAGGGAGGAGTACATGAAAACTTAGGGGAAGAGGAAAAGGCAGAGGTCTGGAGGCAAGCGCGAGTGCGCACACAGAGGGCTGACTGCTGATTGTGCCGCTGGCTTTCTCTAGTGAGAGAAAGACAGAACCTCCCAACTGCGCTGAAATCCACTTCTGACAGTAATGAACCCCAGTGTTGGGCGATATCCTGGGGACCCAGACTCATATGGGTACCTGGAGCACATGGAAACTCAGGGGAGTCAGAAAGACAGAGGTCTGGACTGAGGGACACTGAGACCCAGGGACTCATAGGGCAGGGCTGACTGGAAGCCAACCAAGGCTGTCTGCTCAGCTCTGAGACTCCACCTCATCCAAGCTGAACACAGAAGCTGTTGCAATTTTGCAAGTCTTGTCTCCTAAGGCTGATTCCAGCACAGAAGTTCTCCCGACTTAGACACAGCTGATCCTCAAAACCAACTGGCCTGGAGGTCAATTCCCCTCAGTGAAAGCAACAACAATCAAGACTTAACTACAAAAAGGCTGTACACACAGTCCACAAAGGGGTGCACCAAGAGAGTCCACCTGAGGTAACTGGGGAGACAGAGCTACTGGGCCATACAGGTCACCTAGCACACAGCTACTCTACCAACTCAGGGAAGCAGTGATAATGAGGATCAATTTTACAAAGTTACAAAGGAACAGATCACAAATGAAAGAAATGCAGGAAAACAAATGACTGGATATAGAGTTCAAAACCATGGTTATAAGATTTTTCAAGAATTTCCTAGAAAAGATGAATAAATTTAGTGAGACCCAAGAGGAGATGAAAAAGGACCAACTAGAAATTAAACATACACTGACTGAAATAAAACATATTATACAGAGACTTAATAGCAGACTAGAAAGACACAAGAATCAAGTCAAAGACTTGAAATACAAAGAAGTAAAAAACACTCAGTTGGAAAAGAAAAAAGAAAAAAGAATTAAAAAATTTGAAGATAGTATAAGGAGCCTCTGGGACAATTTCAAGTGTACCAACATGAGAATTATGGGAGTGCCAGAAGAAGAGAGAGAGCAAGATACTGAAAACCTATTTGAAGAAATAATGACTGAAAACTTACCCGACCTGGTAAAAGAAATAGACTTACAAGTCCAGGAAGCACACAGAACCCCAAACAAAAGGAATCCAAAGAGGACCACATCAAGACACATCATAATTAAAATACCAAGAGTAAACGACAAAGAGAGAATATTAAAAGCAGCAAGAGAAAAACAGTTAATTACCTACAAGGGAGCACCCATATGATGATCAGCTGATTTCTCAACAGAAACTATGCAGGCCAGACGGGAGGGGCAAGAAATATTCCAAGTGATGAATAGCAAGAACCTACAACCAAGATTACTCTACCCAGAAATGCTATCATTCAGAATTGAAGGACAGATAAAGAGCTTCACAGACAAGAAAAAGCTAAAGGAGTTCATCAACACCAAAACAGTATTATAAGAAATGCTGAAAAGTACTCTTCAAGAAGAGGAAAAAGAAGAAAAAGGTAAAGATAACAATTATGAATATCAAATACATATCTATCAACAAGTGAATCTAAAAATTAAGTGAATGAAAAATCTGATGAACAGAATAAACTGGTGAATATAATAGAATCAGGGACATCTTAGAAAGGGAGTGGACTGACAATTCTCGGGGGGAGAAAGAGGTGTGGGGAGTGCAGGGAGAGATTGGACAAAAATCATACACCTATGGATGAGGACCATGGGGAGTGGGGATGTAAGGGCAGAGGGAGAGGTGGGAGCCGGGTGGAGGGAAGCTATAGGGGGAAAAAAGAGGAACAACTGTAATAAACTGAACAATAAAAATTTATCAAATAACAAAATAAATAAAATTTAAAAAAATATTCAATTTCTTTGGATATTGTCAAAAAACAAGTTTTACAAATTTGAGAATAAACTTAAAAGAATCAATTTGTTCTTTACAAAGGGACTAGCTTTAAAAACATCTAACAACTTTTGTCTGCTTCAGAAAAATAGCTAAAATATTCTAAAAACACAAATGATTTATACATTAGCTACTGTTTCTAAGTCCCTATCTGGACATATTTTGCAGTAAGAAAGTTTGGCTAAAATACTTTAGTGTCACAAAATATACTCTTAAAGTTACATTTATTATTCTCCAAAGCAGCATGTTGCATGATCTATTTTATCACCATAGTCAGTAAGTAATCTAAGTGCATACCTGCCTATGCTGACCTTGGAAAAGTTATTCAGAACATCTATTCTAAACTGATACACCAGCATGAGTTTAATCTAACCTAAAAGTGATCAGTTGTGGTATTTCAGAATTAACAAATTATCCTGAATCAAAACATAGGAACGCATGATACATTTTTCTGCACGTCTTCAAAAGTTAACATGTAATGATAAAAGTATAGTTACATAAATTCCCCTAGACACATTAATATCAAGTGATATTAGAATACTGAAATGTAAAGCACCAAAAAAAGTTAAGAACATTTTCCCTTTTTTTCTGCTTGCTTGAATAAGTTTTCTTTTTCTTTGAGTTTTCTGCTTCTTAGCTACTATCAACAAATGAAACCTGTTATCTAGAACAGGGGTCATGGTCCACTAACCCTTAGATTGTTTTTGTATGATCTGTGAGCTAAAAATAGTTTCACATTTTTGTTTGTGTGTGTGATTATTTAATAAAAACAAGAATATGCAGGGTAGAGCATATATGGCCCACAAACCTAAAATATTTATCATCAGGCTCTTCACAGAAAACTGACCTTAAATCTAAAAAATGCTTTATTTAAAGTTTTCCACTGATACAGCTTTACTGCTTTCTCACTAATAGAGACTTCTTAAACTTCCAAAATGGTCTCATGAAGAGGTATATTTCTAGCTCTTGTATACCTACCTCGGATAGGACCCAGAGCTGCATCTTTTGCCAAAGCTGTTAGATCACTTCCTGAGTATCCATCAGTCATTCTGAGAATGAGTAGAAAGAGCAAATTATTTTCATCTCTGCAGATTTAAATTCTTCGTGTAAGAAGGTAAAACCTACTTTATGCCAAAACCGGTTTGGCTCAGTGGATAGAGCGTCAGCCTGGGGACTGAAGGGTCCCGGGTTCGATTGTGGTCAAGGGCATGTATCTTGGTTGTGGGCACATCCCCGCTGGGGGGCGTGCAGGAGGCGGCTTATCAATGTCTCTCTCTCATTGATGTTTCTAATGTTCTATCCTTCTCCCTTCCTCTCTGTAAAAAAAATCAATAAAATATATTTAAAAACAAAACAAAAAACCTACTTTACTTTGTCTTTAAGCAGAATGCTGTATGACTTAAGTGCACAAAAAGACCCACTTGCTAAAATCAAACATAACAGTCTGCTGCTGGTTTCTTATTTATAATGCCTCAGATTTTCATCATTACAACCATTCTTTTAAATTAAGGCACACTATACCTCCAAGAGGCTCCATTAAATTGCAATCATGTCCCCTGGAAAGTAACATCTATAAGCCATTGCTGGCCAACTGAGACATAACCAGTCACTTCTCTAAAAGTTAGTGAGTCTTTGTCTTGACAAAGAGCACTGAGTTGATGTAATGAGGCCCAAGAAGATTATTTTATGTTATTATTATTTTTTAGTACTTATTTATTGTGATTAAAATTCATGAATATACTAGGTATCTCCTATATTCAGTTTCTAATAAAGTATACCACTCTTATTTGTTTATTTTTTCAGCTTTTTAATTGAATTTATTGGGGTGACACTGGTTAATAAAATTATATAGATTTTCAGTTGTATAATTTTATAATACATCACAAAGTAGATTTTTCAAAATACAGGACAAGCAAGTTGAAGTATCTGTGATAGAAGTCATTGGCAAAAATAGCACCCCAAATGGGATGCCACAATGGAGAATCTTGAGTAGCCAAAGGGAACTAAGGACTACGTAGGCAAAGGAAAAGAGGAAAATACAACAAGGAAAGAAAGCATTTACTTATTGTGTACTATGTTAAATAAGTACACAGGTCAAACATTATTAGCACAATTCTTTATTGGAATGACAAAGAAGGGTCTCAACTATTTCAAAGTAATGCATTTGTTTTTTTTTTCATTCTTATCTAGGAACTCAATGTATACTAAAATTACTAGCTACTTACATACTATTATTTCATGATGTTTTTTCCCTTGATTAAAATTCAAAAATGCATCTCCTATATACAGTTTCTACTAGTGTACCACTCAAAAAAGAGTTAAAGATGTAAAATTTAAAGAAAATTATGTGTAATGCAAAAAAAGTTTATAAGAAAATGTATGTTGGTGTGGGCAAATATGAGATATTTTATATTTTTAAAATTACTTTAATACCACTTATAAGTCTTAATAAGTTTTTTAAAAAAATACAGTACCGCCGAAACCGGTTTGGCTCAGTGGATAGAGCGTTGGCCTGCGAACTGAAGGGTCCCGGGTTCGATCCCGATCAGGGGCATGTATCCTGGTTGCGGGCACATCCCCAGTGGGGGGCGTTCAGGAGGTGGCTGATCGATGTCTCTCTCTCATCGATGTTTCTAGCTCTCTATCCCTCTCCCTTTCTCTCTGTAGAAAATCAATAAAATATATTTAAAAAAAAATACAGTACCATCATAGATGTTTAGATCATGTATAGGATCTAGAAATTGAAATTTAGGTATCATATGTATAAGAACATAAGAACAAGAGATAAGAAAGAAAGTAAAGAAAACAGAGGATGAGACACTACTCATTTTATACTTGAGCTTACTTTAAACAGAAAAAGATTTCTTAAAAAAAAAAAAAAAAGACTGTAAAACAGACCAAATCAAATTACTCACCTAGCAAGTTGTGCTAGTTCTTTTTGGGTCAGTGGACTTCCCTGTTTACATAATAGATTTTTAAGTAAAAGTAGTCGTGTCTGAAAAGAAATGTTAAAGAATTATTAGTCCTAAGAATTAACTTAATAAAATACCAGGAATCAGGTTCAAATCCTAATTCTCATTTAGGAACTGAATGATCTTACACAAATCACTCTAACTTTTAGAGCCTCACTCAAGTCCTTTGAAACTAACTTTTTCTTGACAGTTCCTGAGAGAGGTAAAGATAATTCAAATAAAGCACTAAGGACATAGCTATTGTTACAAGGATATTAAGGGTCTGAGCTAGACAATATAACTTACAAACAAAAACAAAACTGTTTTATACAAGCATGAGTTCATGAATCTCACCCATTGTAATTCAATGACTAAATAAACTTATTAGTTTTGCAATCATCACCATAATCCATTTTTATCATCCCAGAAAATTCACTCATGCCTGTTTGCAGTTAATCCTCACTCTGACCCTTAGCCTTAGCAAATCACAGATCTGCTTTATGTTTCCAGAATTTTCTGACCATCTTATATAATAAAAGGCTAATATGGAAATCAACCAAAAGGCAGAATAACCGGTCGCTATGATGTGCATTGACTTCCAGGGAGCAGACGCTCAATGAAGGCGCTGCTGCCCTCTGGTAGTCAGTGCGCTCCCACAGGGGGAAAGCTGCTAAGCCAGAAGCCGGGAACATGGCTGGTGAGCGCAGCAGGGGTGGCAAGAGCCTCTCGTCTCCATGGAAGTGCTAAGGACCCTTTAGAAGGCAGGCGGCCATTCCCTGAGGGATCCTGGACTGTGAGAGGGTGCAGGCCGGGCAAGAGAACCCTCCCCGCCCAGTGCACAAATGTCATGCACCGGGTCTCTAGTTTCATTTAAATGGAATCATGATGTGTAATATTTTTCATCCGGTGTCTTTCACTTAGTGTAATGTGTTTGAGGTTCATCCACATTATAGCATATAAAAGTAGCTCATTCTTTTTGTTGCTAAATATTATTCCATTAATTAGATATACCTTATTTATCTACCCATTCAACAATTGATAAATATTTTAGCTTATTTGCAGTTCTTGGCTATTATTTATAATGCTGCTATAAAAATTCTTGCACAGATCTTCTTATAGATATATGTTTTAATTTATCTTGGGTAGATTTTTGGGTCTTATGCTAAGTTTATGTTTATCTTTTTAAGAAACTGCCAAACTGTTTCCCAAGTGGTTGTTATCATGGATTGGAAGATGCAATATTGTCAAGGTAGTAGTTCTTGCTTCCGCTTAAAAAAAAAAAAATCACAGATACATACCTCCTCATTTGGCAAAGACACATATACCCGTTTGGTGAAACGCCTAAAAGAAAGATTCAAGCAATTCAGAAATAGAATTTTGAATTTAAAGGTACCTCAGTTTAAGTAGTAAACAAAACAAAACAAAACAAAAAAAAGCTTTAAGTATAATGCTCAAGGCATGTGAAAGCATTTTAATCAACAATGTAAAAAATTATAGTTAGAGTTATTCTTTTAAAACTCTCTAGTTAATATTTTAAATATATATTTTTATTGATTTCAGAGAGGAAGAGTGAACCATCAATGATGAGAGAGAATTACTGATTGGCTGCCTCCTGCACACCTCACACTGGGGATTGAGCCCACAACCCGGGCATGTGCCCTTGACCAGTAGGGGTTCGGCAACAGTGTTTGGACAGATTCAAGCCTTGGACCGATGAGAGGGCACAGTTCTCACGTGGCCATGTGCAAGTCCCAGCTTGGAGGGCAGAGCCCTCCCCACACAATTATGACCAATAGCTATAACTGTAAGCTTGAACCTATGGTCCAAACATGTGGCCCCATGTCCCTCAGTAATATAGACTGCAAGTAAACAAAGCTTGATCAGGTGCATGTAATTGAGTAAGATCAAAACTCACGAGAATGCTGTAAACATCTTGACCCCGCCCTTACTTTGCCTAGTGGCATCTGCTATAAAATAAAGACACGGCTTGTGGGCGTCAGCGCTGTCGCTCAGGGAGCAGCGTCCCACCAAGACCCAGCTTTCATTCTCTTGTCCGTCTTTTCTAAGCCTTTCAGCCGCCCCCACTCAGGTTCACCCTTGGCTGTGCCCGAGTGGCACAACCGGAATTGAACCCAGGACCCTTCAGTCCACAGGTCGACACTCTATCCACTAAGCCAAACTGGCTGGGTTTCTAGTTAGTATTTTAAAGTCCTCAATTCAATACCATCAGAATTAAATTAACCATCTAGGTATGTGCATGTCTTTTTTTAAATATATTTTTTTATTGATTTCAGAGAGAAAGGGAGAGGGAGAGAGACAGAAACATCAATGATGAGAGAGAATCACTGATTCACTGACTCCTGCACGCCACCTACTGGGGTTCAAGCCCACAACTTTGACTGGAATTGAACCCGGGACCCTTAAATACACAGGCTCTATCCACTGAGCCAAACCAATGAGGGCGGTATATGCATGTTTTTAACAGCAATAACACTTTAGAAGGAAGTATCTGATATAAGAATTTTAATAAAAACATATTTGCTGTCTTTATGAAAATAAAAACAACTAAAACCAAGTAGAACAAAAACAGAAAAGTAAATTTCATTATAAAGAAACTAGGTAATAGCCTGGCTGGTGTGGCTCAATTGCTTGAACATTGTCCCTTGCACCAGGAGGTCCTAGGTTCAATTCTGTCAGGGCACATGCTCAGATTGCAGGCTCCATCTCCAGTGGGCGGGCATGCAGGAGGCAACCAATCAATGTCTCTCTCCTCATGTTTCTATCTCTCTCTTTCCCTCTTCCTTCCTCTCTCTGAAGTAAAAATATATAAGTATTTTTAAATAGGTAACATTTACATAACTTAAATGTATGAAAAAGGGCTGCATAGGGCAGTGAAAATTACAGTGAGAAAGAAGGATACACACTGCAGATTACAGACAAATGTCAGAGCACAGAGTTTTCCAAAGCAAAGAGATAGAGCATATTCTCAGGGATAATAAAACCAAACTTCCCACATGTAAACAAGCATGTGAAGACTGGCTCCAGAGATTGTGTGAACCTTAGCCAATAACTCAAAGACATATCGTCTTCATAAGAAGATATCAGTCTGTCTGGCAAGATGACAAACTGCCTTTATTAGTTGAAGAAGACTAAATCAACCGATGTCTTATTTACACACAAACACTTGTTTATCAGATATGGCTTTACTACTGAATTAGTGAGACTAATTGTCAGTCCAGGGTATTCATGGGACAGCTCAAAATACTTGTTTAGTATCTTAATTTTCTAGCTCTCCTCCTAAAATATCCTTCCAAAACTAGGTTTAAAAAAAAACTCTACTTATTCAAATAAAAAATAATAAAGCAAAACAGGTAAAAGATAGAATCAAATTTTTAAAAAGTAGTGTCAAAATAGGGTTAAGAATACAATAAATAAAACAGATAAAATGAAAAACATGTACAACAGGATTCTGCCATAGAGCTAATTAAAATTGTAACCAAATAGCTTTCCATGAAATATAATAATTTAATGGGGAAAAATCTATGAAACAAGAGCTCACTGCGATAAAAGGACTCAAGAAAATGAATATACAAAGGCTCAAGGAAATGAGACAATTTGAGATAAAAAAAATGGATCATAGAGATAAGGGAAGCAATAAGAAAGAAAACAAAAACCAATAGAGAAACAAAGGATACCAAAATAATAGCATAAAGGAGATAAGAAATAAGGACAACACTGGAAAACAGACAAATCAAAAGAAAAAGATCTGAAACTTTAAAATGATTAGTAGGAAAATGAATTAGGGGAAAAAAAAATCAAAGACAGTATTCAAAGTAACTTTTCTAAAACAAAGGAGGTCCCATACTATCAATTTTAACAAACATCAAATCCTAGGAAAAATAAACATAGATCAATCAATACATTTTTCAAATCTCTAGATTTCAATAGTTGGAAACTGTATCCAGTTAAGAAGAAAAAAATTAAATTAACCATGAAAGTAGGCTGGCTTCAGATTTTTATACTGCCAACATCCAACTCTAGAAACAATGGGACAATGTTTTGATTCCCGAGGAAAAGAAAGGAAGGCTCAATAATTTCATGCTGAGTTAAATTGTCCTCCTAGTACAACGGTTCTCAACCTGTGGGTCGTAAGACCATCGGAAAACACAGGTATTTACATTATAATTCGTAACAATAGCAAAATTACAGTTATGAAGTATAGTTGGGGGTCACCACAACATGAGGAACTGTATTAAAGGGTCGCGGCATTAGAAAGGTTAAGAACCACTGTCCTAGTAGGAAGAGGACAAATTTGTTCTAACACATAAGAACAGAAAACATGACATAACTCATGTTTTTATCAGCTTCTCATGAAACCCAGTAAAAGAAGGTAAGAATCAATTAAGAAGTTGTAGGATAGATTTTTTTAAAAATATATATTTTGTTTATTTTTTACAGAGAGGAAGGGAGAGGAAGAGTCAGAAACATTGATGAGAGAGAAACATTGATCAGCTGCCTTCTGCACACCTCTCACTGAGAATGTTACCGAAACCAAGGTACGTGTCCTTGACTGGAATCGAACCTGGGACCTTTCAGTCCACAGGCAAATGCTCTATCCACTGAGCCAAACCAGCCAGGGCCAAAGTTGTAGGGTAATTTAATCCAACCCAGAAGAAATAAGCAGTTTGCCTAAAGCCATAAAATGAAGTTTTCTTGATATCCTGCTGGCCCTGTCCTCAAAAACTTTAGTTGGTAACAAGAGGCCAGAGGATGAATATAAGGTGGAAAAGACTAAATTTAGTTTTCAAATTGAGAGTGAAGGAAATAATAAATATATGAGATGAACACATAACTAAACACATGTAATAAATGTATGTTTCTACATAAATCTTCCTACCTGAGAACAGCCTCATCAAGCTCTTGTGGTCTATTAGTTGCACCCATTACAAGTACTCTGTCATCTCCAGCAGATTGTACCTATAAGCCAAAAAAAATTTTTTAGTACTTTTAGAGAAAGTATTAACAGAGTAAAACACAATAAATATAACTGTATTTCTAATTTGAATCATTTAATAGGAAAATATATACATTAAAATGTTACCACATTAAAAATATCATAACCAATACTTACACCATCAAATTCTATTAGAAATTCAGTTTTTAGGCGTCTACTAGCATCGTGTTCTCCCTCTCTTCTTTCACACAAAAGGCTATCAACTTCATCTAGAGAAAAAAGACTTGAATTAAAAGCCAACCTATATGAATTATCTGAGATTAATCTAGTTTACTACTTCAGTTATTAATACAGAAGGTCCTATTCAATTCATTACATAGTCTTTAACATTGTTTTTCTTGAAAAATTTTTCCTTTTGAATAAGCTTTCCTATAATATCCTTTATATATGGAGAGGAAAATTTCACAAAGGTTCAACTAAACATGTTCTTACCTATAAAAATTATTGAAGGTTGAAGTTCTCGAGCTACAGCAAAAAGAGCTCTCACCAACTTCTCTCCTTCTCCCACCTAAAAGAAGGCATTATACATGATCACATTCATAAAATGTAACATTATTCCAGCTTTTGATTTTAATGATTGAAAGTCTAGAACCTATGATTTTAATTTCCTTTCTTTGCAAATAACCAATGATTTGTTTTAAGGAATTGGGAAGAGGGTACCAGAGTGTACTGAAATATCCCTTATTTTTTACAAAATAGGTCATTTATTTATTATTTAATACAGTCCGTTAATTGCTATAAAAATAAAATATATCTATTTTGCTTAAAATTGCATTCCTAAAACTTGAGAATGAAAAACTATTAGTCAAAGGTAAAACAAGTGGGAAGAAAAGGTAAGAGGAGAAAAAGATGCTGTACTTATTCTTTTAATCCTAAATAGCAGGATATATATATTATATATATAGAAATTAGAAAGTACTCTACTGAACAAAACTTGCTCTATTAAGAACATCTTGAAAATTTTTTCTCACAATATCACTGTCAATTAGTATCAAAATATTTCTAAGGTAGTCTAGGAGGTCTATGGATACCTCTTAAAGACGCCATACTAAAACCACTCTATTCACAAAGCATCTAACAAAAAGATCATGAGATTTAGGGTAATCTGTAAAAACTATTGTGTCCTAGGTGGCATCTATTCTTTTTATTGAAAATTTCATTAAAAAGAAAAAGAAAAAAGATCTGGCACCAGATTGGAATAATCAAAACAAATATTCTTGTCCTGTCATCAGATGTAGGGTCTCCGGGGTTTTCCAGGGCTCTCCTGTGGGCCAGGCTTGTTCCTTGAACAGAAGCCAGAATTTTGGGGTCCAGCTGTGCAAGCTATTGTCCTTTGCTAGCCATTGGTTTTGGGGGTGCCATGTGATCCAGTTTTGGCCACTAAGACCTATGAGAAGTCTCTTTGTAGAGTTTCCATTTGTTGATTAGGGGGAGGAGAACGAGGAGAAATTCCTTTCTGCTTGGGATGATGTGGTGGAAGGTGTGACACTTGGCACCAAGCAGCCATGCTGTCACTGAGGGGAGACAGGGTCAACTCCTGAAAGATGACTGCGGAGGTACTGACAGCACCAGGCTTTTCACACACTATTGAGTCACTGAGGGAAGCTTGGGAGTTCCTTTTCCGAGATCTTGTTAAGGTGAGATAATCAATGCTTTAATTAATGGCATTACTTTTTCTTTTTTTTGCCAAAAGTCACCTAAATGATACACTTTTATTCTTTCATGTCTTAGAAGTAATTCTGTTCTTGGTGTGTGTGTGTTTTTTGGGGGGGTAAGGGGAAAGATATGTTTTTTTGTTTTTTTTATGAGCAAAATTCCATGTTTTGGTGGAAATCTTTCCTCTTTGAAAATGCTATAGACATTTAGAAACTCTGGTACAGTGCAAATAATTACATATATAGAAATGATGAGGAGAATCCAAGATGGCGGCATAGGTAAACACCTATACTGCTGCCTCGCACAACAATTTCAAAACTACAACTAAAAGACAGAACGGACATCATCCAGAACCACAGGAAAGCTGGCTGAGTGGAAGTTCTACAACTAGAGGGAAAGAGAGGGACTCACGGAGACCCAGAGGAGCTGCAAAAAGCTGAGGTACGGAGACGAGCGCGCTGAGAGAGCGGTGCCGGAGTACCTGGCTGGCTTTCTCTGGCGGGAGGGAAACGGAGACTCCCAACGGCATTGAACCCCTTCTCTTATGACACTAAACCCCAGATCCAGCCGAAACTCATACAGGGGAGTTTGGACTGTGAAAAGGGAGAAGTGCACGGAAATTTAGGGGAGTTGCAAAGGATCGGAGGTCTGGTCGCGCACGGCACCACGCGGAGAACAGATTGCTGATTGTGCCACTGGCTTTCGCGAGTGGGCGGGAGACAGACCCTCCCAACTGCGCCACTTCTGAGTCCACTGGGCCCCTGTTTTGGGCGAAACCCTGGGGACCTAGACTCGTGTGGTCCTGGTTCGCAGGGGAGCCGGAAAGGCAGTGGTTAGAGGCACTGCGGGTGCGTGCCTCCTGAGAATTATCAGTCTACTCCCTTTCTGTGCTCCTGATTCTATTATATTCACCAGTTTATTCTGTTGATCAGATTTTTAATTCACTTAATTTTTAGATTCACTTGTTGACAGATGTGTATTTGTTGTTCATAATTTTTTGCCTTTTACCTTTTTCTTCTTCCTCTTCTAAAAGGGTACCTTTCAGCATTTCATATAATACTGGTTTGGAGTTGATGAACTCCTTTAGCTTTTTCTTCTCTGTGAAGGTCTTTATCTGCCCTTCAATTCTGAATGATAGCTTTGCTGGATAGATTATTCTTGGTTGTAGGTTCTTGTTGTTCATCACGTTGAATATTTCTTGCCACTCCCGTCTGGCCTGCATCGTTTCTGTTGAGAAATCAGCTGACAGTCGTATGGGTGCTCCCTTGTAGGTAATAAACTGTTTTTCTCTTGCTGCTTTTAATATTCTCTCTTTCTCTTTTGCTCTTGGCATTTTAATTATGATGTGTCTTGGTGTAGCCCTCTTTGGATTCCTTTTCTTTGGGGTTCTGTGTGCTTCCTGGACTTGTAAGTCTATTTCTTTTACCAGATGTGGGAAGTTTTCAGTCATTATTTCTTTAAACAGGTTTTCAGTATCTTGCTCTCTCTCTTCTTCTGGCACCCCCACAATTCTGATGTTGGTACGCTTGAAGCTGTCCCAGAGGCTCCTTACATTATCTTCACATTTTTGGATTCTTTTCTCTTCTTGCTTTTCCAGTTGAATGTTTTCTGCTTCTTTATATTTCAAATTTTTGACTTGATCCTTGCCTTTCTCTAGTCTGCTATTAGTACTCTGTATAATAGTTTTTATTTCAGTCAGTGTATTTATCATCTCCTCTTGGGTCTCACTAAATTTATCCATCTTTTCTAGCATATTCTTGAAAAACCTTATGAGCGTGGTTTTGAACTCTATATCCAGTCGTTTTTTTTCCTCCATTTCTTTTGCTTGTAATCCCTTCCCTTGTCTCGGCATTTTCACTGTGCCGGGGAAACTTCTGTGCTGGATTCAGCCGAAGAAGCCTCTGTTGAGCTTGGGAGGGGTGGAGTTTCAGGGCTTAAGGGACCGCCTTGCCTTCCAGTCGGCCCCGCCCTCCACGGCCCCTGAGTCTCACGTGACTGGGTAATGGCTGAAGCGGTCCTTGTGCGCGCGCGCGCACCCGCAGTGCCTCTAACCGCTGCCTTTCAGGCTCCCCTGCGAACCAGGACCACACGAGTCTAGGTCTCCAGGGTTTCGCCCCAAACAGGGGCTTAGTGGAGTCAGAAGTGACACAGTTCGGAGGGTCTGTCTCCCACCCACTCTCGAAAGCCAGCGGCACAATCAGCAATCTGTCCTCCGCGTGGTGCCAGGCGCGACAAGACCTCCGATCCTTTGCAACTCCCCTAAATTTCCGTGCACTTCTCCCTTTTCACACTCCAAACTCCCCCCGTATGAGTTTCAGCTGGATCTGGGGTTTAGTGTCGCAGGACAAGGGGTTCAATGCCTTTGAGAGTCTCCGTCTCCCTCCCGCCAGAGAAAACCAGCCAGGTACTCCGGCACCTGCTCTCTCCTCGCGCGCGTCTCCGTACCTCAGCTTTTTGCAGCTCCTCTGGGTCTCTGTGAGCCCCTCTCTTTCCCTCTAGTTGTAGAACTTCCACTCAGCCAGCTTTCCTGTGGTTCTGGATGATGTCCGTTCTGTCTTTTAGTTGTAGTTTTGAAATTGTTGTGCGAGGCAGCAGTATAGGTGTTTACCTATGCCAACATCTTGGATTTCTCTCTGTTGTTGTTTTTTAACAAGGCAAAAATTGACTAGAGCCTACTCATCCTGGTGGTTGTTTTCCAAACATCACTGTGACAAATCGTGTTTCCTGAGTAAGAAAGGTCTGAGCACTGGAGTTTGGTAGCTGTGGGTTCCAATTCCACTTCCTCCTCCGCTAATCCCAAAGCGTAAAGATGCACTGAAAATGACAGCTATAGCTCTGAGTGATTCCCTGTGCCGGCCGAGGGCTGACTCTCCCACGCATTTCTTATTTGTCAGGCCCCTCTATGAAGTATGTGACATTAGTGTACCCATTTTACAGGACAAACCGAGTCTTGGAGCAGGTAAGAAGCTTCAAGGGTGCATATTATCTCTTATAACATTAATACTTTATGGATGAAGTAAAGCCTGAAGTGATATTTTCTTAAGGCCTGCTCTGTATGTAAAAGCTAGATTGAATCCCATTCTTCCAGCTTCCAAGACAGTGTTTATAAGGTGGATAAACCTACATTAATGACAATTTTACTAACAAAATTTCACATAAGAAACAAAATGAAACCAGGAAAAGAGGTATTGTTTTATAGTTACTTTTAATTACTTCACAAAATTGCAAACCCTGCCAATATCTGATCTTGGATTTCTAGCCTCCACAACCGTAAGACAATAAATTTCTGTTGTTTAAGTCAACCAGTTTATAGTACTTTGTTACACAGCCTTAGCAAACTAATACAGTATTTGACAGAACAATTCTAATTTTAAAAGAATTTAATAAATGCACATGATTTCCTACTATGAAGAATGATATTCATCATCTCTGAATAATAGGTATAAAACTCATAGACAAATATTTTGGTGTATGGTATTACCATTTACACTTAACATTAACATCTAGACAGTAACTTGAAACTTGAAAATCCTGGAAAAAATACTCACATATTTTGAAGTTAAGCTTGCAGCACTTATATTAAAGAAGGTTGCATTAGATTCTGCAGCTACTGCTTTAGCCTTTAAAAATCACAAGGGCAAATATTATATTAGTTCCATAACTTGCTGTAAAATGATAAATACATCTGATCAACTTAAGTACAAGAAAAGAATTTCTAAAAATATTAGGCATAACACAGTCCCCAGTATATGGCAATGTTCTCCTTTCAGCAATGAGCAAAAAAATCTATGAAGGGCTGTGCTTCTTTCCACTCCCTTCTTTTCCAAAGGGAGAATAGTAGGGAGAGGTAAAAAAAAAATTTTAAAAAAAGGGTGTTACTGTCTTCCTACTTATAGAAAGATAATTAGAGAAAGATAAACAGCTAAAAAAAAAGTTACTCTTTCCTTATTTACTTTTCCCCTATAGAATATCCTTATTTACTTTTTCCCTATAGAATAATCTAGCTATGCGGAGAAAAGTATCCAGATCCTAAGAACTTTTGGCAAAAGGATATTACGGGGGAAAAATCTGTTGTGTGTCAATTATACTTCAATTTAAAAAGAGAAAAATGTCTATATTATGCTGATTATTTAAATAAAGCTGTTAAGATTAAAAAAAAAATCACTCTAGCTGGTTTGGCCCAATGGATAGAGCATCGGCCTGTAGACTGAAAGGTCCCAGGTTCAATTCCAGTCAAGGGAACATGCCTGGGTTGCAGGCTCGATCCTTAGGAAGAGGCATGCAGGAGGCAGCCAATCAATGATTCTCTCTCATCAATGATGTTTCTATCTTTCTCTCCCTCTTCCTACCTCTCTAAAATCAATAAAATATATTTTAAAAAATCAAGGATTAGGAAGATGCTCAATATAGTATACTAAGGTAAAAATGTTATTTAAATTGGGAAAATAATAAAAATTACAGTTATATTTAATTTGTCCAAACTTATTACTGAAAATAATATGTATGGTTTTCCATCTATTTTGTCATTGAAAACTAGTTTAAAACTTTAAGAAAAGTATATTTTAACAAAAAGCAAGTAATAGCCCTAGCGGGTTTGGCTCATTGGATAGAGTGTTGGCTTGCAGACTGAAGGGTCCCGGGTTTCATTCCAGCCAAGAGCTCATGCCTGAGTTGCAGGCTCGATCCCCTGTGGGGGCGTCAGGAGACAGCCAATCAATTTTTCCCTCTTATCACTGATATTCCTATTTCTCTCTCCCTCTCCCTCCTTCTCTGAAATCAGTAAAAATATTAAAAAAAAAAAAGCAAGTCAAATAGTAGACTCAGTTAACACTTTCAACAATAAAGATAAATTTTTTAAAAATCATAATAGATTCAGGGACTATGTAAAAAAAAATTTTTTTTTAAGTTAGCCCTAATATCTTAATAGAACATTCAAATTAAAAAAGAATTCTTACCAGCATTGTTTTTCCATTTCCCGGTGGACCAAAGAGTAGCAATCCTCTGGCAGGAGCTCTAAGCCCTGTGAACAACTTAAACATATACATACAGTTATGATTCTGAAGATTTTTTTTTCCCAGACATTTTAAGATTTGTCATCTAAACAGAATCGTTTTCAGTAGCATCCTCCAAAACAGAGCTGAGGAGAACACAATAAACGAATATAATTATTAAAAAGAGAAGAAAACAAAATAAAACCAAATCCTCATTGATCAAAATGAAAACAGACTTGTTGAACAAGCTATATTATTGAACATAGGTATGCTTCTCTACTTCCTTTACAAATCTCACCAAAATAATAGTAAATGAGTAAAAAGATAAAAATCTTCAAAAGAAAAAGAACAGGAAAGGAGACAACAGAGGACACAACACATTTTAGTAGATAGAAAATTGACATATGTGGTTAAGTTATTTAGCAAGCTGAGGGAGCTAAAACCTAAGTGCCTGCTTGTGAAAGGATAGCTAGATACAAGGAGCAAGTTGATATGAATAAAAACCCTGGAAAAGCTCAGGAAGTAGAGGCATCGGGGTACCAGAGAAAGCACCAGTAAGGTAGGCAGCCCAAACCAGAGAAACTGACTAAAAGTTTGTATGAAGAACTGAACATATGTTCCTGTAAACCTCTCCCCAGCCCCACCAACAGCACTTAGGCAAGAATTCCTCTTCCACACCAAACGAGGTAGAGTTTTATTCTAGAGAAATTACACCAGAGTCTCCAGACTCAGGGACATCGGGATTGGCAAGAGTCAACACTATGAATTCCCCCGCCCCCACCTCAAATGTTTTTATTTAAGAGAGAGAGAGAGAGAGAGAGAAGAGAAGAGAAGAGAAGAGAAGAGAAGAGAAGAGAAGAGAAGAGAAGAGAAGAGAAGAGAAGAGAAAGAGAGAGAGAAAGAAACATTGATGAGACAGAAACACCATCAGCGGACTCCTACACGCCCCCTACTAGGGATCCAGCTGTCAACTGGGGAATGTGCCCTGACCAGGGATTGAACTGGCAACCTCTTTGTGCATGAAATGATACTCAACCAATATGAGCCATTCCAGCTGGGCAAGGTGTTGAACCATTTGAAGTGGGTGATACTCAACTTATTTTTTAAATTATATATGTTACTAGAGGTTTTAGGCTTACAGAAAATTGAATGGAAAAAGTACAGAGTTCCCATATAACTCCTAATGTCCCATTTCTCCCATTATTAACATCTTGCATTAGTGCAGTGCATGAACCAATATTGGTACATTATTAACTAAAGTCCATAGTTTACATTACAGCTCACTATTTGTATCGTGTAATCCACTATTACAGTATCATACCTAATCATTTCCCTCCCTAAAGATATCTACTATGACATGAATTAATCATTCTAGCCATAGTTCAAATATTTCTTTACTGTTACTACAGGTTCAGTAATAGATGATGTTACAGAAAAATAATAACATATAATGCTTACCTCAGGCCTCAGAGAAGGAAGAATGACAATTTCTTGTAATGCTTGTTTTGCTAATTCTTGACCAGCTATATCATCAAATTTAACAGCTGTTCCACTAAGAAACAGAATTTCAATTATCTCCACAATAGAAATATGCTTCAGTTATTATAAAATACAGTTTATGGTCTATGAAACATGGTCATTTTTTATGTTAACTGTGAAACTAGAGTTAATCAGTAAAACAATGATTTTCCACATGTATAATAATTAAAAACCATTATAAGAATTAAATATGTAAATTAGATAAAGTATTTAACTATTTCACTCATGATACATTTTTATAAATAAAGTTCAAAAATACAAACTGTAAAATAAAACACTTTAGATGGCAAAACTTACTTGTCTACAATTTCATTCATTATAAGGTTAGCGAGGTTACTGTCCACATTCCTAAAATTCTTCAAGTCTTTCTTTTTACGAGCAACAGTTGTAGGGGTTGAAGGTTTATTTGTTCGATTTGTTTTTGGTGTACTCTTAAAGGACACAAATTTTAACATGAGAATACAACCTAACACACTTTTCACAAATGAATTAACTTAAAGTTGACAAGGTTCAAAAATAAGAAAAAACATAAAAAAATTCTTAAAATGTATATTTACTCCAAGGTAAAATGGTATTCACTAAAGAAGTATATTTGGCATGCAGTGGGTTAATAGAGGATTTTATCTAGAGATTTAGTTACTAAAAAGTAAAAAGGCTCTCTGACAATGCAATCATGTAATTTTGCATATTTAATGTTACAAAAACATTTACATAGGTTTCAATAATTAAAAGAATAACAAATATAAAATGAACTACATAGCATTATATAAAATTGGATAAGCAAACTTACTATAAATAAAGCCTAATTAGGATCAAAGGAGGTAAAATAAGGTATGTTTCTTTAACAGCAAGTTGCCCTGACTTTTGTTAAAAAGAAAAATTATATTCAATTTTATGGAAACTTATCAATCTTTTAAGGTATTATAAAGTATTTGTAATAAATTGAAACAAGCACATGTTGAAAATTTTCTATTTGCAATTCTATCTCCAAATACCTTATGAGTGGCAGTTGCAGGACCAGAGCCTTGTCTCACTCCCGAAACCATGGATAAACCACTGCAACTGGGTGCTCTGTGGTGACCTGAGAGACCTGTGGATCCAGCTTTCATAACTGTCTTTGAACGAGGCAGCGAATTACTAGGGTGTGTTAAGGGATCTTTTCTTTTTGGAACTGCTCCACTTTCTATTATGGAAATAGTAAAAATCGCTGTGGTTAGAAGATTGTGGTTTAACATTATAAAAGTAATAATAAAAACCAAGTAGCTCAGTTGGTTAGAGTGTAATACCCATATGCCAAGGTTGCAGGTTCCATCCCTGGTGAGGGCACAAACAAGAATCAAGCAATAGGCCCCACCTGGGAGGTCATGGGGTGGGGGGTTTGTCCCTCAGCCCAGCCTGTACCCTCTCCAATCTGGGACATCCCTCTCACAATCCAGGACTGCTGCCTCCCAACTGCTCAGCTGCCTGCCTTCCTGACTGTCCCTAACTGCTTCTGCCTGCCAGCCTGATCACCCCCTAACCACTCCCCTGCAAGCCTGATTGATGCCTAACTGCTCCCCTGCCAGCCTGTTTGCCCCTAACTGCCCTCCCCTGTAGGCCTGAGTCTCCTCCCCCACCCCCCGCAGCTGTTCTACCTGGCAGGTCTGGGTCCCCCGCAACTGCCCTTCCCTGCAGGTCCAGTGACCCCCAACTGCACTCGCTGCAGGCTTGATTGCCCTCAACTGCCCTCCCTTACAGGCCTGGTCCCTCCCAAAAGCCCTCCCCTTCTGGCCATCTTGTGGTGGGCATCTTGTGTCCACATGGGGGCAGCCATCTTGTGTTGGAGTGATGGTCAATTTGCATATTACACTTTTATTAGATAGAATGACTGATAGGGATACTGTAATTTCAACATAGCCCTGTGCAAACAAAAAAGAAAATCAAAACTACCATTATAAAATCAAATCAACATTATCAGGTTAAGTGGGATGTTACTTTGCATGCAAACTTTATTATTTTACATGTTAGTTAACCTAAACCCACCTGACGGGAGCTGTCCGTTGCGGCATGTCAAGTTAGTACTGTCATTATAGACGTCAGTTTGTGATTTGGAAAATTGCAAAAGTGGTTGCAGCTTCTCTATGCAACAGAGGGGGGTAAGAAAGAACAAAATAAACAAAAATAAAAAATACATAATAAACATAATGATACGTGTGAAAATGAAAAATGAGTTAAAGTGTTACAAGATTGTTACATGATGAAGGATTTTGCATTTTTATAAAATTTTCCTAAAAAAATAATTAGTAAAAATTCAGATGTTAAAATAGCAACAGAAATTAACAAATGAATGACTATGTTAAAAATACACCTTATTTAGGTTTGATAACCTGAGGCAGTTCCATATTACTATTATCACCAGCAAATATTTTCTGAAAATCTAGTGTGTCCAACTCATTGGGTAGAAAGAGCAGTATGGAGATAAATAAATGGGTATGGCTTATACCATCCATATACTTATTAAATATAATTAGTAACTTACAACACAATTTTTTTTAAAGATTATGTAGCATAAAAGAAAGAGAACATTAAAAAGGCTTTACAGAAAAAGTGGGCGTGAGTTGGCTAGAATTTGAAAAGATAAAAAGAAAAGATATTTCAGGAAAGAACAGTACTTAAAATGACAGAAGAAAACTACAAGGAGTGTGTAAAAAATGCCATATTCAACTACCCTAACATATGTCAAGCAAAGGATAAAGGCAATTAAACAGAATGGCTAAAGCATGCTTCAGAACCATGTGCACAATACCTTACCATTTATTTGTGCACACTGTATCATAGTTTCCTTATCTGCAGGGAAAACATTCCAAGACCCCCGGTGGATCCCTGAAACCCTACATATACTATGGTTTTTCCTACACAAACACACCTATAATAAAGTTTAATTTATAAATTAAGCACAGTAACAGATTAGCAGCAATAGCATAATTATAATATGTTGTAATAAAAGTTATATGAATGTAGTCTCTAATAAGTGATCTGATTACTGAGATGGCTATTAAGTGACTAACAGGCGAGTAGGGAATACAGTGCGGATATGATGGACAAAGGGATGATTTACAAAGGGACAGAGTAAGAAGACTTGAGATTTCATCGTGCTACTCAGAACAGCATGTAATTTAATTATACACTGTTTCTTTCTGGAATTTTCCATTGAATATTTTTGGACTGCAGTTGACTGAAACTATAGAAAACAAAGCCATAAGGGGAGAACTGGTACTATACAAGAAGATTATCTCTAAAAAGGATAAAGAGAGCCCTAACCAATTTGGCTCAGTGGATAGAGCATTGGCCCTTAGACTGAAGGTCCTAGGTTCGATTCTGGTCAAGGGCATGTACCTTGGTTGCGGGCTCAATCCCCAGTAGGGGGCGTACAAGTGGCAGCTGATAGATGTTTTTCTCTCATCGATGTTTCTACCTCTCTATCCCTCTCCCTTCCCCTCTATAAAATCAATAAAAAGGATGTAGAGAAACTGTTGACAGCAGCTGCTACTGGGGAAGGGAAAGGAGTGGCTGGGGCATAGTATTGGATGACTGATTTTTATACTTAAACTTGTAAAACTTTGTGGCATGTGCCTATATCACCTATTTTAAAAATTAACCACAAATATAAAAGGATTATTTCAATTCTATCCCTACTTCAAATAACAACAAATTTCCTCTCATGATCTAGGGCTCTAGGCCTACCTAGCACCTGAAGCTCAAGAGGGAAGCAATTTGAAATTCCTTGCCACTCTACATCACTGCTGCACTCCTTTCCCCATTCAAGTCAATCAATACTGCGAGTTGACAAACACCCTGCTCCACCACTTACTTACTAGCATGAACTTGCTTTAGTTTCAGTTTTCTTATGGTTTCAAGAATTAAATAAAATCCTATATAATAAAAGCCTAATATGTTAAGTGTCCGGTTGACTGGTTGGCATTCAACCAATCAAAGTGTAATATGCTAATGAATGCTAAGGCCATTCAACCGCTCGCTATGACATGCACTGACCACGAGGGGGCAGATGTTCCAACCGATAGGTTAGCTTGCTGCTGTGGTCTGGCTGATTGGGACTGACCGAGACGGGCTGGACATGCCCTGGAGCCATCCTCGATGTCTCCCCACCCTCAATCCTGCACCAATGGAGTCCCTTGGCCTGGCCTGCACCCTCTTGCCATCTGGGCTGACGGATCCTTCCCCCCGAGTGCACTAATGTCATGCACTGGGCCTCTAATATATATATAAAGTACTTACCCTATGCCTCAGTCACCATAGGGGCTCAATTTTTACATTAATATTGTTGAAACATTCCAAGTTATCATAACTGATTATTTTCTTTAATACTAGAAAGTCCAGGAATACATGCAAAAATATACCACATATATACTAACTCTCCTAAACTTCCATTTCTATGGTCAGATGAGCATGCATCATGCTTGGGTTATGGTACACCACACATACCTCTGGGATAGGTTAAATAGCAGCTTCCCTTTTTGCACAATGCACAAAGTACTGCACAGCTTTTGTATCCTCTAACTGTCTGATACAATATACCTCGGAGCTGGGTTTTTTTGGTTTTGTTCTTGTTAGTTAACAGGTAGGCCATCTGATTTTTCTCAATGATAATACCGTTCAAATCACCATACTGAGAAAGAACCTTTTGTGTTGGCAAAGATATAAATTAGAGCCTGGCCAGTATGGCTCACCAGTTGAGGGTCAACCCAGGAATCAAGAGGTCACAGGTTCGATTTCAGGTCAGGGCACATGCCCAAGTGGTAGACTCGATCCCCAGTAGGGGATGTGCAAGAGGCAGCCAACTAATGACATTCCTCTCTCATCAACGTTTCTATCTCTCTATCCTTTTCCATTCCTTTAAAAGTTAATTTAAAAAATGATGCAAATTAGAAAAAAACATTGATTTGTAAATGTCTTCTTTATTAACACTCTCTTTAATGAAATGTAACAAAAGTTCACATAAACATTGATTATATAGTAAAAGTAATCAGAAATTAAATCCTTAGCTTTGATAACTAACAACTAGGAATAAAAGACATAGAACTTTTTTTTTTTTTTTTTAGTGTGTAGAATTTATTTTTATATTTTATTATTTGTTATTCCTCACTGGGGATATTTTTCCATTGGTTTTCAGGGAGAGGAGGAGAGAGAGGGAAAGACAAAGAGAAACACTGATGTGAGAGAAACACATCAATTGGTTGCCTCCTGCCTGAGCCCCAACCAGGGCCCAAGCCGAGGAGGAGCCTACATCAAGCTATGTGACTTTGACCAAATTAAATCTGAGACCCTTTGGTCTGCAGCTGACTTTCTATCCCCTGAGCCAAAGTGGCATGGAAAAACACACATACATAGTAGCAGTACACTGCTAATGTGAACCTGTTCGCATTTATTTTTGTTCAAGAATGTAAACTTAATTTAATGCTTCTTTTTAGAATGACTAAACATTGTGCAATCAATAATTTAAAATACAACAGTTATCTTGCTTCTTGACCCATTCACTTGCAAACCCCATACAATCATCTATTTAAAAGAAAAATTTGCCCTTGCTGGTATAGCTCAGTTGCTTGATTTCCAGTCAGGGCACACATCTGGACCTGAAGGCAGCTGATCAATGATTCTCTCTCTCATCATTGATGTTTCTATTTTTCTCTCCCTTAATCTCTGAAATCAATAAAAATATATATATTTTTTAAAAAGCTGTAGCTTCAGTCTTTGAGAGTCATATGATCTTTGTATCAACTATTTAACTCTGTCACTGTAGCATGAAAGCAGCCAGTGTATAAAGAAATGAGAGTAGCTGGGCAGTGAACTGGGATTAGCTGATGGGCTGTAGTTTACAAGCCTTTGGTATAGATCAGTGGTCGGCAAACTCATTAGTCAACAGAGCCAAAATCAACAGTACAACGATTGAAACTTCTTTTGAGAGCCAGAAACCGACTTCTGCGCATGGGCCATGAAGTTTCAATCGCACTGTACATGTGGAAGAACCACACTCAAGGGGCCAAAGAGCCACATGTGGCTCTCGAGCCGTGGTTTGCTGACCACTGGTATAGATAAATCAAGACTGACTATGGATTAGTAATTATTAAAGCTAAGTAATGGATAATTATCATTATACTCTTCTATTTTGCATGTTAGAACTTTTCTATAAGAAAAAAAAAAGCCTAGATCACATTATCAAGATCACTGATCTATTTTGATCTACATTAAAAGTTTCAATGAACACACATTTCAGATACAATTCATTCCAATTATAAAATTCATTGATACCTAGAAGTTGTAAACGGTCCTTGGCCATAACCAAATTAGTCCTCATTTTAGCTTGAAGTCGTCTAGCTCTTTCACACTGTTCACCTGAAAGAAAAAAAAAAAGAATTAAAATGCCTATGTTTCCTTACTAATATTACTTCAAGATAAAATATTAGCCCAACTAATCTCATGGGGAGTCATAGTCTTTATAAAAAAAATTAAGAAAAGCCTGCCAGTGTGGCTCGGTGGTTGAGCATCCATCCACCCATGAACCAAGAAATCACTGGTTCCATTCCCAGTCAGGGCACAGGCCTGGGTTTAGGACTCAATCCCCCGGGGGGAGGGGGAGGTGTAGAAGAGAAAGAAACAATGGTGATGTTTTTCTCTCATTGATATTTCTATCTCCCTTTCTTTCTCTCTAAAAATCAATAAAAACATTATATAATAGAAGAAGGAAGGGGGAGAGGGAGACAGAAACATTAATAATGAGAGAGAATCATTGCCTGGCTGTCTCCTGCATTTCCCCTACTGGGGATTGAACCTGCAACCCAGGTATGTGCCCTTGACCAGAATCAAACTTGGGACTCTTCAGTCCAAGTCCAATGCTCTATCCACTAAGCCAAACCAGCTAGTAAAAACATATTTATTTTTAAAAATATGTTTTATTGATTTTTTACAGAAAGGAAGGGAGAGGGAGAGAGCAGAGCTAGAAACAGTGATGGAGAGAAACATTAATCAGCTGCCCGCAACCAAGGTACATGCCCTTGACCGGAATCGAACCTGGGGCCCTTGAGTCCGAAGGCCGACGCTCTATCCACTGAGCCAAACCAGTCAGGAGTAAAAACATATTTGAAATATTAATAAAATACTATTTTCAAAAAATAAGCTACAGATCTATATGCTGGTTTCAGATCTACTGTCGTATTACATGAATTTTGAGAAATATTACTTTCCTTAGGTTTAAAATCTTTGAAATTTGGATGTGTTTTACCCATACCAACTTTGTACTGATATCAGCCAGGCTGCAGTCATAACGTAGTTTGTCACTGCCTGTGCATGCACCACTTTGGTCATAGATACGTATTAATATTGCTGTCATAGCTATGTTTTTTAAGTAAGATAGGACAGCAAATTCAATATGGTTTAAAATTCAAATTCTAAGTGATAAGAAGATAATGTGTCAGTTTAATTGACATTGTTTTTTCTCTTAGTGGTAGGTTTTAAGGCATTTTTGATTAAGTGAAATACCATTTTTAAAAATATTTTTTTATTGATTTCTGAGAGGAAGGGAGAGGGAGAGAGACATAGAAATATCAATGAGGGAATCACTGATCCACTGCCTCCTGCACACCCGCTACTGGGGATCGAGCCCACAACCCAGATATGTGCCCAGGACCCTTCAGTCTGTAGGCTGACATTCTATGCACTGAGCCAAACTGGCCAGGACTGAAATACCATTCTTATAACCAAATCATTTTCTTCAAACTCTTCTAAGCAACAGATGAAGAACAGCAAATATATTTTGTATATAATTCACTGTCATGCTCATAAACTTATGAGAGTCTCAAATGCCCAACCACCTGTATTTACTTGTTCTATTCTGCTCTCTTTTATACAGACCAGCAGCTAGAGAAGTAATCAAAATAAAAAGGGATAGAAAAACAACATGGCAAATATAGGATACATTGTAATTATTGTAAGTTAGGTGACATAAGTATCAGCCAGTGACACAATGAATATCCACTAGGTGGACTGATCCATAAAACTAAGATTCTTAGCCTACATGGTATTATTTTTGCTTCTGATTTTATTTATGATAAATGGAAGAACTTTACTTATTTAATAGTGGTATCTACGTATTATACAATAGTCACAGTACAGTATTTAAGAATTCAGATCTGAAGTCAGACTGCCTAGATTCAAATCCTGACCCCACCACTTGCTAGCTATGACGTCTTAAGAAAGTTATTTCTTTGTACTTAAAATTATTCATCTGAAAAATAAAAGTAATGGAGTGTAGGATTGTGGTGAAAATTAAGAGATCCTATGTATAAAGCATGCTCAATGATGCTTAGGCACATATTAAATGTGCAATAAATGTTATCTATATATTGAAAGGTAATATTAGACTCCAATTTTTTATTTTAGATGATAGGAAAGTAAAGATAAGAAATAACTGCTTGGGTTTTAAAAAGACAAGTGTGAATCAAAGTAAGACATTTATAGCGCATATTCTAACATGCAATCAAGCAAAGATCTCAAGTACATTTATAGCGCATATTCTAACATGCAGTTAAGCAATAGTCACAAGTGTAGATTAAACACTCCCACCTGCCTCAACAATGAGGAAAAGTTTAAAAAATATGACTATAGATTGATATTTTGGATGGGAAGAAAGGTATCACACTTGGAGGTCAGAATTAAAGACACCTATGTATATTATGTCAACTTTATTTTAATAAAAAGAAAAAAGGAACACACAGCACAAAGGAATAATTATAGTCAACCCTTTTCTTACTGTGGCAAAAGTGAAACTGTTATAGTGAATATTGGTACAAAAATAATATGGCTAACATAAGGCTGAAGCATCACTAACAGTGGGTCCAAGGACACAATTAAAAGACTGTTTTTTGCCTGATTACTACAGACAATCAACAAGTTTGAGCATTTCTGGTTATAACTTTATTTCTGCATAGGTAAAAACACAATTACGTTTTTAAAAACATTTAAATATTTTTATAAGACAAATTAATCTAAAAGCAAGGCAATCGTGAATATAATATGGATGGTTCCTAAACAAAAGCAAATACAACCTTACCTTGTCCTGTAACTACGACAGCTATTCCTTTTTCTAGTTCTTCAATACCTTTCTTATACCATTGCACAGCTTGCTCCTTTTGTCCTGCTTTAAAAGAGAAATAATTATTTGTATATATCACAAGTATAAAGAATACACGAAACATCTCCCAAAGCATGCTGTTATTAGGTATACATGAAAAAGAGGCTTGTGATAAAATAACTTTGAAAACTATTACTATTTTTTTTATATTTTATTGATTTTTTACAGAGAGGAAAGGAGAGAGACAGAAAGTCAGAAACATCGATGAGAGACATCGATCAGCTGCCTCCTGCACGCCCCACAGTGGAGACTTGCCCGCAAGCAAGGCACATGCCCCCGACTGGAATTGAACCTGGGACCCTTCAGTCCACAAGCTGACGCTCTATCCACTGAGTCAAACCGGTCTCGGCGAAAACTATTACTATTATGACTTCTTAGTATCTTTAGCTTCTTGATATATATATTTGAATCTCCAAGAGGTGGACACAGACTTCAATGAAGGAAGTCTATGAGAAAAGGAAACCAATGTAAATGACCTGAATTTAATCTCCCCCCCCTTTCATCTTTAAAAAAGATAAAGTTTTTTTTATTGATTTCAGAGAGGAAAGGAGAGGGAGAGATAGAAACGTGAATGAGAGAGAATCATTGATCGGCTATCTCCTGGACAACCCCTACTGGGGGATCAAGCCACAAACCCAGGCATGTGCCCTGATCCGGAATTGAACCATAGTCTCCTAGTTCAGAGGTCAATGCAACCTTCTGATGCAGGGGAAGACACTCAATCAACTGAGCTAAAACAGTCAGCGCTCCATTATTAGAGATCTAATTTGCTATATAGAGACCAAATTTATTATTTTTTACTTCTGTATAGTATCCTATATCATCGTATAATTTATTCAACAACCTAAATAAAAGATATGTAGGTTGTTTCCAGTGTTTCAACATCTCAAATAAGGCTGCAATAAATGTTCCTGTGCCTGTCCCCTTATGCATATGTGCCAGTTTCTCCAGGGTATATGCTTACGAAGTAGAACTGATAAATCACAGCTCATCACTTATTCTCTATTCACAAGAAACCTACAAACCGCTTTTTGAGTGCTTGTACCAATTTATACTTTTAATAGCAGTGTATGACAGTTCTCATTGGCTACATATAAACAAAATGTTCTCAGTTTTAGTGTATTTCTATACGCAAATGAAAGGACTGATTACAAATTAAGTGACAGCTCAATAATTATTCAATTACCTAATATTCTTTGGTAACAGGTAGTTGATTTACTGCATTATTTAAATCTCATAAGTCAGCACAATATAAAATACATATAGATATTTCTTATATAAAAGTAGAAGACTAAAGGAGAAAAGTTAGACATATAGGTCAAGTGAACAGAAGAGAATGTTTGACCTACACATATATTATCAGCTAACTCTGACAAAGACGAATATGTAATTCAATGGAGAAAGAATAGCCTTCTCAAAAAATGATGTTGGGCCCTGGCTGGTGTGGCTAAGTTTGTTGAGTGTCATCCGTGCACCAAAGGACTGCCAGTTTGATTCCCAGTCAGGGCACATGCCCGGATTGCATGGCAGGAAAGATGCAGGAGGCAACCAATTGATGTTTCATTCTCACATTGATGTTTCTCTCTTTCTTTCTCCTCCCTTCCTCCCTCCCTCTCTACATCTCCCTTCAAAAAAAAAATGTTTTATTTTAAAAGATAATGTTGAAATAATGGATGTAGATATGAAAAAAGCCACCTGCTTGTGACATGCAAAAATTGAAATAGATCACACATCTAAATGTAAAACCTAAAAATATAAAATTTATTTTAAAAATATAAACAAAATCCTTTGTAATCTTGGCTTAGAAAGAGACTTGTTAAAACGTAAAAATCACAAACCTTAGGAGAAAAAAAAAACTGAACTTCACTAAAATTAAAAGCCACAGATTTACTGGGAGGAAATATTTGCAAAACAACATGCCTAATAAAGGACTTATAACCAGAATATATAAAGGTCTCTTAAATACAATGATAAAAAACACACAAGTTGCCGAAACTGATTTGGCTCAGTGGACAGAGCGTCGGCCTGCGGACTGAAAGGTCCCAGGTTCAATTCCAGTCAAGGACATGTACCTTGGTTGCGGGCACATCTCATCAATGTTTCTAAGTCTCTATCCCTCTCACTTCCGCTCTGTAAAAAATCAATAAAATATATTTAAAAAAACAAACACACAAGTAACCCATTAAAAAAAGTGTTCAAAAGATCAAAACATATAGTTTACCAAAGAAGAGACATAAATGGCAAAGCACAAGAAAAGATGTGCTCATTAGTTATTAGTGAAATACAAATTAAAACCACATGGTACCACTAGTGCCTAATTAAAAAAAAAAAATCCTCATCCGAAGAGTGAGGATACTTTTTCTATTATTTTTAGGTTGAGTAGAAGGGAAGAGGAAAAGAGGGAGGGGGGAAAGGAGGAAGAAGAGGAGCAGGAGAAAGAACATCAATGTGAAAGAGAAACATCTATCAGCTGCCTCCCATATAGGATTCAAACCCACAACCAAGGTTATGTAGCCTGACCCACAAAGAAGATATGGGGCCTGAGGGAATCAAACCAACAACCTTTTTGGAGCATGGTTCAATGCTCAACCAACTGAGCCAGCTGCTGGGCTGGAAATATATTTTTTATAAAACCTGACATATACTAATGTGTGTGTGTGTGTGTGTGTGTATTTTAGGACACAAAGTTTTCTTCAATTATTTGTTGGGGGAAGGGATGACACACTTCCACTCAATTAAGAGAAACATTAAAAAAATTTTTTTATTGATTTCAGAGAGGAAGAAAGAGGGAGAGATAGAAACATCAATGATAAGAGAATCAATGATTGGCTGCCTCCAGCACATCACCTACTGGGAATGAGCCCGCAATCGGGCATGTGCCTTTGACCGGAACCAGGTACCCTTCAGTCCACAGACTGACACTCCATCCACTGAGCCAAACCAGCTAGGGCAAGAGAAACATTTTTTTATCAACACATAAGTCTTTTTTTACTTTTTCCGTTATCATGCCATGAATTCATAGGGAATGGGATCCAACAGATCAGGCTCCTTTCCATTGTTTCTCACAAAGTGTGCTTCTCTGGGTGGAACAGGCTGCCACTTCAGTTGAACCCAGGTACCTTTCTCTTTGGCTTCCTTCTTTTTCTGATCATTTTCCTTCACATGTTTCAGGAAACTATCTCGACTCTTAGAGTGTTTAATATGCTCGTGGCAAGAATCTTACTCTTAACTTGCTTATTTACAATAATGCCAACTGCAAGCTGGGTGACATTGCAGACTCTTCCAGTTTTGCCATGGTAACATTTCTGGGGCATTCCTTTTTGAATAGTGCCCATTCCCTTGATGTCCACAATATCACTCGTCTTATAGTTTGGATGTACTAGGTGTATCAGTTAATAACAGCGGATTTTGTAATTAAAAAAAACACAATTTCAAGAGAAACATCAAAAGTGCTTTATTCAAAGTAATGTGCATCGCTAGCTACACATTTCCCCATCTTTCAGATAATTTGTAGATACCGTCCCAATAGAATTTTTCTTGTTTTGAGGCAAACCATTCAGAGACCCAATTTTCCATTTCTTCCTACATTTTGAAGTGCTGCTCAGAAAGTACGTATGCCAGAACAAGTGGTAATCTGAAGGAGCAAGGTCTGGTGAATACAGCTGGTGGGTTAATACTTCCCAGGCAAGATCTTTTTTTTATATGTATTTTATTGTTGTTTTTTTTACAAGTAGGAAGGGAGAAGGATAGAGAGTTAGAAACATCGATGAGAGAGAAACATCAATCAGCTACCTCCTGCACACTCTCCACTGGGTATGTGCCCACAACCAAGATACATGCCCTTGACCAGAATGGAATCTGGGACCCTTGAGTCTGCAGGCTGATGCTCTATCCACTGAGCAAAACTGGTTAGGGCAAGGCAAGGTCTTTAAACATGTCTTTAACTGGTTTTGAAGTGTGTGATAGTGCGTCATCATAAAGCAAAATTACTTTGCTGTGTCTTCTGGCACATTCTGGTCGTTTCACGAGCAAAGCATGGTTCAAATTGATTATTTGTTGTTGGTAGTGATCAGTGTTAATGGTTTCACCTGGTTTTAGAAGCTCATAATACACCACACCTTCCTGATCCCAACAAAAACAGAGCATTGTCTTCTTTCCGAAGCAATTTGGCCTTGCAGTCGATGTTGATGGTTGACCTGGATCAAACCAGGATTTTGTGCATTTGGGAATCTCAAAATAAATCCACTTTTCATCGCCAGTCACAATTCGATGCAAAAAGGACTTCCTTTTGTGCTGTTGAAGCAACATTTTACTGATTACTTTTCAGTTTTCCATTCGTCTTTCGTTCAGTTGATGTGGCACCCATCTTCCTTCCTTTAAAATCTTTCCCATTGCTTGTAAATGATCTAAAATTGTTTGCCGAGTAACGTTTAATCTTCCTGCAAGTTGTTTTTGAATTTGACACACATCTTTATCCAATAACGCTTGTAATTGTTGGTCTTTTCAGTTGACCTGGACGTTCTTTGTCTTTCACATCGAAATTATCACTTTTAAAGCGTTTAAACCAGCAATCACAAGTATCTTGAGATGGAGCATGTTCACCTTAAGCTTCCCCAAGTATATGATAACTTTCAGCAGCACTTTTCTTCAAAATAATGAATTAAAATTTCCTGAAAATGCTTATTTTTAGGCACGAAATCCAACATTTTTTTAAAAAATGTATTTTATTGATTTTTTACAGAGAGGAAGGGAGAGGGATAGAGAGTTAGAAACATTGATGAGAGAGAGACATCGATCAGCTGCCTCTTGCACGCCCCATATTGGGGATCTGCCTGCAACCCAGGTACATGCCCTTGACCAGAATCGAGCCTGGGACCTTCAGTCCGCAGGCCGATGCTCTATCCACTGAGCCAAACCAGTTTCGGCTGACATATGAAATTTTGAGGCTTGCTGTCAATACAACACAATAGCATATGTATCAAATCGCATATATATCAACATGTGTAACTACTGAAAAAAAATCCGCATTATTAAATGGTACACCTAGCATGTGGCCAAAGGAACAACTCCATCTTTTCTAAAAGGCCTAGAGAACATATAAGGGATGCCTCTCCTCTTTCCCTTTGTGTTAGTCATTTTGGCAAATTAACTGGAAGATGGCGGTGCCTGCCAAAAGTAAAAAACCTGGTATTTTAATACAAACCGACTAGGAATAATTAGAAAAATATTTTATTTAAACAATTCCTGTCCTTGATGTTAGATTCTTCAGCCCCACAACATCCTGAGAAACTGGAGCTCTCTCTTTGATACAACCTTACTGCCAAGTCCTACATATTTGAACCACACCTAAACAACCTGCAGCACTGTATTATCTAGGAAATCTCAAGCTAGTCTACCTGTAGGAGCCATGTGAAACATGCTAGATCATGTTCTGGTTAATCCAAAGAACCACTATTACAACTTCCTCTTTTCTGCCAAGTATCCAGGGGGTCCTACATCTACATCTACATCTTCATCTACATCTACATCTACAAAAGACTAATATGCAGTGTCCCCTCAGGAGTTCGACCAGGAATTTGATCATTTGTTAATACATGCACTGACCACCAGGGGATAGTATGAACCACTGGGGTGGGGAAGAGGAGGGGCCATTGCGGAATGAAGGAAGGCCCTAGCCAGCAGCTAGGGAAGAAAGGCCTTGGCCAGAAGCCAGAAGGAAGACCACAGCCGGCAGCTGGAAGGCCCAGATTGGCCCTGATAACCAGCCAGGCCTAGGACTCTACCCATGCATGAATTCTGTGCACCAGGCCTCTAGTTAGCATTATACTAGTAAAACAGAATCTGCTTAATATAAAACAAACATATAAAATTATGAATCTGTTCAACTAAACTGTTCTTGGTTCTGCTATGGTGAGTTTACTCTTTTTAAAAAATATTTTTTATTGATTTCAGAGAGGAAGGGAGAGGGAGAAAGAGACTGAAACATCAATGATGAGAGAGAATCATTGATTGGCTGCCTCCTGCACGTCCCCTATTAAGGATTGAGCCTGCCTCCTGCACAACCCCTACTAGGGATTGAGCATGCTCCTTGACCGGAATCGAACCTGGGATCCTTTATTCCACAGGCCAATGCTCTATGCCCTAAGCCAAACCAGCTACTCTTTAAATTTCCGTTTCTCCATATATAGATATCATAGGTTGTCAGTTTTCCAAAGGTGTTCAACAATTTTAAAAAACAGTACATTTAGAAACTAAGTCAAGCTGCTAAGGGGAATGGCAGTGCACGATATTACAAGCCCCTTAATGATTTATCACAGAGTTAGGAAACCTTTAAAGACTGCATATAGTATTAGCTGGTTTGGCTCAGTGGATAGAGCGTTGGCCTGTGGACTGAAGAATCCTGGGTTTGTGCAGGAGACAACCAATAGATGTGTTTCTTTCACATGGATATTTCTCTGTCTTTCCCTTTCTCTAAAAAAACCAATAGAAAGATCCTCCGGTAAGGGCTAAAAATTAAAAAAAGACTGCATATCAAATTCACTTCTATTTGTTCATATATATTTTAATGCAGTCGAAAAGAGTGAGAATGAAATGCTCTTGGAATTAAGTTTTATTCTGTCTATGATGGCTGAGAGGCAAATAGACTTGAAATGTGAAATCCTACAACTACTGGATTATGGCTCAAATACAACAACTTCCCATATGCAAAGGAAAAACTTTAGATAGGAAAAAACCATGACAGCCCTGACTGGTTTGGTTCAGTGGATAGAGCATCAGCCTGGGGACTGAAGGGTCCCAGGTTCGAATCTGGTCAAGGGCATGTACCTAGGTTGTGGGCACATCCTCAGTAGCGGGTATGCAGGAGGCAGCTGATGGATAGTTTTCTCTCATTGATGTTTCTAGCTCTCTCTCTCTCTCTCTCTTTCTCTCTCTCTGTGTATATAAAGAAAAAAAACATGACAATATAAACTCAGTTTTACTTCATTTTTAAAGGAAAATGAATATATAACTAGTTTGTTTCAGTTTCAAACAACTAATTTTTCCCTATGATGTGTCAGCTATAGAATTCAAACTAAGGAATTATCATAGACCATTCTGATGTCCTCTTTAGAAACTAAAGCATAAATAAAGCTGAAGAAACATTATCAGTAGGAAAAAAAGGTAAAATATGGGATTCATAAGATTGTTGAGCCTATTTATACTTAAAAAACTATTTAAAATTATTTAAATATAATAGATATAGGCGTATATATAATACTCAAAGATAAGTCACCAGCCTGATACCCAAAGTCTGAATCCTACGTCTGTCACTTATCCTTCACACAGAACTGATTTCTCTTTAAATATAAAAGTCCAGGTTCCTTTTTTTCATACTTAGGTTTTCCTCCACCTTTCCTCTTATCGTATCTCCCACTCCCATAACTGAGTGTTAAGCTAAAATTTCCTTATATTTTCTGGCATTCTCCTCCTAAACACAACAACTAACCTACGCTTAAACATATTTCCTCTATTCTATAATATCTTTGACCTAAATTAGTAAACTTCAGAGGACCCTGTGAGAATAGGCTACTACAATAAAACAGTGCTTCCCTAGGAAGGATTGATGGTACACTTCTTCATCCTTCCCAAGAGATCCTTGGATGTTCCTAAGAGGCGGTAAAGAATGAAGCAGTTAACAAAACACTTCCACAAATAGCTGGCATTCTTTTCTTAAATGTCTCGCCTTTCTTGAACTCTCTTAACCTTCGCTCTGTCCAAAACCTTGAATACCTGTCTCTATCCTTATAACCTACTTCTAACTCTCAGACCCCACAAAGGAAACAGGTTTCAACAAAATAGAAATTCTAGAACAGTTTCTGGAGTTGGTAGTGGAGAGACAGACTACAAATGAAGTGTAGATTGTTAAAAAAAAAAAAAAAAAAAAAGGACAGCTCCCTGGTGTGGTGCTCAGTGGTTAGTGTCAACCAATGAACCAGGAGGTCATAGGCTGCAAGGCTCATCCCCAGTGAGGGGCACCTAGGGGACAGTCCATAGATGATCCTCTCTCACCACTGATGTTTCTTATCTCTTTCCCTTTTCCTTCCTCTCTGAAATCAATAAAAAATACATATATTTTTTTAAAAAAGGACAATGCAAGTGAGTACTTAACTGAGGTGTGGTGGAAAAGTGTTCTTTGGTAGTTAGAGGGAAAAGATCTCAGCATTTATTTATCCTCTTCCATAAATAAATTTACATTACCAGTTAGCAAAGGTTTGGAATCACTGAGGTTTGAGCCTCAGTCTGTTCCATCTGTGAAATGATGACACTAAGAGCACCTTCACCTCCCAGGGTAAATGGAGAGAATCAAAGAGATGACCCCCGCAGAACTAAGAGCACAGTGCCCGGTGCACAGGCAGACTAAACGTGCATTATCTTAAAATCTTTCCGTTTTACTGTACAACGATATGTATAACTTATCCTCCTCATTCGTTTAACATTTCAGGGTAGAAACTTAGAGAGCTAGCTTGGAATACCGAATCAGATAAACAATTAACCAGGGGCAAAAGTTTTATGCTAAAACAGAACTTTCCTGAAAAAAAAAAAAAAAAACAACTTAGTGGTCCCTTACACTGACCACGAAACTTTACAAAATGCAAATTAAACTTCAAAAATGCAAATTCGGCTGTAGTCACATGCAGCTGGTTCCTTTCAAAATTAAGTCATTATTTGTTCTCTCCCCGCCCTCGCCCTCCCCAGCAGGACACTACAGTACCCTGCTTTCATTAAAAGCCTTTTTAAACAAGTCGCAGCTTCTTCGATATCCAGACCTTTTTGGAAACCTGGCTCCGAGGAAGCCACGCACCGCTTGCAGCGCTGGAAAGGATCCGTGTGGTCACTCTAGGACAACTGTCACCTGTCCCCCAGCACGCCAGCATGCCCAACAGGGACGTGGGTCGTGGGGAGAAGAAGTGTAAGGAAAGGCTGAAACACAGAGTCGACAGCGAGGGTGCCCCGAAAGGGGGGGGGGGGGAGAGAGAGAGGAGGTTCTCACTGAGAAGCGCAGAGGATGCAGGGCTGCCTGCCTGCCTGCCTGCCTGCCTGCGGGGAAGCAGCCTCCCGGGGAGGAGCGGTGCTCGGGGTGCACCGCCCGCGCCTGCAGGAAAGGGGGGCAGGTGGAGCCCTCCCTCGGCTGCCCGCCCCGCCCCCCCAGGCTTTCTCCCTGCCTCCCCCCCAGCCCCCGGCCCTCCAGTTACCTTTCTCGTCCTCGTCGATGCGCAGGGCCACCGAGATGTACTCGAAGGCCTGCTTGTGGAAGGCTCGCACGAGCTCGGCCTCCGCGCCGGGCGCCGGCAGCGGGGCGGGGGCCGCGGGCGGCGCGGGCGGGGAGCTCCTCTTGGCGGCCATGAGGGCGCGGGAGAAGCGCTGGCAGAGCCACGCGAAGAGGAGCCCCAGGCGGCAGGCGACGAGGCGCAGCAGCGCGAAGCCCACGCGCAGCGGGGAGGAGAAGTAGTCCAGGGGCCGCTTAGGCGGCGACTCGGGCGCAGGGGCCGGCCTGGGGGCGGGCCGGGCGGCGGGGGCCGGGCCGGGGGGCGGGCGCCGGGGAGGCACCGGGCTGCTGGGGCCGCCGCCGCCGCCTTTCTTCTTCCCTCGTCCGCCCGGAGAACTCATCCACGGCTCCCACTGCCGCCGCCGCCGCCATAACCCGCCTCCCGCACACCGACGGCGACCGAAGGACGGCAGCGGCCACTGGCACGGCGAGGGCCGCAGAGCCCCGCGCGCCGGCCGGTCCCGGGAGCTCGGCACCTTCGCGCACCGCCCGCCCGCGGCCCCGCCCCTTTCTCTGCGTGCGGCCGAGGCACAGCCCCTTCTCCGCTCCCGGAGGTCGGTGGCTTCGGCCCCTCCCTCCCTCTGTCCTCTCTGGCCGCCGCCTCTCGTGGTGGCTTTCAGAGCCGCGGCCGCGCGTGCACGCCCCTCCCGTCTCTTTCGCCGGCGCGCGCGCGCGCGAGCACGCACGCCGCCGTCTTTGTTGCCCGGAGCACCTAGTGCGCGTGCGCGGCGTTCTTCCTTCGGCCCTTTCTCCCTGGAACTACAGTTCCCAGTGTGCAGTTCGGTTCTACGTGTCCGTCGTCAAGGGGCCGACGCTCGGTCGACTTCGCTGCGCCCGGCGAGCTCCTTAGCTGGCGACCTTGCTCCCCAATTCACGGCAAAGGACCGCTGAGGTTTCAGGTCGTTCTGCTTGCTCGCAAGGGCTTCTCTCTCGGAGGGCTATCGTTTTAATTATTTCTGTCGGCATTGTCGCAAAGGATGATTCATCTGAGTTCCATCTCAGAAGCAGTGGGTACCAATCTGGGGGTTACCCGAAAGAGAAACACTTTTAGAGACCAAAATGCGAGCTCAATAGATGAAGTTTAACTAAATTAATCCGTGTATAGAGGAAGAATTAATTTATTTGAGTTAAGGGAATTCTTCAATTTTGCACAGTAATTGTCCCATAGTGTTTTTTTTTTAATATATCTTTATTGATTTCAGAGAGGAAGGGAGAGAGAGAGAGAAACATCAATGATGAGAGAGAATCATTGGTTGGCTGCTTCCTGCATGTCCCCTGCTGGGGATCAAGCCTGAAACCCAGACATGTGCCCTTGACTGGAATTGAACCTGGGACCCTTCACTCTGCAGGTTGACACTCTATCCGCTGAGCCAAACCAGCTAGGACTGTCCCATAGTTTACTGAGGAATCCACACTGATATCCCCTCACTCCCCCCTTTTAATCTACTCCTCCAACCCTTCTTTGAGGATCCACCTACTCACCTCTGCTGCCTGTATTCTAATGAACTGCAAACGCAGAACCCCACCTCCCAGATCACAGAGATGGGAATGCTAGGTCAATCAATGATACTCTCCTAGGAATCATGGATGGAGACACACCAGAAGAGAAGGTAGTAGGAACTGAATAAGAGCTAGTCTATCAGTTCATCTCATGGAGAGCCCACAGAGGCCAGCTTCCTAAACTGGTCACTTGATGTCGTAACCTAGCCAATAAACTATTCAATCTACTTCTCTATTTCTCTTTATCTCTCAATATATATATTTTTAAATATATTTTATTGATTTTTTTACAGAGAGGAAGGGAGAGGGAGAGAGAGCCAGAAAAATCAATAAGAGAGAGACATCGATCAGCTGCCTCCTGCACATCCCCCACTGGAGATGTGCTTGCAACCAAGGTACCTGCCCTTGACCGGAATCGAACCTGGGACCTTTCAGTCCGCAGGCCAACGCTCCATCCACTGAGCCAAACTGGTTTCGGCTCTCAATATACTTTTTTTTTGATTTCAGAGAAGAAGGGAGAGGGAAAGAGAGAGAGAAACATCAATGATGAGAGAGTCTCATTGACTAGCTGCCTCCTCCACAACCCACATTGGGGATCGAGCCTGTGCCCTGAATGGGAATCAAACTGTGACCACCTGGTTCATAGATCAACACTCAATCACTGAGCCATGCCAGCTGGGCACCACCATGGGTTCTGAATCCAAAAACAAAGATGACAACTGGTGTCACACATTTTGGCTAGTTTTTCTGGAATTTCTGTCTTGGGTACTATTGCCTTCCCGGGATGGAGGACATCAATGACCATTTGTCTGCTGATCATGGACTTCCTGTTCTAGATAGTTACTGTGTCATTCATGGTAAAGGCTGATCCTCAAGCAGCCAGAGAGGAAAAGAAACCCACTTTTCTCTGGCCAATCATATCAACTCAAACTGGTATTAATCTTCTTGATTAATCCTTCCCTTACCATCTCCAGCAGACACAATCCTATTTTTTCCCTTGTTATTTAATTTATTGGGAAGGAATTTGAGGCTCTAAAACTCTGTTACTGTTCAACCTAACATATTAGTTAATGACACACACTACTTCAGGGTCGTAAGAGAAAAATCTAGGCTTCCAGAGAAAAACAATTTCATGTAGTCTGTTTATATCTTATTAATTATGACAAATATATTTTTAGCCCCCGAAGGATGAGTTATTTTTCATTCCTGGTCATACAGGTGTTGAGTTTTCAGCCGCTGGTTTCCCATTTGCTAACTCTCTGCTAGTTGTGCTTAATATCGACTGCTTTTCTGTACTGTGGCCATTATTATTATTATTATTATTATTATTATTATTGGCATGGTAAAAGTATGGATTAGAGTCAGAAAGATTGCCCATCCAGTGTGGCTCAATGGTTGAGCATTGACCCATGAACCAGGAGGTCATGGTTCGATCCCAGTCAGGGAATATGCCTGGGTGTAGGCTTGATCCCCAGTGGGGGGCTTGCAGGAGGCAACCAATCAGCATTCTCTGTCATCATTGATGTTTCTATCTCTCTCTCCCTTTCCCTTCCTCTCTATCAATAAAAACATTTTTTCTTTATTGATTAAGGTATTACATATGAGTTCTCATTCCCCTGTTGCCCCTCCCCCCCCATAACCTCACTCCCCTGGTGTCTGTGTCCATTGGTTAGGCTTATATGTATGCATATAAATCCTTTGGTTGATCTTCCCCTTTACCCCACCCTCCCCTACCTCCTCTCTGAGGTTTGAAGGTCTGATTGATGCTTCTCTGTCTCTGGATTTGTTTTTGTTCATCAGTTTATGTTGTTCATTAAATAAAAACATTTTTTTAAAAAAAGAGGCCTTAGCTGGTTTGGCTTAGTGGGTAGAGCATTGCCTCTGGACTGAAGAGTCTCGGATTCAATTCTGATCAAGGACACATGCCTAGGTTGCAGGCTCAATCCCAGTAAAAGTGTGTAGGAGGCAGCCAATCAGTGTTTCTCTCTCATTGTTGATGTTTCTATCTCTCTGAGATCAATAAAAATATATTTAGATTAAATAGAGAAATAAAAAATAAAGAGTCAGAAAGACTGGGGTTAGTATTCTGGCTCTGTCACTTATTAGTTGTGAGATATGGAACAGGTTCTTTAACACCTTTGTGAAATAGGTGGAATAAAAATTAAAATGAAAGAATACATCTAAAACCCCCAGCATAATACCCGTAACATAAGAGGGGTCCATAAATTTTGGACCCCATTCCATTCCAGAATTTAGACTCAACTGGGATCTCGATTTTTAGTAATTTCAGTCCACATTTTCTGCCTCTTGGAATTGCATCCCAATCAAACCCATTTTATTTTTTTAAGATATCTTATTGATTTATTTTACAGAGAGGAAGGGAGAAGGATAGAGAGTTAAAAACATCAGATGAGAGAGAAACATCAATCAACTGCCTGCTACTGGGGATGTGCCAGCAACCAAGGTACATGCCCTTGACCAGAATGGAACCTGGAACCCTTCAGTCCATAGGCCCATGCTCTATCCATTGAGCTAAACCAGTTAAGATCAAACCTTTTTCTTAATTAACATTTTCCTAAGTTTGTCTCAAGGAAAATAGTGCCTGGATTTTACCCTGGCCTTACAATCTGCCTGGTCCGAAGATGCTAACCTTCTCAGCCATTTAAGCTAACAGTTTGACAGCCTCCCCGTTTTCAGATGGGGAGAACTTGGAGAACACTTAATCTTGAGTGGAATCTGGGCCAGTTTCACCAGGACAAAGAGGAGGAGCAGAGCACTGTGCTAACTAATTCAGGACATTCAGTCACTTTATCACTTTAATCCATTAATCTAATTACAGAGTCACTACCACCAAATAGTTTTTGGACATTTTAGCTCACTGCTCTTTAAGGCACCCTTTAAACCTTCAGCTTGAAAGATTCTGGATTATTTGAGGTAGATATTAAAGACCTCTTTTAAATTAAAAGAATAAAATAAAATGGCAAACCTAGAACAGCAGAGGCGATGACTGATCCTGAAAAAAAAGGCAGAAAACTTGAAAGAAAAACAAATCAAAATACAAAGTTGAAGGCAAGGGATGGGAGGAGTAGAGTAATGATCAGGCAATTATTATCCTGGATCTGTGTTAATAAGCAAAAACACAACTGTGGACAATTCTTTCCCTGTATCGAGACCACCTTGTGGTGCATATTATTGATTCACTTGTTCAACAAATAGGTATTATGCATAGACAACATGACTGGCAATGAGTAAGGTGCCAGGATTATAATAGGGAATAAGATCAAGTTTATAGTCTATTGCAGTGGCCAAAAAAACTCAAATAGGAACCAGCAACCATGGTAACACATAGCATGAGTTCCATGTATGGGTGTGAAATTCAAAAATCCACAGATGATGGGAATGATGAAGCTGAAAGAGGAGCATCTCTGTGTTCGATGGGACAGCTGATACTCAGCTCTATCTGATTTTTGCCTTTCAAGAATGTGCGGCCGAGACCGGTTTGGCTCAGTGGATAGAGCGTCGGCTTGCGGACTGAAAGGTCCCGGGTTCGATTCCGGTTGGGGGCATGTACCTGGCTTGCGGGCACATCTCCACAGTGGGGCGTGCAGGAGGCGGCTGATCGATGTCTCTCTCTCATCGATATTTCTGACTTTCTATCTCTCTCCCTTCCTCTCTGTAAAAAATCAATAAAATATATTTTTAAAAAAAGAATGTGTGGTCTCCTGTTGCCAGATTTAAAAAAATTAATTTTTCAATTAATTTATATTCAACATTATTTGCATTAGTTTCAGATGTGCAGTCTAGTGGTGCTCCCTTCTCAAAGTATTTTGTCAGATTTTTAAAACATTTCAAGAGAAACCAGAATTCGGATTTTTATGTAAATCTATTGCTTAATTGATATTGGCTCAAAATTTAAAAACAAACAAACAAAACAGACCGTAGTTTGAAATTCTCTAATTACAGAGGATTTGCTACTGGTGAAAGTATGAATGAGCTCATAGTTTTGAAATAGTAGTAGGTGTAAGAGTAGAAATTGTTACCTAACCTGTTCAACTTGATTCTTAAAGTTATGATTCTGTGGAAGCATAAGCAGAGTCACTTGATACAGAATTATAAATGAATATCCTAAAATGGCAATCTAGCTTATCAAAGGGCGTACACTCTAAACAAAGTATGTGGAAATATAATTTTACAGTTCTACATTTATGGTGGGCATGCTTAGTGCACAGGAAAAGCAGAGTAATGGGAATTGTTAGCACGATGAATATCCTTCATAATAAAAGCCTAATATGCTAGGTGTCTGGTCGACTCATCAGCCTTTCAACCAATCAAAGCATAATATGCTAATGATATGCCAAGGTCGCTAAACCACTAGCTATGATATGCACTGACCATAGGGGCAGACAGTCGATTAGTCGATCAGTCACTATGACATGCACTCACCACCAGGGGCCAAAATCATGCCCACCGTAAATATAGAACTGTAAAATTATATTTCCACATATTTTGTTTAGAGTGCACATCCTCTGATAAGCTAGATTGCCATTTTACGATATTCATTTATAATTCTGTATCAGCTGAAACCGGTGTGGCTCAGCAGATAGAGCATCAGCCTGAGGACTGAAAGGTTCCGGGTTCGATTCCTGTCAAGGGCATGTATCTTGGTTGCGGGCACATCCCCAGTAGAGGGTGTGCAGGAGGCAGCTGATTGATGTTTCTAACTCTCTATCCTTCCTCCTTCCTCTGTAAAAACTCAATACAATATAAAAATAAAATAAAATAAATTATAATTCTGTATCAACTGACACTGCTTATGCTTCCACAGAATCATAACTTTAAGAATCATGTTGAGCCGAGACCGGTTTGGCTCAGTGGATAGAGCGTCGGCCTGCGGACTGAGAGGTCCTGGGTTCGATTCCGGTCGGGGGCATGTACCTTGCTTGTGGGCACAACTCCGGTGGAGGCGGCTGATCGATGTTTCTCTCTCTCATTGATGTTTCTGACTTTCTATCCCTCTCCCTTCTGCTCTGTAAAAGATCAATAAAATATATTAAAAAAAAAAGAATCAAGTTGAACAGGTTAAGTAACAATTTCTATTGTTATGCCTACTACTATTTCAAAACTATGAGCTCATTCATACTTTCACCAGTAGCAAATCCTCTGTAATTAAAGAATTTCAAACTAGTGTCTGTTTTGTTTGTTTGTTTTTAAATTTTGAGCCAGTATCAATTAAGTAAAAGCACACGGGACAAAATCATGGTCAGTGCATGCTCCAACCTGTAGTTTAGTTTGCTACTGGGGTGTGGCCAATCAGGACTGAGTGAGTCAAACTGGACACGCCCTGGAATTGAGTGAGTCAAGCTGGACATGCCCTCCCACAGTCCTTCCCTGGCTGGCCAACCTCCCAAGTTTCTCCCAGGCCCCAATTGTGCACCGGTGGGGTCCCCTGGCCCGACCTATGCCCTCTCAAAATCTGGGACCCCTCAGGGGATATCAGAGAGCCAATTTTGGCCCAATCCTGTAGGCTAGGCCAAGGGACCCAACTGGTGCACAAATTTTGTGCACTGGACCTCTAGTTGGAAACATAAAAGAAACTGTCTTTTTTCAAGCATGGTTTCTATCAGCTGACACAGTTTCAGAAAATTTTCTTTATCTTTGAGACCATCCTCCACATCTTTTTTAAAAAATATATATTTTATTGATTTTTTTTTTTTTACAGAGAGGAAGGGATAAGGATAGAGAGTTAGAAACATCGATGAGAGAGAAACATCCATCAGCTGCCTCCTGCACACACCATACTGTGAATGTGCTCGCAACCAAGGTACATGTCCTTGACCAGAATTGAACCCAGAACCCTTCAGACCCCAGGCCAACATGCTATCCACTGAACCAAACCAGTTTAGGGATCTCCTCCACATCTTGTTGGATAAGTTCAATTCCTATATTCTGGTAAGGAAGCCTGAGTTTCACCATTTGTCTTCATTAATGTGTCAGTCTGTGTTATGTCTACCCTGACCTTCTTAGCTTTGCTTAAATATTTATTCTTTGTTCAACACCACTCCAAAGATACCTATTTACATTTTTCTCAATCTCATCTGAACTCCTCCAGAATTTGTTTCAGCATTCCTCTTAACCTTTTAAAAATTATTTTTAATTTTTAAATATATATATTAAATATATTTTATTTATATTTTACAGAAGGGAAGGGAGAGGGATAGAGAATTAGAAACACCCATCAGCTGCCTCCTGCACACCCCCTACTGGGGATGTGCCTGCAACCAAGGTACACGCTCTTGACCGGAATCGAGCCTAGGACCTTTCAGTCCGCAGGTTGACGCTCTATCCACTGAGCCAAATCGGTTTCAGCATTAATTTTTAAATACTATATTTTTATTAACTTCAGAGAAGAAGGGAGAGAGAGAGAAACATCAATGATGGGAGAGCATCATTGACTGGGTACCTCCTGCACATCCCACACTTGGGATCAAGCCCACAACCAGGGCACATGCCCTGACCAGGAATCAAACTTGGAGCTCCTGGTTCATAGGAGCCACCCTATCTTAACCTTTAATCAATCATTATCTACTATTGTCATTTATATGTATCACTTGCATATCTGATCTTTGCTGAACAAGAATGCAAATTTATGAGGGTAAGCATTGTAATTTTTATATATGTTAAACTCCCTAAGAGTTTAAGATCCCCAAGATCACCTCCACGTTTGATTTGCTAGGAGGACTTACAAGATTCGGAGTATAGTCATACAGCTTGATTTATTACAGCAAAAAGATATAAAGCAAAATCAGCTAAGGCAAAAAGCACACGGGGCAAAATCTGGAGGGAATAAAACACCAGCTTCTGAGTTTTCTCTCATTGGACTCACACAGGACACACTGAATTCCTCCAGCAATGAGTTCTGACAACACACGAGAAATGTTGTCAACCAGGGGCACTCAGCAGAAACTCAGGTGCTTGGGTTTTTGTTGCGGTTGGTCATGTAGGAAACCTCTGCCTAATTCCAGACTCCTAGAAGGAATATTCAGGTGCTTGACATAAATCCTATTGTTAGGAAAAACAGTTTAGGCACAGTCAGCCACTCATCATTTAGGGAAAGTTTATATCAGTGTAGGGAACTGTTTATTTGAATATGCGTTCACAAGAGCTAAACTATTTGCTTAATTTCACGTGGCAAATAAGGGAAGGAACCAAGTTTTATTTTATTTTTTTAAATACATTTTATTTATTTTTTACAGAGAGGAAGGGAGAGGGATAGAGTTAGAAACATCTATGAGAGAGAGAGAGACATCCATCAACCACCGCCTGCACGCCCCCTACTGGGGATGTGCCCGCAACCAGGATACATGCCCTGGACCAGAATCGAACCTGGGACCCTTCAGTCCACAGGCCGACGCTCCATCCACTGAGCCAAACCGGTCTCGGCAGGAACCAGGTTTTAATATTTACAAATCAGTGTCTCTCTACTACGCATAATTGTATTTTTTTTCTAAATAGGTTTTTGCCTGCCTAATAGGTTAACGTTTTATCAGTGGAATTTGCACCAAGTATGTAAAGAGGAGGTCCAGCACAGATTTTTCTTTGGATCCTAGAATTCGAGTTCTAGAATTCCTCATTACTATCTTCTCAAGACTCCCCAACAAAGACTGACGTCTTCGAGAGCGGAACGTTGGGTACCAAGTGCTGGCTTTCCGTTTGTATTCACTCCTTTGGAAAGTGTACCTTGTCAGCTATAACAAACAAACGGAGACAACGATGAAGAAGATCTTGGCCTCTGTAGAGCTCACAGTCCAATTGGGTTGAAAGAAAACAAGAAGACAGAGGTAAATACCACGATAGAAGTGCATCACAGAAGTAGGTGAGAAGAGTCCAGAAAAGAGTGATAACAGGTCAAAATAAGGGTTCAACGTTGTGGTCATTCTTTTCAAATATTGCTCTCCAGCCAGGACCTATGTAAAGATGCATTAGTGCTCATCTTGGCACAAACGTCAGGTGGCATTAACACGGCACGGGCACGGCCTTCAGGACTCGAAGAAAAGCTTCCCACACACTGCAGCTGCAGCTGCTGCTGTGTCTGGCTGCAGAGCACGGCACGCTGCCATTCCTTCAGGCTGTTGAGCTTGGGTCCGAGGTTTCCTCGGAACTCACTACCCAGCAGCTGGTTTCGGTTCCGCGAGGAAAAGCTCGGGCCGAGGCTTTCAGGCAGCACGGAGGGCTGGCCGGGGCTGGTGGGGGGTGTCTGCAGGTGGTCGCCACGGCCGGGCCGGTGGCTCCCCGGCGGCCGCCCCTGGCCTCGGACACGCTGCAGCCCACGGCGGCGGCCGCGGCCGCGGGGAGGCAGCTTCCCGGCCGCCGGCCCGCCGCGGCGTTCTGCGCAAGCGCGGTAGTCGTGCGACAACCGTCACTTACGGCCGAGGCGGTTTGTGCGGGGAGTTGGCGGCGCGCTGCAGCTCCTCGGAACGGACGGCTCGGGCGCGGGGTAATCAGCTCCCTTTCCCCCCCCCTCCCCCCCTCTTTTCCCCGCTCCTTGTAGGATCTTGGGACCGTGGAGCTCCCGGACCTGATGCGGGCGCCCGGCCGTGGACTGCCTCCCGCTGCTCCGCTCCGGCTCGGGGTGGTCCGGCGCCCAGGTTGGGGGTGAGGGGCGGGGTCGGGGGCTGGCTGGGACTCCATCCTGGCGTCCCCCGGGTGGAGATCTCCTGGGTAAACTCATGCTTGCTCTTGTTTTTTTTTTTTTTTTTTTTTTTTTTTTTTTTCCAGGACTGGTATCCGGGGACTGTGACTCGCAGGGTCCGCCATGGAGCCCGAGCAGATGCTGGAGGGACAGACGCAGGTACCCGGGAGGCCCGGGGTGCACGGTGGCGGTGTGCAGCGAGGAAGGGTGGGTGGCCGAGGTCTCTCTGACCGGTGGTTTTTTTTTGTTTGTTTTCTTAGGTTGCAGAAAATCCTCACTCCGAGTACGGTCTCACGGACAACGTCGAGGTAACTATGCCGTTTCTGTCCGTCTCTGAAGAGCCGGGG
>JAAGEH010000041.1:56088366-56101020 GCA_011751065.1 Lasiurus cinereus
GAGGTAACTATGCCGTTTCTGTCCGTCTCTGAAGAGCCGGGGTGCGGTGGTGGGGGGTGGTCCCCCCCGGCCCCCCCCACCCTCGGGATCTGTTTTTACTAGGTGGCTTTGCACAAGGGAAACTTTCTCATCGGGAAGCAGATACTTGCCACACGATGGGCAGCTTGTTTTGTTAGCGGTACTGACACTTGGTGGGATTACAGACGTGTGCAGATTATTTTTTACTCCAGAGGTTGAACTTGGGCAAGTGAGTGACCTAAAGAAACAGGCATACATGGCTAGTGGAGACTTGGGATCGTTTCGCCATCTATGGGGATATTGCTTTGGGAAAAGGGCACCTTAAAATTAAGAAGCCCATTGTCTTTGTAGCAGAATTTGTGTTGGTGTACTACTCAGCATTTCAGTACATGTGGATTTCTTTGCAGAGTTCAGTAGGCAGGTGCCACTGGAAACTATAATATATACACAAGTAGATACTGTTTTTGCCTTACGTGGTTAAGTCTGAATTCAGAGAGTACATGTGGGGAAAGAAAAAAAAAACACACATGGAAAAGAAGGTAACTTTTGCCCGTTTGGCTCAGTGGAGAGAGGGTCCCAGGTTCTATTCCGGTCGGAGGCATGTACCTTGGTTGCGGGCACTTCACCCGTAGGTGTGCAGGAGGCAGCAGATCAATGTTCCTCTCTCATCGATGTTTCTAACTCTCTAATCCTCTCCCTTCCTCTCTGTAAAAAAATCAATAAAAAAAAGAAAAGAAAAGAAAAAGAAGGTAACTTTTGTAGAGTTTTCTATATAAGTCCTAAGAGGTTATTGTCTGGAAGAAGAAGTTACTTTGTAAATGAATAAGTAAGTGTTGGAACAAATGTATTACTTGGAGCTGGGTGGAATTGGTTAGGAAAACAGAGTCTTCCTGTAGGAGATGTGTATGTTTTACGACAAAGGAAAGACATTACTGGTGATTAAGTTTGGATAAAAGAGGGCAGAAGCGTTTCTGGGGAGAATAATTGTAACAGCTGCTAATACTTCTTTAGACCTTTTACTATGTGTCAGGCACACCCTAAATAATTGGCATATATCTTCAGCCCTGTAAGACCCAGAAGTTGAGTAACTTTAGTTAAAGGTTTCCAAGAGGTAAGTGGAGAGCTGTGTGTTAAACCTAGGCAGGTTGACATTTTAAAAGTACAATTAAATTGTATTCCTAGCGCTTGTTGGCATGTGGAATGACTACTCTGTGCCTATAAAATTTTATTGCTTTGATATCAATACTGATAGAGAACCTTTTCTTTCTAATGAGTTTTTAGCTGAACTTCTGAATCAGATGAAGATACTTCACACCACTTTGTTTTCTAGTTATTTAAGAGACCTTTTTAAGGCATCAGTGGTCTTTTTTTTTAAAAAAAATATTGATTTTTCACAGAGAGGAAAGGAGAGAGATAGTCAGAAACATCGATGAGAAACATCGATCAGCTGCCTCCTGCACGCCTCCTCCCCCCCACCGGGGACGTGCCCGCAACCAAGGTACGTGCCCCTGATCAGAATCAAACCCAGGACCGCCCAGTCCGCAGGCCTCCACTGAGCCAAACCGGTTCTGGCCAGTGGTCTTTTCTTTTTTTGAAAAAAAAAATATTTTATTGATTTTTTACAGAGAGGAAGGGAGAGGGATAGAGAATTAGAAACATAGATCAGCTGCCTTCTGCACGCCCCCTACTGGGGATGTGCCCACAACCAAGGTATATGCCCTTGACCGGAATCGATGGTGGTTTGTATATGATGCTGGAGCCAAGTAGTGATAAAAACATGCTTTTCCCCAAACCCTCAGTCCAATTTCCATGGTAAAGAGAGAAAGAAAAAAAAGTGGAGTGGTTGTTCAATGATGATACATTTGGTGATTGGTCTTCCTGCTTCTATAATTTTAAACTGCTGTTCTTTTTTTGAATTAATGGTGATAGTAAAATAATTATGTTTATTTGTTAATAATTTTTTTACTTGGCAAAATAGAATTAACCCTATATTGGTTTTTTCATTTATTGTATTAGTTTATTTCTAATTGTTTGCAATATATGAAAATCTGGAAATCACAATTCTACAGCTGCTGCTCCTGCTTTTTCTCTTATGGTTTTCTTTTTATTGGTTTGTTATAATTATTTTTAGCTGTTGGCTTTAGGGTTTATAGTATGCAAGTTTAACTTACCACAATTTACCTTCAAGTAGTAGTATATATTTTCATTTATAGTTTAAGAATTTTACAACAGCAGTCTTTTTTTTTTTTTTAATATATTTTATCGATTTTTTACAGAGAGGAAGGGAGAGAGATAGAAAGTAAGAAACATCGATGAGAGAGACATCAATCAGCCGCCTCCTGCAAGCCCCACAGTGGAGATGTGCCCGCAAGCAAGGTACATGCCCCCAACCAGGACCTTTCAGTCCGCAAGCCGATGCTCTATCCACTGAGCCAAACCGGTCTCGGCACAACATCAGTCTTTCATTCATTTACTCTTTCCTGGCCTTTGTACTATTGCTATCATATATCTTACTTCTACATATGTTATAAATTCTACACTTCATTATTTTTATTTTTTCTTTAAAAATTCAATGATCTTTAGAGAGATTTAAGCAGTAAGAAAAAGAAGTATTTCACGTTTACCTGCTCATTTACCATTTCTGGGCTTTTCATTCTTTAAAAAAAAATATATATATATATATATTTGTATTTGTATTGATTTCAGAGAGAACAGGAGAGGGAAAGAGACAGAAACATCAATGATGAGAGAACCATGGATTCCTCTCCCCAGGTACCCTCCACTGGGGATTGAGCCCCCAATCCAACTGTGATGGAACTGTGACCTCCTGGTTCAGAGATTGAAACTCAACCTCTGAACCATACCATTCGGGCAGCTCTTCATTCTTTTGTGTAGATCCAGACTTCTGTCTGTTATCATTTTTCTTCCACTTGAAGTGTTTCCTTTAACATTTCCTGTAGTTCAGGTCTGCTGGTAAGGAATGCTTTAAGTTTCTGAATGTATAAAAATGTCATTCATTTTGCCTTCATTTTTTGAGATATCTTTGCTGGGAGATTTATTCCACTTTCTTTTGGCTGATATCATTCCTATCGTTGCTCCTTCATACTTAATGCCTTTTTTCTTGGGGTTTCTAAAATTTTATTATCAGGTTTAAAATAATTTGATTATGTTGTTTCTTGGTGTACTTTAAACATTCTTTTGTTTCTTTTTTTGTTTTGTTTTATTCTTAAATTTTTGTTTCTTGTGCTTAGGATTTACTGAGTTTTTTGGATCTGTACATTTACTTTTCATGAAATTTTAAACCAATTTCAGCTATTATTTAAATTATTTTCAAGTATTTTGTTTAACTTGTGCTTTCCTCTATACTCTTGAACACATGGAAGGAATATCTTATAATAACTTGTTTAATGGCATTGCCTATTTTATCATTTGTATCATTTCTGGGTTTCTGTGAGTTGATTTTTCTCCTCATTATGGGTAATATTTTCTCGCTTCTTTGCTGCCTTACAGTTTCTTTTTATTCTCATTTGAGGATATATTTATTGATTTTGGAGAGAGAGGAAGGGAGAGAGAGAGAGAAAGAGAGAAAGAAAAACATCTATTAGCTGCCTCCTCATGTCCCCTGACCAGGGATTGAGCCTGCAACCTGGGCATGTGCCCTGACTGGGACCAGGAATCCAGTCGTCACCTCCTGGTTCAATAGTTTGAGTCTGCCTGGCAATTTTTTATTGGAAGCTGAGCATTATGAATTTTACCTTATTGGGTACTGGTTATCTTTTTATTCCTTCAAACATTCTTGAGCTTTGTCCTAGGACAGTGGTCGGCAAACTTCAGTTTGCCGCTCTGTTGACTAATGAGTTGGCCGACCACTGGACTAGATTAAATGTTACCGTGTAGTTGGAAGCTGTGAGTTTTAGGCAGTTGTAGCATATTGTGTGCAAAGAGGTAAAGGGTAGTATATGACAGTGGCTCGCGAGCTGCAGTTTGCCGACTAATGTCCTAGGACATAGTTACTTGCAAACAATTTGATCTTTTTGAGGTTTGCTCTTCCCTAAGTAGGACCAGACCAGCCTTTAGTTTAGGCTTCATTTCTTCTTTTCTATTCTACTCAGTGCTTCATCTCTTAGGAGGTTTTGCCAGTGTAGGTCACAGAAACATGAAGTACTGGCCTGTGTGAGTACCCTTGCACGCGTTTTTCCCTTGGCCTCCAGTAGTTTCCTCACACCCATGCCTGGAGAGGTACCCAGCGGAAGATAGATGGCAGTCTCTTAGCTGTTTTCCTGTGCCACTTTCTCCTTCCCATGTGAATTCTAGATGGCTTTGTCTCCCTGAATTTTCAACTCTCTTCTCAACCCAGGGAGACTGTGGGTTCTGCTTTAATTCCCTTTGATTTCCTGTATTGCACCTTACAAGTTCTCCAGGCAGGAAGCAGGAAGTTGGGGCAATCATGAGCTCACCTTGTTTTTTTCCTTTATTTCTATCACTATTTTAAACTGTTAACAGTTTATTATTTATGTTTTATAGTAGTTTGGAGATACAGTTGTGTTTTTTTTTTTTTTTAGATCGGTTCAGAACTTTATCTTAACTAAAGTTAAGCATAGGAATTTGGCACATAGTGAAAATTAAGTCATTTGAATGAAACAAGTGAGAGGACTTGGTTAAGAAGTTTACTATAGTATTTATAGGAATTGGTTAGGCATTGCTGTTTCTTACTGAAGGCATTGGGATGTCATGTAGTTGACTAATTTTTGTCATATATAAATATTATCTGTTGAAATTTACTGTTAGGCACTAAGTAATCTATGGACAAATAAATAGCTCTTTTACTAGGTATAGGAAAATTTTTTATTAAGTCCTAAAATTACATTGAAAAATCATAAGCAAAATTACAATTGCTGTCTTACAAATTTGTGGGAACTATCTTTGGAATCAATGGTATATATTATGTAGATATGCGATTAAAGTTTTTTCTTTTTACAAAATAAAATTAAATCTAAAAATATTAACTATAGAAAAGTGTTTTGTTGTTGATTCACTTATATTCACTTTGAGTATGTTTGGAGCAAAAGTTCATGTAAATGGAAGTGCTCTTAATAGTGTTCTGTATTTTAGGTAGCCACTTATTTCTAAATTTCTAAAATGGTAATTTTTCAAAAAGAAGGGAAAATTTTTCACTAGAGTGGTAATTTAAAAAAAATATTTTTATTGATTTCAGAGAGAAGGGAGAGAGAGAGAAACATCAGTGATGAGAGAGAATCATTGATGGGCTGTGTCCTGCACGCCCTCTATTGGGGATGGAGCCAGCAACCCAGGCATCTTCCCTTGTTTGGAATCGAACCCGAGACCCTTCTGTCTGCATGCCAATGCTCTATTCCACTGAGCCAAACCAGCTAGGGCTGTAAAGTAGTTTTTGATGCTCTGGATGTAAGATGAATCTATGTGAAAGGCCCCAGATTTGGGAGTTCTTAGGAGTAGAAAGTCTAAATCATTGTTTCCTAAACATCATAATCATCTTTTCATATTATTCTTTTTCCCTGTTTTTTTTTTTAATTGTTATTTTTTACTTACTTTTTTTCTTTATTCACTTCAAAAAAATCACAGATACATTAAAAAAAAACCATAAATGGAAAAGCATTCTCATTGGATAGTGGTAATAAATTTTAGCTGCATTTTGTTGCCAGTGGAAGGCTCTGAGCCTGAAGCCTACTCTCTGTGTGAACCGAGTTAAGCAAGTGTTACAGAAGTGTTAGACATATTAGCACCAAACTGAAACTTTGTCCTTGATATTATCTGTGATGAAAGAATTGAATAGGACTAGCTCTCTCACTGTGATTCAGTGTTACTTAGTTTCATGTCCAGATTTTTTGAAGCACACTGTATGAAGGTAGTCTCATGAAAAAAGGACTTGTATTTACTTCTAAAAAGGCAGAGGAAAGTGACAAAGAGGTAGGATCTGGAGGTCTGACATTAAAAGAAAGATATGGTACTCTCAGAAGATACTTGAATGAAATTTAGAGATGGGTCTGATTTTATTTCGACAAAGAGATTTGCAGTTCAATACCAAGTTTTAGTCAATGGCTTGCCTTTTCTATTAGCATTATGCTTCCATTATTTTTTGTTTAGCACTCACAATAATTTGAGTATTTGTAATATTATGCATGTTTTTTTGGATTCACTAGAGGATAGTAGAAAATGAGAAGATTAATGCAGAAAAGACATCAAAACAGAAAGTGGATCTACAGTCTTTGCCAACTCGTGCCTACCTGGATCAGACAGTTGTGCCTATCTTATTACAGGGACTTGCTGTGCTTGCAAAGGAAAGGTAAGATAATAGTGTCTGCAGAAGGAGTTACCAGAGAATGACTTTTCTAATTGAAATATCACTCGTTATGTGTAACTTTTTTCCTATAAAAAGAACTTAGGCATATTAAAAACATTTTATTTTATTTTTTCTTTTTAAATGTTTTTTTAAAATATATTTTATTGATTTCTTACAGAGAGGAAGAGAGAGGGATAGAGAGTTGGAAACATCGATCAGCCGCCTCCTGCACAACCCCTACTGGGGAGGTGCCTGCAACCAGGATACATGCCCTTGACCGGAATCGAACCCGGGACCTTCCAGTCCGCAGGCTGACGCTCTATCCACTGAGCCAAACCGGTTTCGGCTAAAAACATTTTAAAAGTCAGCATAATCTCATTTCAGACACTTCAAGTTTTTTCTACAAGTCTTTGATTATATGTATATTTACAAAGACTGGTAATCATGGTATACATCGAGTTTTATATTTCCTTTTTACTTAATATTATAACAGTTTTTTCCATATCTCTTCATAAACCTCATGATTATAATTTAAATTATAATAGTACAATTAACTTAGGACAATTGAATAGTACAATAAATTTTCTCATTGTTGAAAATTTAAGTTCAATTTCCTTTGTTATTAAAGATCACAAGGCAGTTTATCTGTTTTTATGCCACTTTCGTTTTTATGTAATTACTTTCACATGCTAAATTTCCAAAGAGTTGGTTTGCTAGTTTAAAGGATATACTTTTTTTAAAAAAATATATATTTTATTGATCTTTCACAGAGAGGAAGGGAGCGGAATAGAGAGCCAGAAACATCAATGAGAGAGAAACACCAATCAGCCGCCTCCTGCACGCTCCCCACCAGGGATGTGCCCACAGCCAAGATACATGCCCTTGACCAGAATCGAACCCGGGACCCTTCAGTCCGCAGGCCGATGCTCTATCTACTGAGCCAAACTGGTCTCGGCAAAGGATATAATTTTTTTTATGATGTTTGATACTTAGTATCATATTTATGTCCAAAAGTTTATTCTTTTTTTTTTTTTTTTTTTTTTTTAATTTTAACCGGAGAAAATTTTTTAGAGAGTGGAAGGGAGGGAGAGACAGAGAGAGAAACAATGATGTGAGATAGACACATGGATTGGTTGCCTTCCACATGTGCCCCAACCAGGGCCAGGGATTGAGCCTGCAACTAAGTTATGTGCCTTTGATTGGAATTGAACCTGGGATCCTTTAGTCCAGTGGTCGGCAAACTCATTAGTCAACAGAGTGGCAAACTTCGGCCCTCCAGCCACATGTGAGCCGCAGTTTGCAGACCCCTGCTTTAACCTGTGGGCTGATGTTCTACCCACTGAGCAAACTGGGCTAGGACCAAAAGTTTATTCTTTTTTTAAAAAAATATATTTTATTGATTTTTTTTACAGAAAGGAAGGGAGAGGGTTAGAGATTTAGAAACATCAATGAAAGCCGAGACCAGTTTGGCTCAGTGGATAGAGCGTCGGCCTGCGGACTGAAAGGTCCCAGGTTCGATTCTGGTCGGGGGCATGTACCTTGCTTGCGGGCACAACTCCAGTAGGGGGCGTGCAGGAGGTAGCTGATTGATGTCTCTCTCTCATTGATGTTTCTAACTTTCTATCCCTCTTCCTTCCTCTATGTAAAAAATCAATAAAATATATTTAAAAAAAAAAGAAAGAAACATCAATGAGAGAGAAACATAGATCAGCTGCCTCCTGCATACCCCTACTGGGGATGTGCCGGCAACCAAGGTACATGCTCTTGACCAGAATTGAACCTGGGACCTTTCAGTCCACAGGACAGTGCTCTATACACCGAGCCAAATCGGTTAGGGCCAAAAGTTTATTCTTAAAATTCTTTCACTGTTATCATAGCCTCAACAGCATGAGTAATTTAAACATTTTTTGCCAATTTTTAAAAACTGATTTTAGAGAGGGAGAAGAAGAGAGAGAGAGAGAAAGAGAGAGAAAGAAATATCGATTTGTTGTTCCACTTATGTATTCATTGGTTGATTCTTGTGTGTACCCTGACTGGAGAACAAACCAGCAACCTTGTTATATCAGAACGATTCTCTAACCAGATGAGCTACCTGGCAAGAGCTTGCCAAATTGTTTCAATTTCTTTATTAGCAAGATTATAATTTTTCTCTTTTTTTTGTATAGGTTTTACCCCAGTAATTCTACCTAAATTATTTTTTGTGTAAGCAAATTCCAAAAAATACATTTTTGTAAGTTACATCAGTCATCATTTATTTAGTGCAGATGGTTTTACTCAAAGAATAATAATGAATACTAGTCCTAGCTGGTCTCCCATTGATGTTTCTCTCTCTGTCTGTCCTCCTTCCCTTCCACACTTCCTAAAAATCAATGGAAAAAATATCCTTGGGTGACTATTAACAACAACCAAAATGAATACTAGCAAACTGATATAATTCGGTAAGGAACTTGATGTTTTCTTATCAAGAGAGCTCATCATTGATGTTTCTATCTCTTTCCCCCTTCCTTCCTCTCTGAAAACCAATAACAATATATTGAAGAAGAAAAAAAAAAAAGATGAGAGAGACTTACTGATCAAGCTGCCTAATGCAAACCCCTGTAACCTGGGCATGTACCCTGCCTGACTGGGAATTGAACCGTGACCTCCTGGTTCATGGGTTGATGCTCAACCACTGACCCACTTCAGCTGGGCATGTTTATATAAATTATATGGTAAACATTAAATATTTGTTTTAGATTGTTACATTTATAAAATATTTATTTTTTAAAACATCTGTTAAAAATATTTTTTTTATTGATTTCAGAGAGGAAGGGAGAGGAAGAGAGAGATAGACATATCAATGATGAGATAGAGTCATTGATCGGCTGCCTCCTGCATGCCCCGCACTGGGGATCAAGCCCGAAATCCAGGCATGTGCCTTTGACCAGATTCGAGCCTGGAAACCTTCTGTCCACAGGCTGATGCTCTGTCCACTGAGCCAAACTGGCTAGGGTAAATATGATTTCTTTTTGGCTCTCTACTAATAATTGAAGTATGGACATCTTTTATTTTTTTCTTTCTCTAAAAAACAATTAAAAATTCTAAGTATTTACGAGCTAGAAGAAAAAATTTGAAGCAGTTCCAAATTATATGCTATTAGTAAATACAAGTTTTAAGAAGTTTGGCAAATTGATTTATCAAATTAATCTTGAAAAATGTTGTCTATGTCTAGTTAGTTAAAAGATAGTTTAAAGTGCTAAGGAAATGTTTTAAGATCATTATTAAATATTCTCAGTATGCCTTTTCCTAGTAGGATTTAAATAGATGTTTCCCCCATTTTCATCTTTGGACTTGTTTTCTCAGCAAGAATTATTTATATAAAAGTGATAAATCTGAAGTAATACCCCTACACTTTAAAATACGTTTAACTTTTCAGGTGTGTTGTATGGTGGCAGTATTAGAACTGTTATTGATTTAAATTATTTTAAGAAAAATAGAAATGACTTTTTAAAAAGAAACAAAACAAAACTTGTTCAAATGAATACTACTTCCTTTGATTAATCACTTAGAGAGTTCATCTACCTGTCTTGGTGATGCTACAGCCATTTTCCTATGTAGTTTTTGTATTCTTATTGAAGGATAATATTCATACAGAAAATTAAGAATATCATAGGTGTATTTCTTGCTGAATTTTCTGACACTAAGCATAGTTATGTAACCTGCATTCAGATCAAGAAATGGAACACTACTGGCACTCCAGAAGTCTCTCTTGTGGTCCCTCAAGTCATCATTCCCTGGGATAATTATCCCATTGTTAGTACATTTTCCAAACTCCTGTTTTAGAGTTGAGTTCATAAGCAGATTTTAACCATACAAAAATTTCAATTTCTTTAAACTACATTGTTGGCTAACCTGCTTACTGTCTCAGTTACTATATAGGATGTTCCCCAAAAATGTAACTATTAATTCCAATGGGTTAAACCAGAAAAGGAAGAAACATCAATTGAGCTATCACAAAAAAGTATGTATACATTTTTTGGGGGACATCCTGTATTTACAACAGATGGCCTTTGAGTGTAAAAAGAAAGCTAAAATTTAAAAGACGTATTTTTATTATGGAACAGTTTATTTAAATGAACACATCTAGGATACAAATTTCTAAATTTTGGATTTCTTTTCCTTTACAGACCACCAAACCCCATTGAATTTCTAGCATCATATCTTTTAAAAAACAAGGCACAGTTTGAAGATCGAAACTGATTGGGAAGAACAGAAAAATTTGGTTTCTACTATAGATTTACATGATTAAGAGGCAGCTTTAATTGCCATGATTTCCCCCCATCCCTTTTTGGAAGTATAAGAACCTTCAGGACAACAACTTGTTCTTGGAGATGCAGAAGAAAACATATTTCCCTTATTTTGATTTAATCATCATACTTATTTAAAGAGTGTATTATGTGCAATTTTTTCTCAGATTGTCTTTAACTTTGTTTTTAAAATGACCTTCACAATAAACTGTTAAATGTCATTATTGTAAAGTAGTTTTTGTCCTATATGCTAAGTAATTTACGTGATTCAATTACTTTTATGACTTTTGTATCTTAGAATGCTGCAGAGTTTTACAACAGCATGAAAATACAACAGAATCTAATATATTAAACCCAATTTTTTTCAGCATCGTTCCTGTACTTCATGGAGGGTGGACTCTGGGTATCTACAGTTTTCAACAACTATAATAGATGATTCTAATGCCCAATAAAGTTGGGGTTACTAGTATAAGAGCAGAGGGTGTCTAATATCCTCCTGTGCTATCAACCTTTATGGTAATATAATAGCTATCATTGCAGTTCTACGTGCCAGTTGCAGTATTATTTTACTTAAATTATTTCTAATGTAGCAACTCTGCAAAGTAGATATTGTTATTCCCATTTTGCAGATGAGGAAACAGATTTGGAGAGGATAAGTGACTTGCTGAAGACCACACTGGTAAGTGCTTGAATGGGCATTGAAACCCACTCTTACCAATATGTTGCTTATAGCTAAGTGAGAAGTATTTGTGCTACTTAACTTCATTGCTTCTTTTTACAATAAAAAACCAGCCAGTCCTTCTTTTGTTTTTTTTGGGGGGTGGGGTGGGGAGGGGGGTCTGCTCACTTTGATCTGTAGGAGAGGAAGGGAAAAGGAGAGAGAGAAAAACCTATGTGAGATTGGGACATCAACAGGCCTTCTCCTGCACACCCCTAATTGGGGGATTGAGCCAGAAATCCAGGCATGTGCACTGACCAGGAATTGAACTGGGATGACACCCAACCAACTGAGCCACACCGTCCAGGGCTTAAAAAAATTTTATGCCAGTTGTCTGCTTTGAACTATACCAAAGATCTGTTCACTGTGAAATTCTGATGTAACAGTTTTATGGTTTTTACCCACAAATCTTTCATTGAAGATACTCAACTTTCTCTATCTTACCAATTTTGGAATGGTTTACTTCCTAACAACACTTACAGGGAAGTCCAAGATATCTTGTTTTGCTGTGATTCTTCTATAATTTTAAAGGAATTCCTTGCCCTTGACCCTTACATGAAAGACTGGGGTGGATAAAAGTATGGAGGGTTGGAAATAATGTTTGCTGTTTGCCTACTATGCCCTGCTCTATGTTTATTAACTCATAATCCTAAGGACATCCGAATATCATTATTCCCATTTTATAGTTGAGAATAACTGAGGCTAGCTGCACCACATTTTAGCTAGTTAGGGAGTTAAGACATGCACCTACATAAATATAACATGCAACAAGACAACTGTTTACAGTGTCAAAGCCAAGATTGGCCGGTACGGGTGGCCTTGTGAAGCACAAACCAGCGTTTGCAGGACCTCAGGTGTCCAACCACGGACCTGGACCAATGAACTTCCCAGCGTGGCTACGGACTTGCGGCTCTAGTAGTAAACCTTGGGGGTGCGAAAGCCCCGAGGACTCCTGCGTGTGCTGCTGGGCGGGACTTCCCAGGTGGAAAGCACCATCTGCTGGACCCGGGGCCGCTCTTTTACGGAATTGGCTGGGGGAGGGGGCTTGCCCTGCGGCTGCGTCCGCTCCCCGCGCCCGCCCCTCCCCGCCGCCGCTGCCTCTGAGCCCCGGCGAGCGGAGCGCGCACGTTGCGAGTCCCGGGGGCCTGGCCGCGGAGCTGGGCATGCTCAGTGGGCAGCACCCGTTAGAGCAGCGAGTAAGGCAGCGCTGGCTCCTGCGGGCCCGCCCGCGTCAGGCCCGGCCCGGGCTTTGTGTGCGCGGAGCTGCAGCCTCCGCCGCCTCCTCGCGGGGCCGCCCGACCCCAGATGCCGTC
>JAAGEH010000041.1:56101420-56151794 GCA_011751065.1 Lasiurus cinereus
CCGCGCCGCCCGGGACCGGGCTCGCGGAAGGGGCTCGGCGCTCCGGGACCCGCGCCCCCGCCTCCCCGCGGCTCCCGGCGCCCCGGCGCCGCTTCCTGCCCCGGGGCCGGCGCCCCTCCGGCCTCCCGCCCTCCCCTGGCCGCCGCCGGCGCCCCGCACCCGGCCGTCCTCGGGGGCTCCGCGCACCCCGGTCTGCTCGCCTCCGCGGGGAGGAAGCCCCCGCTCCCGGGGCCCGGCCGCGGGCTCCCCCGCACGGAGGCAGCGCAGGTCTCCGCTCCGCGTGTGAGCCGCGCGGCAGGAGGACGTGGCTCCTGGGGGCTGAGCTCTCGCCTGCGGGTGGGGAAGCCGAGGCTCGCCGGCCTGCGGCCCCTTTGTCAGGGGGCGCATTGTTCCGCCGCCCCGGGCCGGCCGCCCCTCCGCGAGCAGGTGCGGGCCCCGCCGAGCGGACTGGGCTCGGTTTGGGCGAATTCAGCCCGAGGTCCGCCCTGCCTGGGCGCACTCTGCAGCTCCGTAAAACAGCGCAGGGACTTCCCCTCGAGTCTTAGGGCGGCTGCTTTCTGGGATTACTCTCAGGCTTCCCATTTCTGGTAAGTTTACAAAGTTCCACTGTGATTTCTAGTAGATTTCAGCCATTTGGTAGTGGCTTGTCAATGACTAGACCTAACTTTTTTTTTTTTAAACTTTATTGTTGAAAGTATTGCCTATGTCCCCTTTTTTGCTCCCCTCCAGTCCAGTCCCACTCTCCATCCCCCCCCCGCCCCAGGCCCCCACCACCCCACTGTCTCGGCGTCCATGGGTTATGTATATATGCCTCCAAGGTCTTGGGTTGATTACCTCCCTTCTGACCGCCTCTTCCCTCCTAGATAGACCTAACTTTGAATCGGATCATGCCTCCCTTTGCAACGAGGTGGGTTGGATAGTGACAGAGTTTGTGAGAAAACAAAGATTGGGAAGAAAACTCACTCCTCTGAGGTTGCTAAACCAGCTCATTAAATACACACACTTAACTGACTCACTGAAGATTTGCTGTGTTAAGAAGACACAAAAGAATTTTATGATTGGATTTGCAAGCCTAACTCTTAGCTACAGTTTTAACTAAATTACATCTACTGGTTACAGTGGCTTTCCTTCATGGTCCTAGAGTATTTCGTAAACATTTAATCAATTCTTACAACCTTAGAATGTCAGTGAAGCTTTTGTTTACCATGTGGGAATGTGCCCCAAACTCTACTAAGCCAGTGGCAGAACAGAATTGATGAATGAGAGTCCCTGGTTCCTCGGTTTGTTCTCCAACTAGTGCATTATTAATATTAAATTTATCAGTGGTTAATAGTCTTTTCAGGATTGTAAATTTATAAGCTTTCTTCAATGTGTTTTGAAGAGTAAAAAGTCTCAGTATTCACTTTCATAGCCATCTTTTGGTTAATTTCTTTGGCTTTTATTTTGTATGCTTTCTATAAATGTTTTAAACTTTTTCTGTAGTTGGCATTGAAATGTGGGCAAATGATTCTGGAGGAATTTTTATAGCTTCTTGGACATTCTTTGTGCAGTAAAATAAGGCACAGTTCACACTTTGAACTTGAAAAAGACTTATTTAGTAATCTCAAGTAGAGGAAGAATCCATTAATCCAGCTCAAAACAGCCTGTGATTATAGCTGTTTATCAATAGTAATCGAAAATGGACTATTTTCTTAAAAATTTAAAATATATTATCTTTCCTAAATTCTGGATGAAATCAATAATGCCATTTTGGTAATGTGAATTATCACAGACAACTTTATTTAAAAAAAATTCAGACTGTATGTGGTTTATGTGTATGAAGACCTGTATGTGTGACTTTAAATTTGAGTAATAATTTAGGGGGAATTTAAAGCAATTCAGTTGTAAAATCTTACTTTGCATTTAAAAAATAAATGAAAATGTAGGTAAGTAAACTGAGTTGATCTAGTGAGTTCTATATTTAATAGTATTTCAGTGTATCTACAATGATAACATTGACCGTTGGGAAAATTCTACTTGTATTATTCTTGTTTCTCTAATAAACTAGCCCTAAAAATGTGTAATAGGAGAGTAATGTACTTGTGGATTGCCATTCTGTAGTTCCTATGGCATTCACATTGCTTCTGTGGAGTTAAAGTGTACAATTACTATAAGGGTGAAATCACATTTGCTTCAGTTAATAGCTAGTTTATTTATTTTATTTTATTTTTTAAATATATTTTATTGATTTTTTTTTTTACAGAGAGGAAGGGAGAGGGATAGAGTTAGAAACTTCGATCAGCTGCCTCCTGCACGCCCCCTACTGGGGATGTGCCCACAACCAAGGTACATGCCCTTGACCGGAATTGAAACTGAGACCTTTCAGTCCACAGGCCGAGCTCTATCCACTGAGCCAAACCGGTTTCGGCTATTTTAAATATTTTTATTGATTTCAGAGAGGAAGGGAGAGGGAGAAAGAGAGAAACTGCAATGATGAGAGGGAATCATTGATTGGCTGCCTTCTGCACACCCTCCCCAGCCCCCCTTACTGGGGAGAGAGCCTACAACCAAGCATGTGCCCTTGACTGGAATCAATCTGGGACCCTTCAGTCCTCAGGCAGATTCTCTATCCACTGAGCCAAACCAGAGAGGGCAATAGCTAGTCTAGAAAAAAAAGTGCACGTGTGGATACGTATGTATACTGCATACATATACACGTATGTCTTCACTAGATCCATTGGTAGAAGTATAAATTATTCCCTGCCCCTAGGAATATGCAGTTTATTTGAAGTAAGCAGTAGCACAGCACAGCAAGTAAATATCAGAATAATTGAGACAGTGCTCTTGGGAGCTGTGAGGAGGATGGAATCACTTCGCTGTAGGATTTGAATTGTGCTCTGAAGGAAAGGGTGTTTTGGGCAGGTTTGGAAAGGAGGAAGGAACATGGGGGAGCACTACAAAGGTACAGAGGCAGGTAAATGTAAGTAGGTCAATTTAATAAGAATGGAAGATTCACCCGGGAGTGAATCTGGTTGGAACTAGAGTATAGATGACTATGAATGCTACGCACCATAGGGATTTGACTTAGTCCGTAGGCGGTCAGGACTTATGGAGAAGTTTCTGAGTAGGGGACTAATAATAGCGTAGCATTTTAGGGAAATTAATCTCTAGGCAGGTTAATCCTTGCTTCTTTATAGATGTACAGCAGGGATCAGCAAACTTACTGCACTCATAAATCCAGCCTGCTGTCTTAAAAAGGAATAAAGGTCCAGTAGCTAAGAATGGTTTTAATTTTTAAAAGGTTTTAGAAACAAGAACCAAGAAGTGCAATAGAGATCATATGTGGCCCCTCAAACCTAAAATCATTTTTATTTGGTCCTTTACAGAAAAAAAGTTGCCAACCCTTACTATAGATTAGTGTTGTTCAAAGTGTGAACTGTAGACCAGCAGCATAATGTGTCTGTTCTCTGTATTTTCTCCAGATTTGTTACAGCTGGCATTTCATTATTTCAGGCCCCCTTATCTCCTGCAGGACAGATATAACTGCCTCCTAACCAGCCTTCTTTCTGCCAGCTTTATCCCCCTTATCTGCATCTTCTGCATTGCTCCCCGAATAATCTATCTGGCCACATAATGTCTTTACAGAAACTTCACTGTCCCATCTAGCCCATTGCTTAAGGTCTAATAACTCCCTTGGTGACTTGGCATCTTTCTATATCTTTGGCCACTTCCACCCACTCATCCCAGTTCTTGCCTTTATTACCCTTAGCAGCTGTTCTTTGTTTCTTTAAATACAGTGCACAGTTTTTTATCACCGTGCTTTTGCCAAGCTGTTCCCTCAGTTGGAATGCATTTTGCCAGGATAACTCCTATTCACCTTTTATTTATTTATTTTTAATAATTTTTATTTATTGATTTTAGGGAAAAGAAGGGAGGGAGGGAAAGAAACATTGACTCGTTCCATCTATCCATGCCTTCATTGGTTGACTCCTGTTTGTTTCCTAACTCGCTGTGGAACCTGCAACCTTGACATGCTCCAATCAATTGAGCTACCTGGTCAGGGCACTCCTATTCATCTTTTAAAGATTCAGGTGCGAACACTTCCAAGGAACTTACGCTCATGCCTTTTCTCTCCCAGTTTATCTTTAAAATTTTTAAATTTTTTTTTTCCATCCCAGCTGGCGTAGCTCAGTGGTTGAGCATTGACCCATGAATCAGGAGGTCACGGTCTGATTCCTGGTCAGGGCGCATACCTGGCTTGTGGGCTCGATCCCCGGTGTGGGACGTGCATGAAGCAGCCAATTGATGTTTCTTTCTATCCCTCTCCTTTTCCCTCTCTGAAATCAATAAAAATATACTCTTTTTTTTTTTTTTTTCATATTGATTTGTAGTTCTTTCTAGATTCTGGGCACAATCTTGATAAATATCTCTGTTACAAGTATCTTCCACTTTGTAGTTAGCTCTTTTGGCATCCCAGAGGGATCCCTTACAACTTAGTATTTTCTGAAGTTGGTATGTTTTATATCTTTTAAAAAAATATATATTTTATTGATTTTTTACAGAGAGGAATGGATAGGGATAGAGAGCTTAGAAGCATCGATGAGAGAGAAACATCGATCAGCTGCCTCCTGCACATTCCCTACTGGGGATGTGCCCACAACCAAAGTACTGCATATTCTGGTGTATAGGACGACCCCAACTTATCCAGTTAAAATATAGAGTCTGGGATATACCTGCCCTATAAGATGACACCCGGCGTATAAGATGACCCCCAACTTTTGAGAAGGTTTTCCTGGGTTAAAAAGTAGTCTTGTACGCCAGAAAATATGGTACATGCCCATGACTGGAATCGAACCTGGGACCCTTGAGTCCGCAGGCAGACGCTCTCTCTATCCACTGAGCCAAACTGGTTAGGGCAGTGGTCGGCTCTTTGGCTTCTTGAATGTGGCTCTCCCAGAAAATACCACTTGCGGGCGCGCACGTACAGTGTGATTGAAACTTCGGGGCCCATGCGCAGAAGTTGGTTTTCGGCCTGGGCGAGTCTATATTGAAGAAGTGGCGTTAGAAGAAGTGGAGATGTCGGTCGCATGTGGCTCGAGAGCTGCGGTTTGCTGACCACTGGGGTAGAGCAATATGTTTTATATCTTTAAGTGAATATTTAATGTGGGAGCGATTTTCCCTCTTTTGGAAAATGATTTTTATATTGATGGTACATCTTATAATTGCTGGTGTCATAGAATTGAGAAAATATATCAAAGTCTGATGATATCAAAGCCTTCTTGGTGTGTTTGTATGATATGTATCTAAATTGAATTTTTACTTTTTTTATTCATTCTGTCATTTCTAAACATTTAATACAGTTATATCAGGATTCTATAGTTGGAAAAATATATTTTTTTTGGCATGTACCTTGAATTCTAGAGTGTCAAAATATATTTGGTATTTAAGAAATTGAAAAACTACTAGAATTATTCTGCTTTGAAGAGAAAAAACTATGTAATATTTAGTTTTGAAATGAACTTTTTTTGGATTACTAATTAATGGTTTTCTGTATGCAGATTTTCCTTTGTATCTCATCCTGTTATTTTATGGTTGAGAAAGGCAAGAGGGAAAGAACAAATTTAATCAGAAAACTATTGAAATTACTGCTTGATTAATTCTAGCTCTTTGTCACTTTCCTTCTTGTCCTTTACATGAAATCTCCAAGTCAAAGTTAACTTTTCTATCTAGGTGTAGGTTATATTATCTGCCTTTGGGTTTTTCTCCACTTGCAACAAACAAAAATGTTGCATTCCATAGGTACATTAATCTTCAAAAGGATGCTACAAGGTTAGTTTTATGCCCATTTATGGATGTGGAAACAATGACTCAGTGGTTGAATAACTTGTTTAAAGTACAACAAGTAAGTGGAAGAGCCAGTCTGATTCCAAAATTAGAGTTTAGTGTTAGGGGCAGGGAGGTATGGTGAGGTATGCTGCCCCAAACACTGGACTTTTCTGTTCCATTTCAGGGTTTTCCAGAAAACAGTGGACATTTAAGTCACACTTGCATAAAGTTTATAAAGCATTTTCTCATACATTTTTGATTTTTCACAATAATGTTATGATTAGGTGTAGGCTAAAGTAAGGCAGGCTGGTCTTTATCCACCCTCCCACCTTGGTATTTTATTGATGAAAAACTAAGAGGAGGCTCAATTGCCTGAGACATATTAGAACTACTGGTAAATGGTGGACTGAGGATTTGAATCTAGGCCTTCTATTCTTTCTTTTTATTGTCATGCCAGAGTAAGAGGTTGAACTATTTTGGAAATCGTAAGCAATCTATAATTGTCAGGTAAGTAAATACCTAATTATAAAATAAAAGCATAATTGAAAACACTTGTGAATTTTGAGTATTATTCATACACTATAAATACTGACAAAACAGAGTTGGAATATTTGAATTAGATTAGTCCTAGAATTGGAATTGTGCCTGACAAACTCAGCACCTCTCCAGAGGCTTTGTTTCCGTATTGGACCAACCGAGTTCTCTTGACTAGGTGTGCCTGTGGCAGGAGATGAAACAAACAAAAATGTCTGGAGTTTATCTTCCAGTTGGAGGAGACAGACTATACATAAGGTAAATAAGTAAAATAGGCAGAATGCTTGATAGAGGAAAGTGCCTATAATTGCATATAGAATTATAAAGCAGATAAAGCAGAGCTAGTATATTAGCAATGTTAAAGATGAGAGAAATTAGCAATGTTAAATTGTAGGGAAGGGAAGACTTCATTGAGAAGACATTTGAATGAAGACTTGAAGTAGCTGAAAGAACAGGCTTGTATTCCAGATAATTTTAAGGGCTAGACAATTTTAGGCCACAGCAAATCCAAAGGTCCTGAGACTGGCGCAAGCCATTGAAGCTGAATGAAGTGACCTGGAGCAGAGTAGTGTGATATGACAGATGCCTGGAGCAGAGACGTAAAGCCGTGGTCAGATGATACTGGGTCTTGACCATTGTCAGGATTTTTACTTGAGTGAGATTTTGAGCAGTTGATGACATGCTCTCATTTAGACTTACTAGCATCTCTTGGGTGCTGTGTTGAGATTAGACTCCAGTTGGGGAGCGGTTAGGGCAGAACCCGGGAGACCAGTGAAAAAGAAAGCAGTAATCCAAGTGAGAGATGGCGATGACGATAGCAGTGGGGGTGGGTCAGGAGTGGTTGGTTACTGGGTAGAGTTTGAAGGTGGAGCTGAAAGCTTCTGCTGACAAACTTGAAGTGGGGGGTGAGAGAATGGAGGAGTCTTGGGCATCTTAAGGTTTATCCCTGAGCAGTTTTAATAATGGAGTTGATACTTTCTGAGGAAAGGTTTAAGAGAAAGACCTTGGAGGGGGAAGGTTAGGGAGCTCAGTTTGTTTTTTCTTCAGTTTGAGATGTTTACCATGTCAACTGTATGCCTGTGTTTAGAGTTTAGGGGAGAGGCCTAGACTGGAGATGTAAATTACATTATTATTATAGAGATGATAATTAAAGCCAAGTGTCTGGATAAAATCACCAAAGGAATGAGAGTAGCTAGAAGAAAGAGGTTCAGAGACTGGGCTTTCAAACATTTCCAGCTTGAAGAGCTTGGGGAGGTGAGGGTGATCATGCAAGGAAGACAGATTAAGTATCTCATGAGTGGGAGAATGAGATGTCCTGGGGTCCAAGAAAAGAAAACGCTTTCAGCCATCACAACACAATTTATATAGATTTGTCTGGGCCTTTTTTCCCTGACAAACACATTCACGTCTGGTTTAAGCCACTCTGGTCTTAGCCATCTCTCACGTTCTGGCCAATGGTTCCTAACCAGTTGTGTTCTATCCTGTTCTTTACACAGCAGCCTAAGAGATTCTTAACAATGTAAATAAGATAATATTCTTTTTCAAAAACATCCCATCATACTTAGAATTTATTCAAAGTCCTTACCAAGACTTAGCAAGTCTTAGATGCTCTGATCTCTGTTTAATTTTCTGATTTCATCCCCTACATTTTATACCCTTTACCTTATTCTGTTTCAGTCATTCTGGCCCCTTTTCTGTTCTCCAGATATGTCAAGCTTATTCCTGCTTTAGGACTTGTTTTTTAAAATAGATTTTTTTTTTTAGAGAGAAGGAGAGGGAGATAAAGAATCATTGATTAGCCCTAACCGGTTTGGCTCAGTGGATAGAGTGTCGGCTTGCGGACTGAAGGGTCCCAGGTTCGATTCCAGTCAAGGGCATGTACCTTGGTTGCAGGCACATCCCAGTAGGGAGTGTGCAGGAGGCAGCTGATCGATGTTTCTCATCGAAGTTTCTGACTATCCCTCTCCCTTCCTTTCTGTAAAAAAATCAATAAAATATATTGGGGAAAAAAAAAAGAATCATTAATCGGGAGCCTCTTGCACGCTCCCTACTGTGGTTCCAGCTTACAACCCTGGCATGTGCCCTGATTGGAATTGAACCGTGACCTCCTGGTTCATGGGTCAACAGTCCACCAAGGAGCCACACCAGCTGGGCTGCCTTAAGACTTTTGCATGTATTTCATAAGATTGACTAATTATGGCTGGGTAGTCAAGGAAAGGATATTTTTATTGAGCCTTTTATTTTGATAATCACAATTAGGAGAAATGGGAAGAGGTGTTGAAATGAGTGGCATGGCTCTTCCCATGAGGAACAGCAGTCCTTGGAGAGAAGTCTCTGTGAACAGGGTTTAAGTTCAGGAAATGTTGCAGCTGGTTTTCTCTTTGGGTCTAGAAAACTAAAATAAACTTGTTTTATGTCTCATTACATGGTCTGCCTTGGTGTGTGTTTGAAAATAATGTGTGTTTTCTGTAGTTGTGGGATGGAATGCTTTCTAAATGTTAATTAGGCTAAGTTGTGTTACTGAATTTAAATCTTCTACATTCCTATTGATTATCCATTTATTATTTCTGTCAATTCCTGAGAACAGTGTTGAAATTTCTAAATATAATTCTGAAATTGTCTTTTTTTTTCTTTTAGCTTTATTAATTTGTTGTGTCATGTATTTTTTTTTATTGTTTCCAGAGAGGAATCAATAAAGGGATAGAGAGATGGAAACATCAGTGATGAGAGAGAATCATTGATTAGCTGGCTCCTGCATGCCCTGCTACTAGGGATTGAGCCTGCAACACCCAGGCATGTGCCCTGGACCAGAATCGAACCTGGACCCTTTAGTTCGCTGGCCAGCACTCTATCCACTGAGCCAAACCAGCTAGGGCTGTTTCATGTATTTTGAATGTCTATTATTTGATATGCATGTTTTGGATTATTTAATTTTTTTTTTAATAAATTGACTCTATCATTACCTATGCACCTTTTTATTTCTGGTAATATTTTTGTTCTGAAGTGCTTCTTATTTAATATTAATAAAGCCAATCTAGCCTGCCTTCCTTCCTTCCTTCCTTCCTTCCTTCCTTCCTTCCTTTTAAATACATTTTCATTGATCTCAGAGAACAAGGGAGAGGTAAAGAGAGATAGAAACATTGATGTGAGAGAGAGACATTGGTTGCCTCTTGCACACACCCTGTCAAGGGCAAGGGAGCAAGCCTACAACCAAGATTTGTGTCCTCGATCAGAACCGAACCCAGGACTTTCAGTCTACAGTGCTCTATCTACTGAGTCAAACCGGCAGGGCCAATCTAGCTTTCTTATGGTTCATATTTACATGGTAAATCCTTTTTCACTTGTGTCAGGGTTCACAGAAACCACCTTCCTGTTTGATGTCTGGTTTATTTCACTTAACGTGTTGCAGGGATGATACATGCAGAATGTATCAGAATTTTATTCTTTTTTTAATTCTGAATAATACCAATGTATGTATATACCATATTTTATTTCATCTATTGATGGACATTTTGAGTTATTTTCACTTTTTGGCTTTAATATTGATACAGCTATCAATATTGGTATACAAGTATCTGCTTGAGTCCCTGCTATCAATTCTTTTGGGTATCTAGGAGTTGAATTGCTGGGTCATATAATAATCTATGTTTAACTTTTTTTTTTTAATTAAAAAAATATATTTTATTGCATTTTTACAGAGAGGACGGAAGAGGGATAGAGAGTTAGAAACATCAGTGAGAGAGAAACATCCATCAACTGCCTCCTGCACACCCCCTACTGGGGAGGTGCCCGAAACCAAGGTACATGCCCTTGATTGGAATTGAACCAGGGACCTTTCAGTCTGCAGGGCAACGCTCTATCCACTGGTTAGGGCTGATAATAACCATTCTGAGTGTGAAGTTGTATCTTTACGGCTTTCATTTGCATTTCTGTAATGACGAATGATGTTGAACATCTTTTCATATGCTTATTGGCCATTAGTATATTATCTAAACAGAAATGTCTATCCTTTGTCCATTTTTGAATTGGGTTGTGTTTCTGTTATTGAGTTGTAAGAATTCTTTTATTTATTTATTTTTATTGTTTTTTAATTTTAATAAATCTTTATTGTTCAAATTATTACAATTGTTCCTCCCCCCCATATCGCCCCTCCACCTTGTTCCCACCCCACCCTCTGTCCTTACCTCCCCTTGATTATCCTCATCCATAGGTGTATGATTTTTGTCCAGTTTCTCCCTGCACCTCCCTCACCCCTTTCCCCCTGAGAATTATCAGTCCACTCCGTTTCTATGCCCCTAATTCTATTATATTCACCAGTTTATTCTGTTCATCAGATTTTCAATTCACTTGATTTTTAGATTTACTTGTTGATAGATATGTATTTGTTATTTATAATTTTTACCTTTACTGTTTTCTTCTTCCTCTTCTTAAAAAATACATACCTTTCAGCAGTTCCTACAATACTTGTTTGGTGTTGATGAACTCCTTTAGTTTTTTCTTATTTGTGAAGCTCTTTATCTGCCCTTCAATTCTGAATGATAGCTTTGCTGGGTAGAGTAATCTTGGTTGTAGGTTCTTGTTATTCATCACTTTGAATATTTCTTGCCACTCCCATCTGGCCTGCTTAGTTTCTGTTGAGAAATCAGCTGACAGTCAAGTGAGTGCTCTCCTGTAGGTAATTAAAGGTTTTTCTCTTGCTTCTTTTAATATTCTCTCTTTGTCTTTTGCTCTTGGTATTTTAATTCTGATGTGTCTGGTGTGGTCCTCTTTGGATTCCTTTTATATGGGGTTCTGTGTGCTTCCTGGACTTGTAAGTCTATTTCTTTCACCAGGTGGGGGAAGTTTTCAGTCATTATTTCTTCAAATAGGTTTTCAGTATCTTGCTCTCTATCTTCTTCTGGTATCCCCATGATTCTGATGTTGTTATGCTTGAAGTTGTCCCAGAGGCTTCTTACACTATCTACAAATTTTTGGCTTCTTTTTTCTTTTCCATTTGTGTGTTTTTTGCTTCTTTGTATTTCAAATCTTTGACTTGATTCTTGCAATCCTCTAGTCTGCTGTTAGGTTTCTGTATAATATTTTTTTATTTCAGTCAGTGTATGTTTAATTTCTAGTTGGTTCTTTTTCATCTCCTCTTGGGTCTCGCTAAATTTATCCATTTTTTTCTAGGAAATTCTTAGAAAACCTTATAACCGTGGTTTTGAACTTTATATCCAGTTGTTTGTTTTCCTCCATTTCTTTTGTTTGTGATCTGTTCTTTAGTCTCTGCATATTTCGCTGCTTCCCTGAGTTGGTAGAGTAGCTTTGTGTGTTAGGTGTCCTATGTGGCCCAGTAGCTCTGCCTCCCCAGTTACCTGAAGTGGACACTCTTGGTGCACCCCTTTGTGAACTGTGTGTACAGTCTTGTTGTAGTTAAGTCTTGATTGTTGTTGGTATCACTGAGTGGAGGATTGACCTCCAAGCCAATTGGTTGTGAGGATCATCTGTGTCTGCGCATGTGGGCTTGCCTCCAGACCTCTGCCTATCTCGTGCGCGTGCGAGCTTCCGGAACTCTGAGTTTCTGTGCGCTCTAGGGACCGTATGAGTCTGGGTCCCAGGGTCTCGCCTGAAACTGGGGTTCAGTGCACTTGGACCTGGATTTCAGTGCTGTTGTGAGGTTCTGTTTTCCTCCCGCTAGAGGAATCCAGCGGCACAATCAACAGTCAGTGCTCTGTGTGTGCACTTTCGCATGCACTTTCTCGAGCCCCCAGACTTCTGTCTTACACGGCTCCCCTAAGTTTCCGTTCAATTATTCCTTTTCACAACATTCCAGACTCCCCCTATGAGTCTCACCTGGAGCTGGGGTTCAGTACAGTTGGGATTTGCGAGAGCAAGCCAGTGAGACCCTCCTCTGCCCGTCCTCTCCGCGAGCGGGTCTCAGTACCTCAGCTTTTTACAGGTCCTCTGAGTCTTTGTAAGTCCCTCTCTTTACTTCTAGTTGTAGAATTTCCACTCAGCCAGCTTTCCTGTGGTTCTGGATGGTGTCCGTTCTGTCTTTTAGCTGTAGTTTTGAAATTGCTGTGCGAGGCAGCAGCTTAGGTGTTCACCTATGCTGCCATCTTGGTTTCTCCTACCCAGCAACTCAAGAATTCTTTATATATTCTGGAACTTTATCCCTTAATAGGTATATGAAGTGAAAGTCTTTTTCTCTCCTTTCCACAGATTGTCTTTTTACTCTGGGTAATACATTCATGCACAAAAGTTTTTAATTTTGCTGAAATTCAGTTACATTTGTTTTTATTTAAAAAAAACAAACCATTGTCAAATCCAAGATAATGGAGTTTTGCTTCTGTATTTTCTTTTGAGAGTTTTATCATTTTAATATTTACATTTAGATTATTGATCCATTCTGGATTAAGTTTTGTGTGTGGGGTGGGTTAGGGTCCAACTTGATTCTTTTGCATATGGGTATCCAATTGTCTCAGCACCATTTGTTGAAGAGACTGTTCCTTCCCCCATTGAATGTTCAAATCAATTGGTCATAAATGTTTGGGTTTATTTCTGGATTCTCTGTTCTATTCCTACCTGTCTGTTCATCGTGTACCTGTACAACAGTTTGATTGCTTTAGTTTTTTTTTTTTTTTTTTACCCCATTTTTGAAAGGTAGTTTGGTAGGCATTGAATTCATTGGGTATGTTGACATTCGTGTGTTTGTTTTTTTAGCACTTTCTAAATGTTCTATTGTATTTTGGCTTACACAGCTTTTTAAAAAATTCTGTGGTTTTTAAAGTATTTGTTCTGAATACAGTCTTTTTTCCTCTGGTTGCTTTATGCTTATTCAAAAGCTTATTACCATTTTCCTGTTATTTTATTATCATGTGCCTTTGAATATTTTTCTTTGAGCTTATCCTGTTTTGGATTTACCAATTTTCTTGGATTTGCAAGTTATAGTTTGTGGCAAGTTTGGAAAAATATTCTGTATTATTACTCAAATATTTTTTTCTGTTCACCCTCTTTGTTTTCTAGATTCCAGTTCAAAGTATGTTAGCTTAATATTGTCTCATATTTCACCAAGAGTTATTTTTTAAAAACATATATATATATTTAAATTTAATAAATCTTTATTGTTCAGGTTATTACAATTGTTCCTCTTTTTTCCCTCCATAGCTCTTACCCCCCCATTGTCCTCATCCATAGGTGTATGATTTTTGTCCAGTCTCTCCCTGCTCCCCTTTCAACCCTTTCCCCCTGAGAATTGTCAGTCCACTCCCTTTCTATGCCCCTGATTCTATTGTATGCACCAGTTTATTCTGTTCATCAGATTTTCAATTCACTTGATTTTTAGATTCACTTTTTGATATATATATATATATATATATATATATATGTATGTTATTCATAGTTTTTACCTTTACTGTTTTCTTCTTTCTCTTCTTAAAGAGTATCTTGCAGCATTTCATATAATACTGCTTTGGTGGTAATGAACTTCTTTAGCTTTTTCTTATCTGTGTAGCTCTTTATCTGACCTTCAATTTTGAAGGATAGCTTTGCTGGGTAGAGTAATCGTGGTTGTTGTTTCTTGCTATTCATCACTTTGAATATTTCTTACCATTCCCATCTGGCCTGCATAATTTCTGTTGAGGAATCAGCTGACAATCATGCTTCCTTGTCGGAAATTAACTGTTTTTCTCTTGCTGCTTTTAAGATTCTGTCTTTGTCTTTTGCTCTTGGCATTTTAATTCTGATGTGTCTTGGTGGAGTCCTCTTTGGATTCCTTTTGTTTGGGGTTCTGTGTGCCTCCTGGACTTGTAAGTCTATTTCTTTCAACAGATGTGGGAAGTTTTCAGTAATTATTTCTTCAAATAGGTTTTCAGTATCTTGCTCTCTCTCTTCTTCTGGTATCCCCATAATTCTGATATTGGTTCGCTTGAAGTTGTTCCAGAGGCTCCTTATACTACAGTGGTACCTCGAGATACGAGTGCCCTAACATGAGATTTTTGAGATACGAGCCGTTGAGCGAGCGATTTTTGCTTTGAAATACGAGCAACATTTGAGATAGGAGTAATCGCACGGATCGGCTGGCTGCACACGACCCACCAGTTTACCGCGACTCAAGCGTCACAGTTTCCCACACCTCAAGGTTACGGAATGAATTAAACTCGTATCTCGAGGTACCACTGTATCTTCAAATTTTTGGCTTCTTTTTTCTTTTCCATTTGAGTGTTTTTTGCTTCTTTGTATTTCAGATCTTTGACTTGATACTTGAATTCCTCTAGTCTGCTGTTAGGTTTCTGTATAATATTTTTTATTTCAGTCAGTGTATGTTTAATTTCTTGTTGGTCCTTTTTCATCTCCTCTTGGTCCTTTTTCATGTTGCTAAATTCATATTTTTTAGGAAATTCTTAAAAAACCTTATAACTGGTTTTGGACTCTATATCCAATTGTTTTTCCTCCATTTCTTTTGTTTGTGATCTGTTCCTTTGCACATTTTCGCTGCTTCACTGAGTTGGTAGAGTAGCTTTGTGTGCTAGGTGTCCTATATAGCCTAGTAGTTCCACCTCCCCAGTTACCTGAGGTGGACACTCTTGGTGCACACCTTTGTGGACTGTATGTACAGCCCTGTTGTAGTTAAGTCTTGATTGTTGTTGATAGTACTGGGGGGAATTGACCTCCAGGCCAATTGGCTATGAGGACTAGCTTGTGTCTATGCCAGGAGAACTTCTGTGCTGAGTCAGCCTTATGAGACAAAACTTGCAAAATTGCAAAGGTCTCTGTGCTCGGCTTAGATGGGGTGGAGTTTCAGGGCTGAGCAGACAGCCCTGGCTTCCTGTCAGCTCTGCTCTATGTGGCTCCTGAGTGTCAGTGTCCCTCAGTAATCACTGTAGCCCTCTCTGTGCGCACTTGAGTTCATGTCTCCAGACTTCTGCCTATTGCGGCTCCCCTGAGTTTCCGTGCCCTCCGGGGACCCGTATGAGTCCGGTTCCCCAGGGTTTCACCCGAAACTGGGATTCAGTGCAGTTGGAAGTGGAGTTCAGCACAGTTGGGAGGTTCCCTCTTCTGCCCGCTAGAGAAAACCAGTGGCACAATCAGCAGTCAGTCCTCTGGACGCTCTGGCGTGTGCAACTCCAGACGTCTGCCTTTCATGGCTCCCCTTAGTTTCCCTGAGTTTCCGTGCACTCCTCCCTTTTTCCGACAGTCCAGACTTCCCTTGTATGATGAGTCTTGCCTGGAACTGGGGTTCAGTGCAGTCGGAACTGGGGTTCAGTGCAGTTGGGATTTTCCATCTCCCTCCTGCTAGAGCAGTGGTTCTCAACCTGTGGGTCGCGATCCCTTTGGGGGTCCATCGACCCCATCACAGGGGTCGCCTAAGACCATCAGAAAACACAGATATTTACATTACGATTCACAACAGTAGCAAAATTACTGTTAGGAAGTAGCAAAAGAAAATAATTTTATGGTTGGGGGTCACCACAACATGAGGAACTGTATTACAGGGTCCTGGCATTAGGAAGGTTGAGAACCACTGCACTAGAGGAAGCCAGCCAGGCACACTGTCGCCGGTCCTCTGTACATGTGTGTCTCCGTACCTCAGCTCTTTGCAGCTCCTCTGAGTATTTGTGAGTTCCTCTTCCCTTCTAGTGTTAGAATTTCTACTCAGCCAGCTTTCTCTTGTGGTTGTGGATGATGTCTGTTCTGTCTTTTAGTTGTAATTTTGAAATTGTGCGAGGCTGCAGTTTAGGTGTTCACCTATGCCGCCATCTTGGTTCTTTTCTTTAAAATATATTTTTATTGATTTCAGATAGGAAGGGAGAGGAAGAGAGCGAGAGAAACATCAATGATGAGCCCTAGCTGGTTTTGCTCAGTGGATAGAGTGTCGGCCTGAGGACTAAGGGGTCACGGGTTCAATTCCAAACAAGAGCACATGCCTGGGTTGCAGGCTGGATCCCTAGTAAGGGGCGTGCAGGAGACAGCCAATCAATGATTCTCTCTCATCATTGATATTTCAATCTCTCCTTCTTTCTTCCTCTCTGAAATCAAAAAAAAAAAAAGAAATTAAAAAAAAGAAAAGAAACATCAATGATGAGAAAGAATCATTGATCAGCGTCCTCCTGCATGCCCCCGACTGGGGCTCGAGCCTGCAACCAGGCATGTGTCCTTTTCTGGAATCGAACCTAGGACTCTTCCATCTGTAGGCTATCTATATACAGAGCCAAACTGGCCAGGGCGAGAGTTATTTTTTTATTTAATTTTATTAAAAAATATATATTTTAATATATTTTATTGATTTTTTACAGAGAGGAAGGGAGAGGGATAGAAAGTTAGAAACATTGATGAGAGAGAGACATCCATCAGCTGCCTCCTGCACGCCTCCTACTGGAGATGTGCTTGCAACCAAGGTACATGCCCTTGACTGGAATCGAACCTGGGACCTTTCAGTCTACAGGCCAACGCTCTATCCACTGAGCCAAACTGGTCTCAGCTAAAAAATATATTTTTATTGATTTCAGAGAGGAAGGGAATTTGGGACCTTAACAGTCTATCCATGAAGCCAGTCCAGCGAGGTCTATTTTTTAATTTTTTACTTTCTGTGCTTCCTTTTGCATAATCTCTTTTTCTATCTTCAAGTGTACTAATTTTTTTCTTGTGCAATATCTAATTATGTTTTTAATTCCATCAGTGACATCTTTTAAGTGTAACATAACAAAGTTAATGTTTTCTAAGTTAGGTTAAATTAGATATAGATTAAATTAAGAAATAGAGTACATTTATGTGTTTTAAAGTTAAAGGTATTCATTGAGAAGTGTCATTCCTATACCATTCCTTACATTTCATATTCCCCTTCCCTTATAGGTGGTTGTTTTTTTGTCAGTTTCTTGAATGCCAGCTTAGTTTTTTTTATGCATATACAGGCACATATCCATCTAACATCATTTCCTCCCCGGTTTCAGCAAATGGTAGCATATTATATAATTGTTTTATTCTTTGCCTTTTGTACGTAACAAATTTAATGACTGAAGATACTTTCATATTACAGCTAATCATTATTCTGCCTATCACCTCCTTTTGTTTGATCATTGCTTATTGTACTTCAAAGAAGATACTAAATAGCTAAATAATGAAAACATTATTAGGTTTCTAGCAGTTGTTTTCAAAACTTTTTAATCTCAGAATTCCTTTACATTCTTCAAAATTATTGGTAACTCCAAAAAGCTTTTGTTTATGTTGATTATATCTATCAATATCTATCATTTAAAATTATAAACCCATTTAAAATGCTATTTATGTTAACATAAGTAGCATTTTAAAAATATATATTTTTATTGATTTCAGAGAGGAAGGAAGAGGGAGAGAGCAAGAGAAACATCAATGATGAGATGTTTCTGCACACCCCCTACTTGGGGATCAGGCTTGCAACCCAGTTATGTGCCCTTGAGCAGAATCAAACCCAAGATCTTCATTCCTCAGACCCACACTCTATCCACTGAGCCAAACTAGCTAGGGCAATAAGTAGCATTTTTAATGAGAATCACTGTCTCTTCCAAAACAAGGAAAATATGAGATTAACATTTATTACATTTTTTGCAACTGTCTTTATGTCTAGCTTAATGGAAGACAGCTGGATTCCCATAGCTATTACTGCATGCACTCTGTTGTAATAGGTTCTTTCACTAAAGCATATGAGAAAATGTGGCCTCATACAGATATGAAGTTGGAAAAGGCAGAGTATTTTAACAGACTTTTCACACAATTGTGGACATCCTTCTTTGATGCTATACTGAAACCCCAGTTTTTATTTAAAAAATAAAACCATTTTATTGAAACACTAGAGGCCCAGTGCATGAAATTTGTGCACCCTCTAATCTGGGACCTCTTGCAATCTAGGACTACTGTCTCCTATTCACTCACCTGCCTGCCTGCCTAATTCCCCTAACTGCTCTCCTCCCTGCCTGATCACCCTAACTGCCTCTGCCTGCCTATTTGGTTGCCCTTAACGGCCCTCCTTCACCAGCCTGGTCACCCCCAACGTGCATATAGCTAGGGTCCCACAGCCTGGCCTGTGCCCTCTTGCAGTCTGGGAGCCCTCGAGGGATGCCATTGGGGGAGCGAGCCTAAGCCAGCAGTCAGACATTCTTAGTTCTGCTGCAGAGGCGGGAGAGGCTCCTGCCACCGCTGTTGCACTTGCCAACTGTGAGCCAGCTCAGGGCTTCTGGCGGAGTGGACTCCCCCTGTGGGAGCGCACTGACTATCAGGGGACAGCTCTTGCATTGAGCGTCTGCCTCCCTAGTGATCATTGTGCATCATAGCGACTGGTTGTTCCACTGTTTGGTTGATATGCATATTAGCCTTTTATTATATAGGATGGGAGGGACTGACAGAGGTCAGAGGGGCGTGGGATGGACATAGACAAAAGTGTGGTGATGGCCAGAGATGGGGGGGCTGGGTGGTGGAGAGTAAAGGGGAGAAATGGGAGACATATAGTAGTGTCAACAATAGAATAAAAACAGCAATGATATACCACTACACTACACATCTATTAGGAAAAAAAGATACATTATGAACTATGTGTTTACCACTTTGATAAAATTAAAAAATTTAAAAAAGAATTTTGTCCATAAAGGAGTGTTGTTTTAATGTTTAAAAAAATTCTTTTTAAATTTTTATGGTAAAGCTAAGGAAGCTTCACAGCCCCTGGGAGGGCTGGATTTGTCCTGGGGGAGAGAGCAAGCAAGTTGCAACCAGCAGCATTTTGGATAACCTGCCTGAAATGATTTAAAAGAGACTGGGACAGATTCCCAAGTTATTTGTAACTTATTTTCTTATCTAAATAAAGTCATCTTTGAACCTTATTAAAAAATTCCACTCTACTCCCACCCCCTCCACCCTGAAAATTAGTCCTTCATGTTCAGGTAACTTTAGGCCTCACAAAACCTGTGTTAGTCCCTGAGGGTTGGGTTCCCCAAAGGAGTTTAGATTCATTCATTATATTTATTTGCTCCTTTTAATTCTTGTTCTACAGGGAAAGTGAGGACAGTTTTTTACTCAGTAATTTTTATAATAAGAATTGTATTGGGGAAAAAAAAAGAATTGTATTGGAACCCGCTCCTTCTTTGGCTGTTTACAGGTTTACCTTACCAGGAACTCAGGGACTTCAAGCCCTCTGAAGATGGGGACAGAGCTGTATTGTGTTTCTATAATACAGGCACAAAGTTAATACAGCTTTTTAAAATATTTGTTGAAGAAACTGATAAATTTCTGTGCTATGAGGCTTTACTTTTCCTTCTGCTCCATCTCTTTAATTGAGATTTTTCTGCAAAGCATAAGGCTGAGGGGATGAGCAGGTAGAGTGAGTAGAGTTGAGTTTTCCAAACCCTAGATGCCATACTTTGATTTTACATAGTAGATGCATTTCTGAATTACATTTTGAATTGGGTATGTTAGATTTTGCTAACATTAACTCCCTTTACTTATAGAGATTATTTTTAATGATGTTTAAACGTTTCGTACTTTGAGGTACAAAATATTTTGCTTATTTTCAAGAATCTTTGTGCATTCTTTCTGTAATAAAGTGAATTATCAACATGGTAAGTCTATTTGGAGGGTCTGCTTAAAATGGGGCACACCAGTACTGAATTCGGTTCTTACAGTGACTAATTCACACCCCACCAGTGGAGTTAGATGGCTGTTGGACATAACCATTTTTTTTTTTTGGTCCCTTTGCTCCCACAGCACCTGCTTCAATCAGAGGCAGTGTCTTGACCCTCCATGACCTCTTTGTTATGGCGACCATGGGGCATCTACTGCCTGAGAACTTGGCAGTCAACTGGGCATTGACCTTCCCAAGATGGCGGCAACCCGGATGAACACATGTCAGGGGCAGGGTCCCTTCAGCAGAGGTGGAGCAGGGAGGCACATGGGGAGAGCTTTCAGGCAGGCTGGCTGGACTCAACAGAGTTGTACCGACAGCTTTCCTCCTCCTCTCCCCTCCTCTTAGGCCAGCGGGCTAATGGCTTAGGGGAGCGGCAGCCACTGGCGGGGCTGGGTGCAGGCTCTCGAGGGTGGGGAGCCTAAGGCGCCGTCTTGGCTGGGTGGGCAGGCACTTCTTGCCAGGGTTTCGGAGGGAGTTGGGGCAGAGACGCGCCCTAGCCTCTGTGCTGGGACGGAGCTGGAAAGGAGGGAGGCTGCCTCCCTCCCCCACTGCTGGGTGAGATGTGGCAGAGGAGGGGCTGTGGATCCCTAGCCCAGACCCATCTTCCCAGGGCAGGTTGTGGCTCAAGTGCTGCCAAGGCCACCAGACCAGACCAGGCGAGAAGGAGGGTCTGGGCTTGCCACACAGAGAGTTCCTGGCTTGAGTGCCTGAGTGGTGGGCAGGCAGCAGGTGGCGAGAATAGATGGAGAAACTGGCCCCAGGCCGGATAGGTGAGGCAGGCAAAACTTCTGCCCGGGCAGCCAGGGCTGCCGAGTTGTGGCCGATAACAGCGCTGGCAACTGAGGCCTTGATGCTGGGGATCTGAGAACCTGACGGGGCGCAGCACGTGCCTTTCCTGCCTCTGCCTGGCACGGACTCTGCTGCACTGCCAGCAGGGGGAAGGTAGGAACTGGCCCAGCGTGAGCCACTAGCTGCTTGCCACCTGCCACAGCTTGCCAGTCCCCTATGGGCTGATGGGAGGCAACTGATTGGTCCTTTGGTCATCCTTGTCATGACGGACACTGCCTTTTTATATAGATAGATAGATAGTGTTCTCTGTTTAATCCCTAAATACAGTGGTTTTCAATCATGGGGCCCTATCACAAATCTTTTGAGTCTATTGGATTCTTTTAGGAATGGGGATTCTGACCGGTTCGACCATCTGACCAGTTACTATGACACACACTGACCACCAGGGGGCAGATGCACCAACTGGTAGGTTAGCTTGCTGGAGCCTGACTGATGGGGACTGGGCAAGACAGGCCGGGCACGCCCTGGAGCTCTCCCGTGGTCCCTCTCCGGCCCCTATTGTGCACCGGTGGGGTCCTTCAGCCTGGCATGCATCCTCTCACAATCCAGGACTCCTCGGAGGATGTTGGAGAACCAGTTTCAGCCCAACCCTCATAGGCCAGGACGAATGACCTCACCAGTGCGTGGATTCATTGCACTGGGCCTCTAGTCTGGTATAATAAATAAAGATTGGCTTCTACATGTCAGTTTATTGGGAAGTATTTATTAAATATGTTTAAGAATTTTGGAAAGTAGAAAATAATATGAATCTAACAAAACTCAGAGGAGCTAACAACTAGTGGTAGGGCATCTGAATTCTATTTAATGATTATTTCCAGGCATTTATTGAGTCCTTACTCTATGTCATTTGCCCTTACATTTCTCTTTTAGTACAACAACCGTGTAAAAAAGCTTAGGTTGTTCAAGGTCACAAAGTTTGTGCTGGTGTTCCAACCAGCTGGCTCCACAATCAAAACTAGAAACCACTATTCTATATTGCTTCCCATACAAGGCTTTGCCTAAATTATCATTGTAGATTATTAAACACTTGTAGTTATTTGAAAATAAAGGTTAGGGAATCATGTGACTTGTAAAACATTTTATTTTGTGAAGTTACATAGTGTCAAATCAATAAAAGCAAGGTAATCTTAAAAATCCAAAATATGTAAAATTAAATATTTTAGTTCTGCATGTTGCATAAAGTATACAGTGAACATGTTTCAGTATGTTGGTCTTGTAATTAAAATACCTTTTCAGGCATAAAATCTTTCCGTGGCTCTCCATTATCTATTTGGAAAAACAAGCAGACTCCTTAACATAGGCTTTAAGGAGTCACTGATGCTAGCTCTCCCCTTTGTTGTTTCTTGCAACTGGAATTGTCATTTCTACTTCTGTGCTTATGTTCATAGCTTCCTTCTGTTTGGAAATACCCTGCCATTTTCTGCCTCTCTAGTTCTACTTTAAGACGTAATGTAAGTTCATGTTTGTGTTGTTCTTGAGTGCTTGTCTGCTTTCAACTCTATTGAAAACTTTTAGCCTTAGGTGGTTTGGCTCAGTGGACAGATTGTTGTCTTGCGGACCAAAGGTCCTGGATTTGATTTCGGTCAAGGTGATGGCCCAGCTTGTGCAGGAGGCAACCAGTTGATGCGTTTCTCTCACATCGATGTTTCTCTATGTCTTTTCCCTGTCTTTTCCACTCTCTCTAAAAGTCAATGAAAATATATTCTTGGGTCAGGTTTAACAACAACAAAAATAAAGAAAAATTTTTAAATGGAGTATTTGCTTCCTCATTTACCACCTTATTTCCCCCTATACAGTTTAGTTGAGGAGCATTAATTTTAGTAATTTTAGTAAACTAGTGCTCCTCAACTAAATTTGAAATTAGCTATGTTAACAGCCTGGAAGTTAAATTACCTTGTTCACAATTTATGGGCCACTTGCAGAGAAAGTGGGTTGTATGTGCACTCGAACTTCCGGACATTGTGGAGTCTTTTAAATTGTCTATATTTTTAACATATGAATATATATTTTATTATTTTTTAGAAATGTGACTGGTTTGTGACCAGTGTATACTTAGAGGCCCGATGGACGAAATTCGTGCAAGGGGCTTGGCCCTTGCAGCTGTGGCTCCCTCGGCCCCTCTCAGCCCCCACTTCCTCCAGAAGGTCATCCAGACAGTCGTCTGGAAGATGGTTCAGACAGCCGTTCCTGTGTTTGGTCTAATTAGCTTTTTATTATATAGGATATTTTGACATTATTTTCAGCATTTTAATTTCTGCCACGTTTAAATGTGTTTTAAGAGTGTAGACTCCTTTCTCTGCTCACCATTGAAGTGAATTTGCTTCCTCCTTTCCTTCCTTTCAGTCTCTCTGGAGATAGATTGTTTCTAGGCAAAGACACTTTGTGTTTTAGTATTCAGCCCACATAGGGGGTAGGGAAGAAATGAAATAGGATGCTTCTACCTTTTTCTAGATACCCACCCAAGGATGTAAGCTAAGTACTCTTGAGATCTGGGTGGCATCTCCCAGGTGTCTTGGTGGTGGGGCCAGGGTTTAAGTAGGAGGAGTGTAGGCTTTCACTTAACTGGGTTCAGTAAGACCCTATTGTATCTACATGTCTGCTGAGTCCTATTATCTGTCACACAGACCTGGAGATGAGAATTTTCCCCAAACCTCAGCTTTGTCTAATTAAAGGAGCTGTGTCCCCAAAGAATGTATAACTTATATGTCATACTTGCCAAACTGTTATTTTCAACATTTTCATTTTTTACATTAATTTTACTTTCCTATTGCAGACTGTTTAAATGGGAGAAACATTTTTTATGGCATTCCTATTCTGGTTTAAGACAAATCCGTGTACCCCCTAGAACTGCTGTTACCCATGGTCATTGTTTTTAATTTTTCTGTATGGCATCCAGTTAGAAATACAAGACTGAGTTGATTTCGATTTTGGTATTCTACATCTCTCCATAGATGCTTCAGAAGTTTCTCAGGGTTTTGTAGTTTTAAATGCTGGATTTTCAGTTATTGAGGCCATGACAAAACAAACTGTACGCATGTGTACATCTTCTAATTTTTGCTGAGCAGCCAATTTGAGTCATTAGAAAAGTACATGACATCTTAAGTATCCATTCATAAGTCATTGTTAAAAGCATGGAATTTGGAATGCAAGGGTATGAAATGGAGGGTAGTTTTGTAATCAAGAAAATGAAAAGTGAAAAAGGAGACCTTTTTTGCAATTAATCTGATGTACTTCTTAGAGGATTTATCTACAACTGTGATTTTCAGCCTTTTCATCTCATAAAATTCTGTGGCACAACAAAGAATGTATTTTTTGCTGACCTGATAAAAATATATGCTTTTGGTTTATTCATGCAGGACACTATTGTTGTATTGACTGTTGCCTTTTTAAAATTTGATAATATGAGGGAAAAGGGATCAGGGCCCCCGACTCAGTACGCAGGTATTATCTGTTTTAAGATTTGTGGCGCTGTGTTTGAAAATGGCTGCTCTCAGTTTGGTCACTAACAGAATAGAGGCTATCTAGTATTAGAAGGTTTGCTATTAGGGGATGGAATCTGCTAATACTGTTAAGGTAATACTGTAGGCTGTGCAAGGTCAGAGACTTCCAGGTCAGGAGATCAGCTGAGATGGTGCTGTAAGGATAGAAACTGTTCGCAGCCAACCCGCCTGGGTGTAGGCAGCCCTGGGTCCCTTGGTGTTAGTTGAAGCTAGAAGGTGCTCAGGTCTGCAGGTGCATTCTGTTGCCAAATGAAGCAGAATCAGATAACTAGGATTACTTCACAAGTTGAGGTACCTGGCACTGTTTAAATGATGTGGTGGTTTCATGGTTTGACTGGGGGAAGATACTTAATGTTTACAGGAAAAAAATTACAAATCTTTAATAGAATGAAAATATTTAGTCTGGTTCTTTTTCTAAAATTTTCTAGATGACAGTTACTGAAGTTTACATTGAGTAGATTTTACTTTTCATTCTAAAGAATGTTACATAAGTAACCTGTTTATACCCATTTATTGTAATTACTGAATATTAATCACAGGTGTTTGAAATTATATTTTATGTGTCATCAGAGTAAAATGCAGTCGTGTTCATGCTTGTATTCTGCTGCAGCAAACAGGGTGGTTAGAAAAGGCCATAATTAATAGGTGTTTAAAAGTTGCTTTGATGTCCTTAGATCAAAGCTATGCTACTAATATCAAATGCTAGTATTTTTAATTATCACTTTCCTTTATAACATGAAATACTGGCTTGATTTCTTTCTTTTTTTTTTTGAGAGCCAAAATTTTATTTATTTTATTTTATTTTATTTTTAATCTTTATTGTTCAGTTTATTACAAATGTTCCTTTTTTCCCCCTCCATAGCTCCCCTCAATCTGATTTCCCATCTCCCACCCCATGCCCTTACCCCCTGCCACTGTTCTCACCCATTTTTGTCCAATGGTGTAAGATTTTTGTCCAATCTCTTCCTGCACCCCTCACATCCTCTTGAATTGTTAGTCCATTCCCTTTCTATGCCTGTAAATCTATTATATTCACCAGTTTATTCTGTTCATTGGATTTTTTATTCACTTGATTTTTAGATTCCCTTGTTGATAGGTATGTATTTGTTATCACTTTGTTGTTCATAATTTTTATCTTTACCTTTTTCTTCTTATTCCTCTTCTTAAATAATACTCTTCAGCATTTCATATAATCCTGGTTTGGTGGTGATGAACTCTAGCTTTTTCTTGTCTGTGAAGCTCTTTATCTGATCTTCAATTCTGAATGATAGCTTTGCTGGGTAGAACACTCTTGGTTGTACGTTTTTGTTATTAATCACTTTGAGTATTTCCTGCACCTCCCTTCTGGCTGCATAGTTTCTGTTGAGAAATCAGCTGACAATCGTATGGGTACTCCCTTGTAGGTAACTAACTGTTTTTCTCTTGCTGCTTTCAAGATTCTCTTTGTCTTTTGCCCTTGGCATTTTAATTATGATGTGTCTTGGTGTGGTCCTCTTTGGATTCCTTTTGTTTGGGGTTCTGTGCACTTCCTGGACTTGTAAGTCCATTTCTTTCACCAGATAGGGAAAGTTTTCAGTTGTTATTTCTTCAAATAGGTTTTCATTATCTTTCTCTCTTCTTCTGGCACCGCCATAATTCTGATGTTGGTATGCTTGAAGTTGTCCCAGAAGCTCCTTACACTATCTTCACATTTTTGGACTCTTTTTTTCTTTTTGTTTTTCTGGTTGGGTGTTTTATGCTTCCTCATATTTCAGATCTTTGGTTTGATTCTTGGGGTCCTCTAGTCTGCTGTTGGATTTCTGTATATTATTCTTTATTTCAGACAGTGTTTGCTTAATTTCTGACTGGTCCTTTTCCATTTTTTGGCATTCTCATTAAGATCCTTGAAGGTCTCACTAAATTTCTCAGAGGTCTCACTAAGTTTCTCAGCGGTTTGTAGAAGATTCTTGAGTAACCTTATAAATGTGGTTTTGAACTCAATGTCCAGTCATTTGCTTTTCTCCATTTCTTTCATTTGTATCATGTTTCTTTGTCTCCGCATTTTGGCTGCTTCCCTGTGTTGATGGAGTGGCTTTGTGTGCTAGTTGTCCTTTAGGGCCCAGTAGCTCAGCCTCCCCAATCACCTGAGGTGGACACTTTTGGTGCACCCCTTTGTGGGCTGGGTACACAGTCTTGTTGTAGTTAAGCCTTGATTGTTATTGGTACACTGGGAGGAATTGACCACCAGGCCAATTGACTGTGAGGATTAGCTGTGTCTATTAATGGAAGAACTGCTGCACTGGAGACACCCCTATGGGGCAGGACTTGCTTCAGTAGGGCTTTGGTGCTCACCGAGTCTGCCTCTTGGGTGTGCCACTTATGTATGTGAGGAGTTGAGATCTGGTGTTGTCTTACACTGACCTCTAGGTACACTGGTTCTGGATCTCCAAGGAGGTGCAAATCAGCTAGTGTCTGAGGCCACCCAGCAGGAGCTACAGGGAGATTTGCAGATTTCTCCTCTTTGCTTGGAGTTTGGAAGTTTTGGAGTTGTCTAACCCAGTTGCAATTTGATAAGTTAACCTGCCAGAGGGCAGGCCATTCATATGCAAAGGCTGCTGCGCATAGCTGAGTGGGTTTGTAAATTGGGCAAGGCGGGGCCTCAGGGAGTCTCCAGGCTAGGGCGTGGCACACAGCATTGGCTGCCAGTCAGCCCTCTCTGCAGCGTTCTGTTCAGTGTCCTGCATCCCATGCCCCAGCACAGTAAACAATGATTCCTGTGTGCACCTCTGCGAGAGAGCCACCCTCCCTTTCAGATGGCAGACAGTCCAGTTTCTCCTGTATGAGTCTGGGTCCCCAGAATCTCACCGAAAACTGGAGTTCAGAGCAATCGGAAACTTGTAACTCCCTCCCAATTGAAAAAAACCAACCCGATTCGCTCGTGTCTCCGTACCTCTTCCTTTCTGAGCCTCTGCACTTCCTACCAGGTCTGGATGCACTTTTTTCTTTCTTTCTAGTTGTAGAACTTCCACTCCACCAGCTTTCCCGGTCTGGAGGATAGTCATTTTGTCTTTTAGTTGTAGTTTTGGTGTGGTTGTGAGAGGCAGCATGTATAGGTGTATACCTTATGCCAACATCTTGGTATTTCTAGCTTGATTTCTATAGAGATAGCTATAGGATTGTTAACCTGTAATACATGTTTACTGTGAATGTGTAGAGAAAAATCTTAGAAACTGTTTTATCTTCCAAAAAATTCACTTACATATTCAGGTTGTTTGGTACTTGTTTGGATAAAATTCCCAAAACATGCCTAAATATTGACTTTATTATGACATGAATAGATAGCTTTCTTTGTTGTGAGATATAAAAATACTAGAGGCCTGGTGCATGAACTCATGCACCAGTGGGGTCCCTTGGCCTGGCCTGCAGGATGCAGGAGATTGTCCAGCCGGGGAGGGATTGCCCATCTCTCTATCTGAGTCCCAATCAGCCAGATCCCAGCAGCAAGTTCGCCTACCGGTCAGAGCATCTGCCCCCTGGTGTCGGTGCACATCATAGCGAGCGATTGAGTGGTCTTATAGCATATCATTAGCATATTACACTTTGATTGGTTGAGTGACCGACTGGATGACCATAAATCAGTATATTAGGCTTTTATGATATAGAATTATTGCTCATGCCTAAGATTATATTTTATGAAGTGAGTGAATGATGTATTTGAGGTTTTGGAGATTTTAAATTAAGAGACTTAGAAATGATGAAAAAGGAGGCAGTGCTAGCTGCTTTTAGTTCTTGGACTAGTTTCATTTGTTACCTCCATTTTCTTGTAACTCATCTTGTCTACAACTACTTGTCAACTAAATTATTAACATGTAAACTAAATTATTAGCATTAAACACTAAAAACTATTCACTCTAAGGTTAATGATTTCTCATACTCACCAAATATATGGATTGACATTTTCATTCATTGCAGAGCATTAGATTCTGTTAATCTCAAAGATTTCATCTCTTTGCCTTCTCTGTACTATATTTTCCCTTGCACTGTACCCACTTTTTTTCCTCATTGGTTCAGTTTGTTACTTATATGCTAAGTGTCTGTATCCTAAAACTCAATTTTTTAACATTTGTGCTGTTATCTTTAATCCGTACACATACACAGTTCTTATCTATCATCTTGTCTTTAACCACCTTAAATGACTCTGAAATCTACATTTCTGTCCTTGATCCCTTTTTTTCTGCAATTACCGGAAAGGCTCTGTACCAACTGCACATCTTTAACTGGTTTCCTTATTGTCTCCTAAAACGTTTAGTGTGTCCAAGTCAAAGTTTTCATCTTAAAACAAACTTTATGGTCTTTCTTAGTTCCACCTTTTACACTGATACTATTGTTCATCTAGCCCCAAGTTTAGTCATCTTTGACTCTTTCTCTCCCCTAATTTTGAACAAAGTTCTATTCTGCTTAACACCATTTGGGGAATGCTGGCTTATAAAATTAAGGTGGTTTGAGTGGTTGTCTGTCTCTCTGTCATTTGTCAAATTGGCCTAAGTGTAGATGGGTTTGGGAGTGAGTTTTTATGTCTTTAGTTGAATTTTTGTGGCTATTGTGGTTCAAAAGAAGATGCCAGTGACAGTTGTTTAAGGCCTCTTAAAGGTGCTAGTGCCTGAGCATAGTTGTGGTTCTCAAGAGTTGTGGAACTTTCAGGTATGATCATCTGGGAATGAGAAAACTCAAGTGTTTTTTCAATTTGGGCAGCTTTTACATTAACATGTTTTCTTCAGGATTAGGCAGTTCAGTGAAAACAGTCCAGAGGGATAAGTAAAGGGTTCAGCAGAGTAGATACACACATATTGCTTAACTACCATATTAATTGTAACTCTTAGTCTCCCAACTTAGTTTCCCCTCTAAATCATCAATCTCAGCACTCCATGGAAAACCTTTTGTATTGATGTTCGTTATGCCTGACTATTTCTGTTCTGCATATCTGATACCTGGCATGCCTATCTTTCAGTCTGCCTTAGACATGTTTTCTTGGTTAATGATCAAGGAAGAACTTGCTAAGATCCTTTTTGTTTACATTTTATGGTTGCAAAATTAGAAACAATTCTTTAGATGGATGAGCTGGCACATGCAATGTTTAGTGAAAGAAGAAAACAGGCCTCAGACATGCCACAACAAAAGTACAAAAACAAAAAAATCATATTATTGTTAATTGCTTCAAAAAGCAATTAACTTCTCTAGATTATCTGGTAAATTATTGCTGGAGAAGTCAGTGAAGAATAATTGAAGTCCTTGCTAGATCAAAGACAAAACAAAAACACCCCTGAGAAACACAACTGTTCAAACTTACGTTTTGTTCATTGGAGAATTATAAAGAAAGATATTAATAAGGTTTTTAAATGTCCTTTTTTTCTAGATCATTTTTTTCTAAACTGTTTCTGTAGTCTCTGATTCTATCAGAAATTTGGTGATGGACATCTTTTAGGGGAGTGCAGTAAAAAAGGGAAATTCCTCCTTGCTAATAGGGAAATCTTGTCACATTGGTCCACATATTTCTTAATACTCCAATGTATATATTATTGTTCAAGTAGTAGTTCTCAGCAATTGGGTTTTATTTATTATAACCTAGATTATTAAATGTTGTAGGTATTGGCTTAGGGATAGCAATCGTTTGTTGTTAATTGGATTTAGCATTTACTGGTGTTTTCCCATGTCTGTAGCAGAATGTTTATGACTTTATGGTATGATGTTATGTGACTGCACCATCTTTTTTTAGACTCAGTATTTGATAAGTAGTGCAAAATGCAAAGGATACAGAAGGGTATACAGTAAAAAGTCAAGTTTTCCTCTCCTCTTGGTTTTCTTGTTAGGATGCAAACACTGGTAGCCTTTTCTTTTGTGTCCATCTAGAGCTACGCTTCATAAATACAAACCAGTACATAATCATATATCTATACTAATAAAAGGTTAATATGCAAATTGGTCATGATACCCTCACAGTAATAACCAAACAGCAGGCTGCATGAGGCGACCTGGCCGGCAAGGGGTTTAGCAAGGGATGACCAAATGACTGACCAGCAGGCTGTGTGGGGCAACCAGGCTGGCAGGGGGGCCAGTGAGGGGTGACCAGGCTGGCAAAGAGGGGCTGTGAGGGGTGACCAGGCTGGCAGAGGGGGATAATGAGGGTCAATGAGGTCAGCAGGGGGGGCATTTGGGGGCAACCAGGCTGGCAGAGGGGGGCAATTTGGGGCAACCAGGCCAGCTGGGGGGGGGGACTAAGGGGCGACCAGGCCATGGGGGGGCAGTTAGGGGTAACCAGGCTAATGGGGGGGGCAGTTGGGAGCAACCAGGTCGGTGGTGGGAGCAGTTAGGGGTGATCAGGTTGGCAGGCAGAGACGGGTGATCAGGCTGGTGGGGGAAGGGACAGTTAGGGGCAATTAGGTAGGCAAGCAGGTGAGCAGTTAGGAGCCAGCGGTCCCAGATTGTGAGAGGGATATCCAACTGCCGGTTTTGGATTGGACCAAAACCGGCAGTTGGACATCCTCCAAGGGGTCCCAGATTAGAGAGGGTGCAGGATGGGCTGAGGGGACCCTCCTCCCCTGTGCATGAATTTTGTGCTCCAGGCCTCTAGTGTATGTTATATGTACACACACAAATATGAAAATATTTTGTACCTTCTGTTCAGTACTATGCTCTCTTTTTTTTCTTAATGAAGACATCTTCCATAGAGGGTCATAAAGTTTTGTTTTGTTTTCTACTTTATGGATGTAGCAAAATTTATTTAACCAATTTTGTTTTGTTTTTGTGGATGCTTAGATTGTTTAGATCTTTTGTTCAGTCTGTTCACACATAGTCTACTGGGCCTGTTCCACTTTTATCTTATCAACCTCTATAAGTGAAAACTCTTAGAGAAGAAAATCAGAGTAGGGTAAGAATGTGGTAATGTCTACAGATCTCTTTTGTGGTGAAAATATGTGAAAAATGAAAATTCTAACTCTTCCATTTATCTTAAGAAACTTTTATTTTTTTAGCAATGCCTGAGAAGTATTACATTACCTTGTGTGGGAAGTGTTATCAGAGTCCTAATTCTTTTCAATAAGACAAACTTGTTTTATTTTTTCACATGTTTTGGATTTGGTACTAAATTACACATACTTACTAGTATCAACTGGCTGATTGTAATCCAAAGGGAGACAAAAACCAAACTCATGCTAGCTGTAGTTGAGAGAAAATAATCAATCCTGGTTAGATATGCATTAAGAAAGTATTGTGGACCCAACTGTAAGCATCTGACCACTTTAGGTGGTTACCTTCTGTGATTCAGGTTTGTATTTCCCTCACTAAAGCACTTGACCCTCTGTTAGATGAATCTTGACACTTCAACTTATGTTACAAATAGGATCAGGGGAGTTTTGAAATGATTATAAATGTTGTATTGTTCATCTATGTTCTTAAGAAGTTTTGGACTAAAACAGAATGTTTGAAAGAGAATTTGAGTTTGTGTACTGTTTAGTTTTTATGAATCTGAGTTCATTTTCCTTTGTCATTAGGAGTGAGAGACAAAGCTGGGGAGACATTGAGAGAAGTGAGAGGCTAGAAAAAGTTAAAAATAAACTTATAATATAAATTTTAAGCAGTGGATAACTTATGGCTTCAAAGCAGTTCAAAGGTAAAAATTCATGAATTTCTATATTGTGAACTTAGACATTATGTGATTTATTTATTGTAATGAAAAATCTCAGTTATAAGCCATCCAGGAATCTGTTAGCTGTATTCATTCATACGTATAGCATGTGCACATAAACTCATGACAGCGAGCCTCATGTTTTTATGTCTGTCAGTTACTTGGAGAGCTTGTTAGAAACTTGTTAAAAACACTTGTTCGCCATCCCCAGATATTGTGCTACCATAGCGCTCAGAGATCTGTCTTTTAAATAAACACATGAGAAGATTCTGATCTGTAGACCACTTTTTATCTATTACAGGAGAAAGAATTATGATTTCTAAAAGGATGAAAAATCATACCCCATTAGTTAAAAAGATTTAATTGCAAGAGCACATGGAAAATCTTCAGGATTGTGAGTAATTTAAAACAACAGCACAATGCAGCACAATCGGTTTGGTTTTAAGTTTGACTTGTTTACTGTGAATAGCCAATAGTAGTAGTTGTTTGCTAAACATTAGTAATGGATAACTTGTGATTGGCAAGAACACTGACAATCATATAAAAAATAAATATTTGAGAAATAAAATATTTTTCTTGGGAATGAAAATTGCTTTGATTAAAGTGTTAGAATGTATAATTTATTTTGAAATGCCAAATATAATTAAGGTAGGGCATTAAATTTTTATTTTTATCAAATGGGGGCATGGGTTAAATTACTTAAATCTTTTAACATATTATTTTAAAAATACTATTTTCAGTATGTATGGTCATGCATAGTGCATTGTGAATGGATGCAATTTTGGATATGGTTTTGAATATGGTTTGAAATCTTAAAAAGGCTCATAATGATTTACTGTATATATTAATTCTACTTTTGAGGTTCTCCAAAGGAAGTAATTTTAAACATAGAAATTTTTAAATATAAAAATAGATACATATTATATAATTTTTTTACAAAAAAAACAGAAAATAGCTAAACATCTTGTTAATATAAGTGATGTTTAAGGAAGCAGTGATCCATTCACATAAATATTATTTAACCATAAAAATTTTTAAAAATATATTTATTGATTTCAGAGAGAAAGAGAGAGGGAGAGATGGAATCATCATTGATGAGAGAGAATCATTGATTGGCTGCTTTCTGCACGCTCCCTACTAGGGGACAAGCCTGCAACCCAGACATGTGCCCTTGACCGGAATCGAACCTGGGACCCTTCAATCTGTAGGCCAATGCTCTATCCAGTGAGCCAAACCAGCTAAGGCAAAATTTTCTTTAAAGTGTTCATAATATAGGAAAATGCTTATGCTAAAATATTATGTAGATAAAAGCAGGTTACAGAATTTTATGTCATTTTAAAGACTAGAAGGAATTTTTTTAAAAATATAATTTTGGTGCTTTTTATAACTGGGATTATTATTTTTTCTCTCTTCTTAATATGTATTCCCCTAATTTTCTGTATAGGACATACAATTTTTTAATAATGAAAAAAATGGCACACAGAAATCAGTATCTTGATCTTGAGATACTATAACCAGACACTATCAAGGGATTTAATGGCATCATTTTTGATAGGGAATTTGTTGATAAACAGAGACCAGGAGTGGCAATAGATAATCCAAATTAATAGACTGTTAAAGGGATTAATGCTAAACCTATTTTCAGATTATAATTTTGTAAATGACCTGGAGAGAGATGTATCTTGTGCTCCTCCAATTTTGGAGAACTTTTAGGTGGAAATGCCAGTGGAATTGGTATTAAGTATATAAAAGTTTTGAGAAACTGTATATGAGTGAACAGAAAAGTGTTAAAGAATTTCTAATTGGTTGGTATGTGTTAAAGATTGCTCATTTTGGATAGTTAATTGTTCCTATGGATTGTATTTTGAACTACAGAGTTTAGCTAAAAATGTAAATGAATTCTTACAATGTTTAAATAAATTAGTTGGTCTAACTTTTGAGGTTTATATCAAAGAGAACAATCAGTGTTTTTCACAGCAAGTGTTTTTGGATTGCTGCAACACTGCTGCTCTAGATGGGTTTGGGGTCAGATTCAGTGTGACATTTTTTGTGTTCTTCTTTTCCCAAGGGGGTATATACCTTTCTGAGTAAGGAGCCCTATCATCGACACATAAAAACAAGTAGCATCACTTGAGACTTACCTAAAAATAAGATAGTAAGCTTTGTAAATAGCATAGCAATACATTTTAATTTTAAGTATGTGGTCACAGAAGGGCATCAATGAAAAGATTTTAGGAGAAATGCTAAGATGTTACTAATTTTTTATAAAACTTCATTGTTGAAAATATTACATATGTCTCTCTTTTCCCCCCATTGCCCTCCCCTACCTCTTTTCCACATGTTATTTATTTATTTTTAAAATTAAATGAGATTGTTGTAGCTGATAAGTCTTCTCAGAAACACTTTTTACTAGTATTGTAGTGAGAAGTGGTTTTCAAATGCTGGTCTTTGATGAGGTTTTCATCTGTTCTGCCTTGAAATAAATATCAGAACATTGTAGTGCATGTGGTTTTCATAGCTTATCGATTTTAAGATGTACATTTTCCCACATTTTAGCACTTCTGAAAATGAGGTGTTTTATAGTCAAAAGTATCATAAAATCTTTGTTGTGAAATAGTTGTCACTGCCCACACACCTACAAACTTAATTATTAATCCTGCTGTTATGACTAAACAACTGCAACCCACTGAAGTGTCAACGAACATGCCATTTATGGGAGAGATTACCTACTATGGGTTGTCTTCTAAAACCTTCTGTTAGTTACATCTTCCGGAGATAACTTTTGGTAAGATCAAAAAAGGGATGGCATTGAGACTTGGACAATGTGAGTTAATTGCTTAGGTAACAGACCCAAAGGCAACAGAAGAAGACTTTTAGAAGAAATGTTGCATCATTAATTCCTTAAATGGTACAGAGGTGTGATAATATGGAAAAACAAGGATTACTGATGACTCTGACTTAAAAAAATTAAACACAAGAGTGCTATATGAAAAATCATGTCTAAATAAGCTTAAAAGAGCTTTTCAAATGATCTATCCTAATAAAAGCTAATATGCTAATTAGACCAGAAGTCTTCCGGATGTACTTCCAAACAAAGCCTTCGCTGCTGCCTGAGCCTCGGCTGTGAGGGCCGGGCAGAGGCTCAGCAAGCCGTGTGTGGCGGCGGTTGCTGCTGTGAGGGCGGGGCGGAGGCTCAGGCAGCTGTGGCAGCAGCAGCAGTGTGATGGGGGCATTGTCTTCCCCTGGTCGGCCCAATTGCCTCCCATGGGGAGTGGTCCTAAGTCATCAGTAGGACATCCCTGAGGGCTTCCTGACTGTGAGAGGGGGCCATTTGGGCTGAGGGTCCCCTCCCTGCATGAATTTTTGTGCACAGGGCCTCTAGTCCTTTGTAAAAAAAGCCTAATATGCTAAGTGTCCAGTTGTCCAGTAGTCCGTTCAACCAAAGTGTAATATGCTAATGATATGCTAAGGCCATGCAACTGCTCAACTGCTAAGGCCGATGTGCACTGACCACCAGGGGCAGTCAAGTCATTGAGCAGTTCCTGTGATGTGCACTGACCACCAGGGTGCAGACAGTTGGCTGGTAAGTTTGCTTGCTGTTGGAGTCAGGCCAATTGGTACTGAGCGAGACAGGCCAGACATGCCCTGGAGCCCTCCTGCAGTCCCTCGTCAGCCCCGATTGGGCACTGGTGGGGTCCCTCAGCCTGGCCTGCATCCTCTTGCAATCCAGGACCCTTGGGGGATGTTGGAGAGCGGGTTTCAGCCTGATCCCACTCAACATAAGTGCTGCCCCCTGATGGTCGTGTGCTTCCACTGGGGGACTGCCACTTAGCCAGAAGCCAGGCTCACAGCTGGTGAGCAAAGCAGCGGTGGTGGGAGCTTCTCCCGCTTCTGTGGCGGTGCTAAGGATGTCTGACTGCCGACTTAGGCCTGCTCCTCCTCCGTCAGTTGAACATCTCCCGAGGGCTCCCAGATTGGGGGAGGGCAAAGGCTGGGCTGAGGGACCCCCACTCTCACCCCATGTGCACAAATTTTGTGCACCGGCTCTCTAGTATTTATGTAAAAGGCTAATATGATAAGTGTCTAACTCTCCCTCTGGTTGCTATGATGTGCACTGACAAACGGGGCAGATACTCAACACTGGAGCTGTTGTGACGTGCACTGGCATCGCAGACCTCATGCCCACAAAGTGACACTCTGCTTCCCCCAGTTGGGACATAGGCCCAGCCACTAACCCAGAGTGATAACCCACCAAATTGCAGCTGATGCTGTCATGGTGCAAAATGCGGCCCACAGCCCCGGCCAGCCCAGAAATGGTTGCTGTGGGCGCCGGTAATGACATCACATAGCAATGCCCGGCTTCCTCTCCCTAGCACGACTAGCCTCCTTGCAGTTTCTTCAGCCCTAGAACACAGCTTGCTTTATAGCCAGGTGCAAACATTTCACACTAACTGAATGTCTGTGAAGCATTTTTTTGTGACTCATCTCATTTGAACCTCACCGAAGTCCTGGAGTAGATAGATTGGAGATTCGGTGGAATCCTATTTTCTTTTCATTAGCCACAAAATGGAGATTTAGCGATTAGGAGCCAGTGGTCCAGGATTCTGAGAGGGATGTCTGACTATCAGTCTAAACTAGTATAATCAGATATTCCCCAAGGAGTCCTGGATTGGAGAGGGTGCAGGCTGAGTTGAGGGAACCCCCCCCCCCTTTCCCTGCATGAATTTTGTGCACCCGACCTCTAGTATATACATAAAAGGCAAAGTTGACTCACACATGCCCAGTACATATAAAGCTCTCCCTGGCACCAATTGCATGCGTGTTTCGATCGGTCATTGTTGATCGTGAATTTGGTTGACACTTCCATTATATAGAAAGGGTGAATAGTGATATTAAAATATTTCTTCTAATTAATTTCCTTTCAATGTGTACAAGTTGTGCATCAGGCCACTAGTAAAATAAAAAGTTATAAGCAATAAAAAACCCGTAAGTCCTAGTTCAATTTGAAGCTTTTTTCTTTTTTTTTTAGCACATACAATAATGTGTACCTTAATATTTATGGTATCTTGGAGTCAATGAAAAAGTAGTGAATTTTAAGGGATTGAGATTATCTTAAAATTGTGCTCTTACTACTTGGTGTTATATTTGTTTTGTAAGTTAATGGTGATTGTAGATAAATGGTTGATGTGTTTTAAATGTCCATTCTTAGTAAAATAAAAAACAGGAAACTATTTTGGTGTTCCAAATTTCTTTTGAAATTTTTTTGGCCTGTGAAATTTAGAGATTCATGAGCCAATATTATATGACATCTAGCATATTAATCTTACTGTTCGCATAGTTTTCACAACAGGTCTGAGTTTAATTCTTAGTTTTTTGGTTTAAACAGATTTCATTGAATGGTTAATAACAAAATACTAGGTGCTGACAGCTTCTTTTGTTTGGATTTATATTTTTTTACTTCTGCTTTGTCTTTTACTTTGCTTTAATCAGTCCTGTGGAATTAAGTTTACGGTGCTAATAGGCAAATAACCACTTAAAAAACGAATGATATAAAGATTTTTGGTCATTCTTTACCTTATATGTGTAGAATAATTTGAGTAACACTGGGAGGCTCTTGCCCTAACCATATATGTCTCTCTTGCTAGTTTGTCCTAGTGTCTGAAATTTTCATCTTTCATCTTTCAGTCCAATTGCCAAAGGATTTAAGACCATGACAGTTATAGGCTCCATGAAGGCAGGTACCACTTCTGTCTTGTTTATTGTTCTCTCAGTTCCTGATACATAAATAGTTGCTTCATAGATCCTTACTCAACTAACAAATGAACCAAACATTATTTGTGACAATAAAATATTATTGGTTACAGTTAGCTTTATGATGTCACTAGAGGCCCGGTGCACAAAATTTGTGCATGGGAGGGCGTGTCCTTCAGCCCAGCCTGCACCCTCTCCAATCTGGGACCCCTTGAGGGATGTCCCACTGCCCGTTTAGGCCCAATCTCACTGGGCAGTTGGACATCCCTCTAACAATCCAGAACTGCTGGCTCCCAACTGCTTGCCTGCCTGCCTTCCTGATTGCCCTTATCCGATTCTACCTGCCAGCCTCATCACTCCCTAACCACTTCCCTGTCAGCCTGATTGATGCCTGACTGCTCCCCTGCAGGCCTGGTTCCCCCCAACTGCCCTCCCCTGCTGGCCATCTTGTGTCCACATGGGGGCAGTCATCTTTTGTGTTGGAGTGATGGTCAATCTGCATATTACTCTTTTATTAGATAGGATAGGGACCTGGTACACGGGTGGGAGCCAGCTGCTTTGCCCTGAAGGGTGTTCCAGATCAGGGTGGGTTCTGTTGAGGTGTGGGGCAGCCTGGGCGAGGGGCCTGTGGTGGTTTGCAGGTTGGCCACACCCCCTGGAGGCCCAAGCTGAGGCCCTGGTATCTGGAATTTACTTATCTTCTACATTTGAAACTTTGTATCCTGGAGAGGAGCTAAGCCTTCTGCCTGCAGCCATTTCTGTTGGAATTTATTTATCTTCTATAATTGAAACTTTATAGACTTGAGCAGAGGCCTGGACCAACCAGGTTGTGTCGAAAGCTTGGCTTCCTCCATTGCCAGGGCAACCGAAGCCTCCCTCCTGCTCTCTCTGTGGTCATAGCCATCTTGGCTGGGTTAATTTGCATACTCGCTGCTGATTGGCTGGTGGGTATGGCTTGTGGGTACAGCAGGGGTGTGGTCAATTTGCATATTACTCTTTTATTAGATAGGATAGTTTATTAAATAGCTAATCCTATATAATACAAGGTTAATATGCAAATCAAATGAACAGCTGAATGACCGGTTGCTATGACATGTACTGACCACCAGGGGGTAGACACCCAATGCAGGAGCTGCCCCAATGGTCAGTGTGCTGCCACAGGGCAAGTGCTGCTCAGCCAGAAGCTGGGCTCATGGCTGGTGAGCACAGTGGCAATGACAGGAGCCTCTTCCTCCTTCGTGGCAGCGCTAAGGATGTCCGTGAGTAGTGGACCTAACCCATCAGTCGGACATCCCCTGAGGGCTCCTGGACTGTGAGAGGGTGCAGGCCGTGCTGAGGCCTCCCCCCACCTGCCTCCGAGTGTATGAATTTTGTGCACCAGGCCTCTAGTGGAAAATAAAGCTGTAAGCTAATTGAAACCCAGTTCAGATAAATTCTAGGAAGGCTAAGTGATAAGTCTAATCGTTCTCAAGCTTTTCAACATGTATCCTCCTTTCCCTTCTTTTGAGAAACTTCATGTCAGAAAGTACAGAATTTCCTACAGGACAGTAGTTGTTATTATCTTTTGATTGAAAAAATATGTTTTAAAAAGATAAAAATATTTCCTTAACACTTAAATGAATATGTATTTCTTTACAGTTGACAGGTCTTATAAATATAAGGTATTTATTTTATTTCTAGATAAGTCTTGGTATACATATATATTTCTGGAGTCCTTGGGGGTCTAAGAACTCCATCCCTTTAAAAAAATTGTTTTTCATTGATTTTTAGAGAGGAAGCGGGGAGAGAGAGAGAAAAGGAAAGAGAGAGAAACATTTATTCAGGAGTGAAACATCCTGCCGAGACTGGTTTGGCTCAGTGGATAGAGCATCAGCCTGCGGACTGAAAGGTCCCAGGTTCTATTCTGGTCATGTATCTTGATTGCGGGCTGATTGATATTTCTCTTATCGATGTTTCTAGCTCTCTGTCCCTCTCCCTTCTTCTCTGAAAGAAATCAATAAAATATTTTTTTTTAAAAAAAGAGTGAAACATCCTGCTGCCTCCTGCATGCACCCCCGTCAGGGGTTTGAATCTGCAACCTGGGCATGTGCCTTGAGCAGAAATCGAATCAGTGACCTTTCAATGCATGGGGACATGCTCAACCATTTGGGCCACATTGGCTAGGGTCAAGACTGCTACTAGAATGTAGTCCATAGTCCAGCAAATATTGCTAGTACCTGGGGAAAATGCTAGAAATGCAGGATCTGAGGCCCTGCTTCAGATCTATAGAATCATAATTAGCATTTTAACAAGATCTTCTGGTGATTGAACTGTACATTGTTTGAGAAGAGTTAATCAAATACATGATTTTTGTTTAGATTGAGACCATTGATTGAATTATTTTATTTTGGTGTGGAGGGGAAGAGGGATAAGAGGAGTTGGCCAGAGTTAAAACAGTGTAAAAAAACCAATATCTTAGAACAGTTCTGATAATTAGCTGCATAGGAATTCCTGAGAAGGAAGTGTGTATTTGTGTGTATGTGTGTTTAATATCTGTGGTTTTGTCACTAGGCAAATAAACTTGTTAGTAAAATATATTTGATTCAAACAGAAGTGTTACTGAATTGCTAACAGCACATTGTTTATTGTCTATTTCTTAAAGAAATACAGTACCTTAACATTGATCTTTTGGGAATTTACTTTTATTATTTTATCCAAATTAGTAGATGCCCATTTGTCCTTCACATAACCATGGAATAGTTTTGCAGGGATGGAACAGTGCTTAATTTTTCCATTCATCAATGTGTCTTCAAATCCAGTGGTACTTGAAAGATAAAACACATATTCTACATCATCTTCATGTATTTGAGGAGATCATATTACCAAATAATACTCTTTGGAAGGACTGAAATTCATTTTTTTACTTGATCAACAATTAAGCAACCATCCTATATAGTAAAAGGCTAATATGCAAGCTGTCCCCTTGACCAGGAGTTCGACTGGAAGTTTGACCAGGGAATGGGGGCCAGCCTGCCAACTACCCATAGCCCCTCCCCCCAGCAGGCCCTGCCCCTGATTGCTCCCCTCCCGCCCCTCCCCCCCCATCACCCCGATCAGGAGGGGCCAGCTGGACTCCACCGGTGCACTAATTTCTTATATCTAGTATACATAATAAATGGGTTGGAGTTCAGCTTTAATCTTAAGATCCCTCTGTAGAAATTGGTCCTTTTCTAGAAGAAATGATAAGAAAGCTTGGTTTAGTGCTTAAAATCACTGAGGTTGGTGTCAAAAGAGTGTCTGAATTGGAAGATATTTTCTTTGCTTTTATAAGGTTTTCAATTTCTGTTTTACAAACTAATTGTAATATGGAAATATTTAGAGCAATACTTATTTTAAGTTAATATGAAATTTACTAGTGGGTGTGGTGCACAAAATTCTTGCACATTAAAAGGAGATTAATTAGAGGAAATAATTTAATATTGCTATTTGCCCTTTCTCTATAATAGAAGTGTCAAAGATGAAAGAAAATTAGTAAAATGAAAACATTCCTCCTGTCAGAGACTGGGGCTCACCACAGGACCCAGAGTCAAATCCTCGCCCACCCATATGTACCTCAAAACCACATGAGACCTAGTCCTGGCTGGTCCCTGCCCCCATTGGGTTACATCCAGACCTGGCCTGTCTCACCCTTGTCAAGGCCCACTGGGTGGGGGATGTAGTTTCAGGTTTTCTGGTCTGGCGCCAGGACAGGGGTGTGGCCTGAGGTCCCCCAGCCCAGACCAGGGTGGGAGGCATACTTTCAGGTCCCCTGTCAAGCCTCACCAGGTGGGGGACATGGCCTGAGATCCCCGTCAAGCCCCGCCAGGTGGGGGGAGTGCAACATCAGGTCCCCATCAAGCCCCACTGACAGGAGGGTGCAGCCTCAGGTCCCCTGTCAAGCCCTGCTGGGCATGGGCACAGCCTGAGGTCCCTGGGCTTGGTGTCAGGGTGGAGGGTGCAGCCTGAAAAGCCCCGTCAAGCCCCACCTGGTGGGGGGTACAGCAGAGGTCTCCCGGCCTGGTGCTGGGGTGGGGGAGCAGCCTGAGGTCCCCTAGCCCAGCACCAGTTTCCTCATCAAGCCCTTCCTGGCAGGGGCCATGGCCTGAGGTCCCCTGTCAAGCCCTATGGGGTGGAGGAGGGTGTAGCCTCATGTCCCTGCTGATTGCTAGTTAAGGCTCCTTATGGGAGACTTCAGCTGTGGGTACAGCCATTTTTGTGAAGGAGTGATGGTCAATTAGCATATTCCCTCTGTATTAGAGAGGATTAGGCAGCTAAAAATGTAACTTACAGTTTATCCTTGAGTTAATGAGATTATTTCATATACGTTTTTTAGTGATTGTTCTTAAATTTAAGTTTTTAAAATAAACTACATTGATTGATTGCCGAGTCAGACTTTTTTTTTTCTGGCAATTTACAAGTAAATTGGTTGTCATAAACTTGACTTGTTTATGAATATATATAGAAGGATTTCCAAATCACTATATAATTAATTTCAGTGGCTATTTTGAAAATAAGATTAGAAGAAACAAACAAACAAAAAGAATTAGAAGAAACAGAGGGATACTATTTCTTATCTATCAAATTGGGAAAAATTAAAAATGAGAATATTTAATATTGATAAGGATATAAGAAATGAGAATTTTAAACCATTGCTGATGTTAGAGAAATGTAATTTAAACCAAAGCCTCCTGCCATCTCAGAAAACTTATCTTCTAAGATAGAAGAGAAAGAAACATTAATCTAGAATGTGATACATGTCACAGGCAATCTAAGAGATTGCAAAGACCGACAGAGAATTCACCCTTTTATGTAGTTACATACATGAGAATTTATGATAGTGCTCAAGTAGGAAGAGTGGTGGAAACATTTGTCACACATAGTTTTAGCTAAGTTCACTTGGTTGTTGGGGGTGACCAAATATATTATCTTTAGCTAATTGGCTTTATCCAAAGGAAAAAATTAATATTTTTTTATGTTTTGGTGTTCTAAAAATATTTATTCAGTTATTTTCGTTCATATATTAACAATTTTCTATGTCTTTTATTTTGTTTAAATAACCCCTCTAATTGTAGAGCATATTGTTCTGGAATGAAGACTGTTGTAGAAAATAAGCGAACGGGTAAAAGCAACTTTGGTTTAATCAGTATGTGATCTTACCATGTTGCTTGCTAGAGACTTTATATGTAGCTGGTTAAGTTGCAAATACGCACATACAAACTGATGATCCCACCGCCCATGAAACTCTTTTGGTCCCATTAGGTTTAATGAGGGTTTTGTGTCGTTGTCTGTAGTACATTGCTTCACTGACTCCAGTTTCCCTTTCTCTTTTTATAGGACCGCAGCTGAATGCACAGCTGGAAGGTTGGCTTTCACAAGTACAGTCTACAAAAAGACCTGCTAGAGCCATAATTGCACCGTAAGTTTTAAGGGTCTTTACCCAGAATATTTTATGTGTTAATTGTTAAGAAAGAACGAGTATTTGCAGGTTGAGCTATAAACCAAAACCCAAAAGACATACTGAGCTGACAAAATGATATTCAGTAAATTTCATGATTCCCGTGGCTTTCACTTTAACTAAAGGATAAAGGAAATTGGCTGCTTTATTTTCTCAGATGCAGTAATTTCAAAATTTACCTTTGGTAATAAAACTGTCTTTTAAAACAGGTGGGCTGTTTACATTAGGTAAACTTGGAGATTTCTGTAATTTTTGGTAGAAATGAATAAGTTCTATTTTAAACATTAAAAAGACCTACTTTAATCCAGATAATTTTTACTTTATAATGAAAAATATACTTTAACCATAATACAATGCAATATGTAGTAGCAACCAAAGTTTTGTTGGAGGGGTAGATTTTTTTGTAATGGAAATCTGTGACTTCTGTTTTTGAATATTAGAGGGCTTTTTAAAAGGACTGAGAAATAGCAGATATGCGTTAATGATGTGTCTGTGTCTGATATGAATTCAGTTAATTTTGATTTGGTTTCCAGTGCTAATATTCAAAACACATTGTTTTTTAAGCACATGTTAACATTTTTCTGAGAAGAGTAAAAGTTGGAGTTTGTGGAGTTTCTTCTCACAGCAGCATCTTTTATGACTTCTATTGAGTTAAGGTTGGTACCTGATAATAAATAGTGAAAATAATAATAGCAACCATTCATTAAGCAGGATAATTAAATGATTAAATACACATAAAGAGTCTACATTAATGTTTGGCATGCAATAAGTATTCCAGAAATGTTAGGTATTTTATGTGCCAAACATTTTGTTTTTAGTACTCCATTTGTATGTTCTAACTTGATCTCATTTGATAGATACAGGAAAGCTTTATGACATACAAGTTATTTAATCTCTGTACCTTTGTGTCATTAGTATAATTGGAATAATAATAGTAATTCTATATTCTTTTTTGATGATAAAATGAGCAAATCTTTAAAAACTTTTTTAGCATAATGATTTGTAATTATTTATTTAGTCATTCAGCAAATATGTACCAGGCTAAATGCCAAGTACTCTTCTTTGTGATGCTTTTTGAATAAGTCAGAATTACTTCTCTCATAGTGCTTACATTTTAGTGCCCGGGGAAGACAGACAGAAAACAAATAATTATATTCAGTGTCAGGTACTTAAGGGTGCTAAGAAGAAAAATAAAGCAGAAAAAAAGATTGAGAGTCACACGTGAGCAACTTCTTTATAGGATAGTAAGAAGAGGTCTCCCTGATAGGTAACATCAGAGCCTAACTGATGTGAGAGAGAAGTTACGTAGATACCCAGGGAAAGAGGGTTTTGGGATGGGGAAAGCAAGCCAAAGGGTCTAAAGCAGATATGCTTAGTGTACTTGAGAACAAGCAAGAAGGCCAGTGTAGCTGGAGAGGCTGAAAAGGTAGTGGATGCAAGGCAGCAGGGACTAGATCATGGAGAAGCTTTGTAGACTATCATAAAAACTTGGGTTTTTAATCCAAGTTAAATGGCTAGTCATGAGAAGTTTTAAGCGGAAAAGTGACATGATCTGCCTTCGGTTGGAAAAGGATTACTTTTGCCTCCTGTATAGATTGATATTCTGTTTTGTGGGGACAGGGAGCCAGTTTGGGAGGCTTATTAGAATAGTACGGAAAAGAGATGACATAATGGCTTTGACTGAGGGCTAGTAGTGGGGGTGATGAGAGCAATGGGTATATTTTGGATATATTTTGAAGGTAAGGACCAATAAAATAGAGGTGTCAAGGATAACTTGTTAGTGTTGGCCTGTGAAACTGGAATTGCTTTTGTACTGATAAGGGGCAAACGGGTGGAGATGGGGAGTAGAAGTGTTTATGTAGAATCTAGGATTTGTCTTGGACCATGTTAATGCTTAAAGGCCTATTAGCTATTCAAGTGAAGATTTCAAATGGGCAGCCACATATAACCTGTAGGCTGTAGTTGCCTATGGAGTAAAGTAAGATAGAGAAGAGTTTCAAGGACTGAGCCCTTTAGGCTAGCCCACTTTTATTTAGAGGGCAAGTAAAGATGAAAATGAGCATTTGCAAAGGAGATACTGAAGGAAGACCAGTGAGCAAGGAGGAGAACCAAGGGTGAATGCTGTTTCTGGGAGGCAAAAGGATTAAAGATGTGTCAGGGAAGATAAAGGATCAACTGTATCAAATTCTACCAATTGGTCAAATAAGATAAGGATTCAGAATTGATCATTGGATTTTACAATGTGGACATTGCTGGTTACCTTGATAAGAACAATATTTGTGGCCCAACCAGTGTGGCTCAGTAATTGAGCATTGATCTATGAACCAAGAGGTAACTGGTTCAATTCCCAACCAGGGCACATGCCTGTGTTGTGGGCTCGATCCCCAGTAAGAAAGTGTGCAGGAGGCTGTTGACAGATCTCTCTCATTGATGTTTCTATTTCTCTATCTCTTTAAAACAAAACAAAACAATTTTTTGTGGAGTGATGGGGATAAAAGCATGATTGGTGTGGATTTAAGAAAGAATCTGATAGTGAAATGAAGATTATGAATGTAGATTTTTTTTTTTTGAGGAATTTTGCTATAAACTAAGGAAATAGGGTAATAGGAATATGGTGTCAGGGGAGAAATTTTATTCAAGATGGGAGATATCAAAGTGTTACAGTGCTGATGAAATGATCTAGTATAGAAAGAAAAATTGATAAAAGAATAAGAGGGGAAGTTGGTATAAGTGAGATCCTTGATTGGGTTAGAAACAGTGGATCTCTTTACAGTAATGTATGAGCTATGTTGTGTTGTCTTGCCCTTTACTTTGTTGGTATTTGCTTATTATGGTATGCTACCTTCCTAGTTAAAACTTGTTCTAAATATGGGAGCTGAGCTAAATAAACGTATAATTAAGTTGAGGTTAGTTATTCATGAAAAATAGCTGGACTTGTTTCCTTCTTGTAGTTAAAAATTGAAATCATTGGCAGTGACCTGGGAAATGAAATGTTTGCGCCTGTTACAAATATTTGATTCATAAAAGATTTTCAAGTTACCTTGAGTTTTAAAATGGAAATTTGAAAATAGTTTTGACTTTGGTGTGCATGTTTTTGCTCTATAGTGACTTTGTAATGTTAATGCATATACGTATAGGCAAACATCCATTTTGTTAACATATGAAAACTAAGTAGTTACATATCTTATTACATAGTTTCCAGAAGTAATTATTTTCCTTTGCAGAGTAACTTTTTGGTAGAAAAGTAACAACAAATACTTTATTGTTATATAGGCACAAATGTTTTTTGGTGAGAATATATTATATAGTAATTTAGGACACTTAAAAATTTAAGGTTTCTGCTTTTATTTCAAATAAAGCATATAAAAATATTTTAAATTTTATAAATTCTAGCTTTCTGGAATCAACTTTTCTTAGATTTTGCTTTAAAGGCATAAATCATATAAGGGGGAACCTAAAAAGAAAAACTCAGAACCTAGATAGCACACTTTTGAAAATGTTTAAAACAGATTGCTCATTTTTATATTGATGTAGATGAATTAGAATGATGTCATTTAAGAATAAATATTGACCTGTAAACCACTGTTGATCAAGCTTAATGAATTCTAGCCTATGTGACATACAGGCAGGCACATTTGAAGGAATCAAAATAATTTAATTTGATTTAAAAAATCCTTTGTTTGAACTTAGAGCTACCTTACTTATGTTGAGGCACAGGAGACAGTATGTGTCCCACGGATATATACTGAAATGACCTCATGAACTAGGAGTTCCAAAAACCTTCCTACTCTGACTGCCAAAATTGTTGTTTGTCTTGAAGTATGCAGGAATATCTCAGCAACCCTTAGGATGGAGTTGTACAGATATACATCACTTAAGAAACCTCTTATGGGTTATAAAAATATAATCAGATAATTGGTAAAGGGCTTATTTTTTACTATATACCAGATACTGTGGATATTGAAGCCCCTCTCATATATGGTAAAATAAAGTTTTCCATGTTAGTAGAGAACCTAGTAGGAGTAGTTTTCATTTTTCATTCTTTATCCTTCTCTGACTTTACTTTATACCTGTATTACTTCTAGTATAAAAATTAGTTTAAAAAAGTCAAAGGGTAAGAAACATTTGTATAGAACACCAGGTTGCCAGGTTGTGTACAGTGAAGCATACCTGTAGAGCTCTTATCAGTGTGTATCATGAGACAATGAATCTTCATAAATTACTTAGTTAATTTAAGTTACTAGAAGTATGCAATTTGTTTATTTCTCACCCTTGTTTATATTAAGCAATAGGTTATTCATGCCAATGAAATCCTATAAAAGATCTAGATATGCAACATTATGGTTAGTTTATTCTTGTTTGACTTGAATAACTTTAATAACATCTTTAGCTCATAGCTTACTTAATTTTTGTGAGATTCCATTTTGTAAAAATAAAATATCCTGAATAATGACTATCTAATCTGGACATTTTGGGGGGGGGATATAATCACCTATTAATACAGTATTTCTTATGGAAGCAGGAATCCTGAGGGCCATTGAGCAGTGCCTGTGAAAGAAAATAATGAAAGGCTAGGCACAGCAAAATAAAATTGAGAGCAGCATTGTGGAAGCTGCAAACTTTAGGGCCACTTGTCAAATTGGTCCCATATGTTCACAGGTGTTTTTAAATTTAGTTTCTAGCTTGCCAGAGCATACTTTAGCTTAAATAGATCTTAGAAACTTTTCTTATCAGTAGAATCCTTTTATTACATCTGGTCCAGTGTTCTCATTTCATCTAGTCCAATCTTTTTAATTTGCTTTTTTTGCTGCTATTAAGTAGAACTAGTAGTATGAGAACCTGATTTTGTTGAATTCAAATAAGCGCTTTTTGCTATTCCCTATATCCTCTTTGATAAAAAGCCTCTCATAGAATGTGAGGTAACCTCTTGGCATTACAGTTTATACTATACTTCTATAATCTTGGCAATCTGAGACTGAACAAGGAAAGTCCATGTCATGTAGTAGTGGATACTTTTCCTGACATAGGAATTTAAGTTATGACATGCTGCAAGGTTCCTGCGTGGGAAACTGTCACGTAGCCAGTGAACAATCATGGAGAGTGGCCTTGTATCCTCATTTGACTGTAGCTCTTTGGGGGCACAGTTAGGAAATTCTGGACAGTTAGAAGTTGGACTTGCTGGTGTAGAGGGTCTGTTGTGTAGGATTAAGGGAGAAGCAAAAGTTCCCTCTGGTAAAAAAGAAGGACACATTTTTAGAGGTATGGTTTAGCCTAATGGTAAATTGTAGGTATTAAAGTATAATTTTGTATTTGCTTTCATGGGAAGTTACCCTGGGAGCTAGGGTGACCTGGAAAAGCTAGCATGGATGACTTTGTGTTTAGGATTTTACTAGCTTTTAGAAGATTGACTGGACATGCTCTCATGATACATACTCAAAATTATAAAGCTCAGATTTTTATTGGTCTTCTGGCTATTAAGCACAAAAGAAAAAACACTGAGATGTTCCCTTAGTGAAGCCTCCTTTAATAGGAGTGATCCCTTAATGAAACCTTGTTTCCACAGAAAGGTATAATCATAGATTCTATTAGCAAGAGCAGTGGGCAGGAACAGAGGATCGGTGATGCGATTTGATAATAATTACTGTGGCTTTTTTCATTATCGTGTATCTGGGCCAGGGTAAAGGAAAGTATTAGAAATTTTCTTCTTTGACTATGAATGAATTAGAGTTTCTCATGATGAGGGCTTGGAAGGATGATATCTTTAATGATTTTTTGGGGGGCAATATATTTTTATTGATTTTAGAGAGGAAGGGGGTAGAAACATCAATGATGAGAGAGAATCATTAATCGGCAGCCTCCTGCATGCCCACAACCCAGGACATTCCAACCAAGTGAGCCACACTGGCCAAGGCAAATGAGAATCCTTTTAAAAAATAGAGCTTCACTGTGGTGTGATTAATATTTGCAGATACGTAAAGTGTACTATTTGATAACTTTGAGATATGTGTACAGCTATGAAACTGTCATCACTGTTAAGATAATGGACATATTCACCATCCTCAAAAGTTTCCTTGTGCACTTCTGTAGTTCTTTCACATCCACTGATATATTTTCTGTCACTATACAGGGTAGGGCAAAAGTAGATTTACAGTTGTGAGTATGTGAAACATGAAGTTCATTCTTATTCATTTTTAAAAAATATATATTTTTAAATTAATTTCACAGAGAAAAGGGAGAGATAGAAACATCAATGATGAGAGAGAATCATTGATTGACTGCCTCCTACATACTCCCTACTGGGGATCGAGCCCCCAACCTGAGCATGTGCCCTTCACTCAAATCGAACTTTGAGACCTTGAGTTCGCAGGTCGACGCTCTATCCACTGAGCCAAACCAGCTAGGGCTTTTTATTATTGTCTTGTTTTCCATACAAAGAACTGGAAACCTACTTTTGTCCTACCTTATAGATATAACTTTTTATTTTCTAGAGTTATTTAAATGGAATCATATAGTATGAATTTGTCTGACTTTTTTCACTTAGCATATTTATTTGTTTATTGATTTTTACCATTTTAAGCATAATTATTTTGAGTGTATTGGTAGTTCATTCCTTTTTAAAAATATATATTTTATTGATTTTTTTACAGAGAGAAAGGGAGAGGGATAGAGAGCTAGAAACGTCGTTGAGAGAGAGACATCGATCAGCTACCTCCTGCACGCCCCCCACTGGGGATGTGCCTACAACCAGGATACATGCCCTTGACCGGAATCTAACTTGGGGCCTTTCAGTCCGCAGGCTGATGCTCTATCCACTGAGCCAAACCGGTTTTGGCAGTTCATTCCTTTTTATTGCCCAAGAGTATTTTATTATATGGATGCACCTCATTTTATTTATCCATTCACCTTTTGAGGCTCATTTAGTTGTTTCCAGTTTTTGGCTATTGCAATAAGCAGTTAAACTAGGATGTACCAATCATTGTGTGAACACATGTATGTTTGTTTTTTTCCTTATAAGAATGGAATGGTTTGGGTCATAGTGCAGGAGTATGTTTAACTTTTTAAGAATTTGCCAACTGTTTTCCACTGTAGTTGCAGCCATCCCTTGACCATGAATAAGAGTCAAGCTAAAAATCAAAGAAAACATTCTTTGATAGTCAGTTGGCTACATGGAATTT
>JAAGEH010000041.1:56152194-56224660 GCA_011751065.1 Lasiurus cinereus
AGGCACCTCGATTACATGGCTACACTGCCAGGGTCCTTCAGAGTGCTTCATTGTGCCTTGCAGGCAAACGTACTACGGCGGTTGCCCCTGTGAGCCTCCACTGGGAGTGAGCGTCTATCCACCACAGGTGCAGCAGCAAGAGCTGAGTCTGTCCACCCCACAACCATAGAACTCTGGACACCACAGTCACCCTTTTCCAGAGTGCAGGCCCCCTGAGCTCCACCACCCCAACAGATGAGGCTAACAGCTTATCAGAGAGAGAATTCAGAGTAATGGTTATAAGGATGTTTAAATGGCTGGATGACAAATGCACGCAACTCAATGAGAATTATAAGGAGCTGAATGAGAATGTCACCAACGTGAAAAGGAACCAGGAGGAGATGAAGAATGACATAGCTGCAACAAAGAACAAAATGGAAGGCTTAAACAGTAGACTAGAAGAGGCTGAGGACCCCATCAGTGAATTAGAAGACAAAGTAAGAAAAAACACACAAACACAGCAGGAACTGGAGAGAAGACTTAAAAAGCAAGAGGAGAACCTAAGGGAGCTTTGGGACAACACAAAACGAAACAACAGGACTTAAACATAAGACGGGAAACCATAAAAATACTAGAAGATCCACAGGCAGAGAAATCTCAGACATATGCCGAAGCGATTTCTTCACTGATACCACTCCTAGGGCAATGGAAGCTAAAGAGAAAATAAACAAATGGGACTACATCAAAATAAAAAGCTTTTGCACAGCAATACAATAACAATACAGTAAGAAAGCCCACTGTATGGGAGAGCATATTTGCAAATGTTATCACTGATAAAGGTTCAATTTCCAGTATTTACAGAGAACTCATACAATTCAATAAAAGGAAGATAAACGACCCAATTAAAAAATGAGCAGTGGACCTAAATAGATACTTTTCTAAAGAAAACAGAAGAAGTCCAAGAGACATATGAAAACATGCTCCGTCACTAATTATCCGAGAGATGCAAATGAAAACGACAATATGATACCATCTCACATCTGTCAGAATGGCTATTATCAACAAATCAACAAATGACAAGTGTTGGTGAGGATGCGGAGAAAAAGGAACCCTTGTGCACTGCTGGTGGGAATGCAGACTGGTGCAGTCACTGTGTAGAACAGTACGGAGTTTCTTCAAAAACTAAAAATGGAACTCCAATTTGACCCAGTAATCCCACTCCTAGAAATATATCTTATGAAACTAAAAACACCAATCAGAAAGGATATATGCACCCCTATGTTCATTGCAGCACAATTTACAACAGCAAAGATTTGGAAAGAACCTAGGTGCTTGTCAACAGATGAGTGAATCAGAAAACTGTGGTACATCTACACAATGGAATACTATGCTGCCATAAAAAAGAAGGAATTCTTATCATTTGCAGCAACCTAGATGGAACTGGAGAGCATCATGCTAAGTGAAATAAGCCAGTCAATAAAAGGAAAATACCACATGATCTCATTTATGGCTAATGAAGATTATAATCTGATGAACAAAAAGATAGATACAGAGGCAGTAAAGCATCAAAGAGACTGTCAAATTACAGCAGGAAGGTCGGGGAGGGTGGGGTGGGAGGGGATAAGAGATTAACCGAAGGACTTGTATGCATCATATAAGGATAACCAATGGACGCAAGACACTGGGGGTGAGGGCATGTATGGGAGTGGAGTGGCAGGGGGGCAAAGGGAAGATATGTACACATGAAATAACTTAAGCAATAAAAAAAAGAAAGAAAAAAGGGGAAAAAAAAGAAATATATATTTGGTCATACAAATGACCAAAATGTATTTCTCATATATATTTGGTCTTATGCTTAGTCCACAGTTCCTGATGCACATACAGGTGTCCAAACCTTTGGAATTACCTAAGGGTTGGATATGATGAAAGTACCTCTTGCTGTAGAGGTATAATGAGGTGGCTTTTGGGTCCTAAGGATAGGGGCTGGTTGCCAGGAGAACCAATTATGGTTAGAGGTTGGGAACTTCCTAGTTCCTCTCCTGACCTTCTGGGGAGTGAGGAAGGCCTGGAGGTTGAATCAGTGCCCAATGATTCAGTCAATTACAGCTGTGTAGTGAAGCCTCCATAAAACCCCGAAAAACAGGGTTCAGAGAGCTTCCAGGTTTGTGAGATCTAGGGGAGAGTGGCACTCTGGGGAGGGCATGGAGTTCCACTCCCTTTCTCCATACCTTATCTGTGCATCTCTTCTAACTGGCTGTTACTGATTACATCCTATCTAATAAAAGAGTAATATGCAAACTGACCATACCTCTGCTACACCACCAGCCACGCCCACCAGCCACACCCACCAGCCATTCAAAAGGGAGTATGCAAATTAACTCCAACTAAAATGGCTGCAGCCATGGAGCTAACAGGAGGAAGATTTGGGTTTCCCTGGTGATGGAGGAAGCCAAGCTTTCCACACACCCTGGCCAGCCCAGGCCTCCACTCAATGCTACAAAGTTTCAACTGTAGAAGATAAATAAATCCCAGATACCAGGGCCTTTGCTTGGGTTGCTGGGGGGCATGGCCAGCCTGCAAACCAACATAGGCTCCTCACCCAGGCTGTCCCACACCCCAAGGAAACCCTCACCCTGATCCGGAACACCCTTCAGGGCAAACCAGCTGGCCCCCACCCATGCACCAGGCCTCTATGCTATCTAATAAAAAAGCAATATGCAGATTGACCATTGTTCCAACACACAAGATGGCTGCTCCCATGTGGTCACAAGATGGAGGGCAGTTTTAGGTGATCAGGACAGCAGGGGAGAGCAATTGGGAGGGACCAGGCCTGCAAGGGAGGGCAGTTGTGGTCCCAGGCCTGCAGGGGAGAGTGGTTGGGGTGGGGGGACCAGGCCTGCAGGAGAGGGCAGGTAGGGGTGATCCGGCCTGCAGGGGGTGGCAGTTAGGGGCAAACAGGTTGGCAGGGGAGCAGTTAGCCATCAATCAGGCTGGCAGGGGAGGGGTTAGGGGGTGAGCAGGCAGAAGTGGTTAGGGGCAATCAGGAAGGCAGGCAGGTGAGCAGTTGGGAGCCAGCAGTCCTGGATTGTGAGAGGGATGTCCGACTGCCTGTTCAGGTAGGATTGGGCCTAAACGGCCAGTTGGACATCCCTCAAGGGGTCCCAGATTGGAGAGGGAGCAGGCTGGGCTGAAGGACACGCCCCACCCGTGCACGAATTTCATGTACTGGACCTCTAGTCTACACTATTTAAAAGAGAAACATGCAAATTAACCACTCTGCTACACCCCCCAGCCAATCAGGAGCGAGTATGCAAATTAACCCAACTAAGATATCGGCTGCCATGGAGCTGGAGTGAGCAGGAGGCTTGGGTTGCCCCTGGCGATGGAGGAAGCCAAGCTTCCCATCCTGGATGGCCCTGGCAATCCCTGAAGGTTATAAAGTTTCAATTAAAGAAGATAAATAAATCCCAGATATCTGCTTCCAGCCGGCCCTGGCCTCCACTCAAGGAGAGGCTGGGAGCCTGGGTTTCCAGGGTCAACCCAGGTTCCAGAGAGCCCTGGCCTTCACTCAAGGCTACAAAGTTTCAATTACAGAATATAAATAAATCCAAGAGACCTGCTTCCAGCTGTCCCTGGCCTCCACTCAAGGAGGCACTGAAAAAAATAAATGAAAAAATAAATAAATAAAGCCCCTTACCCAGGCTGGCCACACTCCTAGGGGGTGAGGGTCTGCACTGGGGGGCTTGGCCAGCCTGCAAGCAGTCATCAGCCCTCACCCAGGCTGGCCACACTGCCATGGCCTGATTCCTGTAAAGGGGCAGTTGAACATCCCTTGAGGGGTCCTGGATTGGAGAAGGTGCAGGCTGGGCTGAGGGACAGCCCCTCTCCCCCATGCACAAATTTCATGCACCGGGCCTCTAATAGAGGAATAATAAAGAGCAGTTCAAGAACAAAGGTTAAATTCTATACCATTAGCTTCCATTCTTTTCACACCAGTTTATTTTCTACATGTCAATCAGATCATCTTTGTACTCTCCTCTCCTTTGAAAGGATCTTTTACCTTTACATGATTTTTTGTAACATCTGGCATAGAATATTTGTTTATTGAGTTATGTAGATCTTTTAAAAGTTGACATTTATCATTCAGTGTGAAAAAAATCACATTTGTTCATGTCACCACCAGTTTCATCAGGAAAATCTTTAACTCTTGGGAAACTGTCAACTTCACAGGGATAAAAGTTTTGCAGAAGTCTAATTTTTACTTAAAAGCTTCAGTTTTATCATTGGCAACAAACATGTCAAATTTTTTGTTTGATTCTCTTAGAAAATTTCTGCCAACTATCTAAATTGGAATAATCATAATTTGTCTACAGTCGTTTTGCTAGCTCACAACTTAGTTACACTAATGCTTTTCCCTGAGACATACTCTGTGTGCAGCAGCAGTGCTTTAAGCATGTAGCATCACAAATTGAAGGCATTTTGTCATACAGAATCTATACTAATAAAAGAGTAATATGCAAATTGGTCATGAAACCCTCACAGTAACCATTGAACAGCAGGCTACATGGGGCAACCAGGCCACAGGGGGGTTAGTGAGGGATGACCAAACAACTGAACAGCAGGCTGTGTGGGGCGACCAGGACCATCGGGGGGGCAGTGAGGGGTGACTGGGCCAGCAAAGGGGGGCAGTGAGGTGTGATCAGGCCAGCAGACGGGCAGTGAGGGGTGGCCAGGCTGGCACAGGCAGCAATAAGGGACAGTCAAGCTGGAAGCGGGGGGTGGGGGGTGGGCAGTTAGAGGCAACCAAACTAGTAGAGGTGAGCAGTGAGGGGAGACCAGGCTGGCGGGGGGTAGTTGGGGGTGACCCGGCTGGCAGGGGGGGCAGTTAGGGGCAATCAAGCTGGCAGGCAGAGGAGGTTAGGGGTGATCAGTGAGCAGTTAGGAGCCAGCAGTTCCCATCTTGTGAGAGGGCTGTCTGGCTGACGATTTTGGCCCGATCCCTGAGGCAGGCAAACATCCCTCAAGGGGTCCCCGATTGGAGAGGGTTCAGGCTGGGCTGAGGCACCCCCCTGTGCTCCCACCCCCCATGCATGAATTTCATGACCGGGCCTCTAGTATTTTTATAAAATTGTACTCAAATGTCAAGACTTAATGAAATTAAGCAAAACTGCCTTAAGAAAAACCCCACAAAACTTGGTGTGGGTGAAGAACACATGACTCCTGGTATATTTTGGTTCCATTACCTCAATCATAATTCTGTGGTGCCAGTGGTTTACCCAGCCTCACTTTTGTACCGTAAGTGCAGATGTCATCACAGTGAAGAAGGCACACAGCTTCCTTGTGTTATTATGGAAATGGTTTTGATTTTGTGGGTCACGAGGAATTCACAGTTCATACTTTAAGCGCTACTGTGATACAGGGTGATTGGATTTAGGTTGTCGTTAAGGTCTGTGCATCAGGTCTCGGGAAGTTTTTTTTTTTTTTTTAATTTTCAGATTATTACACATGGTTCCTCTTTTTCCCCTCCAAAGCTCCCCTCCACCTAGTTCCCACCCCACCCTCTGCCCTTAACTCCTCACACTGTCCTCATCCATAGGTGTATGATTTTTGTCCAGTCTCTTCCCACACCCCCCACACTCCTTTCTTCCCAAGAATTGTCAGTCCACTCCCTTTCTGTGCCCTGATTCTATTATATTCACCAGTTTATTCTGTTCATCAGATTTTTTATTCACTTGATTTTTAGATTCACTTGTTGATAGGTATGTACTATTTGATGTCATTTTGTTTGTAATTTTTATCTTTATCTTTTTCTTTTTCTTCCTCATCTTAAATGTTTGTTTTTAATATATTTTATTGATTTTTTTACAGAGAGGAAGGGAGAGAGATAGAGAGTTAGAAACATCAATGAGAGAGAGACATGGATCAGCTGCCTCTTGCACACCCCCTGCTGGGAATGTGCCCACAACCAAGGCACATGCCCTTGACCAGAATCGAACCTGGGACCTTTCAGTCCGCAGACCGACGCTCTATCCACTGAGCCAAACCGGTTTTGGCTTCTTCCTCATCTTAAAGAATACCCTTTAGCATTTCATATAATACTGGTTTTGTGTTGAACTCCTTTAGCTTTTCCTTATCTGTGAAGATCTTTATCTGCCCTTCAATTCTGAATGATAGCTTTGCTGCTGGGTAGAGTAATCTTGGTTGGAGGTTCTTGCTATTCATCACTTTGAATATTTCTTGCCACTCCCGTCTGGCCTGCTTAGTTTCTGTTGAGAAATCAGCTGACAGTCATATGGGTATTCCCTTGTAGGTAACTAACTGTTTTTCTCTTGCTGCTTTTAATATTCTCTCTTTGTCTTTTTCTCTTGGCATTTTAATTATGATGTGTCTTGGTGTGGTCCTCTTTGGATTTCTCTTGTTTGGGGTTCTGTGTGCTTCCTGGACTTGTAAGTCTATTTGTTTTACCAGGTGGGGGAAGTTTCAGTCATTATTTCTTTAAATAGGTTTTCAGTATCTTGCTTTCTCTCTTCTTCTGGGACCCCCATAATTCTGATGTTGGTTCGCTTAAAGTTGTCCCAGAGGCTCCTTACACTATCTTCAAAATTTTGGATTCTTTTTTTTTCTTTTTGTTTTTTCCTTGGTTTGATTCTTAGGGTCCTTTGATCTACTGTTGAATTTCTGTATATTATTTTTTATTTTAGACATTGTATGCTTAATTTCTGACTGGTCCTTTTCCATTTTTTTTGGCATTCTCATTAAGATCTTTAAAGGTCTCACTAAGTTCCTCAGAGGTTTTTAGCAGATTCTTGAGTAACCTTATAAATGTGGTTTTGAACTCTATGTCCAGTAGTTTGCTTTCCTCAGTTTCTTTCATTTGTGACATATTTCTTTGTCTCTGCATTTTGGCTGCTTCCCTGTGTTGATGGAGTGGCTTTGTGTGGTAGGTCACCTATAGGGCCCAGTGGTTCAGCCTCCCCTATCACCTGACGTGGATACTCTTGGTGCACCCCTTTGTAGGCTGAGTGCCTAGTCCTGTATTTAAGCCTTGATGGTTGTTGGTATACTGGGAGGAATTCACCTCTAGGCCAATTGACTGTGAGGATTAGCTGTGTCTATGATGGAAGAATTGCTGTGCTGTAGACACCCTTATGGGGTAGGATTAGCCTCAATGGGGCTTTGGTGCTCACTGAGTCTGCCTCCTGAGTGTGTCACTTACGGATGTGAGAAGTTGAAATCTGGTGTCGCCTCATACTGATCACTAGGTGCACTGGCTTCTGGATTTCCAATGGGGTGCAAGGTCAGCTACTGTCTGAGGCCACCCATCAGGAGCTACAGTGAGTTCTGCAGATTTCTCCTGGCCTGACCAGAGCGGTTAGATTAAGCTGCCACAGGGCAGGACAATTATATGCAAAAGTCGCTGTGCACAGCTCGGGAGGGTGTGTAAACTGGGCTGGGTGGGGTCTCAGGGAGTCACTAGGGTGTGGCAAACAGGGATGGCTGCCAGTCAGCCCTCTCTCCGTCTCCACCTTTCTGTGGCCCCCTGTCCCCCGCCCCAGCACAGTAAACAATGATTCCTATGTAAGAGAGCCACCCTCACTTTCCCACCTGGTGGCAGACAGTTCAGCTTCTCCCCATAGGGGTCTGGGTCCCGGGTCAGGCGAAAACTAGAGTTCAGAGTAATGGGGAGCTTTGTCTCCCTTCGGGTTGGAAGAAACAGTGCACCCCGTCGCCAACCGCCAGCCCGATTCATGCACCTGCGTACCTCAGCTTTCCCACGCTGGTGCACGTCTCAATGCTCTTTTCTCTTCCCTTCTAGTTGTGGAACTCACTGAGCCAGCCTTCCCGTGGTTCTGGGTGATAGACGGTTTGTCTTTTAGTTGCAGTTTCGGTGTGGTAGTGAGAGGCAGCATGTGCAGGTGTTTACCATCTTGGTTTCTCTCTGGGAAGGTTTTTTAAGCCAAGCTAAGAAATGTGTGCAGGCTTTGAAGTAGGCAAGGTTGTTTGCGTCATCAAGGAACTTTTAGAAGACCAGGATATATGAAGTATTGTGATCAAAGGGAAGAGTAATACAAAAAGGGGCCAGTTTATTTGAGACTTTAGAATGAATCCATTTTAAGGATTTTGGATTTTACTAGTGTCCTCTGGCCATGGAAAGACTTTTTTTTTTTTAAAAGCAGGAGAGTGATAGGATCCAATTTATGTTTCAGAAATAGCACTCTGGCTGACTGTTTTAAGGTATTTAAAAAGTGATATATTTAGTTAAGTCCTTCCATATTTATAGTTTCAGAGTCTTTCCCTTTTACTAAAACTTTAATTAAAAATAAACTTAGGACATACTAACTTGATTCAGATCTTTCAGAAAGTCTTGCATGGCAGAAAAAGAGCAAAAAGGAATCTTATTTGAGGCCACACGACATTTTATTCTTTAGCTAAAATATCTGCACTTGCTAAGAAGAAACACCTTTCAAAAATTACTTGAGTTACATTATTTAGAATAAGTAGATGAATATTTATGAGGGCAGACACTCAGGTAATTTATGTATTAGATACACAGATGATACTCATAGAAAGTAACTCCATAAAGTCAATTCTCTGGAGGTACTATATGTGAACGACATGTATTTCTCAGAGAATGCTTACCGATTCCCCTCACCCCCCATTTTTTCATATTAAACGTTTCTTTTATGTGTCACAACTGTGATGACATGGTAACATCAAAAAGTTACGTCTTTAAAGACAAAAGCACCTTGCAGTTTATTAAACGTAGAGTAAGTGACATTGCTTTTAATGCATTACTCATTTCTCTCCAAAATATTTTTATGGCCTCAGTGTACCTGGATCTTGCAATCTAGCACGAAAAAAAAGAAAAGAAAATGCATTATCTTTTACTTACCCTCTTAATATTTTTTTTGTTAGCATGTGGCTAACAGAGACCCATTTTGCAATTACTACCCGTTTATTGTGCATTCTTTTTTCCTTCAATGATACCTAGCCTCTTTTTGTTTGTCTGTGGATACGTATATCACTTTTAAGGGTTTTATGTTGGTGGAACCTCAGCCTCGTTTTTCCTGTTATCTCTCTTAACCAAATGTGGAGCTTCACATTAGGGTGCGTTTCTGCCAAAAGGACAGACGCTGTTGGGTACACAGTCAGTTACTTCAGATGGAGGCCCTTCTTCTCCCAGCAGCCTAATCTTTTCAGCAGGTGGGGCCTGGCGGAAAGGCCAACAAGGTGAGCAGTCAGCCTCTCCCAGCTGACCTGGGTCTTTATTTCTGGAGTGCTCATCTTTTGGCCACTGTGAGAACCTTATTACACTTACTTGTGAAATGTACTTATACCTTGAGTTTAAATTGATATTTTTAAAGTCATATTTTAATTATCCTGGATTTCCCAGGAGTGTTCTGATTTTAAATATTTGTCCTTCTTCTCTCTCTTTTCATTGAATGTATTCCTCAAACATAAAAATGCCTTTTTTTCCGTACTTGATTCTTGTTCGTATAAATACTTGTCTTGAGGTAAGTCACCGAAATACTCAGTTATCATTGTCTATGTCGAACATTAGTTTAAAAAAAAAATCATGGCGTTATTTATGTGCTGTTAAGATAGAACATAGTGGTATTTCTTTTCTTCAGTTAGGAATCAGTCATTTTGATCTTTTTTTTCTGAAATGGTTATTGAGTTGATCATAATGGTGATGACAAGAAGCATCATCAGTGGGGGCATTCTTTGGCCTGCAAGTTTTTACATGAAAGAACTAGCTTCTGTGTCATTTATTGTCCATTAATTGAGCAATGAGTAGTCCTTAATTTTCTAGGTATTTAGGCAATCATATATTCCCTTCTTTCTCAAAATTTTGTTTGTTTATTTTTTTTTGGTCTATAAGTTCTTGTGTGAGTGTGGGGTATTTATTTAAGTTTTGTTCTTAATGAGTCTAGGAGAAAAGAGAAAATGGATAGTTTTGGAATTTAGATTGTAGGGATGTTGGCAATAAAATGAAAGGAGGTTAATTTTACTCCTGATGTCAAGATAAAAGGATTGTAAAGACAGTTACAGTTTAGCACAGTTCTTTTCTTTAGCCTTCAGTGCAAATAACACATAATCAAGTTTCTTTTGTTTTTGAGAATGACTTCTACTTAAATGGAAACAGAGAAAGCTTCTGATACAGAATTCTTCTCAATAGATGTCTTTTTTTTCTCTCCCATGGAAGACATGTGAAAATAGCTTTATCAAAATGCTTCTTTGCAATGATATTTTTCATCAGTTTTTAGAGTCGATGCTATTACGTATTTTTATTAAAATTGTGGTAGACCTTAGAAGGCAAATTTAGAATGTGTTAGAATGTTGAGATTTTAGTTAACAGCTGAAATGTTTAAAATTCAATTACTGAAATTGTTGAAAACTTTCTAGCCATTGTAAATAAGAGATGATCTTAAGCATAACAGATTGATTTACTGTGGATAATTAGTAACTGGTATTTCCAGGTGTTGAAGGCCTTTCTAAAACAACAACCAGAACGAAATAAAAAAAAAAAAATAAAGGTCTTCCAACAAAAAAGACAAAGAAATGAGCTTAATTAACTGAGGAGCAGATCATACGTAGGTATATCAGTTTTCTAGGGCTGCCATAACAACATACCACAAACTGGGCAGCTGAAACAACAGACATTTATTTACCCAAGTCTGGAGGCTGGAAGTTTGAGATCGAGGCACTGGCAGGGTGGCTTCTCCTGAGGCCTTCCTCCTTGGCTTGCAGATAGGTGTTCTCTCGACCCCTCTCCATGTGGTCACCTCTCTGTGCATGTGTCCTCCTGCTGTCTCTTCCTCTTCTAAGGACACTAGTCATATTGGATTCAGGCCTCACCCTGATGGCTTTATTTTAACTTAATCACCCCTTAACTACCTTATTTTCACATACAGTTACAGGCTGAGCTACTTGGGGATGAAATTTCAACATAAGAATTTTAGGGGAACACAATTTAGTGCATAAGAGTAGGCAATGAAACCAATTAAGGGAAACAGTATTACATGTATTTTAAAAGTTTACTCATTTTGCCCCTTTTATTTAATAATGTTTGCGTAGAAGTGCAGTTGTTCTGTCTGTGATGCTTGTTGTGTATCTCCTAGCCGGAGAATTTTCATCCTTGGGCCTTCTCATCATGTGCCCCTCTCTCGATGTGCACTTTCCAGTGTGGATATATATAGAACACCTCTGTATGACCTTCGTATTGACCAAAAGAGTAAGTATATAGAAATCATAAAGCTTTTAAACAGCTAAAGGTTTTTAAATAGGAATTATAAAATGTGAATATCATAGTAATATCTCAAAAAATAAAATTTCTTGTAACTAATCTGTAAAAAAATCCAAAGAAAATTTTCTATATGCTTAAAAGACAACCGCAGTTTTTCTGCCCGCTACAAAAATCTGTCAGATCCATTAGTCTCCAGACTGTAGGAAAGTACTCTGTGCTCATTGTACTGTGAGATAAGAAATTGGTACCCATCACAACTTGGTGAAAGACTGTGGGCAGGTTAGTCTACCTCTATGTATGTCACTTTCCTCACTGTAAATAGATAATGGTGATTCTGCCATTTTTACTCCCAAATTATTATTATGAGAAAAAATGAGCCTGTAGTTGTGAAACTTTGAAAGGTGCTACGTAAATCTTAAGTGCATTTTATTTTTAAGATGTTGATTAGTTTGGTTTATTTTTTCCATAAGCTTTCAGAAATCACATTTTTAATTTACTTGCCATTATTTTATATATTGGATATATAAAGTAAAACTTACTGACTTTGAATAGTAGTTTTGGAGGATGAGTAAGCGTAATTTAAAAAAATACAGAATAGTACTGAAAATAGTGTTACAAACACTCATCTTCCAAAATTTACTCAGAATTGCCCCCTCATCTGAACTCAATTTATATTTCCACTAGTAACTACTTTTATGGACTTGGTAGGTATTTTTACAGTTCATCAAAGTATATTTTAAGTATGTTGAGTGCTTATTTCAAGAAATTTTACAAAATACACTAATGTAGAGGGAAAGAAACCATTTGCAAAGGAAAATGATCACCTCTTTTTTTCCCCATGGTTTTTTAGTCCTAAATTTCCATAATTTGAGATTTTAAGTATCATGGAGTATTAGCAAATTGTTAGAATATATTTTATTAATAAAGCTGGAATATTGCTAGCCTTATTCCATAGGTTCTTAGGAGACATACTTTTTTTAAAAAACTTTGTTGTGGCATTCAGGAAATTTTGGTCTTGGATAGCCTAACCAAAGAAGGAATGGAATATTTTTAATCAGATATATTTTGATATTGGTAGATGCTTTTTTCTGATATAGTTATAAAAAGGTTGATTCAGGCCTTAGCCGGGTAGTATGTCAGCTTATGGACTGAAGGGTCCCTGTTTCAATTCCGGACAAGTGCACATGCCCAGATTGTGGGCTCAATCCCCAGTAGGGAGCATGCAGGAGGCAGCCAATCAATGATTTTCTCTTATTATTGATGTTTTCCTCTTTCCCTCCCTCTCTCACTCCCTTCTTCTCTGAAATCAATAATAAAAAAAAGATGTTGGTTCAGTTCTATAATAAGACAATAACATTCATATTTTTTTACATATTAAATTTCATCATTTTCTTGCTGTGCAATATTCAGTGTTAAGTATAATTCATCAGAAGGGTCTGAATTACTAGATCATTTTAATATTAACTTATGGCATGGTACTGTGGTAAATTTATGTTCTGGTCTATCCCATAAGCTTTATTTTTAATTTTGAGGAAAATAGAATTCTTTGTGGGAATTTTCTGTTCTTAACTATGGTCAGAACCTAAGGTGTGGAATAATAATCCTATGCATTTTATTAAAAAACAAAGCAAAACACAAAAAACTTCATAAGTAAGTAGACCAGTGATTTTTTTCATATTTCAGTAGGAGTTCTAATCAGTGATGCTTTACTAGAATGTACTGATTAAAGTTAAGGAAAAGCTTACAGCTGGAGGTGATTTTTGTTATAATGAAAGGAACTGATGAAAAATTTAAATGATTACTTATATAACTATATATCATAGAAATGCTGAGTAAGTTATTACATGTTTTATTGTTTTGTCTGATATGTAAAAAGCAAGACTCTTCTTTTTTAAAAATAAAAATGGAGGAAAAAATGAAGGAGAATATTATGTGGTGCTTTTACCTCTTGCCAAAGCATGTAGTTTTGTATTACTGAGTGAAGTCTCGCAGGATAAGGATATATATTAATATATTTATTTTGCTATATTTTGAAATCTCTTTAGTTTACGGAGAACTATGGAAGACAGGAATGTTTGAACGCATGTCTCTACAGACAGATGAAGATGAACACAGTATTGAAATGCATTTGCCTTATACAGCTAAAGCCATGGAAAGGTATATTGATTAGTATAAGAAATCTCAGAGAAATCATAGATATTAATTTCTTTGGAATTATTTTAACTACGGTAAGATAATCATTAGGGTAAGGAGATTAAAAAATGTTGGGTGGGGCTTAAAACAATACAAATGTATTCTGTCACAGTTCTGGAAAATATTTTTTATTTGAAATGAAATAAAAATTTGAGGTTGGATTTTCTTAATGTGGATTGAAGTTGGTTTTTGAATAGTTAACCTCTGAAAGCTGAACATGTGAATTGAATTGTTTATTAGTGGGAAATATACAAAACACCCCCCCCACCCTGTGTGTGTGTGTGTGTGTGTGTGTGTGTGTGTATTTATTGATATGCCTGTTACTTGACTCGTTAGATATTTATTTATCTTAAAATAGATATTTATTTATCTTTTATGGTATGATGCCATAAGTAGTAACAACCTTTTAGATGTGGGATCAATATTGGAAGTCATTTATTTCAGCTTTACACAAAGTACATGAATCTCTTTCATAATATACTTATTAGATTATTATTTGGTGTCTGCTAAAGGTCTTCCAGTGATAGGGTGTTCAATTGATTATAAGTAGGTTGGAGATAGGGACAATATCTATTTTATTCTCCACTTATACCTCAGTACCTAGCACAATGCCAGTCACATAACAGTCATTAATTCATTTTGGTACCATGAAATAATTGTTTTAAGAGCTTTCTTTTAGATCAGCATTCAAAAGAAAGTTTTTCTTTTGTAGGTCCCATTTCTCTCATTTTCAACCATTTTCTTCATATGGACTTAATATTCCACATATAGTTTGACTAGTTTTAAATATGGTGAGATTATTCCTTCTTGGGATGACATCATTGTATTCTCTTAGTAAAGCATGTGGTGCAGCTTAGGTTCTCAGTAAATATTTGTTAGTTAATTGCATTTTTAAAGTTTGAGATTACATTAACATTTTTTGTGCTATTATGGCAAATGTACTGTGGTCAGCCAAAACCTAAGGCTTTTCATATTGTAAACTGGATTATTTTATCCTCTTGTACTATTGTGGCTGATTTCTTTTTAACAGAAACTACTTATGTGTAATTTTGTCTTGGTTTTAATCCATTATTGCAGTCTTTCTGGGTCATTTCCACGCTTAATTTTGTTATTGGAGTATTACTTGTTTCTCTTGGTCTTATGTTACTGATAATCTGTTCACAAGGTTAACTATGAAGACCTTCATAAATCTGGAGAAGTTTCTAAAAACCATTGTGATATTAAATTATAAGCAGTTTAATTTTAGGTTGTGTTTTAATACTTCATAATTCTTCAGAAATTGTTAAAGCAATATATGATGATTATTTCTTGAAATCCTATCTAATAAAGAGGGAATATTTTAATTAACCCTCTCCATTGCAAAGATGGTGATGCCCACAGCCAATAAGGAGGGAATATGCTAATTGACTACCCTGCCCTCAAATATGGTGGCACTCACAGCAACAAGATGGCAGCACCCAGTCCCCTTTGCCCCACTGGGGTGGCAGGCACGCAGCAAGGCTGGGCCTGCCTGCCTATGGTGTCCCCCAGTCCACTCAGCCTCCCAGCTGCCCAGGGCTGGCCCAAGGCGCAAGCAAGCCTCAGATGGCAGCTGCCCAGCTACCCAGGGCTGGCCCGAGGCGCAGGCAAGTCTTGGATGGTGGCTGCTCAGCCGCCCATGGCTACCAGGTAACCAGGGCCAGCCAAGGCTTGTGCTGCTGGCAGTGGCAGCAGCAGAAATGTGATGGGGCGTTGCCTTCCCCTGATCGCTGCTGGGTCACCTCTTGCCCCTGAGGGCTCCTGGACTGTGAGAGGGGGCAGGCAAGGCTGAGTGACACCCCCTCATCCAGTGCATGAATTTTCATGCACCGAGCCTCTAGTATTAGTATAATTGAAATATTCCATTCTTCGACTATATCGGATAATAGAATTTTTTTGTTATCTGCTGAAATGTTTGAACATTTTGTCATTAAAAGACAGATATTTTAAACTTAATAGATTTTAATACAATAAGCTGCCAGCATTATCTTTAAGGAAGTTTTTAACAAAATAACATTTTTGTTATTATTTCAAAAGTAAAACGTGCATTGTGTAAAATTTTGAAAAATAGGAACTTAAAAGCATCAAACAAAATTTCTTTTATAACCATTGTTAAGTATCACTTCTTAAGAAAACCTTCCCTGTCTCACAGATTAAGATCCCTAATATTGACTCTTAGAAAGCACCCACTTTCTAAGCACTTCAAGGTGTCATTTCCCTTTGTAGTCTTTCCTATACTCACCACCTGGATCAGCTGTCCATTGCTAAGTAACAAATTACTCCAAAACTTAGTGGCTTGAAATCACAACTATGTTATTGCTCACAATTTTGGGGTCAGGAGGTTTGGCAGGGGACACCTTGCTATAAAATGTTGACTGAGGTGGCTGGAATAGACTAGAAAGTCAAAGATAGCCTTAGTGCTAGTTATAGACCTAGTTCAAGTTTCTTAGCAAAGGGAGGAAGATAATGATTATAATCCATTACTCCTTGATGGTGTGAAGGATGAACTAGGGTTGGAAGAGATGGATAGAAATAGTTTAGTAAAGAAACTACAGTGGCTTTGAACTAAGGAACACATGAATGGGGTAGGAAAGTGAGCAGATTATGGGAGACATTTAAAGATTAGAACCAATAAAACTTGGTAAATGTTTATATGTGGGGGAGTAAGATGATTTTAAGCAAATGCAAAAGTTTAAGGTTTAATAGCATGCCATTATCAGAGAAGGTAAAGCCAACAAGCAGTATGTATACATTTAAGAGAACATAGATATGGAAATATTGATTTGCTTCTAACAAAATACTGAATTTCTCTAATAAACTTGGCCAATTCATGATAGGGTATTTTTTGTGTGTGTGTTTTGTTTTTGACTTCAAATAGTTGAAGCAACTGAAATATGCCTGCCCTTATAAAATCTTTTATCAGTATTCCTACTCAAATGGAAATTCAGAAAGATATAGCCTTTGAGATTAATTTTGAGAGTCTCATTAGATTCACTTAACTGATCAAAGAGTAAAGATCCTATATAATAAAGAGGTAATATGCAACTTGACTGTCACTCCAACACATAAGATGGCCTTCACCATGTGGACACAAGATAGCCAGCAGGGGAGGGCAGGTGTGGGCAATCAGGCCAGCAGGGGAGGGACCAGGCCTGCAGGGAAGGGCAGTTAGGGGTGACCAGGCCTGCAGGGGAGGACAGGTGGGGGGTACCAGCCCTGCAGAGGAGGGCAGTTGAGGGGAACCAGGCTTGCAGGGGAGGGTAGTTGGAGGGGACCAGGCCTGCAGGGCAGTTGAGGGTGAACAGGCTGACAAGAAAGGGCAGTTACGGGGGTCGGGCCAGCAGGGGAGGGCAGTTGGGGGCAATCAGGCCGGTAGGGAAGCAGTTAGGCGTCAATCAAGCTGGCAGGGAGTGGTTAGGGGGTGATCAGGCTGGCAGGCAGAAGCGGTTAGAGGCAACCAAGCAGACAGGCAGGTGAGTGGTTGGTAGTCATCAGTCCTGGATTGTGAGAGGGATGTCCAACTGCCCATACTGGGATCGGGCCTAAGTGGGCAGTTGTACGTACATCCCTCAAGGCAGTGGTTCTCAACCTTCCTAAGGCCGTGACCCTTGCATACAGTTCCTCATGTGGTGGTGACCCCCAACCATGAAATTTTGCTACTGTTATGCATTGTGATGTAAATATCTGCATTTTCCGATGGTCTTAGGCGACCCCTGTGAAAGGGTCGTTCAACCCCCAAAGGGGTCGCGACCCACAGGTTGAGAACTGCTGCCTCAAGGGGTCCCAGATTGGAGAGGGTGCAGGCTGGGCGGAGGGACACACCCTCCCATGAATGAATTTCATGCACTGGGCTTCTAGTTTTTAATAATTTAAATGTTAACTTTAGTTGCAATTGACAGCTAGTTTACCTTATTCCCTTTCTTTTCTCTCCCCAGTTCTTTAGCTCTGCCCAATGTTTTCTAGATCTTTTTAGTTTGTTCTTTCTCACACTGAAAGTATTCTGCATAAAGTATGGATGTATGGAACTGTAGTCTGAAAGTGAATTTGACTGAGGAAAAAATGAGAGAAACTCTTTTTATAGGGCTCGCTGAAATGCTTATCATTATGATTCCTTTATTTCATTTTGCCTTTAACACCTGTTTTGAGAGTTCTACAGAGAGCTTCACATTTGAAGACTCGCTAGACTGATTCACAGTTGTATTCCTGACTGTGGTTTATTAGGAAAGATATACACAGCAGGACCAGCAAGGGAAAAAGACACATTAGGCAGAATCTGGAGGAAGCCAGGGGCAGGCTTCCAAACTTCTTCCCTTTCACAGGGTGGGCGGAATGGAATGCGCTTCTCCAGCGGTGTGACGTGTGTATAATGTTTCTGGCCAGGCAAGCTGCTTCTAAGGTTCAAAACCATCCTGGCCGATGTGGCTCAGTTGGTTGGATGTGGTCCCATGCTCCAAGAGGTTGCAGGTTCGATTTGCAGTCAGGGCACAGGCCCCAGGGCAGGCTCGATCCCCTCCCTGTAGGGGGCCTGCAGGAAGCAGCCGATTGATGTCTCTCTCTTTGTCTCTCTCTCCCTTTCTCTGTACCTTTAAAAAATTCAATAACATCTTGTTAAAAAGATTCAAAATCAGGTTTTATTTTATTTTTTATTTTTAATATATTTTATTGATTTTTTACAGAGAGGAAGGGAGAGGGATAGAGAGTTAGAAATATCAATGTGAGAGAGACATCGATCAGCCACCTCCTGCACACCCCCTACTGGGGGATGTGCCCGCAACCAAGGTACATGCCCTTGACCGGAATCGAACCTGGGACCTTTCAGTCCGCAGGCCGACGCTCTATCCACTGAGCCAAACCGGTTTTGGCTATTTTATTTTTAAATCCAGGTTTTTTATCGGGAGCGGTAATGTACGCACTCGTTGCCAGCATAACTCAGCACAATTATTGAAATTCCAGGCTCCCAGAAGCAGAGCAGGTGTTAGCTATAATGACATTTTTATAAACAATCTAGGCAATCTGGTAGTGTCCCAAGGGGGTAAAACAGCCTCAATCACGTAAGGAACACTGTTAAAGTCAAGTTCCCAGATGTCACCAAGGTCAGTCTTACAAGCAGTCCCTTCTGAGATTGCACAGCAGACCTGCAGAACTTCCACTCCTCTTTCCCAATTCCAGGTTGCCATGTCGCCATTCCAGCTTTCTGATTTTTGATTCACTTACATCCCATCCTAACCCTTATTATAGCTTACGTTTGTACCAGGTCTAAAGATTTTACTTTCCTTTCTGATTGTGACCTCAGTTAAGGTCTTCAGATATTGGAAGTGCCAGAGAAAAGTAAGATGTGTTCTTGAATAGGTCATCTTTTTATTATTTATTTATTTGAAGACTCACTAGACTGATTCACAGTTGTATTCCTGTTTATTTTTTTAATGTTTTAATTTTTTTTATTGTTTCAAGTATTATAAATAGTAGTACATGTCTCCTCCCTACCCAGTCACCTCCCCCCAGCTTTCCCTACCCCCAGTACATCCCCTCACCTGCCCCTCCACAGTGTCTTTTATCCATTGGTTATGCTTACATACATGCATACAAGTCCTTCGGTTGATCTCTTACAGTCCCTTCCCCGCCCCCCCCACCTCCCCTGCCTTCCCGGTGTAGTATGACAGTCTGTCCACTGCTTCTTTGCCTCTGTATCTGTGTATTTTCCCCCCTGTGAATAGGTCATCTTTAACAGAGGGGAACGCTTGTCTCTGGACATAGAAGTCGGAGATTTTCTACCTCTGTCCAGCTTGAATGACAGCCACAGGAACAGTGCCATTTTCAAATGTGACTTGTACTCATGGTTATTTGTGTGTTTCTGCATATGTCTTGCAGTTAAATATTTTTTGTTGTTCTTTACTGAGATTTTAGAACAAATGTGGATTTTCTTTGTTTCTGAGGTTTTTTTTTAGTTTTTTTTTAGTTTTCCTTTTTTATATATGCTTTTGAGTATTACCTGCACATCAGGAAGGTATTATTTAGAATTATAGAGCATAGAAGATCTCTAGAATATAACTAAAACATTTTTGTTTGTTGTAATGGAACAATTTCAGTTTCTATGACCATGAATAGGATGAATAAAAATTAGTGTAAGGCATTTATTTTTTATCATCATTTGTTTTATCTTTTTTTTCTCTGTGATTATTTTCTATCTAAAAGAGGAAAGGAGAATAAATCATATAATTGTATTATTATGGCAACAGCTTTAGAATCTTTAGGGATAAAGATAAATTGTCTTCTTCCTGGATTTGTATGATTTGTTTAAGTCTCTGGACTGCTTGTAAAATCTGTAGGAAATTGAAAGAATTTGAATAGAGAAAAAAATTCTTGTATTAATGTTTTTCAGGGGACAAAAATCCAAATTCATTCCAAAGGAAGAATAAGCAAATAACTAGATACAGTACGTCATCTTGTTAAAAATGTCATCACTTTGAAGATTTAAATTATGTACCGCTAACTAAATAAAAACCCTGGCCACCTCTCCCCCCCAGGCATGCTCCCTTTTCCCTTTTCTCTCCTAAGTCCCAAGGACCCTTCTTTTTGTCTGTTTCCTGAGCCCATTTCCTCGACAGCTCACCTCTGCCTCTGTGACTTCCTAAGTAAACTTTCTCTTATAGTTTGAGTTTTGGCTCTGAATTCTTTTCCAGCCAGAACTCAAGTACCGACGAGGTTGCTGAACTGATGCGGGTGTTAGAGCCCATATACTGCTAGGGTTGACATTTTACTTTTCTAACGAGGCAGGGCTTTCAAGGCTTTCTTTAGTTTATTTATAACTGACATCCAACAAAATGCACTTTCTAATGTGTACTATTTGGTGAGCATGGACATACTGATCAAGCTGTAAAATGATTCACATAAAATAAATTTATCTCTCACTCATATACAGGTTAGGGAAAAAGTAGGCTTACAGATGTTAGTATGCAAAACACAGTTTATTCTCTCTCTTTTTTTAAATATGTATTTTACAGATTTAAACATTTTTATTGACTCTTTCCACTGGCCTAACACCTGCTGCCAGTTCTCACTGACAACAGAACTGCCGTGTTTGTGGAGTAGAGCAGAGGGTGGGGACAGCGCCTCCTAAGGTGCTAGACTTCTACTATTCCTCCCAAGAAATTCAGTTTTTTTTTTTTAAATGAATAAATTCTAATCTTATTTCTTGCCTTTGGTTGATTTCTAGAGCATGAAATGGTTGTCTATGACAGTTCATTCAGTTTTATAAATTGTTTTTTGTACTCTCCTTCACTAGGGAAGACCAACTTCACAAATAGATTCTAAAACTTGGGAATATTATATATCAAAGCCAAATGCTCTTTCCTCTAATTCATCTTTTGGGGGTATAGAGAACAACATATAGTTGTTTAAAACGGGTTAGAACAAAGAGAGGTGGATGGATGAATCTTGATTCAAGGCTTAGATTTTTAAGTAGGATGAGCCTTTTACCTCTATAGGTAGATTTGTGAGCTCCAACTGGTTAATTGAATGTTTTGGTGGCTCTTGTGGAGGGTAGATATGTGTTGTTTCTGCAGAGTGAGCCAACTGTTGTTGACAAAGTACTTCTATAGTATTCCTCACTTTGTCACAGTTTTATGAAATTAGTATTATAATTATGGTCATTTTACAGATAAGGACATTTTTAGGTTAGTAATTTAGCCATGCCCTCAATATTTACATGTGATATAGATAATACTTGAACCCATTTCTTCTGACTCACTGTTTTTTACACTCTATATAACTGCTTTCACACCATGTCGTAATTACTTGCAAACTTTGATTTTCTTGGTGTATTTATTGATGTAGGTGGTATTTGAAGTTAGAACAGAATAGGTCATAATAATTTTCTTGAATTTTCACTAGAGCTCAGTTCTTTTTTTGAAATGATAATCACTCTTAACTTATTGAAGAGCCCCTGTTCACTCACGTAGTCTTTAAGCAAATTGGTAACAGTCAGAGAAAGAAATACCCCGTGGCAGCTTCCTCTGCCAGCTTCCTCTTTTTTTCTTACTCCATAGATGCAGATTCTGTCCAAGAAGCCCCTGCATTGCAGAGGGACTGGAGATCTGTATGATCTGTTTATTTCGCAATTGACAAGGGTAAGGCGGCCTTTATGATGGGGGAGGCGCTTGGGTGCCCGGAATTTAGCTTTATGAAGCTGGAATAACATTTATTTGGGGAATATTTAAACTTAGTATTTTAAAGAACTTTTATGAATTCTATTTATCCTACATCAGCAAAGTGTCATACTATTTATATTAAAGAGCATTAATATAATGGTGATCCCCCACCCTCTTAAATTCTGTTCAGAATAAGTCAGACAAACATGATTTCATGCTTCTAAAATTCCAAATCTGGGATCATTTAGAATATAAATAGTGATACATGCAATTAAAATTTCACTATAATGAACATTTTAAAAAGTTTTGGATAAACATCTATTTCTATAGCCCATCATAGTTCTTCTTTATTAATTTGCTCTGTTCCTTTTCCATGAATCGGTCAGTCTGTAGAGTGAAAAAGGGATTTGTGGTTATGCTGTAAACACTGTGGGTGGGGGTAGTGTCTTATTATTGCTGTTGGAAATGAATACCTACTTCTTTGGAATCTGTGTTCACCCTAGATGCCGGTAAAATTGAGTTGTATTTTCAGACTGTCTTGTATCTGTTTATTAGTATAGATGTAGGTGTAGTTGGGGAATCGTTTGGGAGCCAATATTAAGTGTTGTAGGTCTCACTTGGTTTATGGAACAAATATTAGGAATGGTGGTATTAATAATAGGAAAGGACTAAAATAGGTGAGGAAGAGTTTAATGTTTTTAAAATTGTGGAAGTATTGGGCAGATGATTCCAGCTTCGAGGAGTAGTTGAGAAGACTTGACTTGGTGATGGTCTGATGGGCTTATTTTTATTTTTGAGGATATTATTCCACCTGGTAGTAAAATAGCTTTGGTTACTTAAAGAAGTATTCTACATTTCTGTAATTTAAATGGATATTTTGAGTATTCTGTACCTCACTTTTTGTATTTCTCATTTTTAAGTGGTCTTCTTTAAACATTTAATGTATAGGTTTTAAGAATTCAACAATATGTGTATTATCTTCACTACTATTTTAATATATGTTCCACTTTTTAGTGCAAAGACATTGGAAACTATTATTATTCTTATACTTCTCAAGTGACTTTTTTTTTTTTTCTGTTTTCTTTAAGCCATAAGGATGAGTTTACCATTATTCCTGTACTGGTTGGAGCTCTGAGTGAGTCAAAAGAACAGGAATTCGGAAAACTCTTCAGTAAATATCTAGCGGATCCTAGTAATCTCTTTGTGGTTTCTTCTGATTTCTGCCATTGGGGTAAGTTCTAGATTTTTAACATATGATAGCTATTATACTGTGGGTAAAGGTATCTTTTCAATCTAAGCTCTGATTTTCAGTTCTTTATCACTTCCCTTGGAAAGTTTTACCTTTAGCAGCAATGTTTAAAAGTGAATATAAAAAGTCTATTGGTCATTTAAAAAGGATCAGATTATAATAGTGGATTATGGATACATTTCCAAAGGCGACTGGTCTAATTGGATTCACAATGTGAGGGCATCCTTGCTTAGACACTTATATTAGTGGGAGTTAAGATCTTTTAACCCCATTTCCAGGTAGAGTTGTGGTAGATGCCCGAAATTGGTGTTTTGGTGGGATAAAACTAATTTTCTTTTTTAGAACATAGAAGAGCACTGTGCGTGCTGGCAGTCCTTTTCCACATTTCCTGTTTTGTAATTGGTCTCTTTTCTTTCTCTATCTCCTTTGATGCTTAATTTTTGCCCATAATTGCCATCAGTTTAGAGCTAACCTCCGATTGTAACACATTGGCTATTAGCACAATGGTCTTCATTCATAAGGACTCCTATATGAGTTATTGTTACCACTTAAAAGAATAAGGAAGCTTAATAGATTATAAAGAAAGTGAGACATTTGTAGATGTCTCTTTTAGTAAATGTTGAATTTTCACATTCTTTGGACAACATTTGCTCTCATTTACTGTTCTAGAATATCTCTGAATTCTGTTCCTTGTAGGACATCTCTTTGACTCATGTGTTCATCGGTTTAAGGGTCCCAGTATCTGTTCATCCTTCAGTTACTTCTTTGGTTATAGAGAAAACATAAGGCACAAGACCATAAATGTTATGGTGAAGTGCTAGAATGGCTAGGAAAACATCCTCAATTAAATATAAGGAGCCCTGGCTTTTCATGTTTTAGCCATTGATCACCAACGTTGACTCAACATTTATCTGGCCTGTTTAGGCTCGTATTTTCTTCTCTTACGTTGTGCCATGAGTGGCCTTGAGATTTCAGTTCAAGAGAACCATTCTTTCTAATGGTATAAAGTATTGTTTAAGGCTCTAATTTCTCAACTGGGATTACTCCTGGGGCGTTTGGAAATGTCCAGAGACGTTTTTTGATCATCATCACAACTAGGGCGGGGTGGGAGCTGGGGATGTTATTGACATCTTGTGAAAACAGTTCAGGGAAGCTTCTAAATAAACATCCTATAATGCACAGGAAAGCTCCCTACATCAAAGAATTATCCTGTCCACAATATTAGTAGTGCTGAGGTTGAAAGCCCTAGTTTAGAGTATGCAGGTAGCTGTGCTACTTGACAAACTTCCTCAGAAGCTCTCAGAGTTCTTTAATAACAACTTCCTTTGGCTGCTTTTGGCAGAAGTTATTTTTTATGTATGTATTAGTTACATCTGAGGACTAGGTAAATGCTTCAAAAGAGTTTCTTGAGAATTCTGAAGTTTAGTAATAGTTGATCTTAAAAATTAAGGTGTATCATATTGAAAAAGGACTATTTTCTTTAGTATTGTAAATTTGCATTGGTTATCACGTTTTAAAAATTCTGCAGCATGTGCTCCCTCTTCCTTCACTTTTAAGGCTCTTGTGAATCACTTCAAATCACTCTGTGATTTAAATAATTGTTTTTTGTGATACAGTTAGTTTTTCTGAGTCTAAGCTCTTCTAGGTTGACACCATGTGCAACCACAATAAAATGCACATAAACATCAGTGGACACCTTCATGTTTGCTTTTCTGTGGTATCATCCTTTTTACCTCATAACGAATTAGAAAGTAGACAAACCCCTGCACTACCATATTTAAGTACAATGTTGAGAGAAAAATGAATTTTGCTTTACATTCTACCTAGATTCTTAGAAAATTCTTTAGACATTTTATCTCCTTATTTCTTGAAAACTTTGGTATTTAAATTGTAAGATAGGATTTTCTGGTGATATGTTAGCTATGGAAAGCTAAACAGAGACTAAAATATACTTATATTTACATCTGGTGGTTAAGCAATAACTTTCTCAGTTGTTTGTTTTTTCAGTGTTGCTATCACTAATTATATTCATTAAGTGCGTACTTTGTGCTTAGGGAGAGCACTGTACTAACTCTAATTAGGAAATTTGATGGACATTTGGGGATAAATTGAAGGTGTTGCATGGATACTGTTCCAAAATTGGTAGTCTCTTTTCTACAATAGTAACAGTAACTGTTATTCTTGCAAAGTAAGATTTATTTTATATTTAACATGCCTGTTGAAGTAATAGGAATCACTAGCTGGTTGTGGGTCAAACTGTCTTAGAAATTATTTCATATTTCTCAAATTCATGCTTTAGTGGTGTTAGTCATCTTTACTAAGTTAATGAGTCTATAGTCTCACCTCAAAAATTTAGCTTTTTCTCATGAAGATAATACATAGTGGTTTTTTCTTCTTTTAAAAAATATACTATACAATATACTTTTTCAGTCCCTCAAGTACTTAGAGACTTTAAAAATTTCTGGTTAGGCTCTTAACACATTCCACATTTCTAAATAGCTGTGTTTTGTTTTGTGTTTTTAAAGAAAAATAACTTAATTAATTATGGTACAGTTAATAAAATTACTCATAGATAGCAGATTTTTTTGTTTTGTTTTTGTTGAATAATATATTAAAGTACTGGCAATGGCATTTTTCATTTCTAATCGTGTTTCTTTATATATTGTCCAACTTCTGTGAAAAATGAAGTGAGAAACTTGGTGATAGAAACGGTTGGGACACTTAGATGTAGTTGAAAGAATTTTGCCTTGAATTTTTTTGTTAGTCAGTGTCCATTTACATGAATGACTTCCTTTAAAAAATTAAAAAAAAATTGATTTCAAGAGGAAGGTAGAGGGAGAGAAAGAAAGACATACCAAGAGAGGGAGAGTGAGAAGGAAATATCAATGATGGGAAAGGATCATTAATCGGCTGCCTTCTGCACCCACCCTCTGGGGATCAAACCCACAACCCAGACATGTGCCCTGACCAGGAATCAAGCCATAGCCTGCTAGTTCATAGGTTGATGCTCAAACCACTGAGCCATACCATCTGGGCTGACTGCCTTTTTTTAAAGTGTATTTTGCTTTAAAGATGTTCATCTTTCAGATCCCATTTAGCTTTATTCAGACTTGAAAGAGATACTAGATAAAAAGTACAAAGACTAAAATACTCTTACGTTTTCTTCTTGAATGAGAAGAAAAAGCAATGGTTCTCAACCTTTCTAATGCCGCGACCCTTTAATACAGTTCCTCATGTTGTGGTGACTCCCAACCATAAAATAATTTTCATTGCTACTTTATAACTGTTAATTTTGCTACTGTTAATGAATCATAATGTAAATATCTGTGTTTTCCGGTGGTCTTAGGCGACCCTGACAGATATTTACATTACGATTCATTAACAGTAGCAAAATTACAGTTAATGAAGTAGCAGTGAAAATAATTTTATGGTTGGGAGTCACCACAACATGAGGAACTGCATTAAAGGGTCGTGGCATTAGAAAGGTTGAGAACCACCGAGCTAAAGGGAAAGGGGGAACCTAGATTTTGTTGCGCTCCTTCTTTCTATGCCCTCATTTGAATTCCGCTGGAAAATCCCTGCATGTCAGCTCCTGCCTTTTATCTTATTAGCTCAATAGAATGATGTTTTCCCCATAATGCTTATAATGTCCCAGCCTTTTTCATCTTTCCTGTTAACTTTCAGGAAGAGTGACATAAGTGAAAGGACATTTGCTACCAGTATTTGATTAAATGATGTTGTCCTCATACTTTGTGTACTTAACTAAGTTCCACATCCTATAGGATGGCTCCATATAAAGAGAATTTTGTTTGAACCAATTTTAGTTTATGCAATTAGTATAATTTTCATAAATTGCATTTTTACTCCTCCCCATATATACTGTTAATATTAGTGTTTTCCTGACTTTCCTGAAATTTCTACTTCCAATTTATTTATTTATTTGCTTATACTTTTTATTGATTTTAGAGAGGGGTGGGGGGGAGTGAAGAGAGAGAGAGAGAGAAATACATTGATGAGAGAGAATCATTGATTGGTTGCCTCCTACCCACCCCACATTGGGGATGGAGCTGCCACCTGAGCATGTGCCCTGACCAGGAATTGAACCATGCCCTCCCAGTTCATAGGTCGACATCAACCACTGAGTCATGCTGGTCCTCCATCTACTTCCAAATTTAGATTATTACCAGCTTTCATTAACAAAATTTTCAGTTAACTTTAAAGTAAAGTTTCTAAGTGAAACTGAAACTAACAAAAATTGATTATTGAAAAGTGGATCTATGCTTTTATTTAAATTTCCCTTAATGATTATTTTAAATACAAATCATTTTTAGTAGATTTATTTGTTAAATATAACTAATAAATTATATTATTTTGTTAAAATATGAATAAAGTTTACTTCTGTCACTCTAGTAATTTCGGATTTTTATTTGTTTAGGTTTACATAATTTCTTTTTCGTATTTGTGTAGGCTTACATAATTTCTTTTATAAAAATGTGCCATCTATTAAAAATAGTATTCTTCTAAATATGTACATCTTTATTCAGATTTCTGCTTCAATATGTATAAAAAGTGATTATTTATCCATACTCTTCTTCCTTTCTGTTAGTCTCTTGGATTATGAGGGCATTACTATTTTATAAATATTTAATTTAGTTTGGGCATAAGTTAGCTGATTCCTGAAATGTACCTACTCTAGCTTTAATATTTATATATACCTGATTTCACATATTTAGGTTTTTGATCTTTTACAAATTTGAGGATAAGGTTAATACTTTTACATAATAACTAAGATTTCAGAATGAAAAGACTATAGTATTTTGCTTATAAAAATGGTTACCTTATTCGATGCTACTCAGAATATAATTCCTTTGTGAAATACATTTTTTCTTTGATAATGATTTCAATTATGAATGTCCCCAGTTTTAGGTCCTTATCTACCTCACAGATTCTGAGGGTTAACTAAAATATTTTTAGACATTTTAACATATAAACATGAAGTGATTAAGTGAATGTATAACAATATAATTTTTGCTGGACATACGTATGAAAGTCTCTTATTGACTGATCTTTTGAGGGCTTTTAGATCATCTTTACAAGCTCATTGTTTAATTCTGCAACCCAGTTTACAGTTTAATATTGAGGTATTTGATACTTTTTTATTTTTTGTTTCAAAATACTTAAAAAGTAGTATTGGTTTCTGTACCATCCATTGTTCTGTTTGTCCTCATTAGTTGATTGTTGTGTGTTAAACAGACATCCCTGGAGCCTATTCTCCACACTCTGTGAATCCACTCATTAATCACCAGTCACCTTTGGAGATGGGAAAATTACTTACCTGTATTTCTTTTTCTCAGAAAGCGTGCTCTGGAATGGATTCACAAATGAGCTACCCTCCTTCTCTCAAAGAGTAAGGTTTCTGCTTTACAGGATTTTTTCCTTGGGTTATTTTTTTCTCTCATCTTTTGAATTTGAAAAGAACTGAGGGAAGGCACCTGAAGAAACTACTGACATACTCACTAGGGGAGTTGCAGAGCTTGTGCTGTCCTAGGGGCAGTACCAGTGGCTCTTAAAGCTAGAAAGCTCATACTTGGAGTTGAAACAGGGGCTCAAAGAATCCATTTTCCCAGTGTACCTTCTGAAAGGATAAGTTTCAGGTAAGTAATTTTCTCTTACTATGTGATATGCTTTATTCATACTTACAAAAGTACACACGTCCAGTTCTCCAGGTGCATAGGCATCTGTGTTTGTGCAGTTTAGCGAGAGCAGCTTTTATTGAATGTTAGCAGAATTGTAAACATATGTCTGCTTATGAGGTACATGAAATGATAATGCATTATAAGTCAGCAATAAACATTTAATTAAAGGTAGACTTATGATCAGGGTATTGTGCTAGTGTTGTCATTTCTTATTAAATAAAATCTTGATAAACTTTATTTTTTAATAATTAGGAACAAAAAGTACCTTTTGAACTCAAATTCCAAGTGATGTTTAACTAAAATTGAGTGTGTATTAGCACGTGCATGCTCATACATACATGCATGCACGCACGCACACATACGTATAGGCTAGGACAATGGCAGTTACTTTATTTCATGTTTTTAATATGTTTTTATTTATTTTAGAGAAAGAGGAAGGGAGAGGGAGAGAGAAACATGGATCAGCTGCCTCCTGCATGCCCCCTAATGGGCATGTGCCATGACCGGGAATGGAACCAGGGACATCTCGGTGCATGGGATAGTGCTCAGCCAACTAAGCCACACTGGCCAGGGCCAGTTATTTACTTTAAATGAGATGCTGTCTGTATATATATTGACCAGAATGAATTGCTGAAATGATTTTTAAATATTTATACAATTAACACGTTAAGCGCCATTTCAGTGCCTGAAATGGAAACGAAGACAAAACAGGTTTGGCGCTTAACGTGTTAAAAAAATTATTGTGAGATAGTTTGAACTGTCATAAATAAGAGTTTTTCAATATAGTAGCTATATATAGTGTGAGCTTCTTATTCTTAGCACATAGATTCTTTAGAACTCATCAAGTATTTCTAATCAGTTCATCAACTACTAAACGCAATGTGGCTACTAAAGAGTAGCAAAAATTAAACAGCAAAATATTAAACGTTAACTCATTGATTTTCTGTGTATTTTGTCTTATTAAATTACATGTTGATTTACTACTTTAAAGTTTCAAACACTTTAAATACTTCTACTTCAGAAGAAGTTTATAAGTGAAATTTACCTTTAAGATGATAAAATGGACAGGGCAGTATTTTAAAATACAATTGTACTTTTCACTTAGGATTAAGGCAAGTTCAGCCACCTTCTGCCATTTGAAACAGTATCTCTGGACTTGGAAATAAGCAAAACAGACTTTTGAATAGCAAATGGCAATCACAAAGTCCATGAATTTTTTCTGGTCTTCAGAAAGGCAGTTATGTCCTGGTTACAAGGATTATTGGCTGCTAAAACTAGTAGTTTTCTCCAGAAGCAAGAAAAAGAATGCATTAGTGTATAACTGAAGTGATTCCACTTCAAAGAATATCCATTTTTGTTTCTTACAAGGATATTACTACAGTGATACTGAGTCAGAATTTCCTTGTGTAAGATTATTCATTTAATTGTTCATTCAAAGATTTTAGGCAGCTTTGTCAAAAGAACTTGAAATTGAAGTGAACGTTTAATACCACTGATTTGAATCAAACTATTATGACAGATTGTAGATTTGTCTTTGAACCTCTGACAGTCACCTGGCAAAGAGGAAAAATGGGGTAAATTACATAGTTTTCATTATTAAGTAGAAGGAAGTACATAAATTCTTTAAAGACCAAGAAAATCTATACTTCTAAATTTTGATAGAAATGTTTGATGAATTATTTTAATATAGGGGCATTGTGTGATGAACCATTACTGTTTAAGAATTTTTTCAGTGCAAGGTCTGTAGTAGATCTCAATGTTTACAAATAAGGTTTTTATATTCAGGAAGCAGACAATTGTCTCAGAACCTATTGATTCTAAGATATTATGTAAAATGCAATATTGATTGAATAATGGCTCTTGGGGGGAAAATAAACTGCCACATTGAATACTTGTACACAGTAATATTTATCAAAAGTTAAAATGTAATAGTTAAGGAAATACATATGTGTGTAGAGAAGTGACCATTAAAGATGATCAGCATCAACGAGTAAATTAAGTTTTAAGAAACGTGATGCCTACTTTTTCAAAAAAGACATCAAAAGGATTTTATAATTTTGCACCGCTCATTATTTATAACATGATATTTTTTAGCAAGATAAGCAGAAAACTTAAAATCTTAATTATCCAGTCTAAGACATCTGTCTTCTCAGGTGTGAGAATAATAAGTAGATATGTGAACTTGATCTGAAAATGAAGCACAAGACACATAGTGTGTGCATACATGATTGGTGTGCAGTGATACCTTCCCAAATGCATTTTGGTACATCTTTTAAAATGAAGGAAGTAGAAAAGTAATGAGTTCTTGGAAATAAGGGAGTTGCTGAAAGAAGGATTTAGATGCAACATAATATAATAATACTCCTCAATTATGTGGGTTTAGAACATATTGTTTTAGATTTTCTTCTGACTTTAGTTAGGAAGCAAAGTCTTTTGTTTTCTGTCTTCTTTTTGAGCTTCTTCCATTTTACCCTCTGGAGAACGGCTAACCATCGTTCTGTGCTTGGACCCTAATTGAGGTTTTATTGTCAGATTAGGACTGTTGTGTTGTGAATTCAATTTTAAGGCACTTCTATTGATCCTTTTCCAATTAGAAAGTTTTGTGAAAAAGAGATAAAAGTTTTTGAGGTAATAAAAATCACACAAACCACATGTATCTCTGATCTACACTTTATTTGTTTTTTTTGTTTTTTTCCGTAATAGAGATCAGATCTTTGCATTTGTACAGCAAAAACTAAGCTTTCATTGACTTGTTACATTGAGAGTTTTCTTAAACCAAAATTTCTTGCATCATATTCTTTGGGTTTACTCTCCATTATAGACTGATATAATATATTTAACAATGCTTCTAACTTTTAAGCTGTTTTGTTTCCTTAGTCTTTTGTATTGCTCGTGACTATAAGGTTTTACAATTTGAAATAGTTTTAACATTATAAAACACTGGTGATATATAATTTCTTTATTACCTTCCCAAATATGCCTTTTATTTTTATATACTAAGGGCTCTTGGGAATGATTCTCTCAGAGGCTTAAGCTGTGCTTTGCCTTCCTTGAGAACTGAAATTATTTGGTAAGCGATTGCGTTCTTTTTAGCTTCTAATTTTTCCCTATTTTATTTTGTACATGATATTTGTTTCAAGGTCAAAGGTTCCGTTACAGTTACTATGATGAATCCCAGGGGGAGATTTATAGATCCATTGAACATCTAGATAAAATGGTAAGTCTTTCAGGTGTGGGGTTTTAATGCTCTAAGATTTTTTTCTTTAATTAATTTCAGATTAGTGATTCAAGACTTAACATGTTGAAACAATGGACTAATAATTCTTTATCTTTAAGTGTGCAAAATATAGTATGTAATCATATCAGTATTGATTATAAAAAAATCCCTGTTCTGTTAGTGGAAATTTCCTTCATCTTAATTTTATTTGATTAATGAGACAACTTAAGAATAATTAGATATAGATTTTTGATATTATTTGGGGGAATGTGTTAGTTTTAGGGACAACAGGGAACTAATGCCAATACTTACTGTTAAGTGGAAACAACCAGAGCAAATTCTTAGTTTTTAAAAATGATTTAACTAGAGGTCCAGTGCACGAATTCATGCACAGGTGGGGTCTTACTGGCCCACCCTGATTGGAGCCTGTTGGGGCTGAACTGGCCCAGGGGAGGGCATGTGGGAGTTTGGCCAGCTGACCCTGCCACTGATTGGGGTGGGGATGGGTCAAGGGTGGGGTTGGCAGGGGGGAGGGGCTGCTACCAGCTGGGAGGAGGGACTGTGGGTGGTTGGCTGGCTGGCCCTGCCCCTGATCAGGGTGGGAGAGGGCTGATCAGGGTGCAGGTCTCATCAAAGCAACCAGTCGTTCCAGTTGTTCTGGTGTTCTGGTTGTTTGGCTTTTTTTTTTTTTTTTTAAATTATTTCTTTTTCACAGAGAGGAAAGGAGAGGAATAGAAAGTCAGAAACACTGATGAGAGAGAGACATTGATCAGCTGCCTTCTGCACGCCCCCTACTGGGGATGTGCCCGAAACCAATGTATGTGCCCTTGACTGGAATCAAACCTGGGACCTTTCAATCCACAGGTTTGGCTCTATCCACTGAGCCAAACCGGTGAGGGCCGGTTGTTTGGCTTTTATATATATATATAGATTCTATTTTTGGCCATTTAGATTTTTCTTAAATGGAATTTCAATTTTTTTTTATTTTTAAAAATACGTTTTTATTGATTTTAGATAGAGGAAAGGAGAAGGACAGACAAAAACATCAATGATGAGAGAGAATCATCGATTGGCAGCCTCCTGTACACCTCACGTTGGGGATTGAGTCTGTAACCCTGGCATGTACCCTGACCGGGAATTGAATTGTGACCTCCTGGTTTATGTGTCGATGCTTGGGCTGACTGTTATTTTAAATATAGAATTTAAAAACGATTTTATTTTTACCTAGTCCAGAAATACAGGAGACATTAATCTTGTCATTTTCCTTGAAGTACTGTGGTAGTCATTGTACAGTGGTACCTCGAGATACGAGTTTAATTCGTTCTGTAACCTTGAGGCGTGGGAAACTATGAGACGCTCAAGTTGCGGTAAACTGGTGGGTCGTGTGCAGCTGGCCGATCTGCGAGATTACTCCTATCTCAACTGTTGCTCGTATTTCAAAGCAAAAATCGCTCGCTCGACAGCTTGTTCTCAAAAATCTCGAATGTTAGGGCACTTGTATCTCAAGGTACCACTGTACTTCTTTTAATGTTTAAAAAGTCATATAAATCATTTTGGTATCTATTCATAACAGAATATTAAACCTAGTAGGTTTATCACTAACTTGTTCTGAACTTTGACAGATCCTTTCAATTCTCTTGTCCTCAACTTGTCATCTCTGAGATGAGATACTTGGGAGTAGATAGTCTCTAAATTGTCTTTAAACTCTATCAGTCTTTAAGTCTGATTTGTTAAAATCAACTTTATGCATATGTTTTAGTACAAGAATATTTAGTCTATAGTAGATCAAATGTTTTAGTAAGAAATCTGGAGCTAAGCCTACAAGTAGATTATATTACATAGTATGTTTTATTAAAAGCCAAATGGAACAAATCCAAATTTACTTATGAGATCTTTTATTATATTACTTTATTTTTTAAATAAATCTTTATTGTACAGATTATTAAAATTATTCCTTTTCCCCCCACGTAACTCCCCTCCACCTGGTTCCCACCCCACCCTCTGCCTGTACCGCCCCTCCTACTGTCTTCATCCATAGGTGTGTGAATTTTGTACAGTTTCTTCCCGCATCCCACACACCCTTTCCCCCCCGAAAATTGTCAATCTACTCCCATTCTATGCCTCTGATTCTATTATATTCACCAGTTTATTCTGTTGTTCAGATTTTTTTATTTACTTGATTTTTGGATTCACTTGTTGATAAATATATTGTTCATAATTTTTATCTTTACCTTTTTCTTCTTCCTCTTCTTACAGAATACCTTTCAGCATTTCATATAATACTGATTTGGCGGTGATGAACTCTTTTAGCTTTTTCTTATCTGTGAAGCTCTTTATCTGCCCTTCAATTCTGAATGATAGCTTTGCTGGATAGAGTAATCTTGGTTGTAGGTTCTTGCTATTGATCCCTTTGAATATTTCTTGCCACTCCCTTCTGGCTTGCATAGTTTCTGTTGAGAAATCAGCTGACAGTCCTATGGGTGCTCCCTTGTAGGTAACTAATTGTTTTTCTCTTGCTGCTTTTAATATTCTCTCTCTGTCTTTTTCTCTTGGCATTTTAATTATGATGTGTCTTGGTGTGGTCCCCATTGGATTCCTTTTATTTGGGGTTCTGTGTGTTTCCTGGTCTTGTAAGTCTATTTCTTTCACCAGGTGGGGGAAGTTTTCAGTCATTATTTCTTCAAATAGGTTTTCAGTATCTTGCTTTCTCTCTTCTTCTGGCATCCCCATAATTCCGATGTTGGTACGCTTGAAGTTGTCCCAGAGGCTTCATACACTATCTTCACATTTTTGGTTTTATTTATTTATTTATTTTTTGCTTTTGTAGTTGAGTGTTTTTTGTTTCTTTGTATTTCAAATCTTTGACTTGATTCTTGTATTCCTCTAGTTTGCTGTTAGGTTTTTGTATATTTTTTATTTCAGTTAGTGTATGCTTAATTTCTAGTTGGTCCTTTTTCATATCCTTGAGGGCCTTGCTAAATTTATTGGCCTTTTCTAAAAAATTCTTGAAAAACCTTATCACCATGGTTTTGAACTCTATATCCAGTCATTTGCTTTCCCCCATTTCTTTCATTTGTGACCTGTTTCTTTGTCTTCGCATTTTGGCTGCTCCCCTGAGTTGATAGAGTGGCTTTGTGTGCTAGGTGTCCTATAGGGCCTAGTGGCTCAGCCTCCCCAGTTACCTGAGGTGGACACTCTTGGTGCACCTCTGTGGGCTGTGTGCACAGTCTTGTTGTAGTTAAGCCTTGATTGCTGTTGATATCACTGGGAGAAATTGACCTCCAGGCCAATTGGCTGTGAGAATCAGCTGTATCTATGCTGGGAGAACTTCTATTCTGGAGACACCCTTATGGGAGAAGACTTGCAAAAGCCTCTGTGTTCAGCTTGGATGGGGCAGAGTCTCAGGGTGGAGCAGACAGCAATGGCTTCCCATCAGCCCTGCCCTAATAGACCCGTATGTCTCAATGTCCCATGGTAATCGCTGCGAGCACCTCTGAGAGAAAGTTGCCCTCTAGTTTTGCCCACTGCCAGACAGTCCAGTTTTTCCCCGAATGAGTCTGGGTCCCCAGAATCTCGCCCAGAACCGGAGTTCAGCGCAGTCGGGAGCTTTTGTCTCCCTCCCACTTGAGAAAGCCAACTGCACACTCAGTTGCCAGTCCTCTTGGCATTCACATCTCAGTACCTCTGCTTCCTGCTGCTCCTCTGAGTCTGTGTGCTTTTCTCTTTCCTTCTACTTGTAGAATTTCCACTCAGTCAGCCTTCCTGTGGTTCTAGATGATGTCCATTTTGTCTTTTAGTTATAGTTTTGAAGTTGTTGTGCAAGGCAGTAGTTTAGGTGTTTACCTATGCCGCCAACTTGGTTTCTCCTGTATTTTGTTATTTAAATACAATTATAGCTTAATATTTTTACCTTTGGGATTTATCTAGATTTAGTTTACTTTTTAAAAAAAATATATTTTATTAAATTTTTACAGAGAGGAAGGGAGAAGGATAGAGAGTTAGAAACATCGATGAGAGAGAAACATCAATCAGCTGCCTCCCGCACGCCCCCTACTGGGGATATGCCTGCAAGAAAGGTACATACCCTTGAGGGGAATCGAACCTGGGATCTTTCAGTCCACAGTCTGACGCTCTATACATTGAGCCAAACCAGTTTCAGCTCAGTTTACTTTTCTTTTGACTTTATTATGTTGTCATTTCAGTCATTTAATTCTTTTCTGGCTTCTAGTTCTAATCTTCTTTTTCTGAGCTTCAAGTATTAGTTGCCTTATCACTTATTTTCTTCATACAGCAAGTGGCTAGTAGGTGTCTGCTATGTATCTGGTACTCTGTGTAGCCTTGATGATGTTAGGAGGAGAAAACATGGTTTCTGACTTAGTGGAATTTATAGTCTAATCTTTGAACAGACTTAAAAAGAAGTTATACAGAAGTCTTATACAGAAGTATAAGAGATATTTACGAGGTAAATTGGTCTCCTTGATGTTCCTCAGTAATGTCATATATGTGCCTAGCTTAAGACCTTTGCCCTTTTTTACACTAGCCTGTCTAGTTTACCTCAGGGCTTTCTTTACTCAGCTTTCACCTTCCCAGTGAGGCCTAGTGTAGTGGTCACCCTTTTTAAAATTAATTAATTAATTAAAATATATTTTATTGATTTTTTTTTACAGAGAGTAAGGGAGAGGGATAGAGAGTTAGAAACATCGATGCAAGAGAGACATTGATCAGCCACCTCCTGCACACCCCCCACTGGGGATGTGCCCACAACCAAGGTACATACCCTTGACTGGAATCGAACCTGGGACCTTTCAGTCCGCAGGCCGACGCTCTATCCCCTGAGCCAAACCGGTTTTGGCAGTGGCCACCCTTTTTAATTTTGTGTCATATACTCTCTCTCTATTCAGTATTCCCAACCCACTTTACCTGGACTACTTTTTTCTAACAGACTAAAAAATTTACTTATTTATTACAATTATGTTAGTCAGGATATTTTTTTTCCACCAATGTATCTGATGTACTTAGGTGATTAGAACATAATAAATGCTCAATAAATACTTTTCAAATGAATGAATTAGTGCATATTACCTTCCAATATGCATAATTAAATTAATACCCTAATTGTATTTATAGGTGAAAGTAGTTTATAATAAATTAATATATATTTAATAATATGAATGCTCAGGCATAACTCTATTAATAAAGACATACTGAAGGATTTAGGTGCTTACATACACATAGTCTCATTAATGGGACAACTAAAAATGCAAACTTAGTAAAGTTGTAAACTAAACAGAGTGTAGAGTCTTCCCTCACTTTATAAGATAGTTCCATTCCTGGGAAATGTGTATATTAAAATCACATGAGACTTCTTTATGTTTGTATATAAAGTAAACTCAGGATGTAGTTAATTATAAGCAGGTTTTCACTGACGTGGACCTGGGAAAGTGTCATGGGATGAGGACAGCACTGTGTGTGAGGGACTGGCCTGAACTGCGGGACAATCAGCATCCCTGGACGCCACCCCAGCAGCATCTTCTTGTTGAGACAACCCCAAACCGTGTCCCCAGTTTTTTATTGTGCTCTGTGGTGAACAATTATTTTATGCATTTACTCTGCTTTATTCTTCATTTTAGTACTTACTACTATGTGATTATAACTTAGTATTTGTTGATTTGTTTGGCGATAACCTCCCCCGTTAGATTATAAGCTTCATGAAATCAGGATCTTTGTCCGTTTTGTATCAGCTTGGCACTAAGTACATATTTGTTGAATGAATTGATGAATGATTGGATGGGGGAGTGGTGAGAAATGAAGCCAAAGAATCTAGAACAGGCTGTTTAAAGAATATTAAATAGGAAGTAATAAAATAAGATTGTATTTAAATAGATCATATAGCTGCATTGAAACAAGTGGGTTGGGAGGATGCCAGAGGAGAAATGAGTAGACTAGTTAGGTAATTCAGATGAGAAATGGTTATTTAGACAGTGGATGGGGTAGTGATGTTGGAAGAGAGGGGGACAGAGTAGTTGTATTCAGTGTATATAAAAAATAAATTTACAATAGTACTTAGAAAAAGAAATATCAAGGATGGCCCCTAAATATCTGGTTTAAGATACTGTGGTGGGGCATTGCTATACACTTAGGTCAGAAACATAAGCTGATAGGTCCAGATATTTTAGGAGGTGTGGAGACCCTTAATTCTAGTAGAGGATACATGCAGTTGCCTTTAAGACATTTAAGTGGAAATGTCAGTCAAGTAGGCATTTGCATTTTCATCTTGCCAGTTATTATGGAGTGTATTTACAGTGTAGGCACTTGTGGAGCTATGGCAGTAAGCAAGCAGACTTGATCTCACAGAAGTTTTATTCTAATGGGAGGGAGATACACATTATTTTTAAAAGGGTAAGGATGGTCCAGTGGTTAGAGCATTGGGTGTGGACTGAAAGGTCACAGGTTTGATTCTTGGTTAATGGCATGTACCTGGGTTGCAGGTTCGATCTCCAGACCCTGGTCAGAGCACATGTGGGAAACAACCTTGTCTCTCACATCAATGTCTCCCTCTCTCTCCCTCTCTCTCTCTCACTCTCTTCCTCTCTCTCTCCCCCTCCTCTCTCTCTCCCTCCTCTCTCTCCCTCTCTCTCTCTCCCCCTCCTCTCTCTCTCTCCCTCCTCTCTCTCCCTCTCTCCCTCCCTCCCTCCCTCTCTCCCTCCCCTCCCTCTCTCCCTCCCCTCGATCTCTCCCTCCCTCCCTCCCTCCCTCCCTTTCTCCCTCCTTCCCTCCCTCCCTTTTTCTCTCCCCCCTGCTTCCCTCCCTTCTACTCTTTCTGAAAAAGCGATGAAAAAAATATCCTCTGGAGAGGATTAACAAAATAATAATAAAAGGTAGGGATGTGTGTAAATTAGTTTCCAATAGTGATGTGTGCTATTCAGAAAATAATTAAATGGTTTTTAGATAGCAAATGATCTAGGCTGATTGGAGAGAGACTTCCTTGAGGAGGAACATTAAATTGAAATATAAATGATAAGGAGGAGCAAACCAAATAATGATCAGAGGGAAGACTCCACCGAAGGAACTGCCAGTGCAAAGAGCTTGAGTTGGGAAAGGTGCTGGTGTGTGTGAGAACAGAGAAAAGGCCGTGTTGCAGCAGTACAGTAGGGAGGGTAAGAGTGGTCCGAGCTTTGGAAAGAGGGGCAGGGCTCAGATAGTGTAGGGCTTTATATTCCAGGATAAGAAGTTTATGTAAGCGCAGGGGGAAGGGAGGTGAGTTAACATTATATTAAAAGTTACTCTGGCTGTTGTTGAGAATGGGTTTTACACCAGGGTCAGGAGTAGTAACAGTGGGTGTTGGTAGTAAGTTAGGGAAAGATGATAGATGGTAATTAAAGCCAGGGCAAAGATGAGGTTGTCTACAGTAGTAGTTACCAATTCTGGTTTTATAACTGAAATAATCTGTGGAACTTTTTGAAAATAGACTTGCTTGTACCTGCCCCTGGAGATCTCCTTTGGTAGTATAGACTCACAACATCTTTATTCCTAAAATAGCTTTGTAGGTAATTTTGAACTGGCTCTTGGTTCAAAATTACTACAAAGTGGTTCTTGATATGTTGAAGTTTTTTCCCTTTCTTTTCTCTTTATATTACTTGTGAACTTTAATCAGGCAACATTTAATTTCGCAAATGTAAGAATTCGAAAATTAGTGAATGATGTTTTTAGCAAATGGAAGATGTTTTCCCCAAAACATTGGCTTACCTTGTTGCTCTCAAGTGAGTAAACATAATAGCATCCTTTGGAACTCTCTAGAATTTATTCATACCTAAGTACTTTAATAGTCTTCGCTATTCTGTATTTGAGTTATATATAAACACCCATACTTAATTCTTTTAACCTTTCTACTAACTCTTGTTAGTTTATATTAAGAGTGCTAACTTAGTTTGTCTCTCTTGAGACAAAATGATCAGTTATAGACCTTGGTTTTTTGATTTGAGGCAGAACAAAAAAAAGAGTATCATTTACCCATTGACATGATTATCATATTTTTCCTGAAATTGTTGTCTTTTATGCTAGCTTCAAAGTCTTTGAAACTTCAAAAGTATAAGTAGAACCAGTGAGCTTTAGGTGACTTCTAAATCTGCAGTCGACGTACCTTACTTTAGATGTCCAAAGAAGCATAATTTAAAAATTTTTATTTAAATAGCCTGGAATATCATTTCTGAATAAATATCAAGTATTTGCTTCATATTAATATGATTGATTTTAAAATTTGTTATAACATTTGACTAGGAGTTGACTTTTGTGGTCTATTTATTGACACATTTCTATTTATGTATAGATTTTTCAGTGGCTCCTAAGTGTTCTGTTCTTGTATTAGCATGCCGTTAATTCAAGTTATAAATAAATTCTGGGAGTTAGAATAAATGGATTAAAGTTATAAGAATGGTTTAGCTCTGTATACTCATGTATGTATGTTTATACATATATGTGTATATGTACTCTTCCTCTTAGGAAGACTTTCTTATAGAGTTTTCTTACTGATTTATATAACTAAATGGTGAATATTCCTCTGTATATTCTTCAAGCATCACTTTATGTTATAAATAATCTCATTTATTTGAGAACCAATATCTTAGTTTCCATATTTAGTCTTTTCAGAGCAAATACAATGAAATTGATGGTTCTCTTTGTAAGTACTACAAAAATGTTAGTAATTCTGAATTATAAATAATTATACAGTTTGAAAGTTTGATAGAGTGAAAAGAAATTATTTTTAAGTATAACATTTTAGACTTAACCTGTTTAAAATTTATGTGTTAACTAGTTTTGGTCCTTTTTGGATACCAGAAAAGTCTTATTAAATGTAGTTATTAAAAAGCTAGGAAACAAACGAAGGAGTTTCTAGGTTTCAAAGCAAAAGAAAAATAGCTGTTTTTATTACAAAATGTTTATATCTCTAGCATTTGAGTATCTTGGAAATTAATTATGTGAAAAATACATACAGAAAGAAAAAATATATAAAAAACAAAATGGATCTTCCAAATATATTTGAGGGAGCGAGGTAACTGATTATAAGATATAGATTCTCAAAGTCACAATATTAACTACTGACCATGGTTTTTTGGTAATTAGTACTTTGTTATTTTAAGAATTACAGTGACCAAAGCAGAAGATATTTTAAGACATTGATTTTTGTTAACTTAGATCACACACTTGAAACATTAGCTATACTTATACATATTTTATATATTTTACATGATTATTTTTTTCTGTACCACTTTTGATGTAGACCAATGTTTCAATATGGGCATTGGCAAATTACTTACGATTTGGCAGAGAGAATCCGAAAATGTCATTGTAGTCATCCTTACAACTTCTTTTCCTTCCAGATTTATTAGTAATCACTTCATTTTCTTTTAACTTCAGCTACTTTTCTTCTTTTTCTCTTACTCTTTTGAAAGTGAAATTATTCATATTTGTCTATTCATACCTTTCTCTTGACTTAGACCAATAGTTTCTTTAGTAGTCTTTAGCAGTTGTAAAACATTTTTAAGATAGCTATATGTCATCTTTAAGGTAGTAGTACATTGCTTCTTAACACAACGGTCTTCAGGGTGATGTCTTTTTCTCATAAAATTTTTTCCACTATGCGAATTTATCTTGATGCCTCTTACAGAAAACAGAATATTTTCTCTTCTCATCTTACCTTCCTAAATGTGTACTCATCTTTCCAGCATAAATGTATAACGTCACTTAAAAAGAGTCCTAATGATTTGATAATATGATAAATTATGTGTTCATAATTAGAAGACATGATTCTAGTTTTGATTTCTTAAAGACCTCCAAAAAAATTTAGCTACTCTTTTGTGTTCATTATTTTAGAAGAAGATTACTTCTGGGAGATAATAACTAAATAAAATTTCAGTATTTTATTATATATAGATAGACTTTTTTAAAAGGGGAGTTTTTTATTATTTTACCAGAGTCCTGAATCTGCAGTTCTGACAGTTAAAATTGCCTATTTAGTTTAGGACTGCCATTGGGATTGGATTGCAAGCTTTCCCCCTTTACTGGGAGGGTGAGGACAATGATGATGCCCTCTGCCCTTCTCCCCCTCAAAGTAGAGAGTTAGCTTTCAATCTGAGGATTTCTTGCTGAAGCTACTAAATTCCTCAGAAATCCAGTCTTGATGGATAGACTTTTGGTGGTGATAATATCTGATTTGTATCTTAGAGCTAAATGGGTAGTGACTCACTTCACTGCTCCATATTAGATTCAATTCATCTTAACAAATACTCAGTACACTATGCTATTGGCAAGCTTTCCTTCTCCTGGACCTTAGATTCACTAATCATATCCTCCAGTATTTTAAGAAATGAAAAAATTAATTAGGCATATTTGAGAAGCATTTTATTTTTCATTGTCTTGGAATTTTGGTAATAGTAATTTCAAAATTGTTAGCATCAAAACATAAACATATATAAAAGCGTATTTGCCAGTGTTCTGTATTAGTTAATGGATGTCCCATTTTGCAATTTTATCATTTTTGCTGCTGTTTGTGTACTTTATGGATTTTTCAGTTGTAAAGCCTTAACTTTTCTCTCTGTTCCTCTTTTATTAAAAGACATACCTTTTAATTAGATTCATCAGAGAATTGGGTGTAATGAAATTGATTCTTGCCCTACTATATACATAACACATTTTGGGGAATTAAAATTTTAAATTTAATCCTTTATATTCCATCATCACAGTCTTTTATTGTTGTAATATAACCAGTATCTTCATTTTGAACATTTTATTTAGTAACGTCTTTTATATTTATAACTTTAGATCTTTCTATATGAAATTTCTTGGTCAGTTTCACTGAATTCTTTTCTTCTAAAGTGGGGTTATTATTTTCCTTCTCTTTGAGTTCCTCATGTCAATATATGCATTTCATACATTTGTTCGAAAATGTGCTTTGAGATTTTAATATTAAAACATACATTGGAACCTCAATGCCACATAATTTATTAATGATTGGAATTCTGTTTAACATAGCTGTCCTCAACTTCATCCAAGAGCATTAATATTCTCATATAACATGTATACCATATTATTTAGAGATATTTGAAGAATTGTTGGTATGTCTTTTGTTATATGAGGTAAGGCAGAGCAGTCAATGAGAAAAAGCCTAGGATTAGAAAGTTAGAGGCAAACTTTTAACCTTCTTCATGTTTGTTTCATCATCTTGAGAGAGTTATATCTTGATTATCTGTATTAATGGAAAAGATTTGTTACTTCATCTCTGCTTGGTTGAGAAATATATTGTGTGCTTTTTCTTTGCACCAGAATTATAATACTAATTGTTTATCTTAACTTCTAAGGTAGTTCATCTGTCTGAGCTTACACCAAAGTCAGTGGAGACTGTTGTGGAAGCCTTGTAGTTGGCAGGGGAAAACCAGCTGAGCATTAAGCACTGCTTGTGGATAAGTCTGAGAAAGGCTAATTGATCTGCAAGCTCAAAGTTGGTTATACATGCATATGCCTGTCTCTTAGCTATAGTTGCAGCAGAATGTAAGAGTGTTTGTGAAGGACTTAAGTATTGTATAAAAAGATTCTTTATTAATTAAATGTTGGTGCTGCCACTGCAACATTTGTATATCATCTTTGATTACTATCATTTTTCAGATGACTGTTCATCTGATTATTCCAGGTGCTTTTTACATATTACTTGTTTTGTTGAAACATGTTGAAATATAATTTTTAAACCACACAAAAATATATTAGTTAATTCCCTAGTTAAACTACCATTTACATTTCTCTTGGAGGATATTAATCCAGTTTATTGAACACAAATGTGTTTTACCAGAATAAGAAAACAAGGTAAGGTAATCGCTGAATGAATGAATTAGAATCATTAATTTATTTGCCCAATTCAGATGAGTTAAAGTTGCCCTTATGTTTTAATGTATTATGAACACATTATTTGAATGCATTGCAGAATATGGGATTTAGTGTAAACAAGTGTCTGAGTTATAGTGAATGTTCTAATAGTAGTCTAACCACTGATTCTGAATGAAAATCTTGAAAATAAAGCATTCTAGTTTAAAGTATTAAAGAAATAAAAAGCTTTTCTTTTTGAAAATTTGTTTTTAAATGACCTATTTTGTTAACCTCTTATTAATCTTTTATGTACTTGAAATTAATTAAAAATATGCAAACTATATATTTCTTTTAGTTTGTAGTATCTATCACATACCCAGAATACTAATGACTTAAAATGTCTTTAAGTTTAGTTATAGAAATAGTTAAATTACTATCAGCTCTTGATTATGCCAATGATAGGAGAGATATAGCAGATATTGGGAAAAACAGGTATATCAAACTTAATGTTAGGAAAATTTTCACAATAGTTTTACTTTAAAAATAAAAAATATGTAAAATTATGAAATGCTTGACGATTATCAGCTAAATAGCAAGTGGTGAAGGTGGCGTAGAGGAGACCAGAAAAAACTAAATGGCGATTAAAAGTTTTTTTTACTAATAAAATGTATGTATTATTGAGAGTTGACTCTGAGATTAGTTTTGAACAAATGAGTTTGGTATTTTACAAGGTTTATTTAATGTATTCTGTTTACTTCTTAATTAAAAAATTAGTGTTTAGCTCTAAGTAACAATTTTTAAATGTAACTAGGAAATAATAGTGTCCTTTTTTCCTTTTTCTTTCATTTTCTTTTTCTCTTCTCTCCCCTTGCCCCCACTTATTTTTAGGGTATGAGTATTATAGAACAATTAGATCCTGTATCTTTTAGTAATTACTTGAAGAAATACCATAATACTATATGTGGAAGACATCCCATCGGAGTGTTATTAAATGTGAGTATCCTTAAGAAGCCTTGATTTTTAATATTTGATCCTGTGATGTTTTAAAATACCTTAAATTCTTAAGGTAACTCATTAGCATTGGATTAGGTACACACAGTCAATTTTCTTTTAGTACATTTAAGATAATTTGGATTTCCATTGTTTTGGTTACCCGAATAAAGTTATGTCACTGGAAGATAGGCTGATACTTTCTTTCAAATACAGAAAGATATTTAGAATACAGACCCATTTTCTCTAGGTTCTCAACCAATTCCAATATGCTTTTTATAAATATAAACCAAAGTAACCTTTCAAGAGATGTTCTTATTGATTTCTTGGCTTTATTTAGTGTCCTTAGATTCTATAAAAATAAATAGAAGATTTTGTTCTTGAACTTTAGAAATGTGTAAATTAATAAAGCAAGACATGACATGTATATATTTTTCTCTTTACAAGAATTACTACAGATGTAGTAATTCATTTAGGAAATGAAGGTAATAGACAGAAGTCTTTTTTTTTAAAATATGGAACACTTCACAAATTTGTATGTCATCCTTGTGACATCCATGCTAATCTGCTCTGTATCATTCTAATTTTAGTATATGGGCTGCTGAAGTGAGCACCGGAAGTCTTGGTTAGCTGGAGTTTAGAAAGAATAACATTAATATTTTCCCCACTAAAAAAAACAATACGGATTTTCTGAAAGAAAATGCAAGACTTTTTAAGAAAGAAGGAAGTGTATATTCAGGAACGGGAGGAGCAGGAAGTAATAACAGGCCCGATTAAAGTAAAAATCCTGGTATACCTCTTGCAACTTAATTTATATACATTTTAGTCTTAGCCAGAGTCAAAGAAAAGACTGCAACAATTCAAGATAATAGAAGTAGCTAAGATTTGGTTTAGAGAAAAGTGAGAAAGATGCTATGAATTAATTTGTTTTTGTTTTTAAAGTGGTCATATTAAATACAAGGAGAGGTAGGGGTGGAAGATGACTGATATTTACCTAGAAGCTATGTTAGGAGAAGTACTTTGATAGGATTAAACAAGGACCTGTCATTTATTCCTATTTAACATGAGGTGGAGAGAAATTCAAGAAACAAATGACGAGTAAAAGAGATCTAGGCTCCGGCTGTGAAGTGGGCAAAGTTAAGCCACCAGTGCATTCCAGGAGTGCTGATCACATCTTTCTCTTTTTAGGCCATCACAGAGCTCCAGAAGAATGGAATGAATATGAGCTTTTCCTTTTTGAATTATGCTCAGTCAAGCCAGTGCAGAAACTGGCAAGACAGTTCAGTGAGTTACGCTGCTGGAGCACTCACGGTCCACTGACGCTCTGAATCCTCAGGGATGCCACCTGCACATACTCATACTCTGTTCGGGGTCCCAGCCTAGCCCTTACCAAGATCCAGATCCTGGTTTGGGGGGATTCTGAAACCTCAAACTAATAGAACTTTCTTCTCTTCTTTTCTAGTAGGTGTAGTCCTTCCTTAATTTCAACTCATTAAAAAAATGCTTTCTAGTTTAGGGCAGTGGAAGGAAGGCTGGCATCAAAATATTTTGATCAAAGAAGATGGCATTGTAATGGGCCAGTTGTGGCAGTGTTTTGAAAGTAACTTGTAAAGCATTTACCATATTCTAAATTTGCACTCTTTGCAGACTTGTGCACATATATTCCGCTTTCAGAATAGTTTTGCAAATTGTACACAGACAAAAAAAGGTGGAAGCTTTTTAATAAAGAAATTGCATTTATAAATGATCTGTATTAGAATATAATAATTCTTCAGTTATAGTCAATTACTACCCATGTTGTACAACAGATACCTTCTATTTTAGTTGCTAATAAAGGGCTACACAACTCAAAATAGTCTGATTTAAACTTATTGCTCTGTGGTATATATGAAAATTGTTTTATATTAATTCATCTCGATTTTTATGTTAAAAGTGGTAAACTTCAGTTCTTATATAAACTATGTTAGGATGTATTTTATATTTTGCATATATATATGTGATTTTTTTATCACAGATATTAGAATCATATTTTAAAGTTAGCTTTTTAAATTACAGTTTCTTTTTGTGTGTGTGACATCACTTTGTGTCATTACTATATTGTATATTCAAGATTGATAAAAGAACATAGATGTCCTTTCCTCCAAAGATCGTGTGTGATAGGCAGTAGTCTGCAAATGAGGAAGCATTGAAGAGTGTTCTTAGAGTTTTTCAAATCATTTCAGACCATAGACTGCTGCTATGCTTTTTTAGTGCTTTAAGCACTTTGACTTGAATTTTTAGCAAGAGATCATTAACAATAACAACAAAAAGCCACTGGATTTTTTTATAGTTCTAAAATATTTTTTCATGACTTTTGGTGCGGCTCTTCCAACTAAAATAATGGTATGGTGTTGTATTTCTTTCTTTAGCCTAGACCAGTGGTCGGCAAACTGTGGCTCACGAGCCACATGCGGCTCTTTGGCCCCTTGAGTGTGGCTCTTCCACAGAAGATCACAGCCTGGGCGAGTGAGTCTATTTTGAAGAAGTGGCGTTAGAAGAAGTTTAAGTTTAAAAAATGTGGCTCTCAAAAGAAATTTCAATCGTTGTACTGTTGATATTTGGCTCTGTTGACTAATGAGTTTGCCGACCACTGGCATAGACCAATTCTAGTCACATTGGGGAAAAATGTAATTCAGTTAGTTACTTATTGGCCACCATGCATGTACTGGATTACCTATTGTAATCTAACAGTGGGTATCTTCATTACATTGGAGAACATTTATATCTTCAATGTTATACCAGAATAGCACAATTTTTAGATGCCTTGCACCAATTTTATTTAAAAATTGCATTTCTTATTTACTAAATATCAACTTTCTATACGCAAAAATTGAGATAAAATAATGCTGCTTTTGGATTCAAAATTACCCACCTAAACATGTGTGGAAATTATACTCTAACATATTACTGATTTATTTCCCATCATTTAGATACATTTTTAAGTGCTATAAATATTTATTCCTTATTTACTATATAGAATGTAAAATTTTCAAAATTGACTATGGAATGAATTTTTAATGTTTTCTGACTATAAAACTAATACATGACTATTACGAAAAATTTAGAAAATACTGAAAAGTATAAAGAAGAGAAAAAATTGTCTGCAATTTCACTATCCATAGATAATACTGTTAAATTTTTTTGTATTTTCTTTGTCTTTGTCTATGCTATTTATATGTATGAGTGTGTACATGTGATTGTGTGTGAGCATAATAACAATATTGAAATTATACTGACCATATAGTTGTATCCTACTTTTATAACTTAAGATCATAAGTCCTTCCCAAATCTTTGAAAATGTAATTTTTAAAAATTACTGCCTAATATTCTGTTATATGAATATACCATAATTGAACCCATTCTCTCTTTGGATATTAGATTGTTTCTAATATTTCAAAATTATAAATAATAGCAGATGAACATCTTTGTATGTGAAATTTGAATTCTATATTAGACTATTTCTTTAGGGTATCTTTATGGAAATGGGATAATTGGTTTAGATGCTGAGAACTTTTTAGGCCCTTTAAAATATGACCAAATTACCCTTCAGAAAATTTGTGCCAAATTAGCAATATAGGTGTACTCATACTGCTCTTCTTGACTATTGATTTTTATTTTTTAAATCTTTGACAGTTTGTTAAGCAAATATTTGTTTGTTCTTTTGATCATTCTAATTAATGAATGGCTTTACAATGAATTGGTTTTTTTCCTTCTGTAATGTTATAGTTGATTGTTTAATAAAAAACACAAGAGGGTTGCTAGGTTGGTGGGTAGTAGCCTTATTGGTATGTTTACTATACATTTAAAACTCTAGAATATTTTAACATCATCCCTTAACTAGAATATGAGCATGTCTTTCATGCTCAGTCATTAAGTAAAAAGAGTCCCAAACTGATAATTGAGTGTTGGGTTCTAGTCTGCCTCTGCTACTAATTAATTCTCTCACCATAGGTATTTCCTGTTGTATCAAAACTTTCTCAACTGTAAAACATGAAGGTGATCTCTTAAGCACTTTCCAGTTTCAAAATACTTTAATGTTGTGATTTTACTCTTTAGAGATTCTGGTGTCATATATGTTTAAAGCTACATGGTTGAATTATATTAGAAGTATTATCTTTTCCTTCTAACGCTACATACATGAAAATGAAAGTCATTTTAATAGAAAAGAAAAATTAAAATGTATTATTTAATGTGATTAATATTACCTAAATTGTTAAACTTAAGCTTTTCTACTTTAAGTGCCTTTAGCAGTGTTTTGTAATTTAAAATCTAAAATGTAAAGGAAATTATTATGTAGTTTTATATAGTTTCTTTATTTTTATGTTGAGTTATTTGCAACTTATTTTTTAAACCTTAGATTACACAGAGCAGCATATTCATGGATTCTTCACTATTTCACTAGTGAGTTCTTGAGAAATGTATGTTAAAGATTAGCTCAGAGAGCAGGTAAGTAAATTCTTCATGTTGGGTGGGCAAACAGTCTTTATGCAGAGTAGGATAAAGGACTATTCAGATAGTCTAGTGTTTATATTTAGTTATTCTTTAAATATGGATGGTACAGGCATCCAGAGTTGATTAATGGTTATTGTTGTAGATGTCAAAAATTTTCTTTGGTAGCAAATAGTTGATTACCCTAGAGTAGAGGTTGGCAAATGCTTTTGGTAAAGAGTCACATAGTAAATATTTTGGTTTTGCAGGCTAATCTATCTCTGTTTTATTTATTTACCTTTGTTATTGTAGTACAAAAGCAGCCATAGACAATGTGTTCCACTAAACCCAAAAGACACTGAGCTGGATTTGGTCCTTGGCTGGTAGTTTGATGTCCACTGTAAGAGATGGTGTAGTTCAGATTATTGGCTAGTAATTTAAACTACAACAAATGGTTGTATCATCCCAACCTTCTCTGAATTTGATGTAGTTTAGTTTGCTGGTGTTAGTTAGGATTATAAAGGTAAGTAGGAAGTGGGTAAGGGAAAATAGGAATTCTTAGGAACTTGTGTTAAAAACACTTTGAAGCCCTTTTATTTGCTGGAGTCCACTGGAGGGCTTAGATGCCATAATTGAGTCATGAGTGGGATTTGTGATTGGTTGTTGCAAATTATATTAATTTTTCCAAGCACTTGACTACCTACATGGCAGTAAAGAATGGATTAAAAAAAAAAAAAAGAATGGATCAGATGAACCTTTTTACCTGAGTATTTTAGGACACTAGACCAATAATTTAAGAGAGATTGTGAAATGTAAGACTTTGGTTTTGCATGTAAAGACTTCTGTTACTATCACTTTACATCTTCCTCTCTCTGCAATATTTAGGAAGGACATAAACTCGGAATAAAAGTTATTTAACCTGAAAAATTTTAGGTCGATGGAAGAATTATTACACTGTTCTTATTTACTTTAGATCACTGAAAACCTCAATTATCAGTCCATAGATTGGCATTTGGGAAGTGCCGTGATATAGTTGCTGAAAGACTAGTTATGAAACTATTATCAATCAAGAAATGTAATAAACCAATTGTACTCTGATATTTAGACGGAAACATTTCTATTATTTGTTAAATGGTATGTGCCACACGTTTAGAGGGACATTATGAGTTAAATGTTCACAGGGAGGCAACCAGAATGGGAAAGGCCTGAGTGGTGTGGTAAGTGGGATGCAGTTCAAGAAATTGGCGATATTTATTTTGGAGAAGATAAGATTTGAGCAACTGCCATATGTAAAAAGGAATAGGATTACTCTGTGTTGTTATTGATGGGAAAATTAATTGTAAGAAATGAAAGTTTCTGGTTCCGTATTTAATGTTCTGTATGAGGATTTCTAAATGAAAAGTGGCTTTGTCCTCATATAAAATCATTGGAAGTATTCAAACAAAAGCTAGGTCGGGGTTCTAAAGTAGAATCCATGTACTCTCAGCATCAGCATCACCTGGATATATTATATATTATGGTATAGATCTAAAATTATGAGTCACCAAGCTGAAAAAAGCTAGTATATTTAGTACAAGTAAAATAAAACATATTTCATTTGTATAAAACTTTTAAGGGAAGTCATTTTTAAGTAAAATTAGGTTTTGATAATTTAACACTAACACATATAACTTGATAAGATGATTGTTATTTGTTAGTGGTGGAACATTGGACCCTCAGGATATTTAATGTACTTTTGTTTAATTACAACATTTAAATATAAGGTAGAGTTCTGCCATTTACTAAAATAATTTAAGTTGTCTTTGAATAAGTGACATCTTTATTAAACACAGATTCTTTTTCAATCTAAAACAGCCATATCATTAGCAGAAAAAAGGGTATTGAGGGAGCTTGTTCTTTTTGATACCTGTTATTGTCAAAATGGTAGAAGGGGAATGAACAGCAGCTGGTAGATAACTTTTTATCTACGCTCTTCCTCTCCTACCTGCAAGTAGAGCTGAGTGGCATGTCACAGTGTCATCACTTGGTGAAGCCTCCAGCAATGCCTTTTAATAATCATTCTTGTGGATGGATATAGTTAGCCTATCATGAATTCATTGATATAGTCTGCTTGTTGGGTACCATGTGAAGAATTTTAGGGTTTTAGGTCTAACATTTGTCCAAGGGTTCTACAGTGATCCCAGAATCGTTTGTACCCACATTTATTCTGTGTGTGTATGTGTGTGTGTGTGTGTGTAATTCTAATGTAAGATTTTGGCCAATCACCCTTAAAAACAATGGGAAAAAAATTAAAAGCCAGTTCTCCTGATTATGAAAGCCATAATGTAATGCAATTGGTTTTTCATAGAAATTGTAAATTACGTATGTTCAAATACATATTTTATACTGTAAAGTAAGGTTTGTAACTTTACTAGATATACGAGGCATATTTTTTCTGTCCTAATATTAAAAACCTAATATTAAAACCAAAGAGAATATAATACCATTATTGAAAAACTATTGAAGGCCAAGTGTTTTAGACTGTGAATATAACTTGAGTTCTGGTCTTTAAATTTGCCAATGTACATGTTTGGAAAATATTTTAATTTTTCTGACCATGGGATTCTCTGAATTACTTGCTGAATGTGATGTTATATCCATTTAAATAAAAAGTATTAAAAAGATGAAAACTAAAAAAATAGAATGATATGATACTGAGTTGTATGAATTTTTAAAAATTAAATAGAATGTTGAACTAGATCTAATAAAAGTATTTTTAACTTAATTTTATAAATGGAAATTTTTGTTTTGTTTTTTCCATTTAAAATGTACCCATTTGAATCTAACACATAATAGATATTTAGTTGGTATTCAATTTTGGTGAATTGAATTTTAAAAATATATTTTATTGTTTTTTTTTACAGAGAGGAAAGGAGAGGAATAGAAACATTGATGAGAGAGAAACATCAACCAGCTGCCTCCTGCACACCTCCCACTGGGGATGTACCCGCAACCAAGATACATGCCCTTGACCAGAATCGAACCTGGGACCTTTAAGTCCACAGGCCAATGCTCTATCCACTGAGCCAAACTGGTTAGGGCTGATGAGTTAAATTTTAAAGGAAAGAGGACAAAAAGCCATCTTTAAATAGTGTTTTCTAAAGGACAGGAAAGCATAAAACCTTTTAATTGGAAGCACTTTTTAATTGGCTTCCCTATTTTCAGTGTTTAATTGTGGAAACCAAGTTCCTTATTAATTTAAAAAGATGATAGAGTTTAATATAGCTAGGCTCTTTGTAATGCCAAAGGAAATGAATGGTAATGTAAGTGATCTGGTAATTCGAAACCATTGGCCCATGATTCTTAGCTCATATTTCGCAATATCCTATGGTGTTTATTGTTATTTAAAAGTAATTAATTAAGATGTGCTTTTTGCTGCTTGCCCTTGTACAGCCAGATCCCAAGTAGAGAGATGCTAGGGAGTGCTAGGAACTTAGGATTGGAATCCATTTTCAGCTTTGCCAGGGAGTTGCTACTGAGTTGCTAAAATAAATCACTGCTGTTCTCTAGAGGAGTTAATTTCTTTATTTATATGGGTTAGAATTGAATACTGTGACTCCTAAGGACCTTTTACCTTTGATGTTTAATGACCATAATAAAAATATTTTACTATTTAATATGTTGTACTTTTAATTTAAAATGTTCCACAACTTTTTCTTTCTTCTTAATTTAAACAATAGCTAACTTAGACATTATTATCTTATTTTTATTGATGGAGAACTTAGGCCCATACAAATAACATGACTTATGTAAGTTAACATGGCTAGTTAGTATTAGAGCTAGGACAAGAATTCAGCTCTCCTAATTTTCAGGCCTGTGTGTTAAAAATACTATATTCTGTGTTTTGTTTTTGGTGCTGGCTGTTTGAGGTACCATACTGAATAGTAATAGGGTTTTGCAACTTCAATAAAAATGGGAATCACTCATGTAAAATGCCTATTTTGATTAATTCAGACAAAAGTAGGTTTTTTTGGGGGGAGGGGTGTATTGAAATACTCTTAAAGTTTCTGTGGATTTCTATTTTCTGTAGAGATTTACTTTTAGACTTTAAAATTCGGTGCTATGGCTTGCATCATTAAAATGCACTGCTTCTTTGTAATGGGACAGTGAGAAAAGTGAAATGTAAGTTGTTTGGTCTCTGAGTCTTACTGACGGTGAGACTGCAGCAGGCACTTGCTCGCCATTCTTGTCTGTGCATAAAGTGTCCCGGCAGCACCTGTGACTTTGCCCTGGATGTCCGCGTCTGCACACAGGACAGAGTGGAAGTGCCAGTGATGGGTGGGAGTGCTGGAGGGTAATAATTCCAGCTTTCTTGCCCTGCTGTAATACTCTGAGGCATGTTTCACATTGCGGGACTGGATCTTATTGTTCACAGCAGGAAATTTTTTTCTTTTTTAATCTTTATTGTTCAGATTATTACAATTGTTCCTATGTTTCCCCCCCCCCCCATAGCTCCCCTCCATCTGGTTCCCCCCCCTTCCCTTATCCATCTACCCCCCCACTGTCCTCATCCATAGGTATATGATTTTTGTCCAGTCTCTTCCCGTACCCCCCTCACCCCTTTCCCCCTGAGAATTGGCAGTCCACTCCCTTTCTATGCCCCTGATTCTATTATATTTACCAGATTATTCTATTAATCAGATTTTTTATTCACTTGATTTTTAGATTCACTTATTGATAGATATGTATTTGTTCATAATTTTTATCTTTACCTTTTTCTTCTTCCTCTTCTTAAAGAGTACCTTTCAGATTTCATATAATACTGGTTTAGTGGTGATGAACTCCTTTAGCTTTTTCTTGTCTGTGAAGCTCTTTATCTGCCCTTCAATTCTGAGTGATAGCTTTGCTGGGTAGAGTTATAGGTTCTTGCTATTCATCACTTTGAATATTTCTTGCCACTCCTGTCTGACCTGCATAGTTTCTGTTAAGAAATCAGCTGACAATCATATGGGTGCTCCCTATGACTCTTAGTGTGCTTTTCTCTTTCCTTCTAGTTGTAGAATTTTCAGTCAGCCAGCCTTCCTGTGGTTCTGGATGATGGCCGTTTTGTTGTAGCTTTGAAGTTGTGCGAGGCAGCAGTGTAGGTGTTTACCTATGCTACCATCTTGGTTTCTCTCACAGCAGGCAATTAAAAAAATTTTTCTGCCTCTGTCTCCTTCCTATTCCTTTATTAATCTTCCCTGGAATTACCTCCCAAATGAGCTTCTTAATCTTTGAATCCTTGTCAGAGTCTGTTTCTGGGACAAACTAAACCAGTTTTGATTTGGGAAGTAAGTTAGTAGTGATTAGATATGAAATATTTTTTTAAAGACAATTATTTTGGATAAGATTTAAAACTAATATTTTAATATATTTTAATTTGTCTTATAACCACATCCATGTTAAATTTAATTTTCTTAGCTTCATTTCATTACAAAGGAAAGATTTAAGGCCAAAATTCTAAAGTAAAAATGCAAGGTAAAGATACGAAAATTTTTCTATATTATCTATTTTTCTAATAACAAAAGTTTTTTGGCTATTTATCCAAATGAGTTAAGAAGGACACAGGGGTATTTTGGTAGAAATTAAGTTATCATGGAATTTAGTTGAAGCAGAATTATAGATTATTTTCTAATTCATTCCAACTTGCTCCTTTTTTTTTTTTTTAAACCAGGACTTGCTTATTCATAATCAGAGACCAGGATTAGCCTTTCCTAACATTGACCGTAAGGATTAATAATTTCCCCAAAGGTTTTTCTATGATCTTTATTAAATCAAGTTCTTTTTGTGATCTTAAGGATTGAGGAATATGGAGTTTATAAACTGAATGAACTCTAAATTTAGTGCATTGTAAGTTCTTTGATATCTTTTTTGAATTAGAAATACTGGTTTTTATATGTTTTTTTTTAAAGGTGTGGGAAGTTAATATTCATTTTAGGCACATGTTATCAGTTTCCTTTGTTTTCCCAGATAACAGTTGTGATTTATGTGCCTGATTAGATTTCTGAGATAGAACTTAGATGAATTTAAGCAAGTTTATAATTCTGTTTATAGAGCCACCCTAAGATTATCATGCACAAATATTTTCTCACAGGGAAAAAACAAAGCTTTTAAAGATTCTAAAGTAAAATCTTGAACTTCTCTAATTTTTTTAAGCAAAAATACCAGAGAGTGTGTGCAGGGTGTTTTCCCCAATGTAAGTTGTCTTGTGGTTCCTTTAGATCAGCGGTTCTCAACCTGTGGATCGCGACCCCTTTGGGGATCGAACGACTCTTTCACAGGGGTCGCCTAAGACCATCGGAAAATGCAGATATTTACATCACGATGCATAACAGTAGCAAAATTTCATGGTTGGGGGTCACCACCACATGAGGAACTGTATGCAAGGGTCGCGGCCTTAGGAAGGTTGAGAACCACTGCTTTAGATTCTGCCATGTTCTTGTGAATATAAGGCAGGACATTTCTTGACCTTGAGGTTATATTTGTCTGTTAGAAATGGTCAAATGTCACTTGGGTGATTAGATTGGATAACATGGTTTAGGGGAAAATATATTAGTTATAGAGGAATGTGTTTGCCTTTCTCCTGAGACATAAAACTGCTCTAATGTGGAAATTCCCCCAAATCTCCAGGGGTGGTATATTGGAATTAACATATAGTCTATTTAAGTGAATATTTATTTGTAAATACAAGTTAGGTTACTTAAAAAAATTTATACTTTTTAGGCATATTACATCCAAATGAAACTACCTAATTTATTACTAAAGTCAAGGCTTTTGGCATTTCAGGTACCTCTATGTGGAAGATTGAAAATCTAGGGTAAGAACCAAGTATGATTTAAAAAAACGTGTTAAGAAAGCTGGCCCATTTCCTGAACAATAAATACTTTTCTGTAAGGAATGTGAGACAAAGTGATTAAAAATCAGAGATATCTTTTTAAAGTCTTTACTGGAAGCTGTGTCAAAGGCTAACTTCTTGGCCTTTTTAACATTTAAAAATGACTTTTGCCTCTTACTCATGTGAAGTACTTGGACTGGACAATGTATTTCTGGATGTTTGTTAATTTGCTGTCTCTTACAAGATTAGTCAATTCTTGAAAGTTCTTGGTACATGTTTTATCATTTAAAAAATTTCAATTAAAAATATCTCCATAATTGCCACAGGTAATTTTTATAATTTCTGGTTCTCATCATTGTTTTTGTGTTAGGAAAAATATTGTACCTCTCAGTACCTGACTTGAAGTTTTGTTGTTTTAAAGATTGTCACATTTATTATCTTAACAAGTAATTTTTAACCAAATGTTTACATTATCGAATGGGGATAGTTCAACTAATTGTTAGTACTAAACAGACTGAAATTTACTCAAGGTGTTTGCATAAAGTTTATGATTGAATATCTAAAGCATATCAGATTCCACTCAGATATTTATAGGAGAGTTAATAGATTCATAATTGTTCGATTTTGCCCTCACCACTGGGGCTCGGTTGGATCATTGTCCCATGCACCGAAAGGTCGCCCTATAGATTCCCAGTCAGGGCACATGCCTAGATTGCAGTGGGGGGCATGCTGACTGATTTTTCACTCTTATATCAATGTTTCTCCTTCCTCCCTCTCCCTTCCATCTCAAATCAATAAAAACAATCCCTAGGCGAGGACTCAAAAATTTGTTTGATTGTAATTTATATATTATGATGTAGAGATTTTGCATTATTTATTTCTTAATTCCACATTTGTTTATGCTTATTTTTTAAATGGAGATTTAAATAATTTGTTAGATAATAGAAATATAGGTAATTATGTAATATTTAAATCATTACTAGTTTATTACTTAAAAGGAACTTTAGGTCAGTGCATGGTAACAGCTTTTATATGGTACAACTACATTTCCTTTGTCTATTCTTAAAATTTTACCTCTTAAACTGAAGAGGCGATAATTTTAGTTTTCTGTTACCAACTCATCTGACTGAAGTTTTACTCTTGTTATGAAATAGCTTAGAGAAATATATTTTAGGAAAAATTTTATAGTAATTTCAGTATTACATATTAACAACACTTTTTTGGTTAGAATCTTTTAGCTTTCCTTGTTAGTTTCTACACTGCTATTTTTTTTCGCTCCCTCTAGGAAAACTAGACCTTTAGAAGTAGAATTATGTTCACTGAGTTGTAGTTTTTCTGCTTAAGATGCATAGAGGTAAGACATATATGTTACTTCCCTCTCTTATAAGTGAGCTTACAGCACTTAATATTCCTAAAGAATAAACCTTTCCCAAGTGCTGTACTTATTTACAGATCAGCCTCGAACACCCTCAAGAAAATAACATTGTATAGCAAAATAGAGATACTGAGTTTTTTGAGCATGGATTTTGTCATGTTCAAAGAAATGTGTTTTCAAAGAAAGATAATGAGGTTTATAAAAGAATATAAGAGAAGAATGAAGTAAAAATATTTTATTTTAATTTAAAAATCAATTGAAGACAAATTAAATTGGTTATTCCTGGGAAAAAGATAATGTGTGTTTTCATTATATTCTATGTTTTTAAGAATTAAAGCAGTAAATGCCAAGATATATCTGGTTCTCTATCCACTTTTAGTTCATTGACACCTTCCCTCTTCTAGAAAGTTCATTGACAAAAGTAATTATATAATGGTGTTAATGGTTTAATTTTATAAGCTTACCATCTCCTGACATTTAGAAAGACAGTTCCTCTAAAATAAAAGGTATGATATGAAGAGAAGAGACCCTAACCTGTGCCCATTTGCCTTTCCTCTTTGTTGTATTCCCCACCCCCATCCCCAATATTAAAAACAGCAAAAGCCCATTTTGTAGTCCTGAGGAGGCTGCTTGTGCCTGGAAGAAACTTCTTCAAGGTTGATCTGAACTGGTGGCTTCTGGCTGAGGGCAGCCTTCATTCCTTCATTCCTTTACCCATGGCTTTTTTTTAATGGAAACGAGCTCAGGAGATTTAATATCCTTCACACACCAACTCCATGTTTGCCTGCAGGGACGGTGTTGGGCATGTTCTCCCTTGTAATGGTGTTCCAGGATGCTCTCTGCCACCCCCCTGAAACACCAACCCTTGCACCTCCCTAAAATAGCCAGTCACCTTCTTGCCCTTCTTTCATCCTTGAAACAAATCAGGGTGAATAAGACCCGTAAGTATGCAATTACAGTGTTTCTTAACGAGCACTTACAGTGTTAGCATCATCTTCTAACAGACAGTCCTATTGTTAATCACAGGCTTTAGTTCAGTGTCCTCAATGCCAGTGTCAGTGTAGGTAGTCTCTGAGTGTATGAATATGAAGAAAAGGGTGAAGGGAAGAAATGACTAAAATGGTAATGGGTTTCTTTGCTTATGATAAGTAATGTTTTAATCCTTTGCCAAATGAAAAAAATATTTTAAAAAGGGAAATCATTTTATGTAAATGTTTATAAACATGTATGTAAATATGTTGTTTACATTACCTTCAAAAATCATTAATAAAAATGGATTTTTAGTTTTTTTCTGGAATGGGGTTCCTTTGTGTATAGGAGGACAGATTTATCCTAAACAACACTTACAATCTGAGTTTTTTTAATCACATGATCTTAGAAGGGATAAATGCTTTTCTGTTTGATGGTTATTTATCAACCAATGATTTTCCTTTTATTTAAGAATGTTACTGATTTTTTAATTGAGGTATAATTGATGTATAACTGGTTTCAGGTAGACAACATAATGATTAGATATTTGTATATATTGTGAAATGATCACTACAATAAGTCTAGTTAACATCTATCACTGCATATAGTTAGAATTTTTTTTCTTGTGATGAGGATTTTTAAAACTTACTCAGCAGTTTTCAAGTATGCAATACAGTATTATTAACTATAGCCACCATGCGTACATCACACCCCATGACTTACTTTATAACTGGAAGCTTATACCACATCTTTATACATTTATTAACACATAGGTTGTTTTTGTATCTTGGTGATTGTAAATAATGCTGTAATGAACATGGTGAAAATATCTTTTAAACTTAGTGTTTTCATTTTCTTTGTGTAAATAGCCAGAAATGCGTCTATACTGCTTTTCATAGTGGCTACATCAATTTTCATCCCCACCAACAATGCATAAGGATTCCCTTTTCTCCACATCCTCTCCCAACACTTGTTATTTCTTGTCTTTTTGATAATAGCCATTCCAACAGGTGTGAGGTAATAATCTCATTCTGGTTTTGATTTGCATTTCCCTGATGAGTGATGTTGAGCATTTCTTTGTATACTTGTTGGCCACCTGTATGTTTTTCTTTGAAAGATTCAAATCTGCCCATTTTTCAGATTATCTGTGAGTTGTATGAGTTCTTTAAAAAATATATATTTTATTGATTTTTTACAGAAAGGAAGGGAGAGGGATAGAGAGTTAGAAACATCGATGAGAGCGAAACATCTATCAGCTGCCTCCTGCACACCCCCTCCTGGGGATGTGCCGCAACCAAGGTACATGCCCTTGACAGGAATCGAACCTGGGACCCTTGAGTCTGCAGACCAATGCTCTATCCACTGAGCCAAACTGGTTAGAGCTGTATGAGTTTTTTGTGTATTTTTAATATTAGCTCCTTAGCAGATGTATGGTTTGTAGTATCTTTCCCATTCATTAGATTGCCTTTTCATTTTGTTGATGATCTCATTTGCTGCTCAGGAGCTTTTTAATTTGATATAGTTCCACTTGTTTGTTTACATATTTATTTTTGTTACTTTTGCTTTTATACTAAGATCCAAAAGTCATCGCCAAGACTGATGTCAAGGAGCTAACCACCTGTTTTCTTGGAGTTTATGGTTTTACAGTCAAATCTTCAATCCATTTTCAATGAATTTTTATGTAAGATAAGGGCCCAGTTTCATGTCTGTTTTGGTGTCTATGCATTAGATGAAATGGCCTCTCGCACTCCTGAAGGAATGGCCTTGTTAGAAGATGAGCCTTATTTTTCTGCCCTGCTCTAGCTCTGGTGTCTCTCCAACCTTTGTGATTGTCCAAGTGGCCTATTCTGTTTTAGTTTGAGGATGTGTCAGGACCTGTCAGTGGCCAAGACCGGTTTGGCTCGGTGGATAGAGCGTCGGCCTGCGGACTGAAGGTCTTAGGTTTGATTCCGGTCAAGGACATGTGCCTTGGTTGCGGGCACATCCCCAGTCGGGGGCATGCAGGAGGTGGCTGATTGATCTCTCTCTCTCATGGATGTTTCTAACTTTCCCTCTCCCTTCCTCTCTGAGAAAAATCAATAAAAAGAAGAAAAAAAGAAGACCTGTCAGTGTCCCAAAGGGGAGGATCTCAGTCAGCACCTGGATAATTCAGGCTGATTGAAAGGCAGATAGGGATCAGCTTTTAAAGTATGCAAATGTATACAGTCCCGTGGGACCTCAGGTGGAAGCCCTGCTGGCCACCAGAGCCAGGGACTCGCAAAAACCAGATCAGCACCTCACACTCGTTTTGGGGAGATGATGGCTAACTGTAGTGAGGGACGGTGCAAAGATGGCATCCCGTGGCCAGGTTTCCTGAGAGCAGTCCTGTGGCTGTGGGTGCGGCACACCTCAGGCCAAAGCTCCAGGACAGGCCAAGGGCCTCTTTCTCAGGACACAGGTGGGCTTGTCTCCTGCCTCGCAGTGCCCTGGGGGTGTTGTCGGCCAAGAACTGTCTTTGCTATTACAGTCCCGTGGGACCGGGGACATCAGCACTCCTGCTGGCAGTCTCCCCACTGGGAGATCCTGGCACTTGCGGGGGTGGCAGAGGAGAGCTGAACACAATGTCTGAGGTCACCACCCTGTGCTGTGTCCTGTCAGGCTCCTGCCCCTCTGGCCTGTGCTTCCAGATTAGCAAATAAAACCCTTGCACCTGAAGTCTGGGCCCTTCTCACTGGCTTTTTCTGCCCTGGGTGCTGGCCCTTTAAGAGCGGCTTCTTAGTTTGCCACAGCCCTTTGGTCTCAGGATGGCAGCCCCATGGTTTTCTAAGCCAGATTTTTTTTTATTTTTTTTTGTGGGGGCCTCCCCTCTCAGGAGGGATCTGAGACATAGCCACCACACACACAGCAAGGCACGGTTATAATCAAATTTCTGAGAGTCCTTGCAAAGAAAATTTATACCAGAAAAGGTGGGGGAAATAAATACCGAGAGACAAAGATAAACATGACAACTAGTTTACCAGGAACTATGCAGGCTACACCACAATGGAAGGATGTCTTTAAAGTACTAAAGGAGAAAAAAATTGTAAATACAAAATGACCCGAAAACAGGTTTTTTAAAATTGAAGTTAAACACAGACAAAAGGTGAGAGAATCCATTGTCGGTAGACCAGTACTACAAGAAAAGTAAGTTTTCCCAGCAGGAAAAAAATAACAGGTGGAAATTTGAATCCACACGAGGCGACTGTGGGAAATGGTAAATACAAAGGATGTTTTTCTCGTTCAACCTTTTGTATTCATAGCATATATAGAAAGTAAAATGCAAGAAGTATGAAAGTGTGGGCAGGAAATGGGAAGTATGCATTGTAAGGGTCTTACAGTGTATGTGAGGTGGTAAAATGTTATTTGAAGGTAGACTATATATTGTAAATTAGCAATTACTAAGGTAACAATAAAACAATTATCCAGTAATGGAAATAATTAAAACATGACTGCAGTGAATAATAATAAAAAAAAAAAGGAACGAAGAACAGATGAGACAAGTAGAAACAACTATAAAAAAAATGCTGTTACATGAGTAATTATATTAAATGGAAATGGTCCAAACACCACAATTGAAAGTAGATATTGTCAGATTGGATAAAAAAGCAAGACCCAATTTTATGTAAGCAGTCATCCAGAGAAACAGGAGTGGCTGTGTTAGTCATGTAAAATACACTTCTGATCAACAAATATCAGCATGGGTGACCAGGACATTTCATTATGATGACCCGTTAATTCATCAAGAGGAAATAAGGATCTTAACTCTTGTCAAAACACAAAAATAGAAGACTGATAAAATGGGAAGGGGAAGTTGGCAAATTCACAATCATAGTTGGATATTTCAGAAGAACTTTTTCATAATGACGGCATGAGTTGAGAGAAAATGAGTAAGGATGTAGAAAACGAACAATGTTATTCAAATAAAACTAATTGATAGAATGTATTGTCTTTTAGGCCCATGTGGGACAATCAGATTCACCACGTACTGGACAAGGACAGAAACCTCAATAAAATTAAGAAGATGGAAATCATTCAGTTATATTCTCTGATCCACTATATATTAGCCACTGGAAGTGGGGAGTAAAAACTTTTGTAGAAAAACCCGTCTAAAAGCATCTAGACAGGCTCTTTTCAGGTGTAATTATGAAGATTTAAGTCCAAAGTCTAAAAGCAGCTGATGCAAAAGGGAAGCCCCGAGAGCAGACACTTCTGCTTGGTCAAACTGACAGGAAAGCGTGGCACCGCGTGTCCCTTACCCACCGACTGTTCTCCCACTGTGTGGACAGAGTTGGTGGCCTTACTGTGTCAGATGGGAGACAGTGGAAGAGGGAAGGGAGGAGAGAGGAACATAACAGTTCTGGAAGGTCCTCGGGGAGAGGCACTGTCACAGCCCAGGGACCGTGTTTTGTGAGAGAGAAGCTGAGCAACTGCACTCAGATGCCTGTGCGCTCTGTGACAGGTGCATAGAAAATAACTTCAGAAAGGACAGACCCCCGTCTCCATTAATGCGCTCAGCGTGGTACTGTATTCAGCATGCTACTGAGGGCCCACTATCTGCCAAGCTTTTTCCTTCAAAACAGAAAGGCATGTGCGTTGGGTTCTCGGAGCGCTCCATCTGGAAGAAGAAACAAGATAACTCGAGGGCAGAGACATTCGCCCCACAAAGAACTGCACTGCGCTGTATATTGCTCGCAGGATAAGTGTTCTTTTGGAAACACCAGAGGTCACCAGAACCTTCCCAGAGACTCTGAGAGTCTCCCCTGCCCTCCGAGAGAGGATGTGAATGATGCTCTAGAGCTGACATGCTGCTGCAGAAACTGGTTAAATCAAGAAAAGGGCCGGCTCGGAGTGGCAGACCTCAGATTTGTCCCATTTCCTGCATTAACCCTTAGGATAGTCTTGGGCGAAGTCTGTGTAAATAACTACACGTGAATGCATGTAAATGAACTTAATCTTCCATTAAAACATGATTCCCTTAAAAATAGGGATTGAGTGCTCTAGTTTAATCTTCTAGTCGGACATCTGCATCTGAACCCTGACTTTTTAAAAAAATATATATTTTATTGAATTTTTATGGAGAGGAAGAGAGAGGGATAGAGAGAAACATCAATGAGAGAGAGACATCCATCAGCTGTCTGATCATGACCCTACTGGGGATGTGCCCGCAACCAGGATACATGCCCTTGACTGGGATTGAACCTGGGAACTTTCAGTCCGCAGGCCGACGCTCTATCCACTGAGCCAAACTGGTTTCGGCTGAATCCTGACTTTTGCAGTAATGGCATTTGACTAAACTCTTGAAGCCTCTTTGTGTGTGTGTGTGTGTGTGTGTGTGTGTGTGTGCGCGCGCGCAAAATAGGGGTGGTCATAAAGAATTATTTATAGTTAAGGAAGATAAATATATTTAAAGTGCTTAGTGCAATGCTTAACATCTTGTAATTCTCAATGTTTGCTATATCTTAACTCATTATTTAAAAAAATTAAATTTATTGGTGACCTTAGTTTGCAAAACCATACAGGTTCCAAGTGTACAACTTCATAAAACATGGTCTGCACACTGCATTGTGCACCATCGCCCCGAGCAAAGTCTCTTCCGTTCCCATTCCCCAACCCCTTTACCCCACACGGCCCCCACCCTCCTTTTCCTCTGGCGGTCGCCACACTGTGGTCTGTATGTGTTATGTACATATATGCTTTTTGCTAATCCCTTCAACTCTTTTCATCCAGTCCCCCTCCCGCCTCCCTCTGACAGCTGTCAGTCTGTTTCATATATCTATGCCTCTGCTAACAGCCATTCTTGAGAGGAAGGAAAGATGCAGGGAAGAAGGGAGAAATAGAGGAAGGGAAAGAAGGAGGGAGGGAGGGACAGAAGTAAAGAAAAAATAGAATGAAAGGAAATATGCAGTCAGTACACTAGGTGTCAGCATTGTGCTTCAAATAGTCTGTACACATAGTGCATACTCTTATTTAGAGACTGTCCAAGTTGAACTGGCTGGAACTAGAAAGATACCTGAGCAGATCTGGGAAATTCAGAGCTAAAAGAGCGTCAGCCTGCGGACTGAAAGGTCCCATGTTTGATTCCAGTCAAGGGCATGTACCTTGATTGAGGGCACACTCCCAGTGGGGGTGTGCAGGAGGCAGCTGATTGATGTTTCTCTCTCATCGATATTTCTAGCTCTCTGTCCCTCTCCCTTCCTTTCTGTAAAAAATCAATAAGATACATATTTTTAAAAAAATGCCAAGAGCAAAAGACAAAGAGAGAATATTAAAAGCAGCAAAAGAAAAACAGTTAATTACCTACAAGGGAGTACCCATACGATTGTCAGGACAGACGGGAGTGGCAAGAAATATTCAAAGTGATGAATAGCAAGAACTTCCAACCAAGATTACTCTACCCAGCAAAGCTATCATTCAGAATTGAAGGGCAGATAAAGAGCTTCACAAATAAGAAAAAGGTAAAGGAGTTCATCACCAACAAACCAGTATTATATGAAATGCTGAAAGGTATTCTTTAAGAAGAGGAAGAAGAAGAAAAAGGTAAAGATAAAAATTATGAACAACAAATACATGTCTATCAACAAGTGAATCTAAAAATCAAGTGAATAAAAAAATCCGATGAACAGAATAAACTGGTGAATATAATAGAATCAGGGGCATAGAAAGGGAGTGGACTGACAATTCTCAGGGTGGGGGGAAGGGGCGAGGGGGTGCGGGGAAAAGACTGGACAAAAAGCATACACCTATGGATGAGGATAACGCGGGGGGAGGTAAGGGCAGAGGGTGGGGTGGGAACCGGGTGGAGGGGAGCTATGGGGGGGAAAAAGAGGAACAATTGTAATAATTTGAACCATATTTATTAAATTTAAAAAATAATAAAAAGAAAAGGATATGACAATGTAATACCTTAGACCACTATGCACCAATTACCTTTCAAATTGGTAAGCTGTTCAAAGTTAGCTGTCTCTCTCTTTTGGCTCCTGCTGTCTCCAGAAGCTCAGCATATCAGAAGTTAAGTCTGCTTTTATTTTGTTATTTTGTTCATTAGATCCCACATATAAGTGAAGTCATATGGTATTTTTCTTTCTCTCACTGGTATATTTTACTTAGCATGATACTCTCCAGGTCCATCCATGTTGTCACAAAAGCTAAGATTTCCTTCTTTTTAAAAAAATCATAGATACATAGAACAGACAGAGCTGTTGGGACACAGGAGGTGTTGGGGGGCTGGGTGGAAAAGATGAAAGGATTAAGCAATACCCCCACCCCCTAACACACACACAACAGACGATAATATGGTAATGACTGGGGCGGGGTCAGGGAGGAAGAAGAGGTCAAAGAAGGGACAGCAAGTGGTGGCGGAAAGAAACTTGACTTTGGGTGGTGACCCCACGATTCAGGACGCAGATGATGTCTTATGCAATTGTGCAATTGAAACCTGTGTGGTCTTATTAACCAATGCCACCCCAATAAATTCAATTAAAAATAAAAAAAATTTGTAAAGGAAAGAAAAGGATGGAAAATGGTAAACTATAACACATTCATGCAATGGAATATTATGTAGCTGGAAGAATTACAAAACACTTCATGTATGTTAAGGAATGACTTCCAAGATATATATTGTTTCAATGAAAAATGTGAAATAAAGAATATTATGTGTAGTAAAAAAAAAAAATCAGAACAATCTCAACTTTGTCCAGGATGCTAGCATTTTTCTCATCGCTAGGCTGTAAGTCTTAGAGTCATTTTCAGGAAAGAACTGTGTTTGAACCCTGCTTTTCCTACTTATTAGCCATGTACATGACATAATGCCTGTCTATAACACCTGTCTTACCTGTCTTTCACAGGGCCACCAGGATGACATCTGAAAAATAAATAACTTTAAAGGAGCCTTGCTGAACAGGATGATGCTCTTATTGTCCTGTGTATTTAGAAAGTGTTCCGAGACGAATGAAAGTAGAGGTGGTGGAAGAATTCTTTGAGACAAATCGTGATGTAATTGACACATGATATTGTGTTTCAGGTGTGCCGAGAGTTGACTTGGTATGTTTTGTACTGCAGTATGATCACCACCATGGTGTTAGCTAAACACCTCCATCCTGTCACATCATTATTATTTGTGTGTGTGTGTGTGTGTGTGTGTGTGTGTGTGTGGTGAGAATGTTTAAGATCCAGTCTCCTAGCAGCTTTGAAGTATGTAATTTAGTATTAGCTGTAATCACAATGCTGTGCATTAGCTCTCTAGGACTTACTTAAAATCTAACTGCAAGTATGTGCCTTTTGACCAAGATCTCTCCCGTTTCCTCACCCCAAGCCACTGTCAACCACCAGTTTATCCTATTTCTTTAAAAAAAAATTATTTATTTTTTACAGAGAGGAAGAGAGAAGGAGAGAGAGAAACACCGATGAGAGAGAAACATCGATCAGCTGCCTCCTGCACACCTCCCACTGGGGATGTGCCCACATCCAAGGTACATGCCCTTGACCGGAATCGAACCCGGGACCTTTCAGTCTGCAAGCCGACGCTCTATCCACTGAGGCAAAGCGGTCAGGGCCCTATTCTATTTCTAAGAGTGTTTTTTTCCCTTTCATTCCACATAGAATTGACATACGCTCCCTTTGCACAGGTTGGGGTAGGGGTAGCCAAAGTGACTGCCTGGCTTTTTTCCCGCTGCCCTATGTTCTTGGCCATGTTTCCACCAGGCCGTGGCCCCTGTGCTCTGGCCAAGCCGATCTAGTGGTGAGCGTCATGGGTGAGTGGGGGGGAGGTGAAGTGGCGAACTACCGGGCGGACGACGGAGCTGGCATTTCCAAAACCTTGGAACAACCCCAGGCGGGACACTGGCCTGGATGAGGGGACTTCCTCTCCATGAGTCAGGCTTCTCCTGTGGACGTCCGCCCTGTGCCAGGGGAGGGAGGGGTCTGTGCCTCAGCACTAAAGGAGAGGTCAAGTCCAAGTCCAAAACGGGGAGAGGCCTCTGTGCTGGCTCCGTTTTTATTTTGTCTTTAAACTTGGGGCTTTCTTTTTGAGGAGATCATTTAAATGGGCTTATAATGATAATCACCATCTGTTATAAGTCATATGCTTCATATCCATGAACTCACTCAATTCTCACAACAGCCCTGCCAGATACATTAGTCCCTTTTTACAGATGTGAATGTTGAGGTTTAGAAAATGAGAAAATTACAAAGCAACACGGTAACAGCAGTGTTCGAGCCCAGATATGTTTTATTTAAGAAAAGTTAAACCTTTTGTTTCTTAATCATAATTTACCTGATTCTCTGACCCTTCCCTTACTCCCCCGCTCCCTATTCCACATTCCCCAAAAGGCATCCTGGCTTGGGGTCAGAATGAATTGAAAGGATTTATTTTCCATGTAAACACTGAGATGCAGTCTCTTTCTCTAATGGTCTCATCTCTCGGATGTCGTTAGAGTTTGCCAGCTGGGAAGAGATGCGGAGGACCCCATAGCATCAATAAGCACAGCGTGTCCTCATAAAACTGGTGCTTTAAAAGCAGCTTCGTTTTATTGAGAGAATTAAATAACCAAACATTGAGGATAATTTTTGCAACTGAACAAATGGAGCTGCATTAATTATCTATGAACCTTCTTCTGAAGTGGTCCTCAGTTCTGACATCTCAGAGGAAGCAAGAAGAGCGCAGGATGCAACGTCCTCTGAGGCGCAGCATCTAGCCTCAGGGTAGGAGGTCTCCTTGGGATCAGTTATGATACTGAATTATTTTATGATTTTCTTCTTTAAAAATATTTTTTATTGATTTCACAGAGGAAGGGAGAGGGAGAGAGAGATAGAAACATCAATGTTGAGAGAGAATCACTGATCTGCTGTCTCCTGCACATCCCCTTCTGGGGATGAAGCCCACCACCAGGGAATGTACCCTGACCAGGGAGCTGAACTGTGACCTCCTGGTTCAACCACTGAACCATGCTGGCTAGGCTGATTTTACTCATTAAAAGGCTCCTTTAAGCCCATAGAGCAGAAAAAAACTGCCCTATCTCAGAGCACCAGGGCTAGATCCAAATTGAATCAACTCCCCCCGGCCCCCCTGGCTAAACAAAAACAATATTTCCTTTAAAATGGAAAAATGAAGGTCAATAAGGAATAATCTGAGAAAAGAGTAAAAAGAAGGACAACTTTGGACTTTGTAACTTTCATTCAGAATTTGAACTTGGTGTGAATGAATCTGTTTTGACTTTTATTCACATAAAGGCCCGCCCAACAAGGAGAGTTGGAGTCTAGTTTGTTTATGGCTGCCCACCTTTGAAGGGTTATGTGAACATCCTTTGTTATCCACATTTAAGTTGAGTGATTGGTGCAACAGGATTCTCTTTCCAGTCTGAATGGACACAGAAGCATGGATGGTTTTATAGTGTGCACATATACATGTGAGTCAATTTTCTAAGATAATTGTCTCTGCTTCTGTCTGCTGTCTATATCATCTACCTATCTATCTATCTATCTATCTATCTATCTATCTATTTATCATCTATCTGTCCATGGAACAAAGAACAATGGGGACAGATAGAAAATAAACAGCAAAATGATAAATTTAAACCCAAGTATACCAATATTACCATTATGATGCTCTATCCACTGAGCCAAACCGGTTTTGGCTTTCTTCCTGTCTTTAAAATGAGTGCTTATATTGTGTCACCCAACTTCTGGTAGATCACATTTATTAAGGTTTAAAAAAAATAATACATGTAGAATTTTGTTCAATCATTTTTTAAGAAATTTGTTGAGATGATCATGCGGCATTCTCCTTTGCATCTACGTTTTGAGAAAAATTAGTAGTTGTTTTCTATTTGTAGCATCTCTACTCTGTATTGGTATAAAAATTATCCTGGCTTCTTAGAAAAAGGTGGGACACTTTCTCCTTTTATATACTCCATAAATCTTTCTTGGCTGACTGGCTTATTTCAGTAGCAAATATTTTTAATACGTTTACACGGTTTTATATAGTTAGTTTTCTATTAAGTTTTCAAAAAAATAAAAAGATTGTTTGATATCTTTTAAACATCTTTAATTCACATACCATAAAATCCACCCATTTAAATAATCCAACGTAATGGTTTTAGCATATTCAGGGTTGCACAATGTAGTGGATTGAATGGTATCCCCAAAAGATAGAACCACCCAGAACCTCAGAATGTGACCTTCTTTGGAGTAAGGGTCTTGCATGCAGGAGGTGGTTTGGCTCACGTACGGGATCGGAACCAAAGCAGATACCGAGGTAGAAGCAGCCACGTCAAAGCTGCTGCTCACGAAGCAAAGGGCCTGAGCACGTCACTTAGCTTTTCTCAGCTTTGGTTCCCACGTGTAAGGCGGGGATTGTAGTATGTGGGTATGTCCTTCACAGGCTATTGTGAGGCCCAAAGGAGGTGGTGAGTCTGGCTGTGATGACTATTTTGAGAGACCTGTAGGTTCAGTGGACTCAAAGGCCCTGGAAAACGGCACCCTAACAGCGAATGTAATGCCCTTAACTCCTGTCTTTTCCTCCACCCTCTGCTCCACAGACCCTCACACTCTCCATTATCCCCCTCCCTCCACCGCCCAGCCTCTGCTTCCCAGGTGCTCTAACGCACACTTGCCAAACAAAATCTGTTAGGAACGCTGTCAGGGGAGCTGAGATCCCTGACAGGGCCAGGCCCCAGATTTGGTAACACGCTGATAGGATGTTCGAGAATCAGTTCTGAACTTCATTACCTTTTCCCTAAATGGACTTTTTCCTGGAAGGCCATAAAAAGAGAAAGGATTAAAATATTTACTAGGTTGATCAGGTTACACACATCCTCTGGCCCGACACATCACAAACAAGAAAATAGTCAGAGGCATTTAACTGCAGTCTTTTTGCCAGGGGTCCTCTCAGCACGTCGTAAAGCATTGGGACCTGACAGTCAGAGATCGGAATCAGCTGTGCCTATAAACCGGCGCTCGCTCAGCCTGTGCGCTCAGGGTGGGAGAAAACTTGAAGGGCAGAGGGGCTGCGTGAACAGAAATTGTGAGCCAGTGGCAATGTTCTGGTGGGCCGCCTTCTCCCCTCAGCCTCTCTGGCTCTCCGAGGGCCCGCCCACCCAGGAGAGTAGGACCCTACTTTGTTATGGCTGCTCTGACCAGCAGTTTCAGGCCCCATCTGTTCCTGAAACTGAGGGCATCCAAAAGGCTGGGCATGAGATTTAACCCAGTGCCTAACGCCCTTTAAGTTCTCGCACATATACATAACCTGGTGGACACAGATAATGGGGTGGTGAGGGCCTGGGGGTGGAGATGGGGAGCGGACTGGAAGAGGTTAATGGAGAAGTGGAGAGGAGGATCTACATAATCCTTTCAGCAGTGAAGCTTTTACAAAAGAAATAAATTCAGTCTTTGAGAAGAAAAGGCTAGAATGATGCTATCAGTAAAAAAGGTGATTTCCTTTGGAGGAAGTTGAAAAATTCAGATAGTGAAAATATTTCACATTCAGTTTACGTTTGTTGACTTTTATTCCCCATCCATCCCCCTGTAATTGAAGAGGGGGCTCGGATAGAGAGGGATCCTGCCTCTCAGCACCGTGCAAAACTCTTACTTTGTCCATATTTTATCCCAGCATTTACCACTGACTTGTCTCCTTCAGCTAGACTGTAAATCCATGGACTGATACGTTGTGGCTCAATAAATGTTTGCCTTTATAAAGGTAAACCACTTCTACCCAGTTACTCAAACTGGAAACTGAAAAGTCACGTTTGGTTCTCGCCTTTCCTTGACCCAGATATTCAGTTCGCTGTCAAGGCCAGCTCCCAACATGTCTCAACATCTTCCGCTTTGCTCAGGGTCACTCACCTTCACCTCTCAGGGTCGCTCACCATCACCTCTCACCTGGACACAACGATACGCTTCCAAGTGGTGTTCCTTGCCCCCATGAACCCATTCTCCCATTCTCTACACAGTAGCCTTTCCTCCCTTTGTGTTTACACCTCTATCCACTTCTGTTCTTCCCCTGTTAGCTTCAAGGAAATCTGAGACATATAAAAAAAGCCTTATGGTTTCTATTTGGCCCCATGCACGAGAGAGGGCTCCAGGTTGCTTAGAGTTCCAGGGTGCCACTCAGGCAAAGCCAGACAGCAGGGGATGCAGAGGGGCCCCTCAAAGGCCTCTGGGCTCCAAAGGCTCCTAGTCATGCTTGAGGCTGAGCCTTTTAAAGAGCTACTCACCCAGCCCAGCCTGGGGACCGGCCAGCCTGCAAAGGGGAGTCAGGTGTCGCCCATCTTCCTGATGAGTTTCACCTCCTCACCCAGGAAGTGGTTCCCCTGGAAGTCACAGAGCTGAAGATCTGCGGGTAGATCGGGGCAGGCAGATTCACAATAGCCGGATGGCTTCTGTGGCGCCCTGAGTTCTACTCACTCTTCTTGGGGTGGCTTCGGCCTGTCCTGGAGAGAAGGCTGGCTTGAAGGGACGCTGAGCGCCCTCGTGCTTCTCCCTACCAACTTGCAGAGAAAGTGACTGACACCCTCCAGAGCCACGTCCTCAGGTGGAAATAGAAGCCGGGAGAGAGGTAGGTGTGGGAGGCCCACAGATGCAGGTCGGCCAGGCTGTTGACCGCAGCCTCCACCTCGGTGGGATAATTCTGATGAGTGTGAGAGCTCATGTTCCCCCCCCCCCCAATAGAAGGTAAGATTGAAAACAGGTGTTGGCTGATCTCAGCGGCTGAGGATGGCTGAGGCGGTTCTGAAGGTGATGACTGGTAAAGAGGTGGGAGGTTGGTGAGAGGCTGGAAGAAGGAGCTTCCCGGAGTCTGTTCCATCCAAACGCTGTTGAAGTGAGAGACAGATCAGCGCGACTATTGAAGGCACTACCTCAGACCTCTTGGTATCTTCATCCCTAACTGTCTTACCATATGTGTGCATAGTACATGCATATGAATATATATATATGAATATGCATATGCACTCCATTTTGGTGAACATAATCACAGCAGTATTGTACTTAAAATTGTAATATTTTATTTTAAATTAAATCTTTATTATTTAGATTATTACATTTGTATCTCTTTTTTTCCCCTCCATAGCTCCCCTCCACCCGGCTCCCACCCTTCCCTCTACCCTTACCTCCCTTCCGTTGACCTCATCCATAGGTGTATGATTTTTGTCCAGTCTCTCCCTGTACACCCCTCACCCCTTTTCCCCTGAGAATTATCAGT
>JAAGEH010000041.1:56234660-56255631 GCA_011751065.1 Lasiurus cinereus
ATATATATATATATATATATATATATATATATATATATAAATAAAACGTGAAGATAAGTATCAGACTTTGATATGTCAAGGTTGAACTAGGGTAATCATTAAAAAAATGGAAGAAATGTATGCAACTTCCGAACTAATAGATGGAAAAATAGAATGTTAAAAAAAAATTCAAAGGAAATCATGAAAGAAAAGGAAATGAAACATGGAACAGGCTGCTTAAAGAGAAGGAATGATTAAGATGAACTTGATCCTGAATGCAACAGGGACCCATCCATTGGAGGGCTTTAGGGATGGGGTATATGTGATGAGTTTTGGGCTTTAGAAGACTCCATCTGACTACAGTATGAAGAATGGATGGAGGAGTTCACATCTGAGTCAGGAAGAGTGTCAGGACCTGTGTGCGGAAGGGGAAATGATGAGAGGACAAGGAGGAGAAGGTGAGGTTCTGAACAAAGGCAAGCCAGGGGGCGGCAAGATAAAGTTGGTTTTAGATGAAGAGAAATCCTTGGAGGATGGCTACCGGGAAGGTTAGTTCTACTTCAGCTTGGGAGAGATTGAAGGGAACCAAGAGGAGAAGGCCATGTGAGTGCAAGAACACCCGGGGACAAGTAAACTAGCCCATGGGTGTGAGGACAGGTCTGGACTCGAACCCATCTTCTCCCCTTATCTGATCCCAGCTGGTGTTTGTTCTGTGTGCTGAGATCCCGAGAGAAATCATCAGGAGGTGTTGAATAAATGTAATGTTGGAATAAATCACAAAAGGCAGAACCTAATGTTAAAAATTGGTGCACAACCATAGACACAGGACCTACGGGAAGGGAGTATTTCCTCACATAGAATACTTGTTGATTATTCACAAATTCTTAGTGTCTCCTTCAAGAAGGTGGCTCAATTTCAATTTCCAGTTGTGGTTCATGACCTCAATTACTCTGTGAGTGATTACAAGGTTGTTTTGTATTGCTCAAAAGCCTAGGTATAAATCATTCCTTGCAGATAAAGGGTTCTTTCAAAGAGGCAAAGTTAATAAATTCATAGTGCTTCTCTGCTTATAAAAAAGTGAAAGGAGACAATAAAAAGTCAGGGAAGAGAAATTACTCATATAAGAGTGTTTCTGCTAAGAGACGCTTGGAATTATACCAACCAAGCAACATTTGTCATTTTTCTTGGGAATAATTAGAATAAGGAGGAGAAAAAAAAGTTGATTTCTTTTTCAATATGACCTTCGGACTGATAAAGTGAGGTATCATGTGGCCAAGGGTGCTAAGGTCAGTTTCCGTGAGGCTTTTTTATGTTCTGGAAGAAGTTATTGTGGGTGAAACTTAGGTTATTGGGGAAGAGGTTGAAGTATCCATTCTCACACCGTGTAGGTAAAGTGGAGGTTTTCCCATTAGCTTAGTTAAGCAACTTAAGTCTATTCTTAAAAAGTCAGTATAAAACTTAGCAATTTTTTCCCTCATAAAAAAACATACAACCCAGTGAAGATTAATGCTTCATTTATAAACTCCCCAATTCAAACTCTCCTAAATCACTAGTGAACATCCAGACACAACAACTTTGCATTGCTGCGGTTTTATGCACTGAACTTAAGAATCATTTCATCGCTAAACTCTTTATTGCCTCAGTGTTGCTTTGGAGGTACAACTACAAGAAATGGGTTCTTAGTCTTAGATGGTCAGGCCATTGAGAGTTTGCTGCTTAAATCACCCATATGTACATGCATTTAAAGGCAGCATTTTAATTTATATATATTTGGTGCAGTTGCTATTAGTTTCACTAATCTTATTAAGCAACCAAACTTTCTTTTTCATTACCTGCTCTACATAAATGTATCTAAGAAAACAGAAATTGATTTCAAAATTGTTAAGTCAGATGCTCTAGGGCAGTGGTCAGCAAACTCATTAGTCAACAGAGCCAAATATCAACAGTACAACGATTGAAATTTCTTTTGAGAGCCGAAATTTTTAAACTTAAACTTCTAATGCCACTTCTTCAAAATAGTCTTGCTCAGGCGGTGATAGAAGAGCCACACTCAAGAGATCAAAGAGCCGCATGTGACTCATAAGCCTCAGTTTGCTGACCACGGCTCTAGGGTAAGAATTACACAAATATTTTTTAAGAGGCAGAGGATCTACGCTATAGCTAAGTGTTAAGAGACGATGGAATATCATTTAAAATGGGATCTTGACAGCCTCATTGAGATACATAATATGCTCACTTTTTAAGCGAAGATCCATTTTATAATCTTAATATTACAAATGTGGACAAAGTGTTCCAAAGACTTGGCCATCAGGATGGCAAAGATCTGAATCTTAATGACTCTATCTCTGAAATTCAGTTAAAAAAATCAATGATTGTTGTTAACTTTGGGACAACCGGTCTTCAAATGTCTGTAGCTTCTAAATTCTGTTGTTAAGCAGTCTAAATCCTATTGCTGTCTCATGCTGACATCAGAATTGCCCTTCATACATTTCAGTTCTTTTTCTTCCTAGTGTGCTACAAGAAATGATACTGAGTCAACAGGCCTGCTACTTTGTTAGTTGAGAATCTAGCAGCTGGTACTATCGCCTTCTGTGGGAAGACCAGGAAGCTTGGGGTAAGTTTCCATTTCAAAAATAATTTGCTGAGATAAAAGTATGATAACATACAATCTATACTAATAAAAGGGTAATATACTAATTGGACCAGACATCTTCTGGACATCCTTCCAGAAAAAGCCATGGTGGCAGGGGCCCAGGCAGAGGTGGTTAGGGGCAATCAGGCCAGCAGTGGGGAGCAGTTAGGGGATGATCAGGCTGGCAGAGGGCTCACTTGGGGGCAATCAGGCTGGCGGGAAGGGCAGTAAGGGGGCAATCAGGCTGGCAGGGGAACAATTAGGGGCATCAGGCCGGCAGGCAGAGGTGGTTAGGGGTGATCAGGCAGGCAGGTAGGCAGATGAGCAGTTAGGAGCCAGCAGTCCAGGATTGGGAGAGGGATGTCTGACTGCCAGTGGGATCATGCCTGAAATGGTAGTCGGACATCTGCTGAGGGGTCCTAGATTGGAGAGGGTAGAGACTAGGCTGAGGGACCCTTCTCTCCTGTGCACAAATTTCATGCACTGGGCCTCTAGTAATGAGTAATTGTATATTGTTTGAATGAGAGGGATGTTGGTAGCTGGTCAATACTTTAATTCATGCTAGCCCTATGAAAAAGCCAGAGAAATGATGTGAATTTAAGATAACTAAATTTTCATTTATGGTTTATTCCTGTAAGAGTGGAAATTACTGCTGGTGTTGCTGAAACAAAGGAAAAGGAAATGGCCTGCTGACCCTGAGAAGATGTGGTGGCTCCCACCAATTATAGGGGAGTGGAGACTGTTGGGTGGATGGCAAGCGTGTCTCTGGTTTGTTTCAGGTGCTTGGAGTGTTGTTCAGACTGTGTCAGAAGGTCAGACATAGCAAATCCTTTTGATCATTGTATTATTCTTGTCACTGTAGCAAATGACCACAAACTCAGTGTCTTCAAACAACACACATTTAATTCTCTTACATTTTTGAAGGCAAACATCTGAAATTTGTTTCACGGGCTTAAACCAAGGTGTTGGCTGGGCTGCATACCCTCCGGAGGTTCGTGGAATGGGTTTCCTTGACCTTTTCAGATCTGGGTGGCACCGTTTGCATTCGGTGGCTTGTTTGTATTACCTCTACCCTCAAGAAGATAAGTTTAGATGGGGGGATGGAAGAGCATATAATGACTATAAGTCAAGGACACCATCAGACAGGCTCACAAATAGGGTTTTCACAATATCAAGGAGGGATCGTTATCCTCAGTGAGAAACTGGGAAAGCCTTAGAGATTGTCCTAGGAGAATATTTTAAGTGGGAACATTAGCACTGCAACCCAGAGAAGGGTGGTGAGGACGGTCAGGAGTCTGAAAACAGCCATCCGAGGAACAGTTAAACAATCGAGAGAGAAGAAAATTTGTTAGAGGATACTTATGGAAGAAGAATCATACTTACTTTCAGTTGCAGAGGAGAGAAAGATTAGTGGGTAGAAATACCAGAGGAGCTTTGCCTCCACATAAGAACATACTTCTCAATACTTCTTCCCAAGATAGAGTGCGCCCATCACTGAAAGCTGATAGGCAGGAGAGGATGGTTGTCTGCTGGGGAAAGATAGCATTTCTATTTTTCAAGGTAGTTTGGGATAGACATCCTCCAAAGAAGATTTCCGAGTTCTACAAATCAAGAAGATTTCAAAGTATCCTGGAGATACTTCCTAGTCATGCTGTCAGTCATGCTATGCTATGTAATGCTCTGGTAACAAAAACACCACAGGATACGTTTATTTCTCATGCCACATGTCCATTTCAGGTTGGTTAGTGGCCTTGTCTTATATAGTCCCCATTCAGGACCCAAGGTGATAGAAGCTCCATTGGAATGTTGCTGGTTGCTGAAGCAGGGAAGGGAATTCTGTAAGGTCTCACACTGGCAGGCAATTAAATATTCTAGCCCCAAGTCATTACCCTATGTTACATGGACCCCAAATTATTGCCCAGATTAATATATGGTCAATCCTACCACATATATTGAAGAAGGAGAAGGAGGAAATAGGTGAATAAAACTAATGATCACCACAGCACACTTTCTGGACACTAAATATTTGGTTCACTCCCCTTCTCACTCACAGAATGTCTCCATCCTCTCCACATGGGAAATGACTCCCAAACCATGGACCTCTGGGTGAAGACTAGAGTCTCTGCATGTAGTCCATGTGTGACTCTTGATTGTGAGATTTGTGGACTAAGAAGATGTTATCTTCCTGCAACATGCCCTGTGTCCAATGGTGGAACAGTGATAAGATAACCACAACAAACATTTCCACATGGAAAGGAAAATAATGGAAATAGTAGGTATTGACCTGTAGCAATTCTGAAATCCAGCTTGATGAATATTTTGAGAGCCCTTTACACAGTGATGATGGTCCCTACAGACACAGAGATGAAAGAGAGTTTGCATTTAACTGCAAGAAACTCCCTTTAGATTGGGACACAGATGGCCGTACTAGTAATGCAAGAGATTTAAAAATTGTGTTTTGACAACATCAAAGAGGAATGGCTAAGTCTCAAGGGGAAACCTGGGAAAGCCTTAGAGATGTGTCCTATGAGACTATTTTAAAAAATATATATTTTATTGATTTTTCACAGAGAGGAAGGGAGAAGGATAGAGAGTTAGAAACATCAATGAGAAAGAGACATCGATCAGCTGCCTCCTGCACACCTTCTACTGGGGATGTGCCCGCAGCCAAATTACAGGCCCTTGACCGGAATCAAATCTGGGACCTTTCAGTCTGCAGGCCGATGCTCTATCCACTGAGCCAAACCGGTTTTGGCAAAATATATTTTATTGATTTTTTTACAGAGAAGAAGGGAGAGAGATAGAGAGTTAGAAACATCGATGGGAGAGACATCCATCAGCTGCCTCTTGCATACCCCTACTGGGGATGTGCCTGCAACCAAGGTACATGCCCTTAACCAGAATCGAACCTGGGACCTTTCAGTCTGCAGACCGACACTCTATCCACTGAGCCAAACCAGTTTCAGTGAGACTATTTTAAGGAAACATTCCTAGGTTAGCTCCCATTGAGGGTCTCTAAGAGGGCTGCACAGTCCAGTCACTATAGCACTTGGTCCCACCCTCAGGGAAGTTTCTTCCCTGGACATTAGTCTCATTGGCCACAAATGAAAGGGTGACATTATCTCATTGGCCATAAATGAAAGGGTGTGAACAGCTTTCTTGGACCACTTGCTGTCTGTAGATATTTGGAATCCTAAGGATGGTTTTAATTTTTGAACAATCAGAGACTCTTTTAGTCCAAGTCCATGATCCCTTTGGTAGTTCAGATATCTCAAAAATTTAGTACTCTCTTTATCAATTTGAGGAAAATCAATCCCATATGGCAAATAGTTATACGCACAGTTCTTTTTAATACATAGTTCTCAGATTTCTTATATTTGCTTTCTCATTCTGATCTCTCTTTAACTTAATTGAAATTGCATAACTTTAAGTTTATTGGACTTCAGTGGGAGAACCATACTCTTAGTACATTTCCCCTGAATTCTTTGTCTAAGTGAAAGAATTTCTTGGTAGAGTACCTATAATAGGATTTTTTTTGTTTGTTTGTTTGAGATGGCCTAATCCAGTGGTCGACAAACCAGGGCTCGAGAGCCACATGCGGCTCTTTGGCCCCTTGAATGTGGCTCTTCCAAAAAATACCACAGCCTACCGGGCAAATCTATTTTGAAGAAGTGGCATTAGAAGAAGTGTAAGTTTAAAAAATTTGGCTCTCAAAAGCACTTTCAATCGTTGTACTGTTGACATTTGGCTCTATTGACTAATGAGTTTGCCAACTGCTGCAATCCATTTACAGGTGTTAACTCTCAGAATAATGGCTCTTGATGTGATTTACAACCCCCCCACCTGCGGCCTGAATTTAATTGTTTTGTTTCTCAAATTTATCTTTACTGTTGTAGTTGAGAAACAGTTACCTCTTTCAATCCTACTAGATTTTTCCATATTTCCTTTTGTTTCAGTTTGAAAAAACAAAACAAAACAATTCTTTTATGAGCTCATCCCTTTTCTGCAACTCTTTGCCAAATGCAGCAATGAACGTTCATCTCCTGTTGTGTTTTCAAATCTGTATACGAGTTCATTGAGTACATTACTGCCTCCCACGTTACTGTTACCTATTGTTTTACCACTAGGTACCTGAATTGACATCTTCTCAGCCTCTTCTATCAGTTTCCTGATTTCACTTTGCATGATCTTTTAGCCAAGGTTACAGATTTTAGATTATTTAGTAACTAGGAGTCCCTTGGCCTGGCCTGCGGGGATCAGGCCAAAACTGGCAGTTTGACGTCTCTGAGGGGTCCCAGATTGTGAGAGGATGCAGGCCAGGCCAAGGGACCCCACCAGGCCTCTAATATGCATATAAGATCTTTGGTTACTCTCTTCCCGCTCTCCCCTCCTCCCCCTCCCCCGTTCCCTCTGAGTTTCATCAGTCTGTTCCATGTTTCCCTGCCCATGCATTGAGCATCTGCCCCCTGATGGTTAGTGAGCATCATAGCTACCAGTCGAATGGTCAAATGGTGGCTTAGGCTTTTATATATATAGATATCCCTTACCCCTTCTGTTTTCAATATGTGCATCAGTCAGAATAAGTTAGATTATGTTACAGCACTAAACAACCCCATAATCCCTGTGGCCTAAAGTGATAAAAATTTATTTCATCCTCTAGCAAAGTCCATTAAGGGTTGGGAATTCTCCAGAACATCTGTCTTCCATGTGATGGTTTGACATCTCACCTCCATATCAATATTTGCTTCTAGGATTACTCCAATAATAGGTTGGAGTGTTGAGCATCAGCAATTAAAAGTTTCCTTCAAAAATTAAAATGTGTGACTTCTATTCTAAATTTGGCCAAGGTAAGCCACATCTCATCTCAAGGAGCTCAAGGAAAGGCAATTCCCCAATAGGTCTGAAAGAAGAATTAGACAGCCCTGATATCTACCTCAGATATCAACTTTTTGTTCTTCCAGGTAAGAACATTAAACACACACATACACTGAGTGGCCAGATTATTATGATCTCTGAATGCATAATAATTTGGTCACTCAGTGTATATTCTATACAATAAAAGGCTAATATGTAAATTGTCCCTTTGACCAGGAGTTTGATCAGCAGGCAGGCCGGCCAACCACACATGTCCCCTCCCCCTGGCCAGGCTGGCTGGACCCCACCCATGCACCAATTCATGCACTGAGCCTCTAAATATATATACTGAGTTCCTGGGTTGGGGGAACTCAGGCTGCACCTCCTGCCTGGCTGGGCTTGACAGGGGCCTCAGGCTACATATATGTATATGTATATGTATATATAATAATAAAAGTGTAATATGCTAATTAGACCAGACGTCCTTCCAGACAACCTTCTGGATAAAGCAGGGGTTGTGAGTGAAGCCTGGGTCCCAGGTACCAGAGGGAAGCTGGTGCCAGCAGCCAGGGGAGGGAAGGCCTTTTCTTGCATGAATTTCATGCACTGGGCCTCTAACACACACACACACACACACACCCTGAGTAGCCAGATTATTATGTGTTCAGAGATCATAATAATCTGGCCACTCAGTGTATATGGTACATGTATACACTATACTACATTATAATGTATAATGTTAAATTATCCTCTCTAATAAAGAGGGAATATGCTAATTGACCATCACTCCATCACAAAGATGGCTGCACCCACAGCTGAAGCCAAGTTCCCATAAGGAGCCTTAACTAGCAATCAGCAGGGACCTGAGGCTACACCCTCCTCCACCCCATAGGACTTGACAGGGGACCTCAGGCTGCACCCCCGCCCTGGTGCCAGGCTAGGGGACATGAAGCTGTGCCCCTTTTCTTGGCTGGGCTTGATGGGGGCCTCAGACTGTGATCCCCACCCAGTACTTCAATATGCAACCCCAGTGCTGAGTTGGGGGAACTCAGGCCGCATGCCCCACCCCAGTACCAGGCCAGGGAACCTCAGACCACACCCCCCGCCTGGCGGGGCTTGACAGGGGACTTTACACAGTGCTTCCCGCCTTGGCACCAGGCTGGGGGACCTCAAGCCATGACCCCCCTCCCTGGCACCAGGCCAGGGGACATGAGGCCACACCTCTGCTCGGTGGGGCTTGATGGGGGACCTCAAGGTGTGCTTCCTATCCTGGTGCTGCGCTAGGGGACCTCAGGCTGCTTCCCCCGCCCCAGGGCCAGGCTGTGGGACCTCAGACCATGCCCCCCACCAGGTGGGGCTTGACAGGGAACTCAGGCTGTGCCCCCTGCCCTAGCACTGGGCCAGGAAACCTGGCCTACACCCCCTTGCCTGGCAGGGCTTGACAGGGGACCTCAGGCTGTGCACCCCACCTAGCAAGGCTTGACAGGGGATCTTAGGTGCACCCCCAGTGCTGGGTTGGGAGGATGCAGGCTGCACCTCCTGCCCAGCGGGGCTTGATGGGGGACCTGTGGCTGTGTCCCCCCACCTGGCGGGGATTGACGGGGGACCTCAGGCCATGCCTCCCACCCAGTGGGGCTTGACAGGGGATCTTAGGTCATGTCCCCCACCCAATGGGGCTTGACAGGGGACCTCAAGGCATGCCCCCCGCCAGGTCTGGGATGAGGGACCTCAGGCCATGCCCCCCATGCTGGCACCAGGCTACGTCCAGTCCAGGGGACCTGAGGCTATATCCCCTGCCTGGCAGGGCTTAACAAGGGTGGGACTAGCCAGGTCTGGATGTAGCCCAATGGGGGTGGGGGCTGGCTGGAGCTGGGTCTCATGCAGTTTTGAGATGCATGTGGGTGGGAGGGGACTTGACTCTGGGTCCAGCAGTGCGCCCCAGACTTTGACAGGAGGAAAGTTTTCATATACATTTTACTAATTTTCTTTCATCTCTGACACTTCTATTATAGAGAAAGGGAAAATAGCAATATTAAATTATTTCCTCTAATTAATCCCCTTTTAATGTGCATGAATTTCGTGCACCGGGCCATTAGTATATTATACTGCATTAGAATATGTGATATCACCTTATAATATATACATTAAAATACATTATTTTATATATTTCACATATGTGTATACATGTGTATTAGTGTGTATATATACGTACATGTATAAATGTGTATATATACATGTATGTATATATGTATAAATATATGCATGAAATCAGGCTTGAAAAGTAGTAAAAGTCCAAATAAATGGCATAGGCAAGTAGCTTGGATTCTTGCGAAGTACGTTTTGACCAATTAATGAAGGAGAAAAACTGGCTTAAAGATTTGTTCCACAGGATAGTCTGGCACCAGTTTGCAGCATCATGGTACCACTCATGGAAAGAATGATCTGTCGTGTACTCAGTTGTGGGCCCATTGGGAGATGACAGTAGTAGCTGGGGTTGCTGCCCAACAAGATGTGGCCTATGTTCTGAATCAGCACGCTATATAAGGTGCTGCTTCTTTTCACTTCTTCCATGATTCCATAGTTCACCCAGGGGAGGAAGTGACCCGGCTCCTCTCCCCATTGTACCTAGTAACCCACTCACATGCATTTTGCTTCCCATTTCTGCAACTTTGGGCTCTGTTGAGTTAGAAGTCTTAGTTGTCAATGGAGACTTATTTCTACCAGTGGACATAGAATGATTCAATGAAACTGGAGATTGAAAATGCTACTTGGTCACTTTGAATTCTTCATGTAACTGAAACAATAGGCAAAGAAGGGGATTACTGACTGTATTGAGTTCTTTTTTTAAAAAAAAATCTTTATTGTTCAGATTATTACAGATGTTCCTTTTTTTCCCCCCATAGCTTCCCTCCACCTGGTTCCAAATCCACCCCATGCCTTCCCCCACTACTCCCCCAATATCCTCATCCATAGGTGTAAGATTTTTGTCCAATCTCTTCCTGAACCCCACACTCTCTTCCCCCCAAGAATTGTCAGTTCACTCCTTTTCTATGCCCCTGATTCTATTACATTCACCAGTTTATTCTATTCATCAGATTTTTTACTCATTTAATTTTTAGATTTACTTGCTGATAGGTATGTATTTGTTTCACTTTGTTGTTCATAATTTTTTATATTTATCTTTTTCTTCTTCTTCCTCTTCTTGAAGAGTACCATTCAGCATCTTATCTAAGAAAATAGTAATATGTAAATTGATCATATCTCTGCTACACTCACAAGCCACACCCACCAGTCAATCAGAGTGAGTATGCAAACCAAGACTGCTATAGCCACAGAGTGCAAGAGAGAAGCCTGGGTTACCCCTGGCGATGGAAGAAGCTAAGCTTTCTGCAAAGTCTGGTCACTGGAGGTTAAGACAACAAAGATTCAATGGCTGTGGGAGCAGAAGGCTTGGCTCTGCTCCAGGCTACAAAGTTTTAATTGTAAAAGATAAATAAATGCCAGATACCAGGACCTCTGCTTGGGTTGCTGGGGGCCATGGATGGCCTGCAAATCACCACAGGCCCCTCGCCCAGGCCACCCTATGCCCCAATGGAACACCCACCCTGATCCAGGACATCCTTCAGGGCAAGCCAGCTGGCCCCCACCCATGCAGCAGGCCTCTATCTATCTAATAAAAGAGTAATATGCAGATTGACCATCACTCCAACACACAAGATGACTGCCCCCATGTGGACACAAGATGGCCACCACAAGATGGCCAGCAGGGGAGGGCAGTTGGCAGGAACCAGGCCTGCAAGGGAGTGCAGTTGGGGGTGATCAAGCCTGCAGGGGAGAGCAGTTAAGGGTGACCAGGCCAGCAGAGGAGGGCAGTTAGGGGTGACCAGGTCCAAAGGGTAGGGCAGTTAGGAGCAAACAGGCTGGCAGGGGAGCAGGTAGGCATCAATCAGGCTGGCAGGGGAGTAGTTAGGGGGTGATCAGGCTGGCAGGCAGAAGTGGTTAGGGGCAATTAGGAAAGCAGGCAGATGAGCAGTTGGGAGCCAGCAGTTCTGGATTGGGCCTAAACAGGCAGTTGGACATCCCTCACTGGGCCTCTAGTTTCATATAATCCTGGTTTGGTGGTGGTGAACTCCTTTAGCTTATTCTTGTCTGTGAAGCTCTTTATCTGACCTTCAATTCTGAATGATAGCTTTGCTGCATAGAGTATTCTTGTTTGTAGGTTCTTGCTATTCATCACTTTGAATATTTCTTGCCACTCCCTTCTGGCCTGCATAGTTTCTGTTGAGAAATCAACTGACAATCGTATGGGTGCTCCCTTGTAGGTAATTAACTGTTTTGCTGCTTTTAATATTCTCGCTTTGTCTTTTGCCCTTGGCATTTTAATTATGATGTGTCTTGGTATGGTCCTCTTTGGATTCCTTTTGTTTGGGGTTCTCTGTGCTTCCTGGCCTTGTAAGTCTATTTCTTACACCAGGTAGGGGAGGTTTTCTGTCATTATTTCTTCAAAGAGGGAGCGGGAAGCGCGGAGGGCGGCGGGGGGGGGGGGGGGGGGGAGAAGGGGGAGGTGTCCTTCAGCCCAGCCTGCTACCTCTTCAATCTGGAACCCCTTGAGGGCTTATAAGGGAGGGAATGCCAGCCTTGAGCCTAGCACTAATCCCACAGGATAGCAAACCATGTGTCTTTCATGCACTTTTCACTTCTCAAATGTCATGCCATTGGTAAGTGAGCAGGAGGCTAGATGCTTACTTAGGACATTATGAGGCAAGACTTCAAGGGAATCTGTTAGGCACAATTTTGAATTCTCTTCAATCTGGGATGGCGCACAAAAGGATCCAGGACCGCAAAGAGCATTTTTGGGTCTCAGCCTATGTTACTTGGAACCAGGGCAGCGCTTGGTGTTCTGGAGGAGCCGGAGGGCACATCTGGAGGGAGTTGTCTGGATGCTCTAAATGCTGGAGAAAGCTCTGCTGGTTTATCTTTCCAGCGTGCTGCAGAAGAATTTCCCAAGCTTGTGAATGGAGTGTCAGTTCCAGATTTTGTCTCTGAAATAGCATAAATCTTTGAGTCTTACGAAGCAGAGGATTCAGATGAAAGAAATAGAAAAGTTGTATATATTGATTTCAGAGAGGAAGGGAGAGGGAGAGAGAAATAGAAAATGAGAGAGAATCATTGTGGGTTGCCTCCTGCACACTTCCTACTGGGGATCAAGCCCACAACCTGGGCACGTGACCTTGACTGGAATGGAACCTAGGACCCTTCTTTCTGCAGGCTGATGCTCTATACCCAGAGCCAAACCAGCTAGGGCTAAACAGACAAGTTTTTAAACACCTTTTTCAGAATGGGAGACACTGAGTATTTTTGGTGTCCTTATCAAACTCATGTTGCTCTGTGCAGGTGATGTTTTGGAAGGTTCTCAGGAAACTTAAAAAAAATTCTCCCCTTAATTACAGTTTACATTCAATGTTACTTTGTATTGGTTTCAGGTTTACAGTATAGTGATTAGATAATTATATATTTTATAAAGTATTCCCTCTGATATTTCCAATATCCAAATAGCACCACACATGGTTATTACAATATTATTGACTATACTCCCTATGCAATATTTTACATCCTTGTGACTATTTTGTAACTACCAATCTGTACCTCTCAATCCTTTCACCTTTTTTACCTCGTCCCCTAAACTCCCTTTCCTCTGGCAACCATCAGTCTGTTCTCTGTATCTATGAGTCTGTTTCTGTTGTTTGTTGATTTATTTTGCTCTTCAGATTCTACATATGACTGGAATCATGTTGTGTTTGTCTTCCTCTGACTGACTTAGTTCACTTCACACAATACCCTCTAGGTCCGTCCATGCTGTCACAAATGGTAAGATTTCATTCTTTTTTATGGCTGAGTAATATTCCATTGTATATATGTACTGTGCTTTTTTTATGCACTCATCCATTGGTGGGCACTTGGATTGCTTCCATTTTTTTGTCTATTGTAAATGAACATAGGAGTGCATATATTCTTTTGAGTTCGTGTTTTGAGTTTCTTCAGATATATACCCAGAGGTGGAATTGCTGGGTCATGAGGTAGTTCCATTGTTAAGTTTTTGAGAAATCTTCATACTGTTTTCCATAGGGGCTGCACCAGTCTGCATTCCCAACAATAGTGCATGCGGGTACCCTTTTCTCTACATCTTCAGCACACTTGTTTGTTGATTTATTGGTGTTACTCATTCTGACAGGTGTGAGGTGATACCTCATGGTGGTTTCACTTTGCATTTCTCTGTGACATTGAGCATCTTTCCATATGTCTATTGATCATCTGTATGTGCTCTTTGGAGAAGTGTCTGTCTATTCAGGCCCTTTGCCCATTTTTTAGGCGCTCAGAAAACCTGAAAGAGATTATGCTCTGGGCTGGAAGAGAGCAGCACCCACTCCTACCTCCAGCTCTCCTGCTTCTGGGGTTTATGCTTACAAATTGCCCCTGGGTTTTCCGTTGGGTTGGGGAGTCGCCACACTATATATCGCCTTCTTGGATGACCTGCCTCAGTGTCACCTGGACTCGCACTAAAAAAGACAGACTCCTCACATCGAATCCAGACCCTCCTGACATCCTCAGTTCAAGAAGCTTCCATGGGGTTTCTTACCCATTTGTCCCTCAGTAGCAACAGTTAACCGTCTGTTGGATGCTCGTTATGTACCATGTTATTCCAAGAGCCTTTGTCTATATTATTTTATTGAATATTGACTCTATTCCCCAAGGTTCAAAGAGATGATTATTTATAGAAATTTTACACAAGCTGAACCTGAGGCACAGGGAAAATAAATAAAATGTCCCAGGTCACACAGTAATTAGTGGAGTCAGGGTTTGAACCCAGGGAGTCCACCTACAGAAAGCATGTTCTTGGTCACTGTGCTACACCTTACGAATTTACCATTCTTTTCTTTACTTTGGCCAAGACAAACATTGTGTCAAGGTGAACTTTCCTAAGAGATGAGGGAAATTGCATTTCAGAGGGGGATTTCTTGATCCCTACATCGCACGTCTGGGTTGGTTTGGTTGGCATAACTTCCTTGGCACAAATTCCCCACTCACTCCCTCTTCCTAGCTCAGGAAGAGACATGTTACCCCACTCTGCTCCAATCTGCATGCCAACCAGATTTCCTGCTCCCCTGGAGGAGCCCCAGTTTCAGGCCAGCAGGTCTATGTTACTTTCTCATACGTTTGTTTGGCCAAGGGTGGTCGCTTTGGTTTTCCCACTAGTGAGGGACAGATACACTGAGTGGCCAGATTGTTATGATCTCTGAATGCCTAATAACCTGGCCACTCAGTATAGGACTCAGTATACGTATGTCTGTGTCAGTATACAGTGGTACCTCGAGATACGAGTGCCCTAACATACGAGATTTTTGAGATACGAGCTGTCGAGCGAGCAACAGTTGAGATACGAGTAATCTCGCAGATCGGCCAGCTTCACACGACCCACCAGTTTACCGCGACTTGAGCATCTCATAGTTTCCCATGCCTCAAGGTTATGGAAAGAATTAAACTCGTATCTCGAGGTATATATATATATATATATATATATATATATATATATATATATGTGTGTGTGTGTGTGTGTGTGTGTGTGTGTGTGTGTGTGTGTGTGTGTATTGGAGGCCCAGTGCATGAATTCGTGCATGGGTGGGGGTCTGGCCAGCCTTGCCAGGGGGAGGGGACATGGGCAGCCTGCCTGCCGGTTGAACTCCTGGTAGAGGAGACAATTTGCATATTAGCCTTTTATTATATAGGATATACACTGAGTGGCCAGATTATTATGCATTCAGAGATCATCGTAATCTGGTCACTCAGTGTAGATCCTTACACAACCTTTAGGGACTGGCCAGCTCACCCGCTCCTTTCTCAGAGAAGCCACCGGGAAAGGACCTTCCCCCCCACAGGTATCAGGCCCACTTTTCAGCCCTGGATCCGCTCTCTGGGCTGGGGTTCTTCCTTTCTCTCCTGAAGCAGGTGGCAGAGCTTCTCCACCGCTCAGAGCTTCTCCAACTGGAGCAGGGCTGGCTCTTGCTTCCTGTGACCAGTGGAATGTGGATGGCAGTTGCCTCATAGTCCAAAAGGCAGACACACAGGCCTCTTCATGTGCAGAGTTCCAGTGACATCCGTTGCACCAGCTCTGCCAGCTGTGCAGTTTAAGGAGCCTTGTTCTGTTTTTGTGGGCGTGCCTGCTTGCACAGCTCTTAATTCCCTTCCTGACTCGGCTTCGGAGATGGACTTTCAGCTCCGTTGCCCCTGAGGGCGAAGTTCCATCAGCCTCTCTCCGCGCTGTGTCAATACCATCAAGGTGAACCCAGTGTGGCTCCCTTGCCAAAGAAATGCTCCATGTCCCCAGCCGGGCGTTTGCATTCCGACTGCTTTGATCCACATTCAATGGGGGTCAGAAAGGGCTGCTTTGGGGTATTTCCTCTCAGAATTCTTTCCTGCTCATTTCTCACTGCAGTGAGCTCCTTGACTCAGGCTCTGCGAGAACAGCCCTATCCTTTTTTAAAAATATATTTTTGATTACAGAGAGGAAGAAAGAGGAAGAGAAAGATAGAAACATCAATGATGAGAGAGAATCATTCATTGGCTGCCTATTACATGCTCCTGGGGATCCAGCCTGCAACCCAGACATGTACCCTGACTGGGAATAGATGTCACCTCCTAGTTCAAAGGTCAATGCTCAACCACTGAGCCACACCGGCCAGGCCAGCTCTACTCCTATTTATCATCACTGCTACTGGAAGGGTTTCACTTTAATATTGTGATGCTATCATCATTAAAATCCTATAAAATTAGCCAAGACTGGTTTGGCTCAGTGGATAGAGCATTGGCCTGCGGACTGAAGGGTCCCAGGTTTGATGCCGGTCAAGGGCACGTACCTGGGTTGCGGGCACATCCCTGGTGGGGGGTGTGCAGGAGGCGGCTGATTGATGTTTCTAGCTCTCTGTCCCTCTCCCTTCCTCTCTGTAAAAAGTCAATAAAAATTAAAAAAAATCCTATAAAATTCAAGTGAAAATGTACACAAAACCAATTTGTTAAATTAATTGAGTTAAGATGGAATAAGTTTAATTCTATAAAATTAGCATCCTGACTCTTGCCCTGAAAGAAAGCCAAGAGCAGCGAAGGAGAGGGTTGGCGAGGCCACGTCCGGGCTCGTGATCGAGCCCTCAGCTCTCAGCTTCTGAGACATTTCTCCGGGCAGGAAAAAGAAGAAGAAATCTGCCGGATTACTCAGTGATGTGAGGTAGAGAAATCCTGCGGAAGAGGCAGTGGGCCGTGGGGGCACTAGGTGGCAGGGGGGCTAGAGCGGACTCTGGAGTCAGGGGCCCTGGGTTTGAATGTGGCTGCTGTGCTTAACCGGCTGTGGAAACGTCATGTGGACCAGTTAATGACTTGCAGAGTCTGAGGGTGCTTATCTGTCGAAGGACAACAGTCATCCCTGCTTTGTAGGGCTGTTGTGAAGGCCGATGAGTTAACACGTGAGAACTGCAGAGGCCGTGCTTGGCACGTAAGGAAGTGCTATATGTGCTAGCTACCTGAAGAGACTAGTCTGTTCAGCCACTTCTCTAGCATTTAGAAAGAGATTGAAAATTCCCCCCTCCCTTTGGCAAATAAAAAGTTACAGCCTGATCTCAGCCAGCTGAAACTGTGGAGAGAAGCCACTCTGGCAGTGTTACTTAGATCTTGGTATGCGTCAGAATCACCACTTGGTCTGGGGTGGAGCCTGCCATGTTTAAGGAGGCCCCACATGGTTTCAATAGCAAGATTGAGGCCAGGCACCAAAGTCCAGGAGAAAATGCAGGGAAATCCTGGAGTGGCTGCGAGAGGCAAGGAGGAATGGGAGAGTTGGAAAAGTCACAGCTCATCTCAATAAAGCTCATCTGAGGACAACATAGGTTAATGCAGAATCACCTGCATGTACAGGCAGCTATGGAGTCCCGGGTTTCCCCCTTACTGAATCAGAATCTCCAGGGAAGGATTTGGGGGAGTCTGCGTTCTTTTATAAGCATTCCAAGGATCCATATCAGACACAATTAGGGAACACCCACTAGAGTATCAAAGGAGAAAGACAATTAAAAACTAAACTAGATTAAGACTTTGATCTTATGATGGAAATCTGAAAATTATGTGATATCATGGAGATTTTTCCCAGTCAGCTGTAATTGTTTCTCTCATTGCTTGAAGAAATTTTCCATTTTACTGAACATTTGTTCCATTTGTTTACAAGCAAAATTCATATTGTTTTTTGGCTCCGAGTTCAGAAGATGATAGGAAAACGTTGGAGATGAGAGGAAGTGGTAACAAATGTGGAACAAAACAACTGGAAAAAATGTGAGTTCCTGAAAAAATATGAATTCCCAGAAAGAAAAGTGGAATTAACAAATGAAATATATAATGCCCAGCACATGTTGTATTAGGAAATTATTGAAACCCTGGTTAGCTCTGGATTTTAGTTGTGGTTTTTGAAAGTCAGTATTAAACCTTAAATACCAGAAAAATGTCTTCAAGCATGCTTTGCAAGGTTGAAAGCCCTGATGGATGGGGTAGCCAATTTCATCATGTCAGAGCCACAGAGATGATTATAAATGTGATCCTGAAAACAATAGTAAGATGAAATGAGGTTCCACCGCAAAAAGCTTTGCCAAGAGAGTTGATCTTATGAGGAAACTTGACTTTGGATCTTCCAAGAATACGTGATATAGCTCAATAAAGCTCAGCTAGGCATGCAGACCCCATCAAGATCTCCAAACATTATTGCCATCCTCCATTCCCTACCCCCAATCTTTTTTTTTATTATGGTAAAATACACATAAAATTTTCTACCTTAGTCATTTTTAAGTGTGTAGTTCAGTGGTATAGTCATCATGCTCTTATATACCCTTTGTCTTAACACTCTGTTCTCTTTCCCCACACGTGAAACTTTTCAGAATGTTGATGCAAAAGACAGACTAAACCCATTTTGTAGCCGATAAAAATTGGGAGGGACTTCTTCCTAGATCTTTGTCTGGTAATTATGCTCCAATCATGTTTGGTACTGTAAAATTTTTTATAAATATTTCACCACCTATATCTGTCTTTAGTGGGAGGGCTGGTCTGAATAACTCAGCCCACCATTCAGAAGCTGTAGTCGCTGGTTGCTTTTCTTTAAGTTTTACCACACAGTTTTGTATTTCTACATCATATGCTGTTTAGGTTCCTTTTGAACTTATAAAAACCTTTCACATGGTGTGTATTGTTCTGAACCTTGCTCTTCTTGCTCAATATTGTGTTTGTCAGTGTCATCATGTTAATATGTATAGCTCTAGCTTGTTCATTTTCACTGGTGTAAAATTGTATCTTATGCATATGTCATACTTTATTAATTTTCCTATTAATAGATATTTTTCAATTATGAACAGTGCTACAATTGAATTTATAAAATTTAATGAAAATATTTTTTAAAAAAAATCTAAATAAATGGAAAAATATGTCACATTCATGAATAAGGAGACTCCAAATTGCAAACATGTCAGCTTTCCCTAATTTTACTTATAGATTCAATTTTCTTCTAAAACAAACGGAAACCTCAACAAACTTGATCATTCGTTGGCATTCCTGTGAAGTAATTTTTGCACCCCAGCGAAGTCAATGACTCACTCAAAGCTAACCAATGGATCTGAAACCATTAGGTGACAGTGGTTTGGGAAAAGCATTGTTACACAATGCCAGGTATCATGCCACAGCTGACTTGCCAAGCGCGAAGGGAAACGTGCTTTTACAGTGGAGAGATCTGGCAGCCACTCTCCCTTCTCTTAAAAAATATGTTTTCATTAATTTCAGAGAAGAAGGGAGAGGGGTCGAGAGATGGAAACATCAATGATGAGAGAACATCATTGACTGGTTGCCTCTTGCATGCCCCACACTGGGAATCCAGCCTGCAACCCGGGCAAGTGCCCTGACTGGGAATCAAACCGTGGCCTCCTGGTTCATAGGTGGACAGATGCTCGACTACTGAGCCACTGTAGCTGAGTTGGTGGTCACTCTCTTAACCCGGGAGCAAACTCAGCATCAGCAATGGCGGGACAGCTTATTGTGATGTGATGTAGAATCATGTGCCCAACAATAACTGTGAAATATTTGTGCCAAAAATATTTACCTGAATTTAGCCAAGTTTGTAAGACTAATTTCCTTCCATATACAGGAAATATAGGATAGAGAAAAAACACTATCAAGAAATAATCAGACAAATCCAGAATGTGGGCCAGCTGATAAGACAACTAATCTGATAACTAAAAAGTCACTGTCATTGAAAAAAATGGTGATGGGGAGGAAACTGAAGCACAGAAGTGTCAAATGAGGTGCTGAGAGTCATTCAGAGAGCGATGGTGGGTCCAGGGTGGATCCCCAGACCCGTAGGTCCTTCTGAGGCTCTTTGTATCCAGCCATGCGGTGCTTGATTGTGGCAGGAAACTGGGATCCTGTCCTCCCACTGAGGTCCCCCGCACAGAGTTTTTCCTGGTGAAGGTCTCCTCGCCCCGGACCCATTGGAGGGGTGCAGTCTGGATCATGCTGTGCGCCTCTTGGCTAGCTTCCCTGACCAGCTGAACCCAGTCTCCCTGCTGTGATCTCAGATCTTTCTATGACCCACTTCTCATTGGCCATTCCCCATACATGAGAATAACCAAGAAAACTACACCCGAGCACACGGGGATGAGTCAGCTCTTTCGATGAGACTTTAAAACGTTTCCTTCAAAATGGGAGTCGGGCTTTTTTTTTTTTTTTTTTTTGGGGGGGGGGCTTTTGGTTTTAATGGCTGCCTATAAAAACCTGCCTTGTACTCATCCGTAAAGCGAAGGTTGCCAGGCGGGGGTGGGGAGGTGGAGAGGTGACCCCAGGTGACAAACGATTCAGTGGGCAGCAGGCTGTGTTCTCTGACCCAGTGAACCAAGGCAGCTTCCTCTGAGTCATGCCTGTTGCCCAGCAGCCTCAGGACACTGCAGGGAGCCCACACCTGCACACCCCTCCCCCTCCTCCCCTCCTCCTCCTCCTCCTCCTCCTCCTCCTCCTCCTTTTTCTCCTCCTCCACCTCACCCTATCCTGCAGCCCCCCAATGTGCTGGGATATACACTGAGCTTTCTTCTTGCCACACCTCCTCTCATGAAATTTCCTCTGCCAAGGATGCTCTTCCTGATTTTTTTCTCTAATCAATTTATATTCCTTCTCTAAGGTCAAGGTCAGATTCTGCCTCCTTCATGAACAATTTTCATCCCTCACATGGTGATAACCAGTCTCTCACTTCGAACCCCAGTGCTCGGTGTCTCTCAGATGGTTCCACTTGTTTTGTTTTAGTATATGTGCTGCCGAAGCAAGCACATCCACTTGTTTTGTTTTAAATATATTTGTATTGATTTCAGTGAGGAAGGGAAAGGAAAAGAGAGAGAGAGAAAGAGAGAGAGAGAGAGAGAGAGAGAGAGAGAGAGAGAGAGAGAGAGA
>JAAGEH010000041.1:56255641-56274330 GCA_011751065.1 Lasiurus cinereus
GAGAGAGAGAGAGAGAGAGAGAGAGAGAGAGAGAGAGAGAGAGAGAGGTCTATGATGAGAGAATCATGGATCAGCTGCCTCCTGCACACCCCTATTGGGGATTAAGCCCACAACTGAGGAATGTGCCCTTGACCAGAATTGACCATGGACCCTTGAGTTCGCAGGCCAATGCTCTATCCACAGAGCCAAAGCAGCTAGGGCAATGTCGCCCTGATTTGTATTGACTTCTGTTTCTATCTCAGCTGCAGGACCAGAGGTTTCTTAAGGGCAGGGAATCCTGCCTTTCTCATCGTGTCTTTCCCTCGTGCCCAGCTCAGTGCTTTCTAGGGCAACATCCATGATTAAGGAACCCCCGCAACGGGGTCCCCACACATGGGGTCAGCATTAAAACACTTGGGCGGCCTCCACCACCCTCTTCCCGAGTGCCTTCTCTCCGAAGAATCCTAGTTCCTCTCCTCCAGCCCTCAGCTCTCCCCCTGCTTTCTGCAGCTCTGCCTGGGGCTCATCTTTCCATCCAGAGCACAGGGCTGGGTGCTGGGCATAACGAAATCCTGTTTCTTTCTTGATCAAGATCAGTCTGGAATCCTGGATGAGTGCGTCCTGTCCTTCATTCATGTCAGGGTGCTGCGCCTTGGTGTTCAATGGGCTTGAAGGACAACTGTGTATTTCTGTGCCCGAAGCTGTGAAACTGGCCAACTTGAAAAAGAAGCAAAGACAGTAGGAGAAGCCCCAGGGGAGGAGAGGGGGGCCTCTGGGAGGAGAGCCAGGCGCTCCCTCTGTCTTCTTCCTGCGGACATCAGAAGCCTTAAGGAAGAACTGAGAGAGATGGTTGCACTGGGCTGGGGGGAAATGGAAGGGACTTTGAGAGACCCTTGGGGGCAGACTAGGCTGACCTGGTTTTCAGAGCAGGGACAGTTCAGGGCAACCAAAAGCGGAGGCTGGTAGTCAGACGTGCTCATTCTTAGAGTGGATTCCGGTGGCTTCCAAGAGAGTCCCTGAGACCCAGGCAGAAAGGCTCCAGTTCCCAGCAGACAGCGAGGACTGGGGTGATCGGGAAAAGGGAAAGACCACAGAAGGCTAGAACTCTGAACTCTGAACTAATTAATTTCAAAGTAGTCTTTATACCCAGAAGCTTTCTAACAAAGCTATACAGTAAGTTTTGGACTGAACAGTTCATTGCTGTGAAGTGCACGAAGAGGGAGGGGAGATCCAGCCACTCTCACTGATGCAGAGAGAAAGTCACCCAAACTGTAGGTGAAGGGTCTTGGGGCAGCGCCAGGCCAGATCTGGTGTATAACGCACGTAATGAGATGGGCTCCATGTCAATCATTGTCACACACATTCCTCTCGGGGATGCCCAGACGTAGAGAATTTGATCTGTCCTGTGTCCTACCTATGACCCTTACGACCACCTGAAATTGTCAAGATAGTTTTTGAAGACCAGGATTAATTTTCCATGGTTAAATAGAAAAAGTACTTTTTTAAGCGAGTGGACCCTACTTCTGCTTCCCCTCCCCACCCCTAGCAGCATCTGACAGGGCCCAGTACTTATCTCAGACCCCACCATGCTCGGTGAGGGTCCCCTCAGCTCAGGTGACTTGTTAGATTGGTTCCGGGGCCTTGCACAGGCTCCTGGGAGAAGGAGAGAGGAAGGACAGTTATCTGTGAGGAGGGAGGGACAGAGAGGTAAAGATAGGGATAAGTGGAATTGTTTTATTAATTTTTGGAATGACTATAGAGGCGTGCTCATGAAAATGTGGCCCCAAAGCAAACTTTTGGAATTGAGAATATTTTCTTGTTTATAGTCATGATTAAACCAAAGATGATTTTTTTTTTTCAGCAGAAACTTAAATCCCAACATGATACAAACTGCACGTTCCGAAAGTAGCCCTTTAAAAAAAAAAAATCAGACAGGGGAAGCAAAAAGTATGTTTTGGTGAGACATTAATGAGAATTGGAAGTCACCACCTATCCATCTGCGGATGAATGAAATGTGTATTAGAAACTGGGTTCCTTCCATGGCCAGACTCCTTGAGGCCCTACTGGTGGATTTTCTTGGCATCAGAAGGTGGTGAAAAGAAGGACTATCCAGGGCCTATGGAATCTAAGGGAATTTGACTGACCTGGGGATGCCAATGCAGCGTGGCACCCGCTGTGGAGTTTTCTCCTTCCCTCACTCCCATCAGGTGTGTAGAGTCAGTACAATTATAATATGCAGGCACTCCTTAGTTTAGGGCCTGGTTCCAACCTGCATGACTTTCCCTAAAGATGATTTATTTAAATAACAGCAGCTCCACAACACAATTCAAATGACTAAACCTGGTATAGTAACTGTGAGTAATTGCATAAAGTACAAACTTCACCACTAACTCTTCAGTCCACAAATCACTATGCAAATAACAGATGCATATATTTACCATTGACCAATTATATCACTTCTTTTAACGACTCCTGCTGATTGGTCAGTAAGCCCCTATTACTCAGCTCACCATCTGTAGCCATGTTTCTATCTTGTTCCATGTAAAAATACATTTTTTTAATTGAAAAAAATAAAATGGAAATGAAATTGAATGAAAGTTGAAAGACAGAATTGTCCAACAAGGATGAAAGTGCCAAAAAAAAAACCCCCCCAAGAAGTGATAACAGTGAAAATGAAATTTGAGTAGAATATATTAATAAATGGAGTTTGAGAAGAAATAACCGACTATGAGGATGTTATACTACCACTGTTCCAGAGATTCTAGATGTGAGTCTTGCCTTCATCATAACATAGAAAAGAAGTTGTTCCATAGCATAAGTCATACAAGAAAGCGAGCACTGTTTAAACTACTCTTGATAACATTTTTTAAAACAAAGAAATAAAACACTTTCTCAGTGTTTCTAATGTGTTAAATTTCAGTGTACTAAATAAATGGTAGTTTTGCTGTATCTCATTCCTCTATACTTAGTAGACTTACTTGATCAGGAGAATGCCATGTGAAGATGAGGCAGAGATCAGGGTGGCGCGTCCGTAAGCCAAGGAACACCAAATTGCCAGAAAACCAACAGAAGCTAGGACGGAGACATGGAACAAATTCTCCTTCACAGAAGACACCAATCCTGCCTCAACCTTGACCTCAGACTTTCGGCCTTTACAACTGTGAGATAAATTTGTGTCTTATGATGTTATGTGTTTAATAAAGTATAAGAAAATCAAAACTGTAGCCCTAGCTGGTTTGGCACAATGGATAGAACCTTGGCCTGCAGACTGAATGTTCCTCAGTTGAATTCTAGTCAAGGGCACATGCCTGGGTTGTGGCTTGATCCCTGTATCTCTTTCATCATTGATATTTCTATCTCTCTCTCGTCCCCTTTCTCTCTGGAATCAGTAAAAATATATTAAAAAACCAAACAACAACAACAAAAACAACAACAACAAACAACACTTTAAAAATAGGAGGTGGTTTGGCCAATGTGGCTCAGTGGTTGAGAGTTGACCTATGAACCAGGAAGTCACGGTTTGATTCCTGGTCAGGACACATACCCAGGTTGTGGACTTGATTCTTGGTGAGGGCTGTGCAGGAGACAGCCAATCAATGATTCTCTCTCATTGATGTTTCTATCGCTCTATCCCTCTCCCTTCCTTTCTCTCTAAAAATCAGTAAGAATATATTTAAAAATAAAATAGGAGGGGAAGTGGAAAGTAGGGGGAAAATAAAACAAGCTAAATAATGGCTACTCAGGTTATTACAGGACATAATGTAAAGCTGTCAAACCCATTAGTGGAAGCCAAAATAATGTTAAACGTGCTAAGATGTGTACTAACAATATCATTCAATAATATTCCAGCAGCAGAGTATCGCCAGTGGCCAGATTTTGGTTTACAAATACCATTTCCCACAAAAAGACTTGGTTTCAAGTCTGCGGAGAAGACTGTCTAGGATGAGCCTAAAATAACTTGTTTTTCAGAAATCAAGTAAGCATTCAAAGGGTAATGAGATCATGTCAGAAGGACACAGGAGCCAGCCTGGAGGACTTCCACTGGCCAAAGTTGGCACAATTAGAAGATCAAAAAGAACTAAGACTATCCATGAATAAAACATGTCAAACATATAAAAAAAAAATCAACCGATCTCTTCTCATCCTGAGGAAAACCCCAAACAAAGGAAAACTCTGCTTGCTCAGCATGGGGGTTACCACCACAGCAAGTTCTGATTCTGGATATTAGTAATGAAAGGAAAAGAATCCAGCACAGAAAAGGACTTACATCAGGACAACTCCATTGATTTGAGTTTTAAGGGAAGATCTGTCTTCCTGAAGAGTGACTGCTGAAGAACGGAAAGAGTTGGAGAACTTGATAGTCACAAAGTATCACTGCCCAGACCCAGACCTAGTCCCAAGTGGAAAAAACAAGAATTTATGGTGGAAGGACTTTGCCCCGTTGATCACATAAACATCCCAATGCTGGGATAACCAGGGGCCAGGTGCTGTGTCCAGATTAAATGCAAGCTGATGCACACAGCATCACCTAGGAAGTATTCTTCCTTAAAATGTGTAATAGAGCCTGTAGACCTACTTCAGTTTATAAAAAACATAGAGGATATGAGAAAGAACTAAATAAAACTACAATGAAACACATAGTCAAATCTAGAATGTGGCCATTCTACAAGACACTTACTTTGGCCTGTTCGGTAACAGGAAAAAAGAGAAGGGGTAGCTGTTCTTGCTGGGGGGAGACTTCAGAGACACATTCGCCAAAGGCAGTGTGTGGGACTTGATTGCACGTTTGTTAGAATAAACCACTTATCAAAGGTATTTTTTTGGGGGGCGATGGGAGGAGTGAGAGATGAAGAACTGGGAAATTTAAATATGGACTAGGTATTAGGTGATATTAGATTGTTATGAATTTCGTTAGGTGTGAAATTTACATATTATCAGTATGTAAAAATAGGCCCTTACTTTCCAGAGATTTATATTCAAATATATGGGGATGAGATACCATAATGTCTGTTATTCACTTAAAACTATTTTAACAGACGAAAACTAAAGGAAACAAATATTTCAAGATATTAATAATTTAAAAAGCAAGATGGTGGGTGTGAGAGGTCTTTATAATATTTACTCTTCTATATGTTTGAAAGTTGCAATAATAAAAATTTTAAAAACGTTTTGTATATCAGCAGATGAGTGGATTAAAAAACTGTGGTACATCTATACGATGGAATACTACACTGCTATAAAAAAGAAGAAACTCTTACCATCCCACAGGGAGAGCATGATGCTAAGTGATATAAGCCAGCAGGAGAAAGATAAATATCACATGATCTCACTCATTTGGGGGATATAATGAACAACAGAAACTGATGAACAAAAATAGATCTAGAGACAAGAGTAGCATCAAACAGACTGTCAAACCTTCGAGGGAAGGCAGGGGAGGGGTGGAGAGTGGGGTAAAAGGTCAACCAAAGGACTTGTATGCCTGCATATAAGCATAACCAATCGACACAGATAGTAGGTGGGTGAGGGAATGTGCTGGGATGTAGGAGCAGCCAGGGAGATGTTAAGGGGGGCGGGGAAAGGAGACATATATAATACATTAAACAATAAAGACTTCAAATTAACAACAACAATAAAACATTTTGTAGCTAAAGATGTCTGACAACTGAGATGTCTGGCCATCTGAATGTCTTCCTGGTTTGTCTTTGAGATCAGTGATAGGATTATTCCTAGCACTGGCTGTGAGCTTCAAGGCCCTTAATGACGAGCTTAGAAATTGGCCAGCAGGACAACTGGCCAGGACACAGGTCACAGGATGTGACCTTGTGTCCTAGGATTTCTTCCACAGTTCCATCCTGTCCTGAGGCTTCAAGTTCTGTCTTGCTGGGGGTCAAACAGTCTTGGACAAAGTCCCTTAAGGAGTGGAACAGTCATTTGGGTAGCATTTCATAGCTCTCTTCTATCCCATTAAGGAGATTCAACTGGGGTCAATTATTTGTCTACTAGAGGCCTGGTGCCCAAAATCTGTGCACTTGCGGGGAGGGTCCCTCAGCCCAGCCTGCGTCCTCTCACAATCTGGGACCCCTTGAGGGATATCCGACTGCTGGTTGATGTCCAACTGCCACAGGCGGGATTGGGCCTCAACCAGCAGTTGGACATCCCTCTCACAATCTGGGACTGCTGGCTCCTAACTGCTCACCTGCCTGTCTGCCTGTTTGCCCCTAACTATTCTGCCTGCCTGCCTGATTGCCCCTAACCCCTCTGCCTGCCTGCCTGATTGCTCCTAACTGCTTGCCTGCCAGCTTGATCGCCCCTAACAACCTCTGTTTTGGCCTCTGCCACCAAGGCTTCATCTAGAAGGATGTCCAGAAGGTTGTTTGGCTGTCTGGTCTAATTAGCATATTATGCTTTTATTATTATATATTATTATAGATTACTTCTAGCCCTGAGAGTAATTTATTCTCACATACTCGTGTTTCTGGTCTGGTGGAAACTTGGGGCTTAGAAGAAAGCATGAAGCTCTTCTATAGAACTAAATAACTTTGCCTTTCACTAGATTTGAGAAAAATTAGGGGCTGGTATTTAAATAGTTGACACTCTAATTTTTAACCTCAGAGGGTTATGTATAGATTCATTGTAGTTTAGAGCTGAAAAATGTAGGTGATCCTTTCATTTACAAATGAAGATAATGAGGTGCTGAGAAAGTAAGAATTTGTTAGTGGTAAAGCTGGGGCTAGAACCCAGGCCTCTGCATTCTGAGTTCAAATACTTTTTACTTATACTTTCTACTCAGTTGCTCCAAATTCTTTGCCTCAAACGGTAGTCAATCTTTGTAAGGCAAGAAATTTGGTTTTGTTTGTGCTTACAGAGAAGATAAGACATATTTTTTTAAAATTTCAAAATGTTATTTTCTTGTATGAAATCATTATAATGGCAAATGTTAGTTTAAAAATTGTATTCAACTGGCAAAGTAAAATGTTATCAATTCTTTGGTCTCAATTAAAAAAAATTAAGTGTAGTCAGTGAAATTTCAAAACTGTTTTTGGTTTTCCAAGGAAAAATTTTTTCCCCAGAGTCTTGAGACTGGGAGGGAGTGCTTCTTGGTTTTGAAAGGTGGATTTAAAAAGTCTTGTTTCTAGATTCATTCAACTCCTACTCACCACATGCACAATTTCTTTCCTTTATTTAAAAAAAATTAAAAATATTTTTATGAATTTTAGAGAGGAAGGGAGAGGAAGAGAGAGAGAGATAGAATCATCAATGATGAGAGGGAATCATCGATCGGCTGCCTCTTGCATGTCTCTTACTGGGAACATGCCCTGACTAGGAATCTAACTCTGATCTGGTTTTTAGGTTAACGCTCAACCACTGAGCCTTACTGGCCAGGCCCACTGTTTCTTTATTAGACCTCATTTGCCTTTAGCCTTTACCCAGTTTTTTCCTTGTGAGGATCTCCAAGAACACAGTGAACTTGGCCCTGTGGAGCTGTGGTCTGTGTCCACCCACCTTGGCTTATATCCTTTGATGTTTGCACTTCCCTGACTAATGGTCTGTCAATTTTCCTTCAGGGCACAGATGTCTCCTGCTCTTTCTAATGACATTTTTGGCTGACTACTAAGGAAAGGGATCACATTAATACATGAAGTGTCCCATGGAATAGATTCTAATCTGATGGTCTGGTCTGAAAGTTCTGTGTAACCCACAGATATCTTCTGGAAAGACCTGCTACACGGAGTCATTGTTTGGGGTCCTCCAGGAAAAAAGTTCAATTGCTGACATTTGATATCGCTTGGGAATAGCACATTGACACAGTTTAAGAGAGCTGATCGGCCCACTATCCATAAGGAATTTATGTGATCAACATTTTCATTTTCTAGAAGATTACAGGGCCCTCATGGAATAGAACAGGGGAAGGTAGGTTTTGAGGTAGGACTGAGATGGAATGTGCATCAGAGGTTTCTTTTCTAAGTAGATTCGTTTCAGGCATACCACCCAATGATTACACATTTATATACCTTATAAAGTGATCACCCCAATGGCTCTAGTACTCACTTGACACCATGCATAGTTATTACAATATTTTTGACTGTGTACCCTGTACTATATTTTACATCCCCATGACTAGTCTTCAACTACCCATTTGTACTTCTTATTCCCTTTACCTTTTTCACCCATTTTCCAACCTCCCTTCCATCTGTCAACCATCAAAATATTTTCTGTATCTATGAGCTTATTTCTGTTCTGATTGTTCATTTTATTTTTTTTAGATTCCACATATATATGAAATTATATGGCATTTGTCTTTTTCTGTCTGACTTATTTTTCTCAGCACAATTCCCTCTAGGTATGTCCATATTATTGAAGATGGTAAGATTTTCACTTTTTGTTTTTTGGCTGAGTCATATTTCATTGTATATATGCACCACTTCTTCTTTATCCATTCACCCATTGATGGACACTTAGGTTGCTTCCATATCTTGGCTATCCTATCTAATAAAAATCCCTTCACCTCTTTTATCCAGTTCCTCAAGTCCCTTTCCCTCTGACTTATTTTATATCCTATCTAATAAAAGGGTAATATGCAAATTGACTATCACTCTAACATACAAGATGGCTGCCCCCATGTGGTCAAAGTTGGCTGCTCCCATTTGGACACAAGATGGCCATCACAAGATGGGTTGCAGGGGAGGGTAGTTGGGAGGGACCAGGTCTTCAGGGGAGGGCAGTGGAGGGGGATCAGGCCTGCAAGGGAGGGCAGCTGGGGGCAACCAGGCCTGTAGAGAAGGACAGTTGGGGGGAACCAGGCCTGTAGGGGAGGACAGTTGGGGGGAACCAGGCCTGTAGCAGAGGACAGTTGGGGGGAACCAGGCCTGCAGGGGGCAGTTGGGGAGGGGACCCGATTAATAGGGGAGGGCAGTGGGGAGGGGACCAGGCTGGCCAGGGAGGAAAGTTAGGGGTGACCAGACTGGCAAGGAAGGGCTGTTAGGGGTTACCGGGCCAGCAGGGTAGGGCATTTGGGGGTGACCAGGCCTGCAGGGGAGGACAGGAATGACCAAGCTGGCAGGGGAGGGCAGTTAGGGGCAATCGGGCTTGCAGGGGAGCGGTTAGGCATCAATCAGGCTGGCATGCAAGTGGTTAGGGGGTGATTAGGCTGGCAGGCAGAAGTGGTTAGGGGCAATCAGGCAGCCAGGCAGGCAAACAATTGGAAGCCAGCAGTCCTGGATTGTGAGAGGGATGTCTAACTGCTCATTTAGGGACAACCATTGAGGGGTCCCAGATTGGAGAGGGTGCAGGCTGGGCTGAGGGGACCCCCGCCCCATGCATGAATTTTGTGCACCGGGCCTCTAGTTATATATAATGCTACAACAAGCATATAGATGTATATATCTTTTTGATTTAGAGTTTTAGGTTTCTTTAGATAAATACACAGAAGTAGAATTTCTGGGTCCTTCTTTGTCTCTTGGTGTAGCCTTTGTTTTATTGGTTTGGTATTAGTATTGCTATCCCAGAATTTATTTGTTGTTTCCATTTTCATAAATTTTTTTTCATTCATTTACTTTCAGTCTTGTGTATGTCTTTCTATCTGAAGTGAGTCTCTTGTAGACAGCATATTTCCTTATCCATTCAGTCACTCTATGTTCTTTGATTGGAGCCTTTAATCCATTTGTATTTATTTATTTATTTATTTGTTTGTTTGTTTGTTTGTTTATGTATTTAGTATCAGTTTCAGGTGTACAGCATAGTGCTTAGACAATCATATACTTCACAAAGTATTCCCCCGATATTTCCAGTACCCACTTGGCACCATACGTAGTTATTACAATATTATTGACTACTAGAGGCCTGGTGCATGAAATAAATGCTGGGGTAGGGTCCCTAGTGGCTTCTGGCTGCCAGCCAGGGCTTCCCTTCCCCTGGCTTCCTACTGCTGCCATTGGCCGGGGTGGGGCTGGCTGGGGGAGGGGCCACAAGCGGTTGGACAGCTGGCCCTGCCCTCTGGTCAAACTCCTGGTCGAGGGGACAATTTGCATATTAGGCTTTTATTATCTAGGATAGTCCCTATGTACATTACATCCTGATCACTATTTGTAACTATCAGTTTGTACTTCTTAATCCCTTCACCTTTCATCCAGTTCCTCAAGTTCCTTTTCCTCTGGCAACCATTTCTCTGTATCTGTCAGTCTGTTTCAATTTTGTTTGTTGATTTATTTCATTCTTTACATTCCACATATAAATGAAATCATATGGTATTTGTCTTTTTCTGACTGACTTATTTTGTTTAGCATCATATCCTCTAGGTCCATTGATACTGCCAAAAATGGTAATATTTCATATTTTTTATTCCATTGTATATGTGTATGACAGCTTTTTTATCCGCTACTCTATTGATGAGCACTTGGGTCGCTTCCCTATATTGACTATCTAATAACAGGGTAATATGCAAGTTGGTCGGGATGCCATCACAGTAATGACTGATCAGTAGGCTGTGCATGCAGCATGCCCCAGTAAGGCTGCTGAGGCTTCATCTGTCCCTTTTTACACCAAAGGTGACAGGGTTCAAGGAGAAAGAGCTCCATTTTCATTTTCTCAGCACCCAGCTCAGAGGCCACCCTGGGGGGCTCTCCCCTCCGAGCCCTGTGCAGGACAGATGCTCTGGCCCAGGAGCCCCGAGGGGAGGAGGAGCAAAGTGCTTTCCTTCTGGGACCCTGCTCTCCCTGGGAGTCTGGCGTGGAGGGCGCTCTCCCTGGGAACCCGGAAATCTGCCTCCCAGGGTGACTGCACAGCAGCCAGGCCGGGCGAGCCATGGAAAGGTCAACCTACCCATGTGGATGTGTACACTGGTGGAGTCCATGCAGCTGCCATAGTTGAAGTTGTCCTTGATGGAGGAGCGGGGGTAGCAGGGATCGGACTCTGTCATGTTGGTAATGGAACCCTGGCTCCCCGCTAATAACACAGAGCACGTGGACCTCAGTGGCCCTCAGTCACTTCCTGAGCAGCAGTCAGCCCCGACTGGGGATCAAACTTGAAAATTAATAGGTTTCCTGACAGAATGGAACCCACACCTTTGGTGTGGCAGTGGAGCTCCGGCCCACAGCCGGGGCAAAGGCACGTCAGAGGGATGTTGTTGAGGAGCCCTGACAGGCAGCCCGCAGCGCAGTGGGTTAGAACCTCCTCCTCATGTAGTAAGGTTGCGGGTTGGATCCCTCCCTGTTCAGGGCACAGACAAGAAACAACTAAAGAGATCATAATATGTGGAACAACACACTGGTGTTTGTCTCACTCCCTTCCTCTCTCTAAAATAACCAATCCATAAAAATTAAAATAAAAAAGCCCTCTGACTTGCAGTGTTACTAAAACAGAAAGTGAAGTCCCATCCCTTCCCATTCATTCAACAAATACTTCATATACTCCTTCAATAAACACACTGGGGATGGGTGTTTGTTTGTTTTGGGTTAATCTTCACCTGAGGACATTTTTCCATTGATTTTTCTTTTTTTAAAGAGAGTGGAAGTGAGGGAGAAAGACAGAAACTAATGTGAGAGACATTAATTGGTTGCCTCTTGCTGAATCCCTAACCAGGGCCCGGATTGAGCCTGCAACCCTTGATCAGAATCCAACCTGATATCCTTCAGTCCGCCTGTAGAAGTACTATCCACTGAATCAAACCAGCAATTTTTTTCTTTTTAAGTCCACCTCTAAGGATATGTTTTTTCATTGATTTTAGAGAGAGGAAGGGAGAAGGAGAGATAGAGAGAAACATCCGACAGGAATGGAACCCACAACCTGTGTATGTACCTTCACCTGGAATCGAACCGATGACCCTTTGGTACATGGGAGGACACTCTTAACTACTGATCCACACCAACCAGTACCTGTTGGTACACTTAAATTTTTTTTCAGATCTGCCCTGGCCAGGTGGCTCAATTGGTTGGAGTCTCAACCTATACATCAAAGGATTTCCTGTTGGATTCTAGGTTAGGGTGCATACTTAGGTTTAGGTTAGATCCCTGTGGGTCAGCAAGTGCAGAGGTAGCCTACCAGTATTTCTCTGCCACACGGATGTTTCCCTTTCTAAAAATCAATTTTAAAAACATCCCCAGGTGAGAATTAAAAAAATATATATATTAAAATTATTTTCAGATCTAAAATTTTTTTGATTCTTTTTAAAATTTTATTTTTCATTTACAGTTCACATTCAGTATCCTATCCTATATAATAAAACCCTAATATGCATATCGACCGAACAGTGGAATGACTGGTCGCTATAAACTGACCACCAGGGGGCAGACACTCAATGCAGGAGCTACTCCCTTGTGGTCAGTGCGCTCCCACAGAGGAAGTGCCGCTCAGCCAGAAGCCCGCCTCACAACTGGCGAGTGCAGTGGCCATGACAGAAGCCTCTGCAGCAGTATAAGGAGCAGCAAGCTGAGCGGTAGGGAGCAGCAAGCAGGCAGGTGGTAAGGAGTGAGGGATCCCCAACTGTGGGAGAGCACAAGACAGGCTGAGGGCATCCCACCCCCAGTGGATGAATTTCATGCACTGGGCCTTTAGTTGTTAAATAATGCTATAATAAACATATGGGTGCATATATTCTTTCAAATTAGTGTTGTGATCCATTTGCATTTAAGGTTATTGTTAATAGATATGCACGTATTGTCATTTTATAACTCATATTTTTAATCTTTTTTTCCTTGTTCCTTAAGTTTCTTTAACAGTTCTTGCAATACTGGTTTGGTGTTGATAGACTCCTTTAGCATTTTGTTATCTGGGAAGCTCTTTTTCTGTCCTTTGATTCTAAATGATAGCTCTGTTGAAGTAATCTTAGCGGTAGGTTCCTGCTTTTTATCATTTTGAATATTTCTTGCCAATACCTTCTGGCTTGCAAAGTTTTTGTTGAGAAATCAGCTGACAGTCTTATGGGAATTCCCTTGTGTGAACTAATTGTTTTTCTCTTGCTGTTTTTAAGATTCTCTCTATGACTTAAACCTTTGGTATTAAATTGTGACATATTGTGGTGTGGGCCTCTTTGTGTTTTGGATTCTCTGCTCTTCCTGGACTCATATGTCTATTTTCTTTCCCAGGTAGGGAAGTTTTCTGTCATGATTTTTTTTCAAATAGGTTTTCAATTTCTTGCTCTTTCCCTTTTCCTTACGGCACCAAATGTACCTTCTGGTACATTTGTTTTTGTCCCAGAGGTCCCTTAAACTATCTTCATTTTTTGGATTCCTTTTTGTGTTGTTGTTGTTGTTTGTTGTTCTGATAGGATATTTTCTGCTATCTCATCTTCCAAATTGCTGATTTGATCTTCTATTTCTTCTAATCTACTGTTAATTCCCTATAATGTATTCTTCATTTTAGTTATTGTATTACTCATTTCTGACTTTTTAAATGGTTTTCATGTCTTTTTTTTTTTTTAATGCTTTCGAATTTCTCCCTAAGTCCCTTGAGCAAACCTATTATTGTTTTGAATTCTGTGTCTGCTAGTTTGCTTGCCTCCATTTCATTTAGTTCTTTTTTCTGGAGATTTCTGCTGTTCTCTCATTTGAGATATGTTTCATTGCCTCCTCATTTTGGTTGCCTCCCTGTGTTTGTTTCTCTGTATTAGGTAGAACTGGTATATCTCCTGTTTTGTGGAGAGTGGCCTTATATAGTAATGATCTATAGAATTTAGTAATGCAGCTTCCCAGGTCACCTGAACCAGGCATTCTAAGTGGGTCCTTCCATGTGGGTTCTGTGCACTCTCCTATTAAAGTTGAGCCTTGCTGGCATGTCAATGGGATGGATTGACCCCCACACCAATTGTCTGTGAGGAACTGCTACAACTCTAATGGAGGAGCTGCTGTGCAGGGGCTGACACCACTGAGTAGGACTTGCTTCAGCATGGCTCTGGTGCCTGCCTAGCTTGCCCATGAATGTATCACTTAGGGAGGTGGTTGCATAATGCTCGGGCATGGTCTGAAGTTGTTCACAGGGTGCATTGGTTTGGGGCTTCTCAGGAGGGACAGGCCAAGATCAGCTGCCACCTGGGCCCTGCCCACTTGGAGTAAGCTATAGAGTGACCTGGAGATGGCTGCTACTTGTGCTGGGCTTGGAGATGCCTAGGAGAGGCCAAGCTGTGAACCAAGGCTGGCTGCCACTAGTGTTAGGTGAGGGGTCACTTAGCAAGAGTTACATGACATGCTGAGGCCAGATGCTGCTTGTTTAGGGTTGTGAACCTTAGAGAAATTTTAGGTTTGTTTAGATTTGAGCCAAGACATGCCATTTGTCTGGAAAAGCCATTGGAAGTGGCGTCTGTGGGCTCACAAGTTGGGAGGGAGGTGTCTCAGGGAATCATCAGGGTATGGTGAACAGGTTAGTCAGGTTGATGGAGACTCAGATATGGCACCTGCCTGCTGGCTGTGTATGGGGAGGGCTGAGTAAAATAACAATTGTCTTTTTCAGAACTTTTGTCTGACAGAAAGCTGCCTCTTTAGCCTTTGTCCCAAAGCCAGACAATGCAGTTTCTTTTTGTATGTCCCTGGCATCTTTCAGTCTCTTGCCCTAGAACTAGAGCTCAGATATAGGCCTGTAATCATGTTTTTGATGAAGTCCCTGTGTCCTGAGTATCAATGATGTTCACATAATACTTGCTCATCTTGAATTTCCACATGTATCAATGGTAATACCACACTCACTTTTATTTTTTATTTTTTAAGTATATTTTATTGATTTTTCACAGAGAGGAAGGGAGAGGGATAGAAAGTCAGAAACATCAATGAGAGAGAAACATCGATCAGCCACCTCCTGCACACCCCACACTGGAGATGTGCCCGCAAGCAAGGTACATGCCCCGACCAGAATCAAACACGGGACCTTTCAGTCCGCAGGCCGATGCTCTATCCACTGAGCCAAACCGGTCTCGGCCACACTCACTTTTAGCTTTCAGTTTACTTAAGACCCAGGCACATTTAAAGAAGCCCTTTCCTAACTCAACACCTCCTTCTCAAAATTTTTGATTTTGATTTTTGTCAATCCAACCCCATTTGTAGATCAGATGGCCAGTAGTGGTTGACTTTCTGGAATCTGTGTGTCCAAGGATGACGATGTTGGCTTTTAGTGGTGGTGTTCATGAAATCTGTGTTCTGGCAGCAAACCCTTTGGTAAAAAACCAGTGAATTTTTCATTTAAAACTTTTTTCCTCATTAGAGGTTACATTTTTATACCTTTCATTTTTCTTCAGGTTTTAAACCTTAAGCATATTGAGCATACTTAAAATAAGCATTTTAGACTATTTATTAATACATCACCTCTGTCATCTCTAGGTCTGTTTCTATTGATTTATTTTCCTCTTGATTATGTGTCACATTTTTTCTGCTTCTTGATATGTGTGTAATGAAGAATTACCTTAAGCTAAAGAGAAGTCTGGTCTTTGTCCCAGCTTCTTAGGGGATAACATCTAAACTCTTAAGTGAAAAAAGTGGCTGGCCTCATCCCCACTTCTTGTGAGGTTGTTCTAAATCCCTCGAAGGTCCTGAGTGATAGGCATTTTGTTGCTATTCATGGGGTCTCTGATAGTTGGTACTAACTCAGATGACCCAGAATGGGGCTTGCTATGCTGGAATGACAAATTATGTAATTAGATATTGGGGCTTTGACTCAGTGATACCAACCTGACCTCTGGGAAGTGGAATGAGGCTGGAGATTGAGTTCAACCACCTGGCCAATTATTCCATCAATTGTGATTACATCATGAATACTTAATAAAAACTCTGGAAGATTGGGTGGCCTTTACTGGTAGACAATACACTGCATATTGTCACACACGATGTGCTGGGAAAGGAGTGGATCCTGACTCCATAGGGAGAAGACAATGAGCCTCTAAGGCCTCATCTTATGCATCTTTTCTTTTGGTTGGTTTTGATTTTTTTTTTTTGCTAACTAAAACTGTAATCATAATCAAGAAAACAGTGCTTTCCTGAGTTCTGTGAGTTGTTCTAGTTAATTAATGAACCTGCAGGGTTAGTGGGAACCCTCAAATTTATGAATCGTTGTTCCCCTGAAGACCCCTGAATTTGCTGGTGTCCAGAGTGAGGGCAGTCTTGTGCAGGACTGGGTCCCGAACCTGTGAAAGTTGGTTTGACTACAGTCGTTGGTCTCAGATATCAATGCAACATGTTTAACAATTTGATTATGATATGCCTTGGCACGATTTGGTTGTGTGTGTTCATTTTGCTTGGGGTTTGTCAATGTTCTTGGATCTATAAGATGGATGTTGGATATTATGAAGGTTACCTCTTCCTTTCAAGGGGGTTGGGTTTAGTTAAATTACTTGAGAATCACCTTCATCCTTTTGGGGCATTGATTTGACATTTTGTTAGGAGGGATGCCTTCATTCAAAAAATTCCTCCCAGTAAAATACGACCCTCTGGGATCACTATTTCCCAGGTTACTTCCCTCCCTCCCTCCCTTCCTTCCTTCTTCCCTCCCTTCCTCCCTCCCTCTTTCCTTTTCTCCCTTCCTCCTCCTCCTCCTCCTCCTCCTCCTCCTCCTCCTCCTCCTCTCTCTTTCCACATCACCTCTTACATCAAGCTCACTCTGGACCACTATTCACCTGTTCTAATCACCCCACAGACAGGTACCAAAAAATGAGAGAGTCCCCAAAGCCGAAAGCACACTGAAATTATTCAAACTAGGCAGTTAAACCAGACAATTCTAAGCCTTTTGACCCTGCCTTGTCCATTCCTTGCTGTAGAAATCACAATAAAAGCTGCTGTCCACATTTTCCTTTCATTCCCTCTGCCTTCTGACTTATCCTGGTTCTACCCCAAGTGATTTTGTGTAGCATGCTATGCCTCCTATTTTTAGGGATCTGTGAGTATATACTTCATTCATGACGTCATTTCTACGTCTGTGTATCTCACTATGCTTGAGATTAAAACAAATCTCAGGTACCATTAAACACACGCACAAAGAGTAAATACGATATGATTATACTTAAAAAAAGTTCAAACTTTAAATGTTGGGGTGTTCACTTTGCAGATAATATTATTGTCTAACCACGATGCTTTATACTTGAAATTAATATAAAAATAATGTTGAGTGTCAACTGTAATGGAAAAATAAAATTTAAAAAAGCAGGCATAATAGAATTACTGTATTAGAAATCGGAGTAGTGGTTATTCTGGGAGGAGATATAAGAAGGCAGGAGAGGAACTTTTGTTATGCTAATCATCTGTTTCTTGATCTACGTGCTGGTTACAACAATGTGTTCAAGCAGTATATTACAATTTGGATACCCTCTATATGTATGTAATACTGAACAGTTACATTATTGGTGGTTCAAATCCCTTATCTCTTTCGGTATCCCTGTTTGCCACCTAACTTTGCAGTTCTCTCCCACTCTGACTCTGGGATCCAACATGTGATTTGACATACCAAAGAGAATGAATAGGAGGTAAGAGTGTGTTAGTTCTTGGCCTGACTCTCCAGAAGTCTTGCGTGTTTCTTGAACCTGTGTGCTTCTGTTGTTGAAATTAGGAAGATATGTTGGGACTAGGTCACGCATCCTGGGATGAGAGCCATGTGGAATGGAGCTGCCTCAGCAAAAGTTCCCCATCTACACCCGGCCTGGAGCAAGGCTCTCAGGTGCTCCACCGATGAATGAATGAGCACAGGCAAGATCAGCCAAACCCAGCCTAGATCAGCTGACCCCCACCTGACTCACAGATGCATAAAGTGAAGACAATTGGCTTTGTTAAGCCGCAGAGAATTGGTTTTGTTAAACTACCCCACTGGGGTAGTTCATTATGCTGCAAAAGCTAACTGGTACAGTAGTGGGGGAAAAAATCAATGAAGGCCAAAATCAGAAAAATGGAGAGGAGGGAACTGAGATAGAAGAAATTTCACTTAAAAAAGTTCTCCTCTGAGTTGTGTTTGAAATGTCACATTGCTTATTCTCCTGATTCTGTGTGGCAGTAAGAAATCTGTGGTTTCCTGTGTCTATGTGCCAGGCGATCGCTGTTGAGAACAGACATGTAACAACCAGGGATGGCAGAGGAAAAACCTGGCTATGGATGGGGCATAGAGGGGAAGGTACACTGGTTCAGCTTTGGGTGGGGCTGAATTTGGCATCACGAAGGACATGCAAGTGGAGTTGTACAGCAGGGAGGAAACGCGGATCAGAAGCTCAGGTCTTTGCTGGGCGTCTAGATGTGACTGTCCTTGACTAGCAGGTAGGAAGTGAGGAAGCTGGGACCGGGTCTGCACTGGAAAGCCAGCGCAGAAACAGCTCCAAGAAACTTAGAGCCAACACCTGATTACTCCTCGCAAAGCGCTTCCGTCAGCCTGGGTGATCCTCACATGCCAAGCAATTGACAACGGAAGCACTAGGATTACTATTTAATGTCTCACCCAACGGGGAGATGATAAATGCCTCTTGGTCACCAAGCAGAGGGTGCCCTGAGGCCCTGAAGTGTCATCATGTACCACGCTTCCCAGGAATTAGAACACTTCCCAGGAATTAGGAACCTCCCAACTGGGCAGATGGGACAGCGTGCCTTTCATTGGAACCGCCAGTGCAACAGGGCAGGAGCCGATGGGGCAATACTGGGTGATGCTTCTGAGAGGCAGCGAGCTGCAGCACCCAAGAAAGCGAGAGGGAGGGTGGAGAGGGGCACTGATGCGAGAGTGGCGAAGGAGCTCAGCGTCCCAACTCAGATCTCTCTCTCTCTCTC